>CAXAJV010000741.1:0-1200000 GCA_963969225.1 Xylocopa violacea | reverse complement strand
GACGACATTCCTGGCGAGCTGGACTCTACGTCTCCGTGGGACCTTTATATACATCAATAACGTAATATAACCTAACGTAATCCAACCTGACATCTCGGCGGTAATATTTGACAACATTCCTGGCGAGCTATCCTCTACGTGGGACATTCATATGCATCAATAACGTAATATAACCTAACCTAACCCAACCTGACATTTCGGCGGTAATATTTGAAGACATTCTTTGCGAGTTCGACTCTACGTCTCCGAGGGACCTTTATATACATCAATAACGTAATATAACCTAACCTAACCCAACCTGACATCTCGGCGGTAATATTTGACAACATTCCTGGCGAGCTATCCTCTACGTGGGACATTCATATGCATCAATAACGTAATATGACCTAACCTAACACAACCTGACATTTCGGCGGAAATATTTGAAGACATTCTTGGCGAGTTCGACTCCACGTCTCCGACAGACCTTTATATACATCAATAACGTAATATAACCTAACCTAACCCTACCTGACATCTCGGCGGTAATATTTGACAACATTCCTGGCGAGCTATCCTCTACGTGGGACATTCATATGCATCAATAA
This sequence comes from Xylocopa violacea, assembly GCA_963969225.1. NCBI lineage: Eukaryota > Metazoa > Arthropoda > Insecta > Hymenoptera > Apidae > Xylocopa > Xylocopa violacea. The sequence continues at coordinate 1,199,413 of CAXAJV010000741.1, read as the reverse complement.
CGTAATATGACCTAACCTAACACAACCTGACATTTCGGCGGTAATATTTGAAGACATTCTTGGCGAGTTCGACTCCACGTCTCCGACAGACATTTATATACATCAATAACGTAATATAACCTAACCTAACCCAACCTGACATCTCGGCGGTAATATTTGACAACATTCCTGGCGAGCTATCCTCTACGTGGGACATTCATATGCATCAATAACGTAATATAACCTAACCTAACCCAACCTGACAACTCGGCGGTAATATTTGACGACATTCCTGGCGAGCTGGACTCTACGTCTCCGTGGGACCTTTATATACATCAATAACGTAATATAACCTAACGTAATCCAACCTAACACCTCGGCGGTAACATTTGACAACATTCCTGGCGAGCTATCCTCTACGTGGGACCTTCATATGCATCAATAACGTAATATAACCTAACCTAACCCACCTGACATCTCGGCGGTAATATTTGACGACATTCCTGGCGAGTTGGACTCTACGTCTCCGTGGGACCTTTATAGACTTCAATTACGTAATATAACCTAACCTAACCCACCTGACATCTCGGCGGTAATATTTGACGACATTCCTGGCGAGTTGGACTCTCCGTCTCCGTGGGACCTTTATAGACTTCAATTACGTAATATAACCTAACCTAACCCAACCTGACAACTCGGCGGTAATATTTGACGACATTCCTGGCGAGCTGGACTCTACGTCTCCGTGGGACCTTTATATACATCAATAACGTAATATAACCTAACCTAACCCAACCTCACATCTCGGCGGTAATATTTGACAACATTCCTGGCGAGTTGGCCCCGACGTCTGCGTGGGTCCTTCGTATACATCACTAACCTAATATGACCTAACCTAACCCAACCTAACATCTCGGCGGGAATATTTGACAAAATTCCTGGCGATTTGGCATCTACGTGTCCGTGGGACCTTTATATACATCAGTATCCGAATATAACCAAACCTAACCCAACCTAATCTCTCGGGGTAACGTTTAACCATATTCCTTGCTTGTCGGCCCCTACATCTCGGTGGGAACACTGTATACGTCCGTGAAGTAATATAACCTAACCTAAGACAACCTGACATCTCGGCGGTAAAATTTGACAACATTCCCGGCGAGTTGTCCTCTACGTCTATGTGGGACCGTTATATACATCAATAACGTAATATAACCTAACCTAACCCAACCTGACATCTCGGCGGTAATATTTGACGACATTCCTGGCGAGTTGGACTCTACGTCTCCGTGGGACCTTTATAGACTTCAATTACGTAATATAACCTAACCTAACCCAACCTGACAACTCGGCGGTAATATTTGACGACATTCCTGGCGAGCTGGACTCTACGTCTCCGTGGGACCTTTATATACATCAATAACGTAATATAACCTAACGTAATCCAACCTGACATCTCGGCGGTAACATTTGACAACATTCCTGGCGAGCTATCCTCTACGTGGGACATTCATATGCATCAATAACGTAATATAACCTAACCTAACCCACCTGACATCTCGGCGGTAATATTTGACGACATTCCTGGCGAGTTGGACTCTACGTCTCCGTGGGACCGTTATAGACTTCAATTACGTAATATAACCTAACCTAACCCAACCTGACAACTCGGCGGTAATATTTGACGACATTCCTGGCGAGCTGGACTCTACGTCTCCGTGGGACCTTTATATACATCAATAACGTAATATAACCTAACGTAATCCAACCTGACATCTCGGCGGTAATATTTGACAACATTCCTGGCGAGCTATCCTCTACGTGGGACATTCATATGCATCAATAACGTAATATAACCTAACCTAACCCAACCTGACATTTCGGCGCTAATATTTGAAGACATTCTTTGCGAGTTCGACTCTACGTCTCCGACGGACCTTTATATACATCAATAACGTAATATAACCTAACCTAACCCAACCTGACATCTCGGCGGTAATATTTGACAACATTCCTGGCGAGCTATCCTCTACGTGGGACATTCATATGCATCAATAACGTAATATGACCTAACCTAACAGAACCTGACATTTCGGCGGTAATATTTGAAGACATTCTTGGCGAGTTCGACTCCACGTCTCCGACAGGCCTTTATATACATCAATAACGTAATATAACCTAACCTAACCCAACCTGACATATCGGCGGTAATATTTGACAACATTCCTGGCGAGCTATCCTCTACGTGGGACATTCATATGCATCAATAACGTAATATGACCTAACCTAACACAACCTGACATTTCGGCGGTAATATTTGAAGACATTCTTGGCGAGTTCGACTCCACGTCTCCGACAGACCTTTATATACATCAATAACGTAATATAACCTAACCTAACCCAATCTGACATCTCGGCGGTAATATTTGACAACATTCCTGGCGAGCTATCCTCTACGTGGGACATTCATATGCATCAATAACGTAATATAACCTAACCTAACCCAACCTGACAACTCGGCGGTAATATTTGACGACATTCCTGGCGAGCTGGACTCTACGTCTCCGTGGGACCTTTATATACATCAATAACGTAATATAACCTAACGTAATCCAACCTGACATCTCGGCGGTAACATTTGACAACATTCCTGGCGAGCTGTCCTCTACGTGGGACATTCATATGCATCAATAACGTAATATAACCTAACCTAACCCACCTGACATCTCGGCGGTAATATTTGACGACATTCCTGGCGAGTTGGACTCTACGTCTCCGTGGGACCTTTACATACTTCAATTACGTAATATAACCTAACCTAACCCAACCTGACATCTCGGCGGTAATATTTGACGACATTCCTGGCGAGTTGGACTCTACGTCTCCGTGGGACCTTTATATACATCAATAACGTAATATAACCTAACGTAATCCAACCTGACATCTCGGCGGTAACATTTGACAACATTCCTGGCGAGCTATCCTCTACGTGGGACATTCATATGCATGAATAACGTAATATAACCTAACCTAACACAACCTGACATTTCGGCGGTAATACTTGAAGACATTCTTGGCGAGTTCGACTCCACGTCTCCGACAGACCTTTATATACATCAATAGCGTAATATAACCTAACCTAACCCAACCTGACATCTCGGCGGTAATATTTGACAACATTCCTGGCGAGTTGGCCCCGACGTCTGCGTGGGTCCTTCGTATACATCGCTAACGTAATATAACCTTACCTAACCCAACCTAACATCTCGGCGGTAACATTTGACAACATTCCTGGCGAGCTATCCTCTACGTGGGACATTCGTATACATCATTAACTTAATGTAACCTAACCTAACCCAACCTAACATCTCGGCGGTAATTTTTGACAACATTCCTGGCGAGCTATCCTCTACGTGGGACATTAATATGCGTCAATAACGTAATATAACCAAATCTAACCCAACCTGACATCTCGGCGGTAATATTTGAAGACATTCTTGGCGAGTTCGACTCTACGTCTCCGTGGGACCTTTATATACATCAATAACGTAATATAACCTAACCTAACCCAACATGACATCTCGGCGGTAACATTTGACGACATTCCTGGCGAGTTGGCCCCGACGTCTGCGTGGGACCTTTATATACATCAATAACGTAATATAACCTAACGTAATCCAACCTGACATCTCGGCGGCAATATTTGACAACATTCCTTGCGAGTTGGCCTCTACGTCTCCGTGGGACCTTTATATACATCAGTATCCTAATATAACCTAACCTAACCCAACCTTATCTCTCGGGGTACCGTTTAACAACATTCCTTGCTTGTCGGCCCCTACTTCTCAGTGGGAACACTGTATACGTCTATGAAGTAATATAACCTAACCTAACACAACCTGACATCTCGGCGGTAATATTTGACAACATTCCTGGCGAGTTGGCCCCGACGTCTGCGTGGGTCCTTCGTATACATCACTAACGTAATATAACCTAACCTAACCCAACCTAACATCTCGGCGGTAACATTTGACAACATTCCTGGCGAGCTATCCTCTACGTGGGACCTTCATATGCATCAATAACGTAATATAACCTAACCTAACCCACCTGACATCTCGGCGGTAATATTTGACGACATTCCTGGCGAGTTGGACTCTACGTCTCCGTGGGACCTTTATAGACTTCAATTACGTAATATAACCTAACCTAACCCAACCTGACATCTCGGCGGTAATATTTGACGTCATTCCTGGCGAGTTGGACTCTACGTCTCCGTGGGACCTTCATATACTTCAATTACGTAATATAACCTAACCTATCCCAACCTGACATCTCGGCGGTAATATTTGACGACATTCCTGGCGAGTTGGACTCTACGTCTCCGTGGGACCTTTATATACATCAATAACGTAATATAACCTAACGTAATCCAACCTGACATCTCGGCGGTAATATTTGACAACATTCCTTGCGAGTTGGCATCTACGTGTCCGTGGGACCTTTATATACATCAGAATCCTAATATAACCTAACCTAACCCAACCTAATCTCTCGGGGTACCGTTTAACAACATTCCTTGCTTGTCGGCCCCTACTTCTCCGTGGGAACACTGTATACGTCTATGAAGTAATATAACCTAACCTAACACAACCTGACATCTCGGCGGTAATATTTGACAATATTCCTGGCGAGTTGGCCCCGACGTCTGCGTAGGTCCTTCGTATACATCATTAACGTAATGTAACCTAACCTAACCCAACCTAACATCTCGCCGGTAATATTTGACGACATTCCTGGCGAGTTGGACTCTACGTCTCCGTGGGACCTTTATATACTTCAATTACGTAATATAACCTAACCTAACCCAACCTGACATCTCGGCGGTAATATTTGACGACATTCCTGGCGAGTTGGACTCTACGTCTCCGTGGGACCTTTATATACATCAATAACGTAATATAACCTAACGTAATCCAACCTGACATCTCGGCGGCAATATTTGACAACATTCCTTGCGAGTTGGACTCTACGTCTCCGTGGGACCTTTATATACATCAGTATCCTAATATAACCTAACCTAACCCAACCTTATCTCTCGGGGTACCGTTTAACAACATTCCTTGCTTGTCGGCCCCTACTTCTCAGTGGGAACACTGTATACGTCTATGAAGTAATATAACCTAACCTAACACAACCTGACATCTCGGCGGTAATATTTGACAACATTCCTGGCGAGTTGGCCCCGACGTCTGCGTGGGTCCTTCGTATACATCACTAACGTAATATAACCTAACCTAACCCAACCTAACATCTCGGCGGTAACATTTGACAACATTCCTGGCGAGCTATCCTCTACGTGGGACCTTCATATGCATCAATAACGTAATATAACCTAACTTAACCCACCTGACATCTCGGCGGTAATATTTGACGACATTCCTGGCGAGTTGAACTCTACGTCTCCGTGGGACCTTTATAGACTTCAATTACGTAATATAACCTAACCTAACCCAACCTGACAACTCGGCGGTAATATTTGACGACATTCCTGGCGAGTTGGACTCTACGTCTCCGTGGGACCTTTATATACTTTAATTACGTAATATAACCTAACCTAACCCAACCTGACATCTCGGCGGTAATATTTGACGACATTCCTGGCGAGTTGGACTCTACGTCTCCGTGGGACCTTTATATACTTCAATTACGTAATATAACCTAACCTATCCCAACCTGACATCTCGGCGGTAATATTTGACGACATTCCTGGCGAGTTGGACTCTACGTCTCCGTGGGACCTTTATATACATCAATAACGTAATATAACCTATCGTAATCCAACCTGACATCTCGGCGGTAATATTTGACAACATTCCTTGCGAGTTGGCATCTACGTGTCCGTGGGACCTTTATATACATCAGAATCCTAATATAACCTAACCTAACCCAACCTAATCTCTCGGGGTACCGTTTAACAACATTCCTTGCTTGTCGGCCCCTACTTCTCAGTGGGAACACTGTATACGTCTATGAAGTAATATAACCTAACCTAACACGACCTGACATCTCGGCGGTAATATTTGACAATATTCCTGGCGAGTTGGCCCCGACGTCTGCGTTGGTCCTTCGTATACATCATTAACGTAATGTAACCTAACCTAACCCAACCTAACATCTCGCCGGTAATATTTGACGACATTCCTGGCGAGTTGGACTCTACGTCTCCGTGGGACCTTTATATACTTCAATTACGTAATATAACCTAACCTAACCCAACCTGACATCTCGGCGGTAATATTTGACGACATTCCTGGCGAGTTGGACTCTACGTCTCCGTGGGACCTTTATATACATCAATAACGTAATATAACCTAACGTAATCCAACCTGACATCTCGGCGGTAACATTTGACAACATTCCTGGCGAGCTATCCTCTACGTGGGACATTCATATGCATCAATAACGTAATATAACCTAACCTAACCCACCTGACATCTCGGCGGTAATATTTGACGACATTCCTGGCGAGTTGGACTCTACGTCTCCGTGGGACCTTTATATACATCAATAACGTAATATAACCTAACCTAACCCAACCTCACATCTCGGCGGTAATATTTGACAACATTCCTGGCGAGTTGGCCCCGACGTCTGCGTGGGTCCTTCGTATACATCACTAACCTAATATGACCTAACCTAACCCAACCTAACATCTCGGCGGGAATATTTGACAACATTCCTTGCGAGTTGGCCTCTACGTGTCCGTGGGACCTTTATATACATCAGTATCCTAATATAACCTAACCTAACCCAACCTTATCTCTCGGGGTACCGTTTAACAACATTCCTTGCTTGTCGGCCCCTACTTCTCAGTGGGAAAACTGTATACTTCTATGAAGTAATATAACCTAACCTAACACAACCTGACATCTCGGCGGTAATATTTGACAACATTCCTGGCGAGTTGGCCCCGACGTCTGCGTGGGTCCTTCGTATACATCACTAACGTAATATAACCTAACCTAACCCAACCTAACATCTCGGCGGTAACATTTGACAACATTCCTGGCGAGCTATCCTCTACGTGGGACCTTCATATGCATCAATAACGTAATATAACCTAACTTAACCCACCTGACATCTCGGCGGTAATATTTGACGACATTCCTGGCGAGTTGGACTCTACGTCTCCGTGGGACCTTTATAGACTTCAATTACGTAATATAACCTAACCTAACCCAACCTGACAACTCGGCGGTAATATTTGACGACATTCCTGGCGAGTTGGACTCTACGTCTCCGTGGGACCTTTATATACTTTAATTACGTAATATAACCTAACCTAACCCAACCTGACATCTCGGCGGTAATATTTGACGACATTCCTGGCGAGTTGGACTCTACGTCTCCGTGGGACCTTTATATACTTCAATTACGTAATATAACCTAACCTATCCCAACCTGACATCTCGGCGGTAATATTTGACGACATTCCTGGCGAGTTGGACTCTACGTCTCCGTGGGACCTTTATATACATCAATAACGTAATATAACCTAACGTAATCCAACCTGACATCTCGGCGGTAATATTTGACAACATTCCTTGCGAGTTGGCATCTACGTGTCCGTGGGACCTTTATATACATCAGAATCCTAATATAACCTAACCTAACCCAACCTAATCTCTCGGGGTACCGTTTAACAACATTCCTTGCTTGTCGGCCCCTACTTCTCAGTGGGAACACTGTATACGTCTATGAAGTAATATAACCTAACCTAACACGACCTGACATCTCGGCGGTAATATTTGACAATATTCCTGGCGAGTTGGCCCCGACGTCTGCGTTGGTCCTTCGTATACATCATTAACGTAATGTAACCTAACCTAACCCAACCTAACATCTCGCCGGTAATATTTGACGACATTCCTGGCGAGTTGGACTCTACGTCTCCGTGGGACCTTTATATACTTCAATTACGTAATATAACCTAACGTAATCCAACCTGACATCTCGGCGGCAATATTTGACAACATTCCTTGCGAGTTGGCCTCTACGTCTCCGTGGGACCTTTATATACATCAGTATCCTAATATAACCTAACCTAACCCAACCTTATCTCTCGGGGTACCGTTTAACAACATTCCTTGCTTGTCGGCCCCTACTTCTCAGTGGGAACACTGTATACGTCTATGAAGTAATATAACCTAACCTAACACAACCTGACATCTCGGCGGTAATATTTGACAACATTCCTGGCGAGTTGGCCCCGACGTCTGCGTGGGTCCTTCGTATACATCACTAACGTAATATAACCTAACCTAACCCAACCTAACATCTCGGCGGTAACATTTGACAACATTCCTGGCGAGCTATCCTCTACGTGGGACCTTCATATGCATCAATAACGTAATATAACCTAACCTAACCCACCTGACATCTCGGCGGTAATATTTGACGACATTCCTGGTGAGTTGGACTCTACGTCTCCGTGGGACCTTTATAGACTTCAATTACGTAATATAACCTAACCTAACCCAACCTGACAACTCGGCGGTAATATTTGACGACATTCCTGGCGAGCTGGACTCTACGTCTCCGTGGGACCTTTATATACATCAATAACGTAATATAACCTAACGTAATCCAACCTGACATCTCGGCGGTAACATTTGACAACATTCCTGGCGAGCTATCCTCTACGTGGGACATTCATATGCATCAATAACGTAATATAACCTAACCTAACCCACCTGACATCTCGGCGGTAATATTTGACGACATTCCTGGCGAGTTGGACTCTACGTCTCCGTGGGACCTTTATATACATCAATAACGTAATATAACCTAACCTAACCCAACCTCACATCTCGGCGGTAATATTTGACAACATTCCTGGCGAGTTGGCCCCGACGTCTGCGTGGGTCCTTCGTATACATCACTAACCTAATATGACCTAACCTAACCCAACCTAACATCTCGGCGGGAATATTTGACAAAATTCCTGGCGATTTGGCATCTACGTGTCCGTGGGACCTTTATATACATCAGTATCCTAATATAACCAAACCTAACCCAACCTAATCTCTCGGGGTAACGTTTAACCATATTCCTTGCTTGTCGGCCCCTACATCTCGGTGGGAACACTGTATACGTCCGTGAAGTAATATAACCTAACCTAAGACAACCTGACATCTCGGCGGTAAAATTTGACAACATTCCCGGCGAGTTGTCCTCTACGTCTATGTGGGACCTTTATATACATCAATAACGTAATATAACCTAACCTAACCCAACCTGACATCTCGGCGGTAATATTTGAAGACATTCTTGGCGAGTTCGATTCTACGTCTCCGTGGGACCTTTATGTACATCAATAACGTAATATAACCTAACGTAATCCAACCTGACATCTCGGCGGCAATATTTGACAACATTCCTTGCGAGTTGGCCTCTACGTGTCCGTGGGACCTTTATATACATCAGTATCCTAATATAACCTAACCTAACCCAACCTTATCTCTCGGGGTACCGTTTAACAACATTCCTAGCTTGTCGGCCCCTACTTCTCAGTGGGAACACTGTATACGTCTATGAAGTAATATAACCTAACCTAACACAACCTGACATCTCGGCGGTAATATTTGACAACATTCCTGGCGAGTTGGCCCCGACGTCTGCGTGGGTCCTTCGTATACATCACTAACGTAATATAACCTAACCTAACCCAACCTAACATCTCGGCGGTAACATTTGACAACATTCCTGGCGAGCTATCCTCTACGTGGGACCTTTATATACATCAATAACGTAATATAACCTAACCTAACCCAACCTGACATCTCGGCGGCAATATTTGACAACATTCCTTGCGAGTTGGCCTCTACGTGGGACATTCATATGCATCAATACCGTAATATAACCTAACCTAACCCAACCTGACAACTCGGCGGTAATATTTGACGACATTCCTGGCGAGCTGGACTCTACGTCTCCGTGGGACCTTTATATACATCAATAACGTAATATAACCTAACGTAATCCAACCTGACATCTCGGCGGTAATATTTGACAACATTCCTGGCGAGCTATCCTCTACGTGGGACATTCATATGCATCAATAACGTAATATAACCTAACCTAACCCAACCTGACATTTCGGCGGTAATATTTGAAGACATTCTTTGCGAGTTCGACTCTACGTCTCCGACGGACCTTTATATACATCAATAACGTAATATAACCTAACCTAACCCAACCTGACATCTCGGCGGTAATATTTGACAACATTCCTGGCGAGCTATCCTCTACGTGGGACATTCATATGCATCAATAACGTAATATGACGTAACCTAACACAACCTGACATTTCGGCGGTAATATTTGAAGACATTCTTGGCGAGTTCGACTCCACGTCTCCGATAGACCTTTATATACATCAATAACGTAATATAACCTAACCTAACCCAACCTGACATCTCGGCGGTAATATTTGACAACATTCCTGGCGAGCTATCCTCTACGTGGGACATTCATATGCATCAATAACGTAATATGACCTAACCTAACACAACCTGACATTTCGGCGGTAATATTTGAAGACATTCTTGGCGAGTTCGACTCCACGTTTCCGACAGACCTTTATATACATCAATAACGTAATATAACCTAACCTAACCCAACCTGACATCTCGGCGGTAATATTTGACAACATTCCTGGCGAGCTATCCTCTACGTGGGACATTCATATGCATCAATAACGTAATATAACCTAACCTAACCCAACCTGACAACTCGGCGGTAATATTTGACGACATTCCTGGCGAGCTGGACTCTACGTCTCCGTGGGACCTTTATATACATCAATAACGTAATATAACCTAACGTAATCCAACCTAACATCTCGGCGGTAACATTTGACAACATTCCTGGCGAGCTATCCTCTACGTGGGACCTTCATATGCATCAATAACGTAATATAACCTAACCTAACACACCTGACATCTCGGCGGTAATATTTGACGACATTCCTGGCGAGTTGGACTCTACGTCTCCGTGGGACCTTTATAGACTTCAATTACGTAATATAACCTAACCTAACCCAACCTGACAACTCGGCGGTAATATTTGACGACATTCCTGGCGAGCTGGACTCTACGTCTCCGTGGGACCTTTATATACATCAATAACGTAATATAACCTAACGTAATCCAACCTGATTTCTCGGCGGTAATATTTGACAACATTCCTGGCGAGCTATCCTCTACGTGGGACATTCATATGCATCAATAACGTAATATGACCTAACCTACCACAACCTGACATTTCGGCGGTAATATTTGAAGACATTCTTGGCGAGTTCGACTCCACGTCTCCGACAGACCTTTATATACATCAATAACGTAATATAACCTAACCTAACCCAACCTGACATCTCGGCGGTAATATTTGACAACATTCCTGGCGAGCTATCCTCTACGTGGGACATTCATATGCATCAATAACGTAATATAACCTAACCTAACCCAACCTGACAACTCGGCGGTAATATTTGACGACATTCCTGGCGAGCTGGACCTTACGTCTCCGTGGGACCTTTATATACATCAATAACGTAATATAACCTAACGTAATCCAACCTAACATCTCGGCGGTAACATTTGACGACATTCCTGGCGAGCTGGACTCTACGTCTCCGTGGGACCTTTATATACATCAATAACGTAATATAACCTAACGTAATCCAACCTGATATCTCGGCGGTAATATTTGACAACATTCCTGGCGAGCTATCCTCTACGTGGGACATTCATATGCATCAATAACGTAATATAACCTAACCTAACCCAACCTGACATTTCGGCGGTAATATTTGAAGACATTCTTTGCGAGTTCGACTCTACGTCTCCGACGGACCTTTATATACATCAATAACGTAATATAACCTAACCTAACCCAACCTGACATCTCGGCGGTAATATTTGACAACATTCCTGGCGAGCTATCCTCTACGTGGGACATTCATATGCATCAATAACGTAATATAACCTAACCTAACCCAACCTGACATTTCGGCGGTAATATTTGAAGACATTCTTTGCGAGTTCGACTCTACGTCTCCGACGGACCTTTATATACATCAATAACGTAATATAACCTAACCTAACCCAACCTGACATCTCGGCGGCAATATTTGACAACATTCCTTGCGAGTTGGCCTCTACGTGGGACATTCATATGCATCAATACCGTAATATAACCTAACCTAACCCAACCTGACAACTCGGCGGTAATATTTGACGACATTCCTGGCGAGCTGGACTCTACGTCTCCGTGGGACCTTTATATACATCAATAACGTAATATAACCTAACGTAATCCAACCTGACATCTCGGCGGTAATATTTGACAACATTCCTGGCGAGCTATCCTCTACGTGGGACATTCATATGCATCAATAACGTAATATAACCTAACCTAACCCAACCTGACATTTCGGCGGTAATATTTGAAGACATTCTTTGCGAGTTCGACTCTACGTCTCCGACGGACCTTTATATACATCAATAACGTAATATAACCTAACCTAACCCAACCTGACATCTCGGCGGTAATATTTGACAACATTCCTGGCGAGCTATCCTCTACGTGGGACATTCATATGCATCAATAACGTAATATGACCTAACCTAACACAACCTGACATTTCGGCGGTAATATTTGAAGGCATTCTTGGCGAGTTCGACTCCACGTCTCCGACAGGCCTTTATATACATCAATAACGTAATATAACCTAACCTAACCCAACCTGACATATCGGCGGTAATATTTGACAACATTCCTGGCGAGCTATCCTCTACGTGGGACATTCATATGCATCAATAACGTAATATGACCTAACCTAACACAACCTGACATTTCGGCGGTAATATTTGAAGACATTCTTGGCGAGTTCGACTCCACGTCTCCGACAGACCTTTATATACATCAATAACGTAATATAACCTAACCTAACCCAATCTGACATCTCGGCGGTAATATTTGACAACATTCCTGGCGAGCTATCCTCTACGTGGGACATTCATATGCATCAATAACGTAATATAACCTAACCTAACCCAACCTGACAACTCGGCGGTAATATTTGACGACATTCCTGGCGAGCTGGATTCTACGTCTCCGTGGGACCTTTATATACATCAATAACGTAATATAACCTAACGTAATCCAACCTGACATCTCGGCGGTAATATTTGACAACATTCCTGGCGAGCTATCCTCTACGTGGGACATTCATATGCATCAATAACGTAATATAACCTAACCTAACCCAACCTGACATTTCGGCGGTAATATTTGAAGACATTCTTTGCGAGTTCGACTCTACGTCTCCGACGGACCTTTATATACATCAATAACGTAATATAACCTAACCTAACCCAACCTGACATCTCGGCGGTAATATTTGACAACATTCCTGGCGAGCTATCCTCTACGTGGGACATTCATATGCATCAATAACGTAATATGACGTAACCTAACACAACCTGACATTTCGGCGGTAATATTTGAAGACATTCTTGGCGAGTTCGACTCCACGTCTCCGATAGACCTTTATATACATCAATAACGTAATATAACCTAACCTAACCCAACCTGACATCTCGGCGGTAATATTTGACAACATTCCTGGCGAGCTATCCTCTACGTGGGACATTCATATGCATCAATAACGTAATATGACCTAACCTAACACAACCTGACATTTCGGCGGTAATATTTGAAGACATTCTTGGCGAGTTCGACTCCACGTTTCCGACAGACCTTTATATACATCAATAACGTAATATAACCTAACCTAACCCAACCTGACATCTCGGCGGTAATATTTGACAACATTCCTGGCGAGCTATCCTCTACGTGGGACATTCATATGCATCAATAACGTAATATAACCTAACCTAACCCAACCTGACAACTCGGCGGTAATATTTGACGACATTCCTGGCGAGCTGGACTCTACGTCTCCGTGGGACCTTTATATACATCAATAACGTAATATAACCTAACGTAATCCAACCTAACATCTCGGCGGTAACATTTGACAACATTCCTGGCGAGCTATCCTCTACGTGGGACCTTCATATGCATCAATAACGTAATATAACCTAACCTAACACACCTGACATCTCGGCGGTAATATTTGACGACATTCCTGGCGAGTTGGACTCTACGTCTCCGTGGGACCTTTATAGACTTCAATTACGTAATATAACCTAACCTAACCCAACCTGACAACTCGGCGGTAATATTTGACGACATTCCTGGCGAGCTGGACTCTACGTCTCCGTGGGACCTTTATATACATCAATAACGTAATATAACCTAACGTAATCCAACCTGATTTCTCGGCGGTAATATTTGACAACATTCCTGGCGAGCTATCCTCTACGTGGGACATTCATATGCATCAATAACGTAATATGACCTAACCTAACACAACCTGACATTTCGGCGGTAATATTTGAAGACATTCTTGGCGAGTTCGACTCCACGTCTCCGACAGACCTTTATATACATCAATAACGTAATATAACCTAACCTAACCCAACCTGACATCTCGGCGGTAATATTTGACAACATTCCTGGCGAGCTATCCTCTACGTGGGACATTCATATGCATCAATAACGTAATATAACCTAACCTAACCCAACCTGACAACTCGGCGGTAATATTTGACGACATTCCTGGCGAGCTGGACCTTACGTCTCCGTGGGACCTTTATATACATCAATAACGTAATATAACCTAACGTAATCCAACCTAACATCTCGGCGGTAACATTTGACGACATTCCTGGCGAGCTGGACTCTACGTCTCCGTGGGACCTTTATATACATCAATAACGTAATATAACCTAACGTAATCCAACCTGATATCTCGGCGGTAATATTTGACAACATTCCTGGCGAGCTATCCTCTACGTGGGACATTCATATGCATCAATAACGTAATATAACCTAACCTAACCCAACCTGACATTTCGGCGGTAATATTTGAAGACATTCTTTGCGAGTTCGACTCTACGTCTCCGACGGACCTTTATATACATCAATAACGTAATATAACCTAACCTAACCCAACCTGACATCTCGGCGGTAATATTTGACAACATTCCTGGCGAGCTATCCTCTACGTGGGACATTCATATGCATCAATAACGTAATATAACCTAACCTAACCCAACCTGACATTTCGGCGGTAATATTTGAAGACATTCTTTGCGAGTTCGACTCTACGTCTCCGACGGACCTTTATATACATCAATAACGTAATATAACCTAACCTAACCCAACCTGACATCTCGGCGGCAATATTTGACAACATTCCTTGCGAGTTGGCCTCTACGTGGGACATTCATATGCATCAATACCGTAATATAACCTAACCTAACCCAACCTGACAACTCGGCGGTAATATTTGACGACATTCCTGGCGAGCTGGACTCTACGTCTCCGTGGGACCTTTATATACATCAATAACGTAATATAACCTAACGTAATCCAACCTGACATCTCGGCGGTAATATTTGACAACATTTCTGGCGAGCTATCCTCTACGTGGGACATTCATATGCATCAATAACGTAATATAACCTAACCTAACCCAACCTGACATTTCGGCGGTAATATTTGAAGACATTCTTTGCGCGTTCGACTCTACGTCTCCGACGGACCTTTATATACATTAATAACGTAATATAACCTAACCTAACCCAACCTGACATCTCGGCGGTAATATTTGACAACATTCCTGGCGAGCTATCCTCTACGTGGGACATTCATATGCATCAATAACGTAATACGACCTAACCTAACACAACCTGACATTTCGGCGGTAATATTTGAAGACATTCTTGGCGAGTTCGACTCCACGTCTCCGACAGGCCTTTATATACATCAATAACGTAATATAACCTAACCTAACCCAACCTGACATCTCGGCGGTAATATTTGACAACATTCCTGGCGAGCTATCCTCTACGTGGGACATTCATATGCATCAATAACGTAATATGACCTAACCTAACACAACCTGACATTTCGGCGGTAATATTTGAAGACATTCTTGGCGAGTTCGACTCCACGTCTCCGACAGACCTTTATATACATCAATAACGTAATATAACCTAACCTAACCCAACCTGACATCTCGGCGGTAATATTTGACAACATTCCTGGCGAGCTATCCTCTACGTGGGACATTCATATGCATCAATAACGTAATATAACCTAACCTAACCCAACCTGAAAACTCGGCGGTAATATTTGACGACATTCCTGGCGAGCTGGACTCTACGTCTCCGTGGGACCTTTATATACATCAATAACGTAATATAACCTAACGTAATCCAACCTAACATCTCGGCAGTAACATTTGACAACATTCCTGGCGAGCTATCCTCTACGTGGGACCTTCATATGCATCAATAACGTAATATAACCTAACCTAACCCACCTGACATCTCGGCGGTAATATTTGACGACATTCCTGGCGAGTTGGACTCTACGTCTCCGTGGGACCTTTATAGACTTCAATTACGTAATATAACCTAACCTAACCCAACCTGACAACTCGGCGGTAATATTTGACGACATTCCTGGCGAGCTGGACTCTACGTCTCCGTGGGACCTTTATATACATCAATAACGTAATATAACCTAACGTAATCCAACCTGACATCTCGGCGGTAATATTTGACAACATTCCTGGCGAGCTATCCTCTACGTGGGACATTCATATGCATCAATAACGTAATATAACCTAACCTAACCCAACCTGACATTTCGGCGGTAATATTTGAAGACATTCTTTGCGAGTTCGACTCTACGTCTCCGACGGACCTTTATATACATCAATAACGTAATATAACCTAACCTAACCCAACCTGACATCTCGGCGGTAATATTTGACAACATTCCTGGCGAGCTATCCTCTACGTGGGACATTCATATGCATCAATAACGTAATATGACCTAACCTAACACAACCTGACATTTCGGCGGTAATATTTGAAGGCATTCTTGGCGAGTTCGACTCCACGTCTCCGACAGGCCTTTATATACATCAATAACGTAATATAACCTAACCTAACCCAACCTGACATATCGGCGGTAATATTTGACAACATTCCTGGCGAGCTATCCTCTACGTGGGACATTCATATGCATCAATAACGTAATATGACCTAACCTAACACAACCTGACATTTCGGCGGTAATATTTGAAGACATTCTTGGCGAGTTCGACTCCACGTCTCCGACAGACCTTTATATACATCAATAACGTAATATAACCTAACCTAACCCAATCTGACATCTCGGCGGTAATATTTGACAACATTCCTGGCGAGCTATCCTCTACGTGGGACATTCATATGCATCAATAACGTAATATAACCTAACCTAACCCAACCTGACAACTCGGCGGTAATATTTGACGACATTCCTGGCGAGCTGGATTCTACGTCTCCGTGGGACCTTTATATACATCAATAACGTAATATAACCTAACGTAATCCAACCTGACATCTCGGCGGTAATATTTGACAACATTCCTGGCGAGCTATCCTCTACGTGGGACATTCATATGCATCAATAACGTAATATAACCTAACCTAACCCAACCTGACATTTCGGCGGTAATATTTGAAGACATTCTTTGCGAGTTCGACTCTACGTCTCCGACGGACCTTTATATACATCAATAACGTAATATAACCTAACCTAACCCAACCTGACATCTCGGCGGTAATATTTGACAACATTCCTGGCGAGCTATCCTCTACGTGGGACATTCATATGCATCAATAACGTAATATGACCTAACCTAACACAACCTGACATTTCGGCGGTAATATTTGAAGACATTCTTGGCGAGTTCGACTCCACGTCTCCGACAGGCCTTTATATACATCAATAACGTAATATAACCTAACCTAACCCAACCTGACATCTCGGCGGTAATATTTGACAACATTCCTGGCGAGCTATCCTCTACGTGGGACATTCATATGCATCAATAACGTAATATGACCTAACCTAACACAACCTGACATTTCGGCGGTAATATTTGAAGACATTCTTGGCGAGTTCGACTCCACGTCTCCGACAGACCTTTATATACATCAATAACGTAATATAACCTAACCTAACCCAACCTGACATCTCGGCGGTAATATTTGACAACATTCCTGGCGAGCTATCCTCTACGTGGGACATTCATATGCATCAATAACGTAATATAACCTAACCTAACCCAACCTGACAACTCGGCGGTAATATTTGACGACATTCCTGGCGAGCTGGACTCTACGTCTCCGTGGGACCTTTATATACATCAATAACGTAATATAACCTAACGTAATCCAACCTAACATCTCGGCAGTAACATTTGACAACATTCCTGGCGAGCTATCCTCTACGTGGGACCTTCATATGCATCAATAACGTAATATAACCTAACCTAACCCACCTGACATCTCGGCGGTAATATTTGACGACATTCCTGGCGAGTTGGACTCTACGTCTCCGTGGGACCTTTATAGACTTCAATTACGTAATATAACCTAACCTAACCCAACCTGACAACTCGGCGGTAATATTTGACGACATTTCTGGCGAGCTGGACTCTACGTCTCCGTGGGACCTTTATATACATCAATAACGTAATATAACCTAACGTAATCCAACCTGACATCTCGGCGGTAATATTTGACAACATTCCTGGCGAGCTATCCTCTACGTGGGACATTCATATGCATCAATAACGTAATATAACCTAACCTAACCCAACCTGACATTTCGGCGGTAATATTTGAAGACATTCTTTGCGAGTTCGACTCTACGTCTCCGACGGACCTTTATATACATCAATAACGTAATATAACCTAACCTAACCCAACCTGACATCTCGGCGGTAATATTTGACAA
Source organism: Xylocopa violacea (assembly GCA_963969225.1). Taxonomy (NCBI): domain Eukaryota; kingdom Metazoa; phylum Arthropoda; class Insecta; order Hymenoptera; family Apidae; genus Xylocopa; species Xylocopa violacea. The sequence goes on along the minus strand of CAXAJV010000741.1, from coordinate 1,180,438 downwards.
CATTCCTGGCGAGCTATCCTCTACGTGGGACATTCATATGCATCAATAACGTAATATGACCTAACCTAACACAACCTGACATTTCGGCGGTAATATTTGAAGGCATTCTTGGCGAGTTCGACTCCACGTCTCCAACAGGCCTTTATATACATCAATAACGTAATATAACCTAACCTAACCCAACCTGACATATCGGCGGTAATATTTGACAACATTCCTGGCGAGCTATCCTCTACGTGGGACATTCATATGCATCAATAACGTAATATGACCTAACCTAACACAACCTGACATTTCGGCGGTAATATTTGAAGACATTCTTGGCGAGTTCGACTCCACGTCTCCGACAGACCTTTATATACATCAATAACGTAATATAACCTAACCTAACCCAATCTGACATCTCGGCGGTAATATTTGACAACATTCCTGGCGAGCTATCCTCTACGTGGGACATTCATATGCATCAATAACGTAATATAACCTAACCTAACCCAACCTGACAACTCGGCGGTAATATTTGACGACATTCCTGGCGAGCTGGACTCTACATCTCCGTGGGACCTTTATATACATCAATAACGTAATATAACCTAACGTAATCCAACCTGACATCTCGGCGGTAATATTTGACAACATTCCTGGCGAGCTATCCTCTACGTGGGACATTCATATGCATCAATAACGTAATATAACCTAACCTAACCCAACCTGACATTTCGGCGGTAATATTTGAAGACATTCTTTGCGAGTTCGACTCTACGTCTCCGACGGACCTTTATATACATCAATAACGTAATATAACCTAACCTAACCCAACCTGACATCTCGGCGGTAATATTTGACAACATTCCTGGCGAGCTATCCTCTACGTGGGAGATTCATATGCATCAATAACGTAATATGACCTAACCTAACACAACCTGACATTTCGGCGGTAATATTTGAAGACATTCTTGGCGAGTTCGACTCCACGTCTCCGACAGGCCTTTATATACATCAATAACGTAATATAACCTAACCTAACCCAACCTGACATATCGGCGGTAATATTTGACAACATTCCTGGCGAGCTATCCTCTACGTGGGACATTCATATGCATCAATAACGTAATATGACCTAACCTAACACAACCTGACATTTCGGCGGTAATATTTGAAGACATTCTTGGCGAGTTCGACTCCACGTCTCCGACAGACCTTTATATACATCAATAACGTAATATAACCTAACCTAACCCAACCTGACATCTCGGCGGTAATATTTGACAACATTCCTGGCGAGCTATCCTCTACGTGGGACATTCATATGCATCAATAACGTAATATAACCTAACCTAACCCAACCTGACAACTCGGCGGTAATATTTGACGACATTCCTGGCGAGCTGGACTCTACGTCTCCGGGTGACCTTTATATACATCAATAACGTAATATAACCTAACGTAATCCAACCTAACATCTCGGCAGTAGCATTTGACAACATTCCTGGCGAGCTATCCTCTACGTGGGACCTTCATATGCATCAATAACGTAATATAACCTAACCTAACCCACCTGACATCTCGGCGGTAATATTTGACGACATTCCTGGCGAGTTGGACTCTACGTCTCCGTGGGACCTTTATAGACTTCAATTACGTAATATAACCTAACCTAACCCAACCTGACAACTCGGCGGTAATATTTGACGACATTCCTGGCGAGCTGGACTCTACGTCTCCGTGGGACCTTTATATACATCAATAACGTAATATAACCTAACGTAATCCAACCTGACATCTCGGCGGTAATATTTGACAACATTCCTGGCGAGCTATCCTCTACGTGGGACATTCATATGCATCAATAACGTAATATAACCTAACCTAACACAACCTGACATTTCGGCGGTAATACTTGAAGACATTCTTTGCGAGTTCGACTCCACGTCTCCGACAGACCTTTATATACATCAATAACGTAATATAACCTAACCTAACCCAACCTGACATCTCGGCGGTAATATTTGACAACATTCCTGGCGAGCTGGACTCTACGTCTCCGTGGGACCTTTATATACATCAATAACGTAATATAACCTAACGTAATCCAACCTGACATCTCGGCGGTAATATTTGACAACATTCCTGGCGAGCTATCCTCTACGTGGGACATTCATATGCATCAATAACGTAATATAACCTAACCTAACCCAACCTGACATTTCGGCGGTAATATTTGAAGACATTCTTTGCGAGTTCGACTCTACGTCTCCGACGGACCTTTATATACATCAATAACGTAATATAACCTAACCTAACCCAACCTGACATCTCGGCGGTAATATTTGACAACATTCCTGGCGAACTATCCTCTACGTGGGACATTCATATGCATCAATAACGTAATATGACCTAACCTAACAGAACCTGACATTTCGGCGGTAATATTTGAAGACATTCTTGGCGAGTTCGACTCCACGTCTCCGACAGACCTTTATATACATCAATAACGTAATATAACCTAACCTAACCCAACCTGACATCTCGGCGGTAATATTTGACAACATTCCTGGCGAGCTATCCTCTACGTGGGACATTCATATGCATCAATAACGTAATATAACCTAACCTAACCCAACCTGACAACTCGGCGGTAATATTTGACGACATTCCTGGCGAGCTGGACTCTACGTCTCCGTGGGACCTTTATATACATCAACAACGTAATATAACCTAACGTAATCCAACCTGACATCTCGGCGGTAACATTTGACAACATTCCTGGCGAGCTGTCCTCTACGTGGGACATTCATATGCATCAATAACGTAATATAACCTAACCTAACCCACCTGACATCTCGGCGGTAATATTTGACGACATTCCTGGCGAGTTGGACTCTACGTCTCCGTGGGACCTTTACATACTTCAATTACGTAATATAACCTAACCTAACCCAACCTGACATCTCGGCGGTAATATTTGACGACATTCCTGGCGAACTATCCTCTACGTGGGACATTCATATGCATCAATAACGTAATATGACCTAACCTAACAGAACCTGACATTTCGGCGGTAATATTTGAAGACATTCTTGGCGAGTTCGACTCCACGTCTCCGACAGACCTTTATATACATCAATAACGTAATATAACCTAACCTAACCCAACCTGACATCTCGGCGGTAATATTTGACAACATTCCTGGCGAGCTATCCTCTACGTGGGACATTCATATGCATCAATAACGTAATATAACCTAACCTAACCCAACCTGACAACTCGGCGGTAATATTTGACGACATTCCTGGCGAGCTGGACTCTACGTCTCCGTGGGACCTTTATATACATCAACAACGTAATATAACCTAACGTAATCCAACCTGACATCTCGGCGGTAACATTTGACAACATTCCTGGCGAGCTGTCCTCTACGTGGGACATTCATATGCATCAATAACGTAATATAACCTAACCTAACCCACCTGACATCTCGGCGGTAATATTTGACGACATTCCTGGCGAGTTGGACTCTACGTCTCCGTGGGACCTTTACATACTTCAATTACGTAATATAACCTAACCTAACCCAACCTGACATCTCGGCGGTAATATTTGACGACATTCCTGGCGAGTTGGACTCTACGTCTCCGTGGGACCTTTATATACATCAATAACGTAATATAACCTAACGTAATCCAACCTGACATCTCGGCGGTAACATTTGACAACATTCCTGGCGAGCTATCCTCTACGTGGGACATTCATATGCATGAATAACGTAATATAACCTAACCTAACACAACCTGACATTTCGGCGGTAATACTTGAAGACATTCTTGGCGAGTTCGACTCCACGTCTCCGACAGACCTTTATATACATCAATAGCGTAATATAACCTAACCTAACCCAACCTGACATCTCGGCGGTAATATTTGACAACATTCCTGGCGAGTTGGCCCCGACGTCTGCGTGGGTCCTTCGTATACATCGCTAACGTAATATAACCTTACCTAACCCAACCTAACATCTCGGCGGTAACATTTGACAACATTCCTGGCGAGCTATCCTCTACGTGGGACATTCGTATACATCATTAACTTAATGTAACCTAACCTAACCCAACCTAACATCTCGGCGGTAATTTTTGACAACATTCCTGGCGAGCTATCCCCTACGTGGGACATTAATATGCGTCAATAACGTAATATAACCTAATCTAACCCAACCTGACATCTCGGCGGTAATATTTGAAGACATTCTTGGCGAGTTCGACTCTACGTCTCCGTGGGACCTTTATATACATCAATAACGTAATATAACCTAACCTAACCCAACATGACATCTCGGCGGTAACATTTGACAACATTCCTGGCGAGCTATCCTCTACCTGGGACATTCGTATACATCATTAACGTAATGTAACCTAACCGAACCCAACCTAACATCTCGGCGGTAACGTTTGACAACATTCCTGGCGAGCTATCCTCTACGTGGGACATTAATATGCGTCAATAGCGTAATATAAACTAACCTAACCCAACCTGACATTTCGGCGGTAATATTTGAAGACATTCTTGGCGAGTTCGATCTACTTCTCCGACGGACCTTTATATACATCAATAACGTAATATAACCTAACCTAATCCAACCTGACATCTCGGCGGTAATATTTGACAACATTCCTGTCGGGTTGGCCCCGACGTCTGCGTGGGTCCTTCGTATACATCACTAACGTAATATAACCTTACCTAACCCAACCTAACATCTCGGCGGTAACATTTGACAACATTCCTGGCGAGCTATCCTCTACGTGGGACATTCGTACACATCATTAACTTAATGTGACCTAACCTAACCCAACCTAACATCTCGGCGGTAATTTTTGACAACATTCCTGGCGAGTTGGCCCCGACGTCTGCGTGGGTCCTTCGTATACATCACTAACGTAATATAACCTAACCTAACCCAACCTAACATCTCGGCGGTAATATTTGACAACATTCCTGGCGAGCTATCCTCTACGTGGGACATTCATATGCATCAATAACGTAATATAGCCTAACCTAACCCAACCTGACATCTCGGCGGTAATATTTGACAACATTCCTGGCGAGTTGTCCAAGACGTCTGCGTGGGTCCTTCATATACATCATTAACGTAATATAATCTAACCTAACCCAACCTAACATCTCGGCGGTAATATTTGACAACTTGCCTGGCGAGTTATCCTCTACGTGGGACATTCATATGCATCAATAACGTATTATAATCTAACCTAACCCAACCTGATATCTCGGCGGTAATATTTGACAACATTCCTGGCAAGTTGGCCACGACGTCTGTGTGGGTCCTTCGTATACATCATGAACGTAATGTAACATAACCTAACCCAACCTAACATCTCGGCGGTAATATTTGACAACATTCCTGGCGTGCTATCCTCTACGTGGGACATTCATATGCATCAATAACGTAATATAACCTAACCTAACCCAACCTGACATCTCGGCGGTAATATTTGAAGACATTCTTGGCGAGTTCGACTCTACGTCTCCGTGGGACCTTTATATACATCAATAACGTAATATAACCTAACCTAACCCAACCTGACATTTCAGCGGTAATATTTGACAACATTCCTGGCGAGCTATCCTCTACGTGGGACATTCATATGCATCAATAACGTAACATAACCTAACCTAACCCAACCCGACATCTCGGCGTTAATATTTGAAGACATTCTTGGCGAGTTCGAATCTACGTCTCCGTGGGACCTTTATATACATCAATAACGTAATATAACCTAACCTAACCCAACCTGACATCTCGGCGGTAATATTTGACAACATTCCTGGCGAGTTGGCCAAGACGTCTGCGTGGGTCCTTCATATACATCATTAACGTAATATAATCTAACCTAACCCAACCTAACATCTCGCCGGCAATATTTGAAAACTTGCCTGGCGAGTTATCCTCTGCGTGGGACATTCATATACATCATTAACGTAATGAAACCTAACCTAACACAACCTAACATCTCGGCGGTAATATTTGACAACATTCCTGGCGAGCTATCCTCTACGTGGGACATTCATATGCATCAATAACGTAATATAACCTAACCTAATCCAACCTGACATCTCGGCGGTAATATTTGACGACATTCTTGGCGAGTTCGAATCTACGTCTCCGTGGGACCTTTATATACATCAATAACCTAATATAACCTAACCTAACCCAACCTGACATCTCGGCATTAAAATTTGACAACGTTCCTGGCGAGTTGGCCTCTACTTGACCGTGGGACCTTTATATACATCAGTATCCTAATATAACCTGACCTAACCCAACCTAATCTCTCGGGGTACCGTTTAACAACATTCCTTGCTTGTCGGCCCCTACTTCTCAGTGGGAACACTGTATACGTCTATGAAGTAATGTAACCTAACCTAACCCAACCTGACATCTCGGCGGTAATATTTGAAAACATTCCTGGCGAGATGGCCTCTACGTCTGCGTGGGACCATTATATACATCAATAACGTAATATAACCTAACCTAACCCAACCTAACATCTCGGCGGCAATATTTGACATCATTCCTGGCGAGCTATCCTCTACGTGGGACATTCATATGCATCAATAACGTAATATAACCTAACCTAACCCAACCTGACATTTCGACGGTAATATTTGAAGACATTCTTGGCGAGTTCGATCTACGTCTCCGACGGACCTTTATATACATCAATAACCTAATATAACCTAACCTAACCCAACCTGACATCTCGGCGGTAATTTTTGACAACATTCCTGGCGAGCTATCCTCTACGTGGGACATTAATATGCGTCAATAACGTAATATAAACTAACCTAGCCCAACCTGACATCTCGGCGGTAAAATTTGAAGACATTCTGGGCGAGTTCGGCTCTACGTCTCCGTGGGACCTTTATATACATTAATAACGCAATATAACCTAACCTAACCCAACCTGACATCTCGGCGGTAATATTTGACAACATTCCTGGCGAGTTGGCCCCGACGTCTGCGTGGGTCCTTCGTATACATCACTAACGTAATATAACCTAACCTAACCCAACCTAACATCTCGGCGGTAATATTTGACAACATTCCTGGCGAGCTATCCTCTACGTGGGACATTCATATGCATCAATAACGTAATATAGCCTAACCTAACCCAACCTGACATCTCGGCGGTAATATTTGACGACATTCATGACGAGTTCGACTCTACGTCTCCGTGGGACCTTTATATACATCAATTACGTAATATAACCTTACCTAACCCAACCTGACATTTCGGCGGTAATATTTGACGACATTCCTGGCGAGTTGGCCCCGACGTCTGCGTGGGTCCTTCGTATACATCACTAACGTAATATAACCTAACCTAACCCAACCTAACATCTCGGCGGTAATATTTGACAACATTCCTGGCGAGCTATCCTCTACGTGGGACATTCATATGCATCAATAACGTAATATAACCTAACCTAATCCAACCTGACATCTCGGCGGTAATATTTGACGACATTCTTGGCTAGTTCGAATCTACGTCTCCGTGGGACCTTTATATACATCAATAACCTAATATAACCTAACCTAACCCAACCTGACATCTCGGCATTAAAATTTGACAACGTTCCTGGCGAGATGGCCTCTACTTGACCATGGGACCTTTATATACATCAGTATCCTAATATAACCTGACCTAACCCAACCTAATCTCTCGGGGTACCGTTTAACAACATTCCTTGCTTGTCGGCCCCTACTTCTCAGTGGGAACACTGTATACGTCTATGAAGTAATGTAACCTAACCTAACCCAACCTGACATCTCGGCGGTAATATTTGAAAACATTCCTGGCGAGATGGCCTCTACGTCTGCGTGGGACCATTATATACATCAATAACGTAATATAACCTAACCTAACCCAACCTAACATCTCGGCGGCAATATTTGACATCATTCCTGGCGAGCTATCCTCTACGTGGGACATTCATATGCATCAATAACGTAATATAACCTAACCTAACCCAACCTGACATTTCGACGGTAATATTTGAAGACATTCTTGGCGAGTTCGATCTACGTCTCCGACGGACCTTTATATACATCAATAACCTAATATAACCTAACCTAACCCAACCTGACATCTCGGCGGTAATTTTTGACAACATTCCTGGCGAGCTATCCTCTACGTGGGACATTAATATGCGTCAATAACGTAATATAAACTAACCTAGCCCAACCTGACATCTCGGCGGTAAAATTTGAAGACATTCTGGGCGAGTTCGGCTCTACGTCTCCGTGGGACCTTTATATACATTAATAACGCAATATAACCTAACCTAACCCAACCTGACATCTCGGCGGTAATATTTGACAACATTCCTGGCGAGTTGGCCCCGACGTCTGCGTGGGTCCTTCGTATACATCACTAACGTAATATAACCTAACCTAACCCAACCTAACATCTCGGCGGTAATATTTGACAACATTCCTGGCGAGCTATCCTCTACGTGGGACATTCATATGCATCAATAACGTAATATAGCCTAACCTAACCCAACCTGACATCTCGGCGGTAATATTTGACGACATTCATGACGAGTTCGACTCTACGTCTCCGTGGGACCTTTATATACATCAATTACGTAATATAACCTTACCTAACCCAACCTGACATTTCGGCGGTAATATTTGACGACATTCCTGGCGAGTTGGCCCCGACGTCTGCGTGGGTCCTTCGTATACATCACTAACGTAATATAACCTAACCTAACCCAACCTAACATCTCGGCGGTAATATTTGACAACATTCCTGGCGAGCTATCCTCTACGTGGGACATTCATATGCATCAATAACGTAATATAGCCTAACCTAACCCAACCTGACATCTCGGCGGTAATATTTGACGACATTCCTGGCGAGTTCGACTCTACGTCTCCGTGGGACCTTTATATACATCAATTACGTAATATAACCTTACCTAACCCAACATGACATTTCGGCGGTAATATTTGACGACATTCCTGGCGAGTTGGGCTCTACGTCTCCGTGGGACCCTTATATACATCAATAACGTAATATAACCTAACCTAATCCAACCTGACATCTCGGCGGTAATATTTGACGACATTCCTGGCGAGTTGGTCTCTACGTCTCCGTGGGACATTTATATACATCAATAACGTAGTATAACCTAACCTAATCCAACCTGACATCTCGGCGGTAATATTTGACAACATTCCTGGCGAGCTGGCCCCTACGTCTCCGTGGGACCTTTATGTACATCAATAACATAATATAACTTAACCTAACCCAACCTGATATCTCGGCGGGAATATTTGACAAAATTCCTGGCGAGTTGGCATCTACGTGTCCGTGGGACCTTTATATACATCAGTATCCTAATATAACCTAACCTAACCCAACCTGACATCTCGGCGGTAATATTTGAAGACATTCTTGGCGAGTTCGAATCTACGTCTCCGTGGGACCTTTATATACATCAATAACGTAATATAACCTATCCTAACCCAAACTCACATCTCAGCGGTAATATTTGACAACATTCCTGGCGAGCTATCCTCTACGTGGGACATTCATATGCATCAATAATGTAACATAGACTAACCTAACCCAACCCGACATCTCGGCGTTAATATTTGAAGACATTCTTGGCGAGTTCGAATCTACGTCTCCGTGGGACCTTTATATACATCAATATCGTAACATAACCTAACCTAACCCAACCTGACATCTCGGCGGTAATATTTGACAACATTCCTGGCGAGTTGGCATCTACGTGTCCGTGGGACCTTTATATACATCAGTATCCTAATATAACCTAACCTAACCCAACCTAATCTCTCGGGGTAACGTTTAACCACATTCCTTGCTTGTCGGCCCCTACATTTCGGTGGGAACACTGTATACGTCTGTGAAGTAATATAACCTAACCTAAGACAACCTGACATCTCGGCGGTAAAATTTGACAACATTCCTGGCGAGTTGACCTCTACGTCTATGTGGGACCTTTATATACATAAATAACGTAATATAACCTAACCTAACCCAACCTGACATCTCGGCAGTAATATTTGACAACATTCCTGGCGAGTTGGCCAAGACGTCTGCGTGGGTCATTCATATACATCATTAACGTAATATAATCTAACCTAACCCAACCTAACATCTCGCCGGCAATATTTGAAAAGTTGCCTGGCGAGTTATCCTCTGCGTCGGACATTCATATGCATCAATAACGTATTGTAATCTAACCTAACCCAACCTGACAACTCGGCGGTAATATTTGACAACATTCCTGGCGAGTTGGCCCCGACGTCTGTGTGCGTCCTTCGTATACATCATTAACGTAATGTAACCTAACCTAACCCAACCTAACATCTCGGCGGTAATATTTGACAACATTCCTGGCGAGCTATCCTCTACGTGGGACATTCATATGCATCAATAACGTAATATAACCTAACCTAACCCAACCTGACATCTCGGCGGTAATATTTGAAGACATTCTTGGCGAGTTCGAATCTACGTCTCCGTGGGACCTTTATATACATCAATAACCTAATATAACCTAACCTAACCCAACCTGACATCTCGGCATTAAAATTTGACAACGTTCCTGGCGAGTTGGCCTCTACTTGACCGTGGGACCTTTATATACATCAGTATCCTAATATAACCTAACCTAACCCAACCTAATCTCTCGGGGTACCGTTTAACAACATTCCTTGCTTGTCGGCCCCTACTTCTCAGTGGGAACACTGTATACGTCTATGAAGTAATGTAACCTAACCTAACCCAACCTGACATCTCGGCGGTAATATTTGAAAACATTCCTGGCGAGATGGCCTCTACGTCTGCGTGGGACCATTATATACATCAATAACGTAATATAACCTAACCTAACCCAACCTAACATCTCGGCGGCAATATTTGACAACATTCCTGGCGAGCTATCCTCTACGTGGGACATTCATATGCATCAATAACGTAATATAACCTAACCTAACCCAACCTGACATTTCGGCGGTAATATTTGAAGACATTCTTGGCGAGTTCGATCCACGTCTCCGCCGGACCTTTATATACATCAATAACGTAATATAACCTAACCTAACCCAACCTTACATCTCGGCGGTAATATTTGACAACATTCCTGGCGTGTTGGCCCCGACGTCTGCGTGGGTCCTTCGTATACATCACTAACGTAATACAACCTAACCTAACCCAACCTAACATCTCTGCGGAAACATTTGACAACATTCCTGGCGAGCTATCCTCTACGTGGGACATTCGTATACATCATTAACTTAATGTAACCTAACCTAACCCAACCTAACATCTCGGCGGTAATTTTTGACAACATTCCTGTCGAGCTATCCTCTACGTGGGACATTCATATGCATCAATAACGTAATATAACCTAACCTAACCCAACCTGACATCTCGGCGGTAATATTTGAAGACATTCTTGGCGAGTTCGACTCTACGTCTCCGTGGGACCTTTATATACATCAATAACGTAATATAACCTAACCTAACCCAACCTGACATTTCAGCGGTAATATTTGACAACATTCCTGGCGAGCTATCCTCTACGTGGGACATTCATATGCATCAATAACGTAACATAACCTAACCTAACCCAACCCGACATCTCGGCGTTAATATTTGAAGACATTCTTGGCGAGTTCGAATCTACGTCTCCGTGGGACCTTTATATACATCAATAACGTAATATAACCTAACCTAACCCAACCTGACATCTCGGCGGTAATATTTGACAACATTCCTGGCGAGTTGGCCAAGACGTCTGCGTGGGTCCTTCATATACATCATTAACGTAATATAATCTAACCTAACCCAACCTAACATCTCGCCGGCAATATTTGAAAACTTGCCTGGCGAGTTATCCTCTGCGTGGGACATTCATATACATCATTAACGTAATGAAACCTAACCTAACACAACCTAACATCTCGGCGGTAATATTTGACAACATTCCTGGCGAGCTATCCTCTACGTGGGACATTCATATGCATCAATAACGTAATATAACCTAACCTAATCCAACCTGACATCTCGGCGGTAATATTTGACGACATTCTTGGCGAGTTCGAATCTACGTCTCCGTGGGACCTTTATATACATCAATAACCTAATATAACCTAACCTAACCCAACCTGACATCTCGGCATTAAAATTTGACAACGTTCCTGGCGAGTTGGCCTCTACTTGACCGTGGGACCTTTATATACATCAGTATCCTAATATAACCTGACCTAACCCAACCTAATCTCTCGGGGTACCGTTTAACAACATTCCTTGCTTGTCGGCCCCTACTTCTCAGTGGGAACACTGTATACGTCTATGAAGTAATGTAACCTAACCTAACCCAACCTGACATCTCGGCGGTAATATTTGAAAACATTCCTGGCGAGATGGCCTCTACGTCTGCGTGGGACCATTATATACATCAATAACGTAATATAACCTAACCTAACCCAACCTAACATCTCGGCGGCAATATTTGACATCATTCCTGGCGAGCTATCCTCTACGTGGGACATTCATATGCATCAATAACGTAATATAACCTAACCTAACCCAACCTGACATTTCGACGGTAATATTTGAAGACATTCTTGGCGAGTTCGATCTACGTCTCCGACGGACCTTTATATACATCAATAACCTAATATAACCTAACCTAACCCAACCTGACATCTCGGCGGTAATTTTTGACAACATTCCTGGCGAGCTATCCTCTACGTGGGACATTAATATGCGTCAATAACGTAATATAAACTAACCTAGCCCAACCTGACATCTCGGCGGTAAAATTTGAAGACATTCTGGGCGAGTTCGGCTCTACGTCTCCGTGGGACCTTTATATACATTAATAACGCAATATAACCTAACCTAACCCAACCTGACATCTCGGCGGTAATATTTGACAACATTCCTGGCGAGTTGGCCCCGACGTCTGCGTGGGTCCTTCGTATACATCACTAACGTAATATAACCTAACCTAACCCAACCTAACATCTCGGCGGTAATATTTGACAACATTCCTGGCGAGCTATCCTCTACGTGGGACATTCATATGCATCAATAACGTAATATAGCCTAACCTAACCCAACCTGACATCTCGGCGGTAATATTTGACGACATTCATGACGAGTTCGACTCTACGTCTCCGTGGGACCTTTATATACATCAATTACGTAATATAACCTTACCTAACCCAACCTGACATTTCGGCGGTAATATTTGACGACATTCCTGGCGAGTTGGCCCCGACGTCTGCGTGGGTCCTTCGTATACATCACTAACGTAATATAACCTAACCTAACCCAACCTAACATCTCGGCGGTAATATTTGACAACATTCCTGGCGAGCTATCCTCTACGTGGGACATTCATATGCATCAATAACGTAATATAACCTAACCTAATCCAACCTGACATCTCGGCGGTAATATTTGACGACATTCTTGGCTAGTTCGAATCTACGTCTCCGTGGGACCTTTATATACATCAATAACCTAATATAACCTAACCTAACCCAACCTGACATCTCGGCATTAAAATTTGACAACGTTCCTGGCGAGATGGCCTCTACTTGACCATGGGACCTTTATATACATCAGTATCCTAATATAACCTGACCTAACCCAACCTAATCTCTCGGGGTACCGTTTAACAACATTCCTTGCTTGTCGGCCCCTACTTCTCAGTGGGAACACTGTATACGTCTATGAAGTAATGTAACCTAACCTAACCCAACCTGACATCTCGGCGGTAATATTTGAAAACATTCCTGGCGAGATGGCCTCTACGTCTGCGTGGGACCATTATATACATCAATAACGTAATATAACCTAACCTAACCCAACCTAACATCTCGGCGGCAATATTTGACATCATTCCTGGCGAGCTATCCTCTACGTGGGACATTCATATGCATCAATAACGTAATATAACCTAACCTAACCCAACCTGACATTTCGACGGTAATATTTGAAGACATTCTTGGCGAGTTCGATCTACGTCTCCGACGGACCTTTATATACATCAATAACCTAATATAACCTAACCTAACCCAACCTGACATCTCGGCGGTAATTTTTGACAACATTCCTGGCGAGCTATCCTCTACGTGGGACATTAATATGCGTCAATAACGTAATATAAACTAACCTAGCCCAACCTGACATCTCGGCGGTAAAATTTGAAGACATTCTGGGCGAGTTCGGCTCTACGTCTCCGTGGGACCTTTATATACATTAATAACGCAATATAACCTAACCTAACCCAACCTGACATCTCGGCGGTAATATTTGACAACATTCCTGGCGAGTTGGCCCCGACGTCTGCGTGGGTCCTTCGTATACATCACTAACGTAATATAACCTAACCTAACCCAACCTAACATCTCGGCGGTAATATTTGACAACATTCCTGGCGAGCTATCCTCTACGTGGGACATTCATATGCATCAATAACGTAATATAGCCTAACCTAACCCAACCTGACATCTCGGCGGTAATATTTGACGACATTCATGACGAGTTCGACTCTACGTCTCCGTGGGACCTTTATATACATCAATTACGTAATATAACCTTACCTAACCCAACCTGACATTTCGGCGGTAATATTTGACGACATTCCTGGCGAGTTGGCCCCGACGTCTGCGTGGGTCCTTCGTATACATCACTAACGTAATATAACCTAACCTAACCCAACCTAACATCTCGGCGGTAATATTTGACAACATTCCTGGCGAGCTATCCTCTACGTGGGACATTCATATGCATCAATAACGTAATATAGCCTAACCTAACCCAACCTGACATCTCGGCGGTAATATTTGACGACATTCCTGGCGAGTTCGACTCTACGTCTCCGTGGGACCTTTATATACATCAATTACGTAATATAACCTTACCTAACCCAACATGACATTTCGGCGGTAATATTTGACGACATTCCTGGCGAGTTGGGCTCTACGTCTCCGTGGGACCCTTATATACATCAATAACGTAATATAACCTAACCTAATCCAACCTGACATCTCGGCGGTAATATTTGACGACATTCCTGGCGAGTTGGTCTCTACGTCTCCGTGGGACATTTATATACATCAATAACGTAGTATAACCTAACCTAATCCAACCTGACATCTCGGCGGTAATATTTGACAACATTCCTGGCGAGCTGGCCCCTACGTCTCCGTGGGACCTTTATGTACATCAATAACATAATATAACTTAACCTAACCCAACCTGATATCTCGGCGGGAATATTTGACAAAATTCCTGGCGAGTTGGCATCTACGTGTCCGTGGGACCTTTATATACATCAGTATCCTAATATAACCTAACCTAACCCAACCTGACATCTCGGCGGTAATATTTGAAGACATTCTTGGCGAGTTCGAATCTACGTCTCCGTGGGACCTTTATATACATCAATAACGTAATATAACCTATCCTAACCCAAACTCACATCTCAGCGGTAATATTTGACAACATTCCTGGCGAGCTATCCTCTACGTGGGACATTCATATGCATCAATAATGTAACATAGACTAACCTAACCCAACCCGACATCTCGGCGTTAATATTTGAAGACATTCTTGGCGAGTTCGAATCTACGTCTCCGTGGGACCTTTATATACATCAATATCGTAACATAACCTAACCTAACCCAACCTGACATCTCGGCGGTAATATTTGACAACATTCCTGGCGAGTTGGCATCTACGTGTCCGTGGGACCTTTATATACATCAGTATCCTAATATAACCTAACCTAACCCAACCTAATCTCTCGGGGTAACGTTTAACCACATTCCTTGCTTGTCGGCCCCTACATTTCGGTGGGAACACTGTATACGTCTGTGAAGTAATATAACCTAACCTAAGACAACCTGACATCTCGGCGGTAAAATTTGACAACATTCCTGGCGAGTTGACCTCTACGTCTATGTGGGACCTTTATATACATAAATAACGTAATATAACCTAACCTAACCCAACCTGACATCTCGGCAGTAATATTTGACAACATTCCTGGCGAGTTGGCCAAGACGTCTGCGTGGGTCATTCATATACATCATTAACGTAATATAATCTAACCTAACCCAACCTAACATCTCGCCGGCAATATTTGAAAAGTTGCCTGGCGAGTTATCCTCTGCGTCGGACATTCATATGCATCAATAACGTATTGTAATCTAACCTAACCCAACCTGACAACTCGGCGGTAATATTTGACAACATTCCTGGCGAGTTGGCCCCGACGTCTGTGTGCGTCCTTCGTATACATCATTAACGTAATGTAACCTAACCTAACCCAACCTAACATCTCGGCGGTAATATTTGACAACATTCCTGGCGAGCTATCCTCTACGTGGGACATTCATATGCATCAATAACGTAATATAACCTAACCTAACCCAACCTGACATCTCGGCGGTAATATTTGAAGACATTCTTGGCGAGTTCGAATCTACGTCTCCGTGGGACCTTTATATACATCAATAACCTAATATAACCTAACCTAACCCAACCTGACATCTCGGCATTAAAATTTGACAACGTTCCTGGCGAGTTGGCCTCTACTTGACCGTGGGACCTTTATATACATCAGTATCCTAATATAACCTAACCTAACCCAACCTAATCTCTCGGGGTACCGTTTAACAACATTCCTTGCTTGTCGGCCCCTACTTCTCAGTGGGAACACTGTATACGTCTATGAAGTAATGTAACCTAACCTAACCCAACCTGACATCTCGGCGGTAATATTTGAAAACATTCCTGGCGAGATGGCCTCTACGTCTGCGTGGGACCATTATATACATCAATAACGTAATATAACCTAACCTAACCCAACCTAACATCTCGGCGGCAATATTTGACAACATTCCTGGCGAGCTATCCTCTACGTGGGACATTCATATGCATCAATAACGTAATATAACCTAACCTAACCCAACCTGACATTTCGGCGGTAATATTTGAAGACATTCTTGGCGAGTTCGATCCACGTCTCCGCCGGACCTTTATATACATCAATAACGTAATATAACCTAACCTAACCCAACCTTACATCTCGGCGGTAATATTTGACAACATTCCTGGCGTGTTGGCCCCGACGTCTGCGTGGGTCCTTCGTATACATCACTAACGTAATACAACCTAACCTAACCCAACCTAACATCTCTGCGGAAACATTTGACAACATTCCTGGCGAGCTATCCTCTACGTGGGACATTCGTATACATCATTAACTTAATGTAACCTAACCTAACCCAACCTAACATCTCGGCGGTAATTTTTGACAACATTCCTGTCGAGCTATCCTCTACGTGGGACATTAATATGCGTCAATAACGTAATATAACCTAATCTAACCCAACCTGACATCTCGGCGGTAATATTTGAAGACATTCTTGGCGAGTTCGACTCTACGTCCCCGTGGGACCTTTATATACATCTATAATGTAATATAACCTAACCTAACCCAACCTGACATCTCGGCGGTAACATTTGACAACATTCCTGGCGAGCTATCCTCTACCTGGGACATTCGTATACATCATTAAAGTAATGTAACCTAACCGAACACAACCTAACATCTCGGCGGTAATATTTGACAACATTCCTGGCGAGCTATCCTCTACGTGAGACATTCATATGCATCAATAACGTAATATAGCCTAACCTAACCCAACCTGACATCTCGGCGGTAATATTTGACGACATTCCTGGCGAGTTCGAATCTACGTCTCCGTGGGACCTTTATATGCATCAATAACGTAATATAGCCTAACCTAACCCAACCTGACATTTCGGCGGTAATATTTGACGACATTCCTGGCGAGTTGGGCTCTACGTCTCCGTGGGACCCTTATATACATCAATAACGTAATATAACCTAACGTAATCCAACCTGACATCTCGGCGGTAACATTTGACAACATTCCTGGCGAGCTATCCTCTACGTGGGACATTCATATGCATGAATAACGTAATATAACCTAACCTAACACAACCTGACATTTCGGCGGTAATACTTGAAGACATTCTTGGCGAGTTCGACTCCACGTCTCCGACAGACCTTTATATACATCAATAGCGTAATATAACCTAACCTAACCCAACCTGACATCTCGGCGGTAATATTTGACAACATTCCTGGCGAGTTGGCCCCGACGTCTGCGTGGGTCCTTCGTATACATCGCTAACGTAATATAACCTTACCTAACCCAACCTAACATCTCGGCGGTAACATTTGACAACATTCCTGGCGAGCTATCCTCTACGTGGGACATTCGTATACATCATTAACTTAATGTAACCTAACCTAACCCAACCTAACATCTCGGCGGTAATTTTTGACAACATTCCTGGCGAGCTATCCCCTACGTGGGACATTAATATGCGTCAATAACGTAATATAACCTAATCTAACCCAACCTGACATCTCGGCGGTAATATTTGAAGACATTCTTGGCGAGTTCGACTCTACGTCTCCGTGGGACCTTTATATACATCAATAACGTAATATAACCTAACCTAACCCAACATGACATCTCGGCGGTAACATTTGACAACATTCCTGGCGAGCTATCCTCTACCTGGGACATTCGTATACATCATTAACGTAATGTAACCTAACCGAACCCAACCTAACATCTCGGCGGTAACGTTTGACAACATTCCTGGCGAGCTATCCTCTACGTGGGACATTAATATGCGTCAATAACGTAATATAAACTAACCTAACCCAACCTGACATTTCGGCGGTAATATTTGAAGACATTCTTGGCGAGTTCGATCTACTTCTCCGACGGACCTTTATATACATCAATAACGTAATATAACCTAACCTAATCCAACCTGACATCTCGGCGGTAATATTTGACAACATTCCTGTCGGGTTGGCCCCGACGTCTTCGTGGGTCCTTCGTATACATCACTAACGTAATATAACCTTACCTAACCCAACCTAACATCTCGGCGGTAACATTTGACAACATTCCTGGCGAGCTATCCTCTACGTGGGACATTCGTACACATCATTAACTTAATGTGACCTAACCTAACCCAACCTAACATCTCGGCGGTAATTTTTGACAACATTCCTGGCGAGTTGGCCCCGACGTCTGCGTGGGTCCTTCGTATACATCACTAACGTAATATAACCTAACCTAACCCAACCTAACATCTCGGCGGTAATATTTGACAACATTCCTGGCGAGCTATCCTCTACGTGGGACATTCATATGCATCAATAACGTAATATAGCCTAACCTAACCCAACCTGACATCTCGGCGGTAATATTTGACGACATTCCTGGCGAGTTCGAATCTACGTCTCCGTGGGACCTTTATATACATCAATTACGTAATATAACCTTACCTAACCCAACCTGACATTTCGGCGGTAATATTTGACGACATTCCTGGCGAGTTGGGCTCTACGTCTCCGTGGGACCCTTATATACATCAATAACGTAATATAACCTAACCTAACCGAACCTGACATCTCGGCGGTAATATTTGACGACATTCCTTGCGAGTTAGTCTCTACGTTTCCGTGGGACCTTTATATACATCAATAACGTAGTATAACCTAACCTAATCCAACCTGACATCTCGGCGGT
This sequence comes from Xylocopa violacea, assembly GCA_963969225.1. Taxonomy (NCBI): domain Eukaryota; kingdom Metazoa; phylum Arthropoda; class Insecta; order Hymenoptera; family Apidae; genus Xylocopa; species Xylocopa violacea. The sequence goes on along the minus strand of CAXAJV010000741.1, from coordinate 1,160,712 downwards.
AATATTTGACAACATTCCTGGCGAGCTGGCCCCTACGTCTCCGTGGGACCTTTATGTACATCAATAACATAATATAACTTAACCTAACCCAACCTGATATCTCGGCGGGAATATTTTACAAAATTCCTCGCGATTTGGCATCTACGTGTCCGTGGCACCTTTATATACATCAGTATCCTAATATAACCAAACCTAACCCAACCTAATCTCTCGGGGTAACGTTTAACCACATTCCTTGCTTGTCGGCCCCTACATCTCGGTGGGAACACTGTATACGTCTGTGAAGTAATATAACCTAACCTAAGACAACCTGACATCTCGGCGGTAAAATTTGACAACATTCCTGGCGAGTTGACCTCTTCGTCTCCGTGGGACCTTTATATACATCAATAACGTAATATAACCTATCCTAACCCAAACTGACATCTCAGCGGTAATATTTGACAACATTCCTGCCGAGCTGTCCTCTACGTGGGACATTCATATGCATCAATAACGTAACATAGCCTAACCTAACCCAACCCGACATCTCGGCGTTAATATTTGAAGACATTCTTGGCGAGTTCGAATCTACGTCTCCGTGGGACCTTTATATACATCATTAACGTAATATACCCTAACCTATCCCAACCTGACATCTCGGCGGTAATATTTGACAACATTCCTGGCGAGTTGGCCAAGACGTATGCGTGGCTCCTTCATATACATCATTAACGTAATATAATCTAACCTAACCCAACCTAACATCTCGCCGGCAATATTTGAAAACTTGCCTGGCGATTTATCCTCTGCGTGGGACATTCATATGCATCAATAACGTATTGTAATCTAACCTAACCCAACCTGACAACTCGGCGGTAATATTTGACAACATTCCTGGCGAGTTGGCCCCTACGTATCCGTGGGACCTTTATGTACATCAATAACATAATATAACTTAACCTAACCCAACCTGATATCTCGGCGGGAATATTTGACAAAATTCCTGGCGAGTTGGCATCTACGTGTCCGTGGGACCTTTATATACATCAGTATCCTAATATAACCTAACCTAACCCAACCTAATCTCTCGGGGTAACGTTTAACCACATTCCTTGCTTGTCGGCCCCTACATCTCGGTGGGTACACTGTATACGTCTGTGAAGTAATATAATCTAACCTAAGACAACCTGACATCTCGGCGGTAAAATTTGTCAACATTCCTGGCGAGTTGACCTCTACGTCTATGTGGGACCTTTATATACATCAATAACGTAATATAACCTAACCTAACCCAACCTGACATGTAGGCGGTAATATTTGACAACATTCCTGGCGAGTTGTCCAAGACGTCTGCGTGGGTCCTTCATATACATCATTAACGTAATATAATCTAACCTAACCCAACCTAACATCTCGGCGGTAATATTTGACAACTTGCCTGGCGAGTTATCCTCTACGTGGGACATTCATATGCATCAATAACGTATTATAATCTAACCTAACCCAACCTGACATCTCGGCGGTAATATTTGACAACATTCCTGGCAAGTTGGCCACGACGTCTGTGTGGGTCCTTCGTATACATCATTAACGTAATGAAACCTAACCTAACCCAACCTAACATCTCGGCGGTAATATTTGACAACATTCCTGGCGAGCTATCCTCTACGTGGGACATTCATATGCATCAATAACGTAATATAACCTAACCTAATCCAACCTGACATCTCGGCGGTAATATTTGACGACATTCTTGGCGAGTTCGAATCTACGTCCCCGTGGGACCTTTATATACATCAATAACCTAATATAACCTAACCTAACCGAACCTGACATCTCGGCATTAAAATTTGACAACGTTCCTGGCGAGTTGGCCTCTACTTGACCGTGGGACCTTTATATACATCAGTATCCTAATATAACCTGACCTAACCCAACCTAATCTCTCGGGGTACCGTTTAACAACATTCCTTGCTTGTCGGCCCCTACTTCTCAGTGGGAACACTGTATACGTCTATGAAGTAATGTAACCTAACCTAACCCAACCTGACATCTCGGCGGTAATATTTGAAAACATTCCTGGCGAGATGGCCTCTACGTCTGCGTGGGACCATTATATACATCAATAACGTAATATAACCTAACCTAACCCAACCTAACATCTCGGCGGCAATATTTGACATCATTCCTGGCGAGCTATCCTCTACGTGGGACATTCATATGCATCAATAACGTAATATAACCTAACCTAACCCAACCTGACATTTCGACGGTAATATTTGAAGACATTCTTGGCGAGTTCGATCTACGTCTCCGACGGACCTTTATATACATCAATAACCTAATATAACCTAACCTAACCCAACCTGACATCTCGGCGGTAATTTTTGACAACATTCCTGGCGAGCTATCCTCTACGTGGGACATTAATATGCGTCAATAACGTAATATAAACTAACCTAGCCCAACCTGACATCTCGGCGGTAAAATTTGAAGACATTCTGGGCGAGTTCGGCTCTACGTCTCCGTGGGACCTTTATATACATTAATAACGCAATATAACCTAACCTAATCCAACCTGACATCTCGGCGGTAATATTTGACGACATTCCTGGCGAGTTGGTCTCTACGTCTCCGTGGGACCTTTATATACATCAATAACGTAGTATAACCTAACCTAATCCAACCTGACATCTCGGCGGTAATATTTGACAACATTCCTGGCGAGCTGGCCCCTACGTCTCCGTGGGACCTTTATGTACATCAATAACATAATATAACTTAACCTAACCCAACCTGATATCTCGGCGGGAATATTTGACAAAATTCCTGGCGAGTTGGCATCTACGTGTCCGTGGGACCTTTATATACATCAGTATCCTAATATAACCTAACCTAACCCAACCTAATCTCTCGGGGTAACGTTTAACCACATTCCTTGCTTGTCGGCCCCTACATTTCGGTGGGAACACTGTATACGTCTGTGAAGTAATATAACCTAACCTAAGACAACCTGACATCTCGGCGGTAAAATTTGACAACATTCCTGGCGAGTTGACCTCTACGTCTATGTGGGACCTTTATATACATAAATAACGTAATATAACCTAACCTAACCCAACCTGACATCTCGGCGGTAATATTTGACAACATTCCTGGCGAGTTGGCCAAGACGTCTGCGTGGGTCATTCATATACATCATTAACGTAATATAATCTAACCTAACCCAACCTAACATCTCGCCGGCAATATTTGAAAAGTTGCCTGGCGAGTTATCCTCTGCGTGGGACATTCATATGCATCAATAACGTATTGTAATCTAACCTAACCCAACCTGACAACTCGGCGGTAATATTTGACAACATTCCTGGCGAGTTGGCCCCGACGTCTGTGTGCGTCCTTCGTATACATCATTAACGTAATGTAACCTAACCTAACCCAACCTAACATCTCGGCGGTAATAATTGACAACATTCCTGGCGAGCTATCCTCTACGTGGGACATTCATATGCATCAATAACGTAATATAACCTAACCTAACCCAACCTGACATTTCGGCGGTAATATTTGAAGACATTCTTGGCGAGTTCGATCCACGTCTCCGACGGACCTTTATATACATCAATAACGTAATATAACCTAACCTAACCCAACCTTAAATCTCGGCGGTAATATTTGACAACATTCCTGGCGTGTTGGCCCCGACGTCTGCGTGGGTCCTTCGTATACATCACTAACGTAATACAACCTAACCTAACCCAACCTAACATCTCTGCGGAAACATTTGACAACATTCCTGGCGAGCTATCCTCTACGTGGGACATTCGTATACATCATTAACTTAATGTAACCTAACCTAACCCAACCTAACATCTCGGCGGTAATTTTTGACAACATTCCTGTCGAGCTATCCTCTACGTGGGACATTAATATGCGTCAATAACGTAATATAACCTAATCTAACCCAACCTGACATCTCGGCGGTAATATTTGAAGACATTCTTGGCGAGTTCGACTCTACGTCCCCGTGGGACCTTTATATACATCTATAATGTAATATAACCTAACCTAACCCAACCTGACATCTCGGCGGTAACATTTGACAACATTCCTGGCGAGCTATCCTCTACCTGGGACATTCGTATACATCATTAACGTAATGTAACCTAACCGAACACAACCTAACATCTCGGCGGTAATGTTTGACAACATTCCTGGCGAGCTATCCTCTACGTGGGACATTAATATGCGTCAATAACGTAATATAAACTAACCTAGCCCAAGCTGACATCTCGGCGGTAATATTTGAAGACATTCTGGGCGAGTTCGGCTCTACGTCTCCGTGGGACCTTTATATACATCAATAACGCAATATAACCTAACCTAACCCAACCTGACATCTCTGCGGTAACATTTGACAACATTCCTGGCGAGCTATCCTCTACGTGGGACATTCGTATACATCATTAACTTAATGTAACCTAACCTAACCCAACCTAACATCTCGGCGGTAATTTTTGACAACATTCCTGTCGAGCTATCCTCTACGTGGGACATTAATATGCGTCAATAACGTAATATAAACTAACCTAGCCCAACCTGACATCTCGGCGGTAATATTTGAAGACATTCTGGGCGAGTTCGGCTCTACGTCTCCGTGGGACCTTTATATACATCAATAACGCAATATAACCTAACCTAACCCAACCTGACATCTGGGCGGTAATATTTGACAACATTCCTGGCGAGTTGGCCCCGACGTCTGCGTGGGTCCTTCGTATACATCACTAACGTAATATAACCTAACCTAACCCAACCTAACATCTCGCCGGCAATACTTGAAAACTTGCCTGGCGATTTATCCTCTGCGTGGGACATTCATACGCATCAATAACGTATTGTAATCTAACCTAACCCAACCTGACAACTCGGCGGTAATATTTGACAACATTCCTGGCGAGTTGGCCCCTACGTCTCCGTGGGACCTTTATGTACATCAATAACATAATATAACTTAACCTAACCCAACCTGATGTCTCGGCGGGAATATTTGACAAAATTCCTGGCGAGTTGGCATCTACGTGTCCGTGGGACCTTTATATACATCAGTATCCTAATATAACCTAACCTAACCCAACCTAATCTCTCGGGGTAACGTTTAACCACATTCCTTGCTTGTCGGCCCCTACATCTCGGTGGGAACACTGTATACGTCTGTGAAGTAATATAACCTAACCTAAGACAACCTGACATCTCGGCGGTAAAATTTGACAACATTCCTGGCGAGTTGATCTCTACGTCTATGTGGGACCTTTATATACATCAATAACGTAATATAACCTAACCTAACCCAACCTGACATGTAGGCGGTAATATTTGACAACATTCCTGGCGAGCTATCCTCTACGTGGGACATTCATATGCATCAATAACGTAACATAACCTAACCTAACCCACCCGACATCTCGGCGGTAATATTTGAAGACATTCTGGGCGAGTTCGGCTCTACGTCTCCGTGGGACCTTTATATACATCAATAACGCAATATAACCTAACCTAACCCAACCTGACATCTCGGCGGTAATATTTGACAACATTCCTGGCGAGTTGGCCCCGACGTCTGCGTGGGTCCTTCGTATACATCACTAACGTAATATAACCTAACCTAACCCAACCTAACATCTCGGCGGTAATATTTGACAACATTCCTGGCGAGCTATCCTCTACGTGGGACATTCATATGCATCAATAACGTAATATAACCTAACCTAACCCAACCTGACATCTCGGCATTAAAATTTGACAACGTTCCTGGCGAGTTGGCCTCTACTTGAACGTGGGACCTTTATATACATCAGTATCCTAATATAACCTAACCTAACCCAACCTAATCTCTCGGGGTACCGTTTAACAACATTCCTTGCTTGTCGGCCCCTACTTCTCAGTGGGAACACTGTATACGTCTATGAAGTAATGTAACCTAACCTAACCCAACCTGACATCTCGGCGGTAATATTTGAAAACATTCCTGGCGAGATGGCCTCTACGTCTGCGTGGGACCATTATATACATCAATAACGTAATATAACCTAACCTAACCCAACCTAACATCTCGGCGGCAATATTTGACAACATTCCTGGCGAGCTATCCTCTACGTGGGACATTCATATGCATCAATAACGTAATATAACCTAACCTAACCCAACCTGACATTTCGGCGGTAATATTTGAAGACATTCTTGGCGAGTTCGATCTACGTCTCCGACGGACCTTTATATACATCAATAACCTAATATAACCTAACCTAACCCAACCTGACATCTCGGCATTAAAATTTGACAACGTTCCTGGCGAGTTGGCCTCTACTTGACCGTGGGACCTTTATATACATCAGTATCCTAATATAACCTAACCTAACCCAACCTGACATCTCGGCGGTAATATTTGAAAACATTCCTGGCGAGATGGCCTCTACGTCTGCGTGGGACCATTATATACATCAATAACGTAATATAACCTAACCTAACCCAACCTAACATCTCGGCGGCAATATTTGACAACATTCCTGGCGAGCTATCCTCTACGTGGGACATTCATATGCATCAATAACGTAATATAACCTAACCTAACCCAACCTGACATTTCGGCGGTAATATTTGAAGACATTCTTGGCGAGTTTGATCTACGTCTCCGACGGACCTTTATATACATCAATAACGTAATATAACCTAACCTAACACAACCTGACATCTCGGCGGTAATATTTGACGACATTCCTGGCGAGTTGGCCCCGACGTCTGCGTGGGTCCTTCGTATACATCACTAACGTAATATAACCTAACCTAACCCAACCTAACATCTCGGCGGTAATATTTGACAACATTCCTGGCGAGCTATCCTCTACGTGGGACATTCGTATACATCATTAACTTAATGTAACCTAACCTAACCCAACCTAACATCTCGGCGGTAATTTTTGACAACATTCCTAGCGAGCTATCCTCTACGTGGGACACTAATATGCGTCAATAGCGTAATATAACCTAATCTAACCCAACCTGACATCTCGGCGGTAATATTTGAAGACATTCTTGGCGAGTTCGACTCTACGTCTCCGTGGGACCTTTATATACATCAATAATGTAATATAACCTAACCTAACCCAACCTGACATCTCGGCGGTAATATTTGACAACATTCCTGGCGAGCTATCCTCTACCTGGGACATTCGTATACATCATTAACGTAATGTAACCTAACCGAACCCAACCTAACATCTCGGCGGTAATGTTTGACAACATTCCTGGCGAGCTATCCTCTACGTGGGACATTAATATGCGTCAATAACGTAATATAAACTAACCTAGCCCAACCTGACATCTCGGCGGTAATATTTGACGACATTCCTGGCGAGTTCGACTCTACGTCTCCGTGGGACCTTTATATACATCAATAACGTAATATAACCTAACCTAACACAACCTGACATCTCGGCGGTAATATTTGACAACATTCCTGGCGAGTTGGCCAAGACGTATGCGTGGCTCCTTCATATACATCATTAACGTAATATAATCTAACCTAACCCAACCTAACATCTCGCCGGCAATATTTGAAAACTTGCCTGGCGATTTATCCTCTGCGTGGGACATTCATATGCATCAATAACGTATTGTAATCTAACCTAACCCAACCTGACAACTCGGCGGTAATATTTGACAACATTCCTGGCGAGTTGGCCCCTACGTCTCCGTGGGACCTTTATGTACATCAATAACATAATATAACTTAACCTAACTCAACCTGATGTCTCGGCGGGACTATTTGACAAAATTCCTGGCGAGTTGGAATCTACGTGTCCGTGGGACCTTTATATACATCAGTATCCTAATATAACCTAACCTAGCCCAACGTAATCTCTCGGGGTAACGTTTAACCACATTCCTTGCTTGTCGGCCCCTACATCTCGGTGGGAACACTGTATACGTCTGTGAAGTAATATAACCTAACCTAAGACAACCTGACACCTCGGCGGTAAAATTTGACAACATTCCTGGCGAGCTATCCTCTTCGTGGGACATTCATATGCATCAATAACGTAATATAACCTAACCTAACCCAACCTGACATCTCGGCGGTAATATTTGAAGACATTCTTGGCGAGTTCGAATCTACGTCTCCGTGGGACTTTTATATACATCAATAACGTAATATAACCTAACCTAACCCAATCTGACATCTCAGCGGTAATATTTGACAACATTCCTAGCGAGCTATCCTCTACGTGGGACATTCATATGCATCAATAACGTAACATAACCTAACCTAACCCAACTCGACATCTCGGCGTTAATATTTGAAGACATTCTTGGCGAGTTCGAATCTACGTCTCCGTGGGACCATTATATACATCAATAACGTAATATAACCTAACCTAACCCAACCTGACATCTCGGCGATAATATTTGACAACATTCCTGGCGCGTTGGCCAAGACGTCTGCGTGGGTCCTTCATATACATCATTAACGTAATATAATCTAACCTAACCCAACCTAACATCTCGCCGGCAATATTTGAAAACTTGCCTGGCGAGTTATCCTCTGCGTGGGACATTCATATGCATCAATAACGTATTGTAATCCAACCTAACCCAACCTGACATCTCGGCGGTAACATTTGACAACATTCCTGGCGAGCTATCCTCTACCTGGGACATTCGTATACACCATTAACGTAATGTAACCTAACCGAACACAACCTAACATCTCGGCGGTAATGTTTGACAACATTCCTGGCGAGCTATCCTCTACGTGGGACATTAATATGCGTCAATAACGTAATATAAACTAACCTAGCCCAACCTGACATCTCGGCGGTAATATTTGAAGACATTCTGAGCGAGTTCGGCTCTACGTCTCCGTGGGACCTTTATATACATCAATAACGCAATATAACCTAACCTAACCCAACCTGACATCTCGGCGGTAATATTTGACAACATTCCTGGCGAGTTGGCCCCGACGTCTGCGTGGGTCCTTCGTATGCATCACTAACGTAATATAACCTAACCTAACCCAACCTAACATCTCGGCGGTAATATTTGACAACATTCCTGGCGAGCTATCCTCTACGTGGGACATTCATATGCATCAATAACGTAATATAACCTAACCTAACCCAACCTGATATCTCGGCGGTAATATTTGAAGACATTCTTGGCGAGTTCGAATCTATGTCTCCGTGGGACCTTTATATACATCAATAACATAATATAACCTAACCTAACCCAACCTGACATCTCGGCATTAAAATTTGACAACGTTCCTGGCGAGTTGGCCTCTACTTGAACGTGGGACCTTTATATACATCAGTATCCTAATATAACCTAACCTAACCCAACCTAATCTCTCGGGGTACCGTTTAACAACATTCCTTGCTTGTCGGCCCCTACTTCTCAGTGGGAACACTGTATACGTCTATGAAGTAATGTAACCTAATCTAACCCAACCTGACATATCGGCGGTAATATTTGAAAACATTCCTGGCGAGCTATCCTCTACGTGGGACATTAATATGCGTCAATAACGTAATATAAACTAACCTAGCCCAACCTGACATCTCGGCGGTAATATTTGACGACATTCCTGGCGAGCTATCCTCTACGCGGGACATTCGTATACATCATTAACTTAATGTAACCTAACCTAACCCAACCTAACATCTCGGCGGTAATTTTTGACAACATTCCTGTCGAGCTATCCTCTACGTGGGACATTAATATGCGTCAATAACGTAATATAACCTAATCTAACCCAACCTGACATCTCGGCGGTAATATTTGAAGACATTCTTGGCGAGTTCGACTCTACGTCCCCGTGGGACCTTTATATACATCTATAATGTAATATAACCTAACCTAACCCAACCTGACATCTCGGCGGTAACATTTGACAACATTCCTGGCGAGCTATCCTCTACCTGGGACATTCGTATACATCATTAACGTAATGTAACCTAACCGAACACAACCTAACATCTCGGCGGTAATGTTTGACAACATTCCTGGCGAGCTATCCTCTACGTGGGACATTAATATGCGTCAATAACGTAATATAAACTAACCTAGCCCAAGCTGACATCTCGGCGGTAATATTTGAAGACATTCTGGGCGAGTTCGGCTCTACGTCTCCGTGGGACCTTTATATACATCAATAACGCAATATAACCTAACCTAACCCAACCTGACATCTCTGCGGTAACATTTGACAACATTCCTGGCGAGCTATCCTCTACGTGGGACATTCGTATACATCATTAACTTAATGTAACCTTTTTTTTTTTTTTTTTTTTTTTTTTTGTCGCAGGGAAATCCTCATGGATACCGTGGATTTTTGGGAAATCCGCGGTTATGTCGGACTCTTACCGACTAAAACCCTGCGGTGGTCTTCCTACACTTGTAGCGGGTAGCCGGGAACTCTTTCGAACGCATCCAGCATCCGGCCTCGTGTCTGAGTTCGTTGAACTCTCTGCACACAGCTCGTTCGCGAGTTCATTATTTAAACAGGCAGCGACCGCAACCACCGAGGTCGCTGCCCTCTCCTTGGTCGAGCACGTGCCGGAGAGACGTGACCCAAATCCTGTCTATCCGGCGCTCGGCGGCTCTTTCTCTTTTTCTAATTTAATTTTTCTGCCTCCTTCCTTCTACGTCGTCTTCCTCTTCTCCTGCTTGCGGCATTTCGAGATGGGCGGCAGCGGCGAAGCTCCACTCCCCGGTGGGTACTTTGAAGCGACTCTCGAGCCGTGATGGACGAGAGTCCCCTATCTTGGAGTGGAACGTGGCAAACGTCTACGACGCCGACCACATAAGACTCGTCGAGCAGAGAGCGTGCGCTCCCTTTCGCGCTCGGCGGCTTCCTTCGCAGCCATCACTTTGTCGCAAAACAATGTAACGGCTCGCCAATATCTCTCCCCTTCCAGCATCTTCGGCAGGATGCTGGTCGGCGAGAGATCCGGTCCGATCTCTGCCACGAGAGCGTGGCGCAGCGTTTGCCATGCCGGACAGTGTTCCAGCGTGTGCTGCGCAGAGTCGTCTCCGTCTCCGCAATGGTGACATTCAGCCGTGGCTTCTTTTCCGATCTTGCACAGGTACTGACCGAAGCAACCGTGTCCAGTCAGCATCTGCGTCACTCTGAAGTTGAGCTGCCCTCTCCTGTTTTCTACCCATTTTTCCAAGATGGGTAGAATCGCTCCGACGATCCTGTGATTGGTCGCAGGTGCGAGTTTCTCCTTCCATTTAGAGAAAGTGAAGCGTCTCGCTTCTCTTCTAATCTCGTCCTTCGTCGGAGCGGGTGCACCTTCTTCTTGTACCTGGCGCATTGTACGAAGGGTTTCGTACACTATCAGATCTTCCTGCGCCAGGTATTCCAGTGGTGTGAGACCCGCCAGCATTGTTGCCGCATCGTAAGAAATCGTGCGATATCCTCTTACGATCCGAATGGCTATTCTTCGCCACGCGCTTCGCAGCAGCTGCAGCTTTCTGCCTCCTTTGTTGAGCGCGTCGCTCCATACCGGGGCTCCGTAAAGCGCGATGCTTCTTATCACCCCGGCATAAAGTTTCCTTACTTTCTCGTCCGGTCCGTGCAGATTCGGCATGATGCGGCTTAGGTAATTCGCCGCAGCATCCAGTCGAACGGCCTGACGAGCGAAGTGGAGACCAAAGTTCCATTTATCATCAAGGAGCAGTCCAAGATACTTCATCTCGCTCCCCACTGTAACTTTGGCTGGTCCGATGTTGACCACTTCGTTTCCTCCTCGCGGGTCTCTTCTTCGTCCCTTGAAGCACAGGATTTCAGATTTCTCCGGTGCCATCTGGAGCCCCATCTTCTTGATGGCATTAGCCACGACCGCAACTGCCATTTCGGCCCGGCAAATTGCGCGTTGCCGGCACGTGTCGACTGCCAACACCATCGTGTCATCCGCGTAGCATGTGAGATGCACGCCGGACGGCATTGGCAGCTTCAGGACCGCGTCGTACCCGAGATTCCAGAGAAGCGGTCCGAGGACCGATCCCTGGGGAACGCCGCGATCAATCTTCTTCTTCTCGATTCCGTGCCGGCTATCGTAGAGAATCGCGCGGTCGCTCAGGTAATTTTCCACGACCCTTCGCAGGTATCGCGGAAACCCGTGCTTTTCAAGCGCTCTACGTATCGTACTCCATTCGAGGGAGTTGAACGCATTCTTAATATCTAAAGATATCGCGATTACGACTCCCCCGGCAGCGATCGCGTTTTCGGCGAAACTCTTCACTTGTCGAATCGCGTCAATCGTCGATCGCCCTTCTCGGAAACCGAACTGGTTCTCGGCTAAGTTCGGCCCGGTTCGCGACAGGTGCTCGACGAGGCGGTTGTGGATTATTCTTTCAAATAATTTTCCGATCTCGTCGAGCAAAACTATCGGCCTGTACGCGGCCGGTGAATCCTCCGGTTTTCCCGGCTTTCGGAGCAACACTAATCTGCCAGTTTTCCATTTTGCTGGCAACGTGCCCGTCTTCAAGCATGCTGTAAATAACTTCCGCAATCTTGAATTCAGGACACTGAGTGCCATCAACCAGGCACGGCCGGGAATTCCATCCGGTCCGGGCGCGGTGTTCTTCTTTGTCATGCGCTTTATGGCGCGAGCCATTTCCTCCTCGCTGACGTCGTTGTCCTGCGACCAGATGATCGGGTCGATGTGTTCTGAAATTTGCGAGTTGCTCGCCGAAGCAGATTCTCCCGGTGGGAAGAGCGCGTCAACGACTCGCCTCAAGAAAGGCGTCTCCATCGTCTCCGTTAACGGGGGCGCCCACGGTCGTAATTTATTCATTACTATCTTGTACGGCCGCCCCCACGGATCGTCACGCAGCGTTTCCAGCAGCCCGTCCCATGCTCGTGCCTTTGACGTTTTTATGGCGGCTTGCAGCTCTATTTTCTTCTCCTTGTAAACTTCATAGAGTTGCGCCTTCCTTTCCGGATCGGGATCCCTCCGTTTCCGGTATCTCGTGTACTGTCTCCGCGCGGTCGTGCTCTCCGCACGGAGATGAGCGATCTCATTGCTCCACCAGTACAAAGGTTTACGCGGAGAATTTGACTTTATTTTCGGCATGCTTGCATTGCATACCGAGGTCAACGTCCTTGTAAACCATTCGGCTTCTCGCTCGACTACGGCCGTTTCGGTCGCCTCGCTCGGCCAGGTAGCGACGAGGGTAGCCGCTATAAACATATCCTCGTCCAACTTTCGCAACGACCATTTATTTTGTTTTCCAGTCGTAGTTTTTCTTCTTTGCATGGTTGACACGTCGATCCTTATGTAGAGATGATCAGATAATGTTTCGGTCGTGTCAACTTTCCAGCCGGTGACTCTTCGGGATGCTGCGTCGTTCGCGAACGAGAGGTCGACCGTGCTCTCGCCCTGCTGACGTACGCACGTACTGGCAGATCCTTGATTCAGCAGCCTGAGATTCGCGGATGCTGCCCAATCCATCGTCGAGTGTCCGCGCTGGTTCGTTCTGGAGGAGTGCCACATAGTTGCGTGAGCATTAAAATCTCCCAGAACGAATGTTGGACGGGGGGCGTGGCTTCGCACTACCCCTTCCACTTCATCTAAGAGCCGGTCGTAATCTTCCAGTGACCAGCTCGGCGGAGCGTATATTCCGATGACGACGCAGTCCGACCACGATACGGCTACGTAACCACGCCCTTGCGCGATGAGCGTGATCGGACGGATGCGTGTCGGCGTCGTCTGAATAATTGCCACTGTCTTCTCTTTGTTTGCTATCCACGACGGCTTGTCGTGGATAGAATACGGCTCCGCTGCAACGACTAATTCGACTACGCCGCTGTGTAAGCTTTCGAGCATCAGATCTTGTGCTCTCGCGGCGTGATTCAAATTAGCTTGCAGTATTTGTGATTTCGCGTTGAGTATTACGCGATTTCCATTTTCTCCTCGTGGCTAATGGACGCCTTCGGAGATTCACGCGCTTTCTCCACTGCAGGTATTGATTTGGCTGCTGTTGCGGCCTCTTCCTTCTTCTGTGCAGGTACACCTGTCGATTTCGCGCCGGATTTAGCGGCGGTCGCTCTCTCTTTCGTCGCCGGCGGCGAAGCAGAGCAGGCCTTACTACCTGCTCTATGTCCGTGCGGGCGGCCCGCCGATTTGCAAACCGGGCACGTCGGCGACTTCTCTTTGCAATTTGTCGCACGATGTCCCTTTTCGCCGCACCTGTAGCAGGCTTCGGTGCGGTCCACGTTCGCTGTGCATTTAGCGATTACGTGGCCGATCGCCCAGCATTTGAAGCAGATTAACTGCCTTTCCTCTATATGTTCGACTCGGACAGACGTCCAGCCGACTTTAACCTTGCCGCTCTCCGTTACTTTTCTCGCGGCGGCGATCGGACATTGCATGAGCATTGTGCCCATGCCATTATTTGCTATCCTTCTCGGGCCGACTTTTACGTCATAGGTAGTGCAGCCGCCTTGCGCGGCGACTGCCTCGACGATTTCGTCGACCGTTAGAGAGTCTTCCATTCGGAAAACTCTCAAGGCCGCCCGTTTGCATGGGCGCGTGACTTTCACGCCGCACGTCGTCGCGAATAATTGGCTCAGTCTTAGCGCGAGCTTATCCGCTTTTTCCTCCTTACCGCCGCCGCTTATTTCCAAAATAAGTGCGCCGGTTAGCGCCTTTCTGGGCCTTACTTCTTCTATACCCAGTTCTGACAACTTTATATGCTGCCGAGCTGTCGTCATCAGCTCGGCGTAAGTCATACGGCTATCCCTGCCTATCGTAATGACGATAGCGGCCGTGCTCGGGTTTTTAGCCAGTTTCGGCTTCTCCTTTGGCACCGGCTTCGCAGTTACTACCTGCGACGGTGCCTTTTTTCCTGCGCTCGCGGGTTTGCTTGCCGCGGTCACTGTCTCTTTCTTTATTTTTCTACCGAGGACTTTCGTCCACGGCGTTTCCATCTTATTCGCACTCGGCACAGCAGTTGTGGTTGCTGCAGGAGATTTCTTATCATTCTCCTTACGCACCTGCTCTTTTTGTATTTCTTCCATCCTCTTCTGGACGGGAGACTTCTTTTTTTCTTCCGCTTTCGCGGCTTTCTTCACCGGTGGAGGGTGCAACGCCTCTCTCTCTCCACCTGACTTTTCCTTTTTCATCGGTTCGGCGTTTGTTTCCGCTTTCGCAGGTTCCTCCCGTCGCGCCGAGTTTCTTGCCGCCGATCGCGGACGCTCCTCCTTGGGAGCGAAGCGTTTCTCCGCCTTCTCCCAAAAGCTCGAGAGTCTTTCATTTATGATTGCCCCGATCTGCTCCATCAGCAGAACGAGACCGCCATCGGGGATGCTGGTTTCTTCCGTCGTCGGTGCGAGCGATTGTCGTCGCGATTTCCCCTCGCTGCGCTTGGCGATTTCCATGCGTTCAATCGCCGGCGGCAAATGGCTGCTTTCCCTGTTTTCCAGGGCGGTCAGCCTCTCCTTTAGAAGGGCGTTCTCCTTCTCTAACTTTTCGGCCTTCGCTTTAATAAGGCCGAATTCGGGATCCTCTGCGGATCCTGCGATGGCGCGGCTGGCGCGCAGTCCGGCTTCCGTCGTAGCCGCTCGCAGGATCCTTACGCTTACTCGCATCGTTCTTTTTATTGAACCTTTTAGCTGCGATGACTTCGCAGCTGCGTAAACTTAATGTAACCTAACCTAACCCAACCTAACATCTCGGCGGTAATTTTTGACAACATTCCTGTCGAGCTATCCTCTACGTGGGACATTAATATGCGTCAATAACGTAATATAAACTAACCTAGCCCAACCTGACATCTCGGCGGTAATATTTGAAGACATTCTGGGCGAGTTCGGCTCTACGTCTCCGTGGGACCTTTATATACATCAATAACGCAATATAACCTAACCTAACCCAACCTGACATCTGGGCGGTAATATTTGACAACATTCCTGGCGAGTTGGCCCCGACGTCTGCGTGGGTCCTTCGTATACATCACTAACGTAATATAACCTAACCTAACCCAACCTAACATCTCGCCGGCAATACTTGAAAACTTGCCTGGCGATTTATCCTCTGCGTGGGACATTCATACGCATCAATAACGTATTGTAATCTAACCTAACCCAACCTGACAACTCGGCGGTAATATTTGACAACATTCCTGGCGAGTTGGCCCCTACGTCTCCGTGGGACCTTTATGTACATCAATAACATAATATAACTTAACCTAACCCAACCTGATGTCTCGGCGGGAATATTTGACAAAATTCCTGGCGAGTTGGCATCTACGTGTCCGTGGGACCTTTATATACATCAGTATCCTAATATAACCTAACCTAACCCAACCTAACCTCTCGGGGTAACGTTTAACCACATTCCTTGCTTGTCGGCCCCTACATCTCGGTGGGAACACTGTATACGTCTGTGAAGTAATATAACCTAACCTAAGACAACCTGACATCTCGGCGGTAAAATTTGACAACATTCCTGGCGAGTTGATCTCTACGTCTATGTGGGACCTTTATATACATCAATAACGTAATATAACCTAACCTAACCCAACCTGACATGTAGGCGGTAATATTTGACAACATTCCTGGCGAGCTATCCTCTACGTGGGACATTCATATGCATCAATAACGTAACATAACCTAACCTAACCCACCCGACATCTCGGCGGTAATATTTGAAGACATTCTGGGCGAGTTCGGCTCTACGTCTCCGTGGGACCTTTATATACATCAATAACGCAATATAACCTAACCTAACCCAACCTGACATCTCGGCGGTAATATTTGACAACATTCCTGGCGAGTTGGCCCCGACGTCTGCGTGGGTCCTTCGTATACATCACTAACGTAATATAACCTAACCTAACCCAACCTAACATCTCGGCGGTAATATTTGACAACATTCCTGGCGAGCTATCCTCTACGTGGGACATTCATATGCATCAATAACGTAATATAACCTAACCTAACCCAACCTGACATCTCGGCATTAAAATTTGACAACGTTCCTGGCGAGTTGGCCTCTACTTGAACGTGGGACCTTTATATACATCAGTATCCTAATATAACCTAACCTAACCCAACCTAATCTCTCGGGGTACCGTTTAACAACATTCCTTGCTTGTCGGCCCCTACTTCTCAGTGGGAACACTGTATACGTCTATGAAGTAATGTAACCTAACCTAACCCAACCTGACATCTCGGCGGTAATATTTGAAAACATTCCTGGCGAGATGGCCTCTACGTCTGCGTGGGACCATTATATACATCAATAACGTAATATAACCTAACCTAACCCAACCTAACATCTCGGCGGCAATATTTGACAACATTCCTGGCGAGCTATCCTCTACGTGGGACATTCATATGCATCAATAACGTAATATAACCTAACCTAACCCAACCTGACATTTCGGCGGTAATATTTGAAGACATTCTTGGCGAGTTCGATCTACGTCTCCGACGGACCTTTATATACATCAATAACCTAATATAACCTAACCTAACCCAACCTGACATCTCGGCATTAAAATTTGACAACGTTCCTGGCGAGTTGGCCTCTACTTGACCGTGGGACCTTTATATACATCAGTATCCTAATATAACCTAACCTAACCCAACCTGACATCTCGGCGGTAATATTTGAAAACATTCCTGGCGAGATGGCCTCTACGTCTGCGTGGGACCATTATATACATCAATAACGTAATATAACCTAACCTAACCCAACCTAACATCTCGCCGGCAATATTTGAAAACTTGCCTGGCGAGTTATCCTCTGCGTGGGACATTCATATGCATCAATAACGTATTGTAATCTAACCTAACCCAACCTGACATCTCGGCGGTAACATTTGACAACATTCCTGGCGAGCTATCCTCTACCTGGGACATTCGTATACATCATTAACGTAATGTAACCTAACCGAACACAACCTAACATCTCGGCGGTAATGTTTGACAACATTCCTGGCGAGCTATCCTCTACGTGGGACATTAATATGCGTCAATAACGTAATATAAACTAACCTAGCCCAACCTGACATCTCGGCGGTAATATTTGAAGACATTCTGGGCGAGTTCGGCTCTACGTCTCCGTGGGACCTTTATATACATCAATAACGCAATATAACCTAACCTAATCCAACCTGACATCTCGGCGGTAATATTTGACAACATTCCTGGCGAGTTGGCCCCGACGTCTGCGTGGGTCCTTCGTATACATCACTAACGTAATATAACCTAACCTAACCCAACCTAACATCTCGGCGGTAATACGTGACAACATTCCTGGCGAGCTATCCTCTACGTGGGACATTCATATGCATCAATAACGTAATATAGCCTAACCTAACCCAACCTGACATCTCGGCGGTAATATTTGACGACATTCCTGGCGAGTTCGACTCTACGTCTCCGTGGGACCTTTATATACATCAATTACGTAATATAACCTTACCTAACCCAACCTGACATTTCGGCGGTAATATTTGACGACATTCCTGGCGAGTTGGGCTCTACGTCTCCGTGGGACCCTTATATACATCAATAACGTAATATAACCTAACCTAACCCAACCCGACATCTCGGCGGTAATATTTGACGACATTCCTGGCGAGTTGGGCTCTACGTCTCCGTGGGACCCTTATATACATCAATAACGTAATATAACCTAACCTAACCCAACCCGACATCTCGGCGGTAATATTTGACGACATTCCTGGCGAGTTGGGCTCTATGTCTCCGTGGGACCCTTATATACATCAATAACGTAATATAACCTAACCTAACCCAACCTGACATCTCGGCGGTAATATTTGACGACATTCCTGGCGCGTTGGTCTCTACGTCTCCGTGGGACCTTTATATGCATCAATAACGTAGTATAACCTAACCTAATCCAACCTGACATCTCGGCGGTAATATTTGACAACATTCCTGGCGAGCTGGCCCCTACGTCTCCGTGGGACCTTTATGTACATCAATACATAATATAACTTAACCTAAACCAACCTGATATCTCGGCGGGAATATTTGACAAAATTCCTGGCGAGTTGGCATCTACGTGTCCGTGGGACCTTTATATACATCAGTATCCTAATATAACCTAACCTAACCCAACCTGACATCTCGGCGGTAATATTTGAAGACATTATTGGCGAGTTCGAATCTACGTCTCCGTGGGACCTTTATATACATCAATAACCTAATATAACCTAACGTAATCCAACCTGACATCTCGGCGGTAATATTTGACAACATTCCTTGCGAGTTGTCCTCTACGTCTATGTGGGACCTTTATATACATCAATAACGTAATATAACCTAACCTAACCCAACCTGACATGTAGGCGGTAATATTTGACAACATTCCTGGCGTGTTGGCCAAGACGTCTGCGTGGGTCCTTCATATACATCATTAACGTAATATAATCTAACCTAACCCAACCTAACATCTCGCCGGCAATATTTGAAAACTTGCCTGGCGAGTTATCCTCTGCGTGGGACATTCATATGCATCAATAACGTATTGTAATCTAACCTAACCCAACCTGACAACTCGGCGGTAATATTTGACAACATTCCTGGCGAGTTGGCCCCGACGTCTGTGTGGGTCCTTCGTATACATCATTAACGTAATGTAACCTAACCTAACCCAACCTAACATCTCGGCGGTAATATTTGACAACATTCCTGGCGAGCTATCCTCTACGTGGGACATTCATATGCATCAATAACGTAATATAACCTAACCTAACCCAACCTGACATCTCGGCGGTACTATTTGAAGACATTCTTGGCGAGTTCGAATCTACGTATCCGTGGGACCTTTATATACATCAATAACCTAATATAACCTAACCTAACCCAACCTGATATCTCGTCATTAAAATTTGACAACGTTCCTGGCGAGTTGGCCTCTACTTGACCGTGGGACCTTTATATACATCAGTATCCTAATATAACCTAACCTAACCCAACCTAATCTCTCGGGGTACCGTTTAACAACATTCCTTGCTTGTCGGCCCCTACTTCTCAGTGGGAACACTGTATACGTCTATGAAGTAATGTAACCTAACCTAACCCAACCTGACATCTCGGCGGTAATATTTGAAAACATTCCTGGCGAGTTGGCCCCGACGTCTGCGTGGGTCCTTCGTACACATCACTAACGTAATATAACCTAACCTAACCCAACCTAACATCTCGGCGGTAATTTTTGACAACATTCCTGGCGAGCTGGCCCCTACGTCTCCGTGGGACCTTTATGTACATCAATACATAATATAACTTAACCTAAACCAACCTGATATCTCGGCGGGAATATTTGACAAAATTCCTGGCGAGTTGGCATCTACGTGTCCGTGGGACCTTTATATACATCAGTATCCTAATATAACCTAACCTAACCCAACCTGACATCTCGGCGGTAATATTTGAAGACATTCTTGGCGAGTTCGAATCTACGTCTCCGTGGGACCTTTATATACATCAATAACCTAATATAACCTAACGTAATCCAACCTGATATCTCGGCGGTAATATTTGACAACATTCCTTGCGAGTTGTCCTCTACGTCTATGTGGGACCTTTATATACATCAATAACGTAATATAACCTAACCTAACCCAACCTGACATGTAGGCGGTAATATTTGACAACATTCCTGGCGAGTTATCCTCTGCGTGGGACATTCATATGCATCAATAACGTATTGTAATCTAACCTAACCCAACCTGACAACTCGGCGGTAATATTTGACAACATTCCTGGCGAGTTGGCCCCGACGTCTGTGTGGGTCCTTCGTATACATCATTAACGTAATGTAACCTAACCTAACCCAACCTAACATCTCGGCGGTAATATTTGACAACATTCCTGGCGAGCTATCCTCTACGTGGGACATTCATATGCATCAATAACGTAATATAACCTAACCTAACCCAACCTGACATCTCGGCGGTACTATTTGAAGACATTCTTGGCGAGTTCGAATCTACGTATCCGTGGGACCTTTATATACATCAATAACCTAATATAACCTAACCTAACCCAACCTGATATCTCGTCATTAAAATTTGACAACGTTCCTGGCGAGTTGGCCTCTACTTGACCGTGGGACCTTTATATACATCAGTATCCTAATATAACCTAACCTAACCCAACCTAATCTCTCGGGGTACCGTTTAACAACATTCCTTGCTTGTCGGCCCCTACTTCTCAGTGGGAACACTGTATACGTCTATGAAGTAATGTAACCTAACCTAACCCAACCTGACATCTCGGCGGTAATATTTGAAAACATTCCTGGCGAGTTGGCCCCGACGTCTGCGTGGGTCCTTCGTATACATCACTAACGTAATATAACCTAACCTAACCCAACCTGACATCTCGGCGGTACTATTTGAAGACATTCTTGGCGAGTTCGAATCTACGTCTCCGTGGGACCTTTATATACATCAATAACGTAATATAACCTAACCTAACCCAACTTGACATCTCGGCGGTAACATTTGACAACATTCCTGGCGAGCTATCCTCTACCTGGGACATTCGTATACATCATTAACGTAATGTAACCTAACCGAACACAACCTAACATCTCGGCGGTTATGTTTGACAACATTCCTGGCGAGCTATCCTCTACGTGGGACATTAATATGCGTCAATAACGTAATATAAACTAACCTAGCCCAACCTGACATCTCGGCGGTAATATTTGAAGACATTCTGGGCGAGTTCGGCTCTACGTCTCCGTGGGACCTTTATATACATCAATAACGCAATATAACCTAACCTAACCCAACCTGACATGTAGGCGGTAATATTTGGCAACATTCCTGGCGAGTTGGCCAAGACGTCTGCGTGGGTCCTTCGTATACATCACTAACGTAATATAACCTAACCTAACCCAACCTAACATCTCGGCGGTAATACGTGACAACATTCCTGGCGAGCTATCCTCTACGTGGGACATTCATATGCATCAATAACGTAATATAGCCTAACCTAACCCAACCTGACATCTCGGCGGTAATATTTGACGACATTCCTGGCGAGTTCGACTCTACGTCTCCGTGGGACCTTTATATACATCAATTACGTAATATAACCTTACCTAACCCAACCTGACATTTCGGCGGTAATATTTGACGACATTCCTGGCGAGTTGGGCTCTACGTCTCCGTGGGACCCTTATATACATCAATAACGTAATATAACCTAACCTAACCCAACCCGACATCTCGGCGGTAATATTTGACGACATTCCTGGCGAGTTGGGCTCTACGTCTCCGTGGGACCCTTATATACATCAATAACGTAATATAACCTAACCTAACCCAACCCGACATCTCGGCGGTAATATTTGACGACATTCCTGGCGAGTTGGGCTCTATGTCTCCGTGGGACCCTTATATACATCAATAACGTAATATAACCTAACCTAACCCAACCTGACATCTCGGCGGTAATATTTGACGACATTCCTGGCGCGTTGGTCTCTACGTCTCCGTGGGACCTTTATATGCATCAATAACGTAGTATAACCTAACCTAATCCAACCTGACATCTCGGCGGTAATATTTGACAACATTCCTGGCGAGCTGGCCCCTACGTCTCCGTGGGACCTTTATGTACATCAATACATAATATAACTTAACCTAAACCAACCTGATATCTCGGCGGGAATATTTGACAAAATTCCTGGCGAGTTGGCATCTACGTGTCCGTGGGACCTTTATATACATCAGTATCCTAATATAACCTAACCTAACCCAACCTGACATCTCGGCGGTAATATTTGAAGACATTATTGGCGAGTTCGAATCTACGTCTCCGTGGGACCTTTATATACATCAATAACCTAATATAACCTAACGTAATCCAACCTGACATCTCGGCGGTAATATTTGACAACATTCCTTGCGAGTTGTCCTCTACGTCTATGTGGGACCTTTATATACATCAATAACGTAATATAACCTAACCTAACCCAACCTGACATGTAGGCGGTAATATTTGACAACATTCCTGGCGTGTTGGCCAAGACGTCTGCGTGGGTCCTTCATATACATCATTAACGTAATATAATCTAACCTAACCCAACCTAACATCTCGCCGGCAATATTTGAAAACTTGCCTGGCGAGTTATCCTCTGCGTGGGACATTCATATGCATCAATAACGTATTGTAATCTAACCTAACCCAACCTGACAACTCGGCGGTAATATTTGACAACATTCCTGGCGAGTTGGCCCCGACGTCTGTGTGGGTCCTTCGTATACATCATTAACGTAATGTAACCTAACCTAACCCAACCTAACATCTCGGCGGTAATATTTGACAACATTCCTGGCGAGCTATCCTCTACGTGGGACATTCATATGCATCAATAACGTAATATAACCTAACCTAACCCAACCTGACATCTCGGCGGTACTATTTGAAGACATTCTTGGCGAGTTCGAATCTACGTATCCGTGGGACCTTTATATACATCAATAACCTAATATAACCTAACCTAACCCAACCTGATATCTCGTCATTAAAATTTGACAACGTTCCTGGCGAGTTGGCCTCTACTTGACCGTGGGACCTTTATATACATCAGTATCCTAATATAACCTAACCTAACCCAACCTAATCTCTCGGGGTACCGTTTAACAACATTCCTTGCTTGTCGGCCCCTACTTCTCAGTGGGAACACTGTATACGTCTATGAAGTAATGTAACCTAACCTAACCCAACCTGACATCTCGGCGGTAATATTTGAAAACATTCCTGGCGAGTTGGCCCCGACGTCTGCGTGGGTCCTTCGTACACATCACTAACGTAATATAACCTAACCTAACCCAACCTAACATCTCGGCGGTAATTTTTGACAACATTCCTGGCGAGCTGGCCCCTACGTCTCCGTGGGACCTTTATGTACATCAATACATAATATAACTTAACCTAAACCAACCTGATATCTCGGCGGGAATATTTGACAAAATTCCTGGCGAGTTGGCATCTACGTGTCCGTGGGACCTTTATATACATCAGTATCCTAATATAACCTAACCTAACCCAACCTGACATCTCGGCGGTAATATTTGAAGACATTCTTGGCGAGTTCGAATCTACGTCTCCGTGGGACCTTTATATACATCAATAACCTAATATAACCTAACGTAATCCAACCTGATATCTCGGCGGTAATATTTGACAACATTCCTTGCGAGTTGTCCTCTACGTCTATGTGGGACCTTTATATACATCAATAACGTAATATAACCTAACCTAACCCAACCTGACATGTAGGCGGTAATATTTGACAACATTCCTGGCGAGTTATCCTCTGCGTGGGACATTCATATGCATCAATAACGTATTGTAATCTAACCTAACCCAACCTGACAACTCGGCGGTAATATTTGACAACATTCCTGGCGAGTTGGCCCCGACGTCTGTGTGGGTCCTTCGTATACATCATTAACGTAATGTAACCTAACCTAACCCAACCTAACATCTCGGCGGTAATATTTGACAACATTCCTGGCGAGCTATCCTCTACGTGGGACATTCATATGCATCAATAACGTAATATAACCTAACCTAACCCAACCTGACATCTCGGCGGTACTATTTGAAGACATTCTTGGCGAGTTCGAATCTACGTATCCGTGGGACCTTTATATACATCAATAACCTAATATAACCTAACCTAACCCAACCTGATATCTCGTCATTAAAATTTGACAACGTTCCTGGCGAGTTGGCCTCTACTTGACCGTGGGACCTTTATATACATCAGTATCCTAATATAACCTAACCTAACCCAACCTAATCTCTCGGGGTACCGTTTAACAACATTCCTTGCTTGTCGGCCCCTACTTCTCAGTGGGAACACTGTATACGTCTATGAAGTAATGTAACCTAACCTAACCCAACCTGACATCTCGGCGGTAATATTTGAAAACATTCCTGGCGAGTTGGCCCCGACGTCTGCGTGGGTCCTTCGTATACATCACTAACGTAATATAACCTAACCTAACCCAACCTGACATCTCGGCGGTACTATTTGAAGACATTCTTGGCGAGTTCGAATCTACGTCTCCGTGGGACCTTTATATACATCAATAACGTAATATAACCTAACCTAACCCAACTTGACATCTCGGCGGTAACATTTGACAACATTCCTGGCGAGCTATCCTCTACCTGGGACATTCGTATACATCATTAACGTAATGTAACCTAACCGAACACAACCTAACATCTCGGCGGTTATGTTTGACAACATTCCTGGCGAGCTATCCTCTACGTGGGACATTAATATGCGTCAATAACGTAATATAAACTAACCTAGCCCAACCTGACATCTCGGCGGTAATATTTGAAGACATTCTGGGCGAGTTCGGCTCTACGTCTCCGTGGGACCTTTATATACATCAATAACGCAATATAACCTAACCTAACCCAACCTGACATGTAGGCGGTAATATTTGGCAACATTCCTGGCGAGTTGGCCAAGACGTCTGCGTGGGTCCTTCATATACATCATTAACGTAATATAATCTAACCTAACCCAACCTAACATCTCGGCGGTAATATTTGACAACATTCCTGGCGAGCTATCCTCTACGTGGGACATTCATATGCATCAATAATGTAATATAACCTAACCTAACCCAACCTGACATCTCGGCGGTAATATTTGAAGATATTCTTGGCGAGTTCGAATCTATGTCTCCGCGGGACCTTTATATACATCAATAACCTAATATAACCTAACCTAACCCAACCTGACATCTCGGCATTAAAATTTAACAACGTTCCTGGCGAGTTGGCCTCTACTTGAACGTGGGACCTTTATATACATCAGTATCCTAATATAACCTAACCTAACCCAACCTAATCTCTCGGGGTACCGTTTAACAACATTCCTTGCTTGTCGGCCCCTACTTCTCAGTGGGAACACTGTATACGTCTATGAAGTATGTAACCTAATCTAACCCAACCTGACATATCGGCGGTAATATTTGAAAACATTCCTGGCGAGCTATCCTCTACGTGGGACATTAATATGCGTCAATAACGTAATATAAACTAACCTAGCCCAACCTGACATCTCGGCGGTAATATTTGACGACATTCCTGGCGAGCTATCCTCTACGCGGGACATTCGTATACATCATTAACTTAATGTAACCTAACCTAACCCAACCTAACATCTCGGCGGTAATTTTTGACAACATTCCTGGCGAGCTATCCTCTACGTGGGACACTAATATGCGTCAATAACGTAATATAACCTAATCTAACCTAACCTGACATCTTGGCGGTAATATTTGAAGACATTCTTGGCGAGTTCGACTCTACGTCTCCGTGGGACCTTTATATACATCAATAATGTAATATAACCTAACCTAACCCAACCTGACATCTCGGCGGTAACGTTTGACAACATTCCTGGCGAGTTATCCTCTACCTGGGACATTCGTATACATCATTAACGTAATATAACCTAACCTAACCCAACCTGACATCTCGGCGGTAATATTTGACAACATTCCTGGCGAGTTGGCCAAGACGTATGCGTGGCTCCTTCATATACATCATTAACGTAATATAATCTAACCTAACCCAACCTAACATCTCGCCGGCAATATTTGAAAACTTGCCTGGCGATTTATCCTCTGCGTGGGACATTCATATGCATCAATAACGTATTGTAATCTAACCTAACCCAACCTGAAAACTCGGCGGTAATATTTGACAACATTCCTGGCGAGTTGGCCCCTACGTCTCCGTGGGACCTTTATGTACATCAATAACATAATATAACTTAACCTAACCCAACCGGATGTCTCGGCGGGAATATTTGACAAAATTCCTGGCGAGTTGGCATCTACGTGTCCGTGGGACCTTTATATACATCAGTATCCTAATATAACCTAACCTAACCCAACCTAATCTCTCGGGGTAACGTTTAACCACATTCCTTGCTTGTCGGCCCCTACTTCTCAGTGGGAACACTGTATACGTCTATGAAGTAATGTAACCTAACCTAACCCAACCTGACATCTCGGCGGTAATATTTGAAAACATTCCTGGCGAGATGGCCTCTACGTCCGCGTGGGACCATTATATACATCAATAACGTAATATAACCTAACCTAACCCAACCTGACATCTCGGCGGTAAGATTTGACAACATTCCTGGCGAGCTGGCCCCGACGTCTGCGTGGGTCCTTCGTATACATCACTAACGTAATATAACCTAACCTAACCCAACCTAACATCTCGGCGGTAATATGTGACAACATTCCTGGCGAGCTATCCTCTACGTGGGACATTCATATGCATCAATAACGTAATATAGCCTAACCTAACCCAACCTGACATCTCGGCGGTAATATTTGACGACATTCCTGGCGAGTTCGACTCTACGTCTCCGTGGGACCTTTATATACATCAATTACGTAATATAACCTTACCTAACCCAACCTGACATTTCGGCGGTAATATTTGACGACATTCCTGGCGAGTTGGCCAAGACGTCTGCGTGGGTCCTTCATATACATTATTAACGTAATATAATCTAACCTAACCCAACCTAACATCTCGCCGGCAATATTTGAAAACTTGCCTGGCGAGTTATCCTCTGCGTGGGACATTCATATGCATCAATAACGTATTGTAATCTAACCTAACCCAACCTGACAACTCGGCGGTAATATTTGACAACATTCCTGGCGAGTTGGCCCCGACGTCTGTGTGGGTCCTTCGTATACATCATTAACGTAATGTAACCTAACCTAACCCAACCTAACATCTCGGCGGTAATATTTGACAACATTCCTGGCGAGCTATCCTCTACGTGGGACATTCATATGCATCAATAACGTAATATAACCTAACCTAACCCAACCTGACATCTCGGTGGTACTATTTGAAGACATTCTTGGCGAGTTCGAATCTACGTCTCCGTGGGACCTTTATATACATCAATAACCTAATATAACCTAACCTAACCCAACCTGATATCTCGTCATTAAAATTTGACAACGTTCCTGGCGAGTTGGCCTCTACTTGACCGTGGGACCTTTATATACATCAGTATCCTAATATAACCTAACCTAACCCAACCTAATCTCTCGGGGTAACGTTTAACAACATTCCTTGCTTGTCGGCCCCTACTTCTCAGTGGGAACACTGTATACGTCTATGAAGTAATGTAACCTAACCTAACCCAACCTGACATCTCGGCGGTAATATTTGAAAACATTCCTGGCGAGTTGGCCCCGACGTCTGCGTGGGTCCTTCGTATACATCGCTAACGTAATATAACCTAACCTAACCCAACCTAACATCTCGGCGGTAATTTTTGACAACATTCCTGGCGAGCTATCCTCCACGTGGGACATTAATATGCGTCAATAACGTAATATAACCTAATCTAACCCAACCTGACATCTCGGCGGTAATATTTGAAGACATTCTTGGCGAGTTCGACTCTACGTCTCCGTGGGACCTTTATATACATCAATAACGTAATATAACCTAACCTAACCCAACCTGACATCTCGGCGGTAACATTTGACAACATTCCTGGCGAGCTATCCTCTACCTGGGACATTCGTATACATCATTAACGTAATGTAACCTAACCGAACACAACCTAACATCTCGGCGGTTATGTTTGACAACATTCCTGGCGAGCTATCCTCTACGTGGGACATTAATATGCGTCAATAACGTAATATAAACTAACCTAGCCCAACCTGACATCTCGGCGGTAATATTTGAAGACATTCTGGGCGAGTTCGGCTCTACGTCTCCGTGGGACCTTTATATACATCAATAACGCAATATAACCTAACCTAACCCAACCTGACATGTAGGCGGTAATATTTGGCAACATTCCTGGCGAGTTGGCCAAGACGTCTGCGTGGGTCCTTCATATACATCATTAACGTAATATAATCTAACCTAACCCAACCTAACATCTCGGCGGTAATATTTGACAACTTGCCTGGCGAGTTATCCTCTACGTGGGACATTCATATGCATCAATAACGTATTATAATCTAACCTAACCCAACCTGACATCTCGGCGGTAATATTTGAAGACATTCTTGGCGAGTTCGAATCTACGTCTCCGTGGGACCTTTATATACATCAATAACATAATATAACCTAACGTAACCCAACCTGACATCTCGGCATTAAAATTTGACAACGTTCCTGGCGAGTTGGGCTCTACGTCTTCGTGGGACCCTTATATACATCAATAACGTAATATAACCTTACCTAACCCAACCTGACATTTCGGCGGTAATATTTGACGACATTCCTGGCGAGTTGGGCTCTACGTCTTCGTGGGACCCTTATATACATCAATAACGTAATATAACCTAACCTAATCCAACCTGACATCTCGGCGGTAATATTTGCCAACATTCCTGGCGAGTTGGCCAAGACGTCTGCGTGGGTCCTTCATATACATCATTAACGTAATATAATCTAACCTAACCCAACCTAACATCTCGGCGGTAATATTTGCCAACTGGCCTGGCGAGTTATCCTCTACGTGGGACATTCATATGCATCAATAACGTATTATAATCTAACCTTACCTAACCCGACATCTCGGCGGTAATATTTGACAACATTCCTGGCGAGTTGGCCCCGACGTCTGTGTGGGTCCTTCGTATACATCATTAACGTAATGTAACCTAACCTAACCCAACCTAACATCTCGGCGGTAATATTTGACAACATTCCTGGCGAGCTATACTCTACGTGGGACATTCATATGCATCAATAACGTAATATAACCTAACCTAACCCAACCTGACATCTCGGCGGCAATATTTGACAACATTCCTGGCGAGCTATCCTTTACGTGGGACATTCATATGCATCAATAACGTAATATAACCTAACCTAACCCAACCTGACATTTCGGCGGTAATATTTGAAGACATTCTTGGCGAGTTCGATCTACGTCTCCGACGGACTTTTATATACATCAATAACGTAATATAACCTAACCTAACCCAACCTGACATCTCGGCGGTAATATTTGACAACATTCCTGTCGAGTTGGCCCCGACGTCTGCGTGGGTCCTTCGTATACATCACTAACGTAATATAACCTAACCTAACCCAACCTAACATCTCGGCGGTAACATTAGACAACATTCCTGGCGAGCTATCCTCTACGTGGGACATTCGTATACATCATTAACTTAATGTAACCTAACCTAACCCAACCTAACATCTCGGCGGTAATTTTTGACAACATTCCTGGCGAGCTGTCCTCTACGTGGGACATTAATATGCGTCAATAACGTAATATAACCTAATCTAACCCAACCTGACATCTCGGCGGTAATATTTGAAGACATTCTTGGCGAGTTCGACTCTACGTCTCCGTGGGACCTTTATAAACATCAATAACGTAATATAACCTAACCTAACCCAACCTGACATCTCGGCGGTAACATTTGACAACATTCCTGGCGAGCTATCCTCTACCTGGGACATTCGTATACATCATTAACGTAATGTAACCTAACCGAACCCAACCTAACATCTCGGCGGTAATGTTTGACAACATTCCTGGCGAGCTATCCTCTACGTGGGACATTCATATGCATCAATAACGTAATATAGCCTAACCTAACGCAACCTGACATCTCGGCGGTAATATTTGACGACATTCCTGGCGAGTTCGACTCTACGTCTCCGTGGGACATTTATATACATCAATTACGTAATATAACCTTACCTAACCCAACCTGACATTTCGGCGGTAATATTTGACGACATTCCTGGCGAGTTGGGCTCTACGTCTCCGTGGGACCCTTATATACATCAATAACGTAATATAACCTAACCTAACCCAACCTGACATCTCGGCGGTAATATTTGACGACATTCCTGGCGAGTTGGTCTCTACGTCTCCGTGGGACCTTTATATACATCAATAACGTAGTATAACCTAACCTAATCCAACCTGACATCTCGGCGGTAATATTTGACAACATTCCTGGCGAGCTGGCCCCTACGTCTCCGTGGGACCTTTATGTACATCAATAACCTAATATAACCTAACCTAACCCAACCTAATCTCTCGGGGTAACGTTTGACCACATTCCTTGCTTGTCGGCCCCTACATCTCGGTGGGAACACTGTATACGTCTGTGAAGTAATATAACCTCACCTAAGATAACCTGACATCTCGGCGGTAAAATTTGACAACATTCCTGACGAGTTGTCCTCTATGTCTATGTGGGACCTTTATATACATCAATAACGTAATATAACCTAACCTAACCCAACCTGACATGTAGGCGGTAATATTTGACAACATTCCTGGCGAGTTGGCCAAGACGACTGCGTGCGTCCTTCATATACATCATTAACGTAATATAATCTAACCTAACCGAACCTAACATCTCGGCGGTAATATTTGACAACTTGCCTGGCGAGTTATCCTCTACGTGGGACATTCATATGCATCAATAACGTATTATAATCTAACCTAACCCAACCTGACATCTCGGCGGTAATATTTGACAACATTTCTGGCGAGTTGGCCCCGCCGTCTGTGTGGGTCCTTCGTATACATCATGAACGCAATGTAACATAACCTAACCCAACCTAACATATCGGCGGTAATATATGACAACATTCCTGGCGTGCTATCCTCTACGTGGGACATTCATATGCATCAATAACGTAATATAACCTAACCTAACCCAACCTGACATCTCGGCGGTAATATTTGAAGACATTCTTGGCGAGTTCGACTCTACGTCTCCGTGGGACCTTTATATACATCAATTACGTAATATAACCTTACCTAACCCAACCTGACATTTCGGCGGTAATATTTGACGACATTCCTGGCGAGCTATCCTCTACGTGGGACATTCATATGCATCAATAACGTAATATAACCTAACCTAACCCAACCTAACATCTCGGCGGTAATATTTGACAACATTCCTGGCGAGCTATCCTCTACGTGGGACATTCATATGCATCAATAACGTAATATAGCCTAACCTAACCCAACCTGACATCTCGGCGGTAATATTTGACGACATTCCTGGCGAATTCGACTCTATGTCTCCGTGGGACCTTTATATACATCAATTACGTAATATAACCATACCTAACCCAACCTGACATTTCGGCGGTAATATTTGACGACATTCCTGGCGAGTTGGGCTCTACGTCTCCGTGGGACCCTTATATACATCAATAACGTAATATAACCTAACCTAACCCAACCTGACATCTCGGCGGTAATATTTGACGACATTCCTGGCGAGTTGGTCTC
Organism: Xylocopa violacea; assembly: GCA_963969225.1. Classification (NCBI taxonomy): domain Eukaryota; kingdom Metazoa; phylum Arthropoda; class Insecta; order Hymenoptera; family Apidae; genus Xylocopa; species Xylocopa violacea. The sequence continues at coordinate 1,128,346 of CAXAJV010000741.1, read as the reverse complement.
TACGTCTCCGTGGGACCTTTATATACATCAATAACGTAGTATAACCTCACCTAATCCAACCTGACATCTCGGCGGTAATATTTGACAACATTCCTGGCGAGCTGGCCCCTACGTCTCCGTGGGACCTTTATGTACATCAATAACATAATATAACTTAACCTAACCCAACCTGATATCTCGGCGGGAATATTTGACAAAATTCCTGGCGAGTTGGCATCTACGTGTCCGTGGGACCTTTATATACATCAGTATCCTAATATAACCTAACCTAACCCAACCTGACATCTCGGCGGTAATATTTGATAACATTCCTGGCGAGCTATCCTCTACGTGGGACATTCATATGCATCAATAACGTAATATAGCCTAACCTAACCCAACCTGACATCTCGGTAGTAATATTTGACGACATTCCTGGCGAGTTCGACTCTACGTCTCCGTGGGACCTTTATATACATCAATTACGTAATATAACCTTACCTAACCCAACCTGACATTTCGGCGGTAATATTTGACGACATTCCTGGCGAGTTGGGCTCTACGTCTTCGTGGGACCCTTATATACATCAATAACGTAATATAACCTAACCTAACCCAACCTGACATCTCGGCGGTAATATTTGACGACATTCCTGGCGAGTTGGTCTCTACGTCTCCGTGGGACCTTTATATACATCAATAACGTAGTATAACCTAACCTAATCCAACCTGACATCTCGGCGGTAATATTTGACAACATTCCTGGCGAGCTGGCCCCTACGTCTCCGTGGGACCTTTATGTACATCAATAACATAATATAACTTAACCTAACCCAACCTGATATCTCGGCGGGAATATTTGACAAAATTCCTGGCGAGTTGGCATCTACGTGTCCGTGGGACCTTTATATACATCAGTATCCTAATATAACCTAACCTAACCCAACCTGACATCTCGGCGGTAATATTTGATAACATTCCTGGCGAGCTATCCTCTACGTGGGACATTCATATGCATCAATAACGTAATATAGCCTAACCTAACCCAACCTGACATCTCGGTAGTAATATTTGACGACATTCCTGGCGAGTTCGACTCTACGTCTCCGTGGGACCTTTATATACATCAATTACGTAATATAACCTTACCTAACCCAACCTGACATTTCGGCGGTAATATTTGACGACATTCCTGGCGAGTTGGGCTCTACGTCTTCGTGGGACCCTTATATACATCAATAACGTAATATAACCTAACCTAACCCAACCTGACATCTCGGCGGTAATATTTGACGACATTCCTGGCGAGTTGGTCTCTACGTCTCCGTGGGACCTTTATATACATCAATAACGTAGTATAACCTAACCTAATCCAACCTGACATCTCGGCGGTAATATTTGACAACATTCCTGGCGAGCTGGCCTCTACGTCTCCGTGGGACCTTTATGTACATCAATAACATAATATAACTTAACCTAACCCAACCTGATATCTCGGCGGGATCATTTGACAAAATTCCTGGCGAGTTGGCATCTACGTGTCCGTGGGACCTTTATATACATCAGTATCCTAATATAACCTAACCTAACCCAACCTAATCTCTCGGGGTAACGTTTGACCACATTCCTTGCTTGTCGGCCCCTACATCTCGGTGGGAACACTGTATACGTCTGTGAAGTAATATAACCTAACCTAAGACAACCTGACATCTCGGCGGTAAAATTTGACAACATTCCTGGCGAGTTGTCCTCTACGTCTATGTGGGACCTTTATATACATCAATAACCTAATATAACCTAACCTAACCCAACCTGACATCTCGGCATTAAAATTTGACAACGTTCCTGGCGAGTTGGGCTCTACGTCTTCGTGGGACCCTTATATACATCAATAACGTAATATAACCTTACCTAACCCAACCTGACATTTCGGCGGTAATATTTGACAACATTCCTGGCGAGTTGGCCCCGACGTCTGTGTGGGTCCTTCGTATACATCATTAACGTAATGTAACCTAACCTAACCCAACCTAACATCTCGGCGGTAATATTAGACAAAATTCCTGGCGAGCTATCCTCTACGTGGGACATTCGTATACATCATTAACTTAATGTAACCTAACCTAACCCAACCTAACATCTCGGCGGTAATTTTTGACAACATTCCTGGCGAGCTATCCTCTACGTGGGACATTAATATGCGTCAATAACGTAATATAACCTAATCTAACCCAACCTGACATCTCGGCGGTAATATTTGAAGTCATTCTTGGCGAGTTCGACTCTACGTCTCCGTGGGACCTTTATATACATCAATAACGTAATATAACCTAACCTAACCCAACCTGACATCTCGGCGGTAATATTTGACAACATTCCTGTCGAGTTGGCCCCGACGTCTGCGTGGGTCCTTCGTATACATCACTAACGTAATATAACCTAACCTAACCCAACCTAACATCTCGGCGGTAACATTAGACAACATTCCTGGCGAGCTATCCTCTACGTGGGACATTCGTATACATCATTAACTTAATGTAACCTAACCTAACCCAACCTAACATCTCGGCGGTAATTTTTGACAACATTCCTGGCGAGCTGTCCTCTACGTGGGACATTAATATGCGTCAATAACGTAATATAACCTAATCTAACCCAACCTGACATCTCGGCGGTAATATTTGAAGACATTCTTGGCGAGTTCGACTCTACGTCTCCGTGGGACCTTTATATACATCAATAACGTAATATAACCTAACCTAACCCAACCTGACATCTCGGCGGTAACATTTGACAACATTCCTGGCGAGCTATCCTCTACCTGGGACATTCGTATACATCATTAACGTAATGTAACCTAACCGAACCCAACCTAACATCTCGGCGGTAATGTTTGACAACATTCCTGGCGAGCTATCCTCTACGTGGGACATTCATATGCATCAATAACGTAATATAGCCTAACCTAACGCAACCTGACATCTCGGCGGTAATATTTGACGACATTCCTGGCGAGTTCGACTCTACGTCTCCGTGGGACATTTATATACATCAATTACGTAATATAACCTTACCTAACCCAACCTGACATTTCGGCGGTAATATTTGACGACATTCCTGGCGAGTTGGGCTCTACGTCTCCGTGGGACCCTTATATACATCAATAACGTAATATAACCTAACCTAACCCAACCTGACATCTCGGCGGTAATATTTGACGACATTCCTGGCGAGTTGGTCTCTACGTCTCCGTGGGACCTTTATATACATCAATAACGTAGTATAACCTAACCTAATCCAACCTGACATCTCGGCGGTAATATTTGACAACATTCCTGGCGAGCTGGCCCCTACGTCTCCGTGGGACCTTTATGTACATCAATAACCTAATATAACCTAACCTAACCCAACCTAATCTCTCGGGGTAACGTTTGACCACATTCCTTGCTTGTCGGCCCCTACATCTCGGTGGGAACACTGTATACGTCTGTGAAGTAATATAACCTCACCTAAGATAACCTGACATCTCGGCGGTAAAATTTGACAACATTCCTGACGAGTTGTCCTCTACGTCTATGTGGGACCTTTATATACATCAATAACGTAATATAACCTAACCTAACCCAACCTGACATGTAGGCGGTAATATTTGACAACATTCCTGGCGAGTTGGCCAAGACGTCTGCGTGGGTCCTTCATATACATCATTAACGTAATATAATCTAACCTAACCGAACCTAACATCTCGGCGGTAATATTTGACAACTTGCCTGGCGAGTTATCCTCTACGTGGGACATTCATATGCATCAATAACGTATTATAATCTAACCTAACCCAACCTGACATCTCGGCGGTAATATTTGACAACATTTCTGGCGAGTTGGCCCCGCCGTCTGTGTGGGTCCTTCGTATACATCATGAACGCAATGTAACATAACCTAACCCAACCTATCATATCGGCGGTAATATATGACAACATTCCTGGCGTGCTATCCTCTACGTGGGACATTCATATGCATCAATAACGTAATATAACCTAACCTAACCCAACCTGACATCTCGGCGGTAATATTTGAAGACATTCTTGGCGAGTTCGACTCTACGTCTCCGTGGGACCTTTATATACATCAATTACGTAATATAACCTTACCTAACCCAACCTGACATTTCGGCGGTAATATTTGACGACATTCCTGGCGAGCTATCCTCTACGTTCGACATTCATATGCATCAATAACGTAATATAACCTAACCTAACCCAACCTAACATCTCGGCGGTAATATTTGACAACATTCCTGGCGAGCTATCCTCTACGTGGGACATTCATATGCATCAATAACGTAATATAGCCTAACCTAACCCAACCTGACATCTCGGCGGTAATATTTGACGACATTCCTGGCGAATTCGACTCTATGTCTCCGTGGGACCTTTATATACATCAATTACGTAATATAACCTTACCTAACCCAACCTGACATTTCGGCGGTAATATTTGACGACATTCCTGGCGAGTTGGGCTCTACGTCTCCGTGGGACCCTTATATACATCAATAACGTAATATAACCTAACCTAACCCAACCTGACATCTCGGCGGTAATATTTGACGACATTCCTGGCGAGTTGGTCTCTACGTCTCCGTGGGACCTTTATATACATCAATAACGTAGTATAACCTAACCTAATCCAACCTGACATCTCGGCGGTAATATTTGACAACATTCCTGGCGAGCTGGCCCCTACGTCTCCGTGGGACCTTTATGTACATCAATAACATAATATAACTTAACCTAACCCAACCTGATATCTCGGCGGGAATATTTGACAAAATTCCTGGCGAGTTGGCATCTACGTGTCCGTGGGACCTTTATATACATCAGTATCCTAATATAACCTAACCTAACCCAACCTGACATCTCGGCGGTAATATTTGATAACATTCCTGGCGAGCTATCCTCTACGTGGGACATTCATATGCATCAATAACGTAATATAGCCTAACCTAACCCAACCTGACATCTCGGTAGTAATATTTGACGACATTCCTGGCGAGTTCGACTCTACGTCTCCGTGGGACCTTTATATACATCAATTACGTAATATAACCTTACCTAACCCAACCTGACATTTCGGCGGTAATATTTGACGACATTCCTGGCGAGTTGGGCTCTACGTCTTCGTGGGACCCTTATATACATCAATAACGTAATATAACCTAACCTAACCCAACCTGACATCTCGGCGGTAATATTTGACGACATTCCTGGCGAGTTGGTCTCTACGTCTCCGTGGGACCTTTATATACATCAATAACGTAGTATAACCTAACCTAATCCAACCTGACATCTCGGCGGTAATATTTGACAACATTCCTGGCGAGCTGGCCTCTACGTCTCCGTGGGACCTTTATGTACATCAATAACATAATATAACTTAACCTAACCCAACCTGATATCTCGGCGGGATCATTTGACAAAATTCCTGGCGAGTTGGCATCTACGTGTCCGTGGGACCTTTATATACATCAGTATCCTAATATAACCTAACCTAACCCAACCTAATCTCTCGGGGTAACGTTTGACCACATTCCTTGCTTGTCGGCCCCTACATCTCGGTGGGAACACTGTATACGTCTGTGAAGTAATATAACCTAACCTAAGACAACCTGACATCTCGGCGGTAAAATTTGACAACATTCCTGGCGAGTTGTCCTCTACGTCTATGTGGGACCTTTATATACATCAATAACCTAATATAACCTAACCTAACCCAACCTGACATCTCGGCATTAAAATTTGACAACGTTCCTGGCGAGTTGGGCTCTACGTCTTCGTGGGACCCTTATATACATCAATAACGTAATATAACCTTACCTAACCCAACCTGACATTTCGGCGGTAATATTTGACAACATTCCTGGCGAGTTGGCCCCGACGTCTGTGTGGGTCCTTCGTATACATCATTAACGTAATGTAACCTAACCTAACCCAACCTAACATCTCGGCGGTAATATTAGACAAAATTCCTGGCGAGCTATCCTCTACGTGGGACATTCGTATACATCATTAACTTAATGTAACCTAACCTAACCCAACCTAACATCTCGGCGGTAATTTTTGACAACATTCCTGGCGAGCTATCCTCTACGTGGGACATTAATATGCGTCAATAACGTAATATAACCTAATCTAACCCAACCTGACATCTCGGCGGTAATATTTGAAGTCATTCTTGGCGAGTTCGACTCTACGTCTCCGTGGGACCTTTATATACATCAATAACGTAATATAACCTAACCTAACCCAACCTGACATCTCGGCGGTAACATTTGACAACATTCCTGGCGAGCTATCATCTACCTGGGACATTCGTATACATCATTAACGTAATGTAACCTAACCGAACCCAACCTAACATCTCGGCGGTAATGTTTGACAACATTCCTGGCGAGTTCGACTCTACGTCTCCGTGGGACCTTTATATACATCAATAACGTAATATAACCTAACCTAACCCAACCTGACATCTCGACGGTAATATTTGACAACATTCCTGGCGAGCTATCCTCTACGTGGGACATTCATATGCATCAATAACGTAATATAACCTAACCTAACCCAACCTGACATCTCGGCGGTAATATTTGAAGACATTCTTGGCGAGTTCGACTCTACGTCTCCGTGGGACCTTTATATACATCAATAACGTAATATAACCTAACCTAACCCAACCTGACATCTCAGCGGTAATATTTGACAACATTCCTGGCGAGCTATCCTCTACGTGGGACATTCATATGCATCAATAACGTAACATGATCTAACCTAACCCAACCCGACATCTCGGCGGCAATATTTGAAAACTTGCCTGGCGAGTTATCCTCTGCGTGGGACATTCATATGCATCAATAACGTATTGTAATCTAACCTAACCCAACTCGTCAACTCGGCGGTAATATTTGACAACATTCCTGGCGAGTTGGCCCCGACGTCTGTGTGGGTCCTTCGTATACATCATTAACGTAATGTAACCTAACCTAACCCAACCTAACATCTCGGCGGTAATATTTGACAACATTCCTGGCGAGCTATACTCTACGTGGGACATTCATATGCATCAATAACGTAATATAACCTAACCTAACCCAACCTGACATCTCGGCGGCAATATTTGACAACATTCCTGGCGAGCTATCCTTTACGTGGGACATTCATATGCATCAATAACGTAATATAACCTAACCTAACCCAACCTGACATTTCGGCGGTAATATTTGAAGACATTCTTGGCGAGTTCGATCTACGTCTCCGACGGACTTTTATATACATCAATAACGTAATATAACCTAACCTAACCCAACCTGACATCTCGGCGGTAATATTTGACAACATTCCTGTCGAGTTGGCCCCGACGTCTGCGTGGGTCCTTCGTATACATCACTAACGTAATATAACCTAACCTAACCCAACCTAACATCTCGGCGGTAACATTAGACAACATTCCTGGCGAGCTATCCTCTACGTGGGACATTCGTATACATCATTAACTTAATGTAACCTAACCTAACCCAACCTAACATCTCGGCGGTAATTTTTGACAACATTCCTGGCGAGCTGTCCTCTACGTGGGACATTAATATGCGTCAATAACGTAATATAACCTAATCTAACCCAACCTGACATCTCGGCGGTAATATTTGAAGACATTCTTGGCGAGTTCGACTCTACGTCTCCGTGGGACCTTTATATACATCAATAACGTAATATAACCTAACCTAACCCAACCTGACATCTCGGCGGTAACATTTGACAACATTCCTGGCGAGCTATCCTCTACCTGGGACGTTCGTATACATCATTAACGTAATGTAACCTAACCGAACCCAACCTAACATCTCGGCGGTAATGTTTGACAACATTCCTGGCGAGCTATCCTCTACGTGGGACATTCATATGCATCAATAACGTAATATAGCCTAACCTAACGCAACCTGACATCTCGGCGGTAATATTTGACGACATTCCTGGCGAGTTCGACTCTACGTCTCCGTGGGACATTTATATACATCAATTACGTAATATAACCTTACCTAACCCAACCTGACATTTCGGCGGTAATATTTGACGACATTCCTGGCGAGTTGGGCTCTACGTCTCCGTGGGACCCTTATATACATCAATAACGTAATATAATCTAACCTAACCCAACCTGACATCTCGGCGGTAATATTTGACGACATTCCTGGCGAGTTGGTCTCTACGTCTCCGTGGGACCTTTATATACATCAATAACGTAGTATAACCTAACCTAATCCAACCTGACATCTCGGCGGTAATATTTGACAACATTCCTGGCGAGCTGGCCCCTGCGTCTCCGTGGGACCTTTATGTACATCAATAGCCTAATATAACCTAACCTAACCCAACCTAATCTCTCGGGGTAACGTTTGACCACATTCCTTGCTTGTCGGCCCCTACATCTCGGTGGGAACACTGTATACGTCTGTGAAGTAATATAACCTCACCTAAGATAACCTGACATCTCGGCGGTAAAATTTGACAACATTCCTGGCGAGTTGTCCTCTACGTCTATGTGGGACCTTTATATACATCAATAACGTAATATAACCTAACCTAACCCAACCTGACATGTAGGCGGTAATATTTGACAACATTCCTGGCGAGTTGGCCAAGACGTCTGCGTGGGTCCTTCATATACATCATTAACGTAATATAATCTAACCTAACCGAACCTAACATCTCGGCGGTAATATTTGACAACTTGCCTGGCGAGTTATCCTCTACGTGGGACATTCATATGCATCAATAACGTATTATAATCTAACCTAACCCAACCTGACATCTCGGCGGTAATATTTGACAACATTTCTGGCGAGTTCGACTCTACGTCTCCGTGGGACCTTTATATACATCAATTACGTAATATAACCTTACCTAACCCAACCTGACATTTCGGCGGTAATATTTGACGACATTCCTGGCGAGTTGGGCTCTACGTCTTCGTGGGACCCTTATATACATCAATAACGTAATATAACCTAACCTAACCCAACCTGACATCTCGGCGGTAATATTTGACGACATTCCTGGCGAGTTGGTCTCTACGTCTCCGTGGGACCTTTATATACATCAATAACGTAGTATAACCTAACCTAATCCAACCTGACATCTCGGCGGTAATATTTGACAACATTCCTGGCGAGCTGGCCTCTACGTCTCCGTGGGACCTTTATGTACATCAATAACATAATATAACTTAACCTAACCCAACCTGATATCTCGGCGGGATCATTTGACAAAATTCCTGGCGAGTTGGCATCTACGTGTCCGTGGGACCTTTATATACATCAGTATCCTAATATAACCTAACCTAACCCAACCTAATCTCTCGGGGTAACGTTTGACCACATTCCTTGCTTGTCGGCCCCTACATCTCGGTGGGAACACTGTATACGTCTGTGAAGTAATATAACCTAACCTAAGACAACCTGACATCTCGGCGGTAAAATTTGACAACATTCCTGGCGAGTTGTCCTCTACGTCTATGTGGGACCTTTATATACATCAATAACCTAATATAACCTAACCTAACCCAACCTGACATCTCGGCATTAAAATTTGACAACGTTCCTGGCGAGTTGGGCTCTACGTCTTCGTGGGACCCTTATATACATCAATAACGTAATATAACCTTACCTAACCCAACCTGACATTTCGGCGGTAATATTTGACAACATTCCTGGCGAGTTGGCCCCGACGTCTGTGTGGGTCCTTCGTATACATCATTAACGTAATGTAACCTAACCTAACCCAACCTAACATCTCGGCGGTAATATTAGACAAAATTCCTGGCGAGCTATCCTCTACGTGGGACATTCGTATACATCATTAACTTAATGTAACCTAACCTAACCCAACCTAACATCTCGGCGGTAATTTTTGACAACATTCCTGGCGAGCTATCCTCTACGTGGGACATTAATATGCGTCAATAACGTAATATAACCTAATCTAACCCAACCTGACATCTCGGCGGTAATATTTGAAGTCATTCTTGGCGAGTTCGACTCTACGTCTCCGTGGGACCTTTATATACATCAATAACGTAATATAACCTAACCTAACCCAACCTGACATCTCGGCGGTAACATTTGACAACATTCCTGGCGAGCTATCCTCTACCTGGGACATTCGTATACATCATTAACGTAATGTAACCTAACCGAACCCAACCTAACATCTCGGCGGTAATGTTTGACAACATTCCTGGCGAGTTCGACTCTACGTCTCCGTGGGACCTTTATATACATCAATAACGTAATATAACCTAACCTAACCCAACCTGACATCTCGACGGTAATATTTGACAACATTCCTGGCGAGCTATCCTCTACGTGGGACATTCATATGCATCAATAACGTAATATAACTTAACCTAACCCAACCTGACATCTCGGCGGTAATATTTGAAGACATTCTTGGCGAGTTCGACTCTACGTCTCCGTGGGACCTTTATATACATCAATAACGTAATATAACCTAACCTAACCCAACCTGACATCTCAGCGGTAATATTTGACAACATTCCTGGCGAGCTATCCTCTTCGTGGGACATTCATATGCATCAATAACGTAATATAACCTAACCTAACCCAACCTGACATCTCGGCGGTAATATTTGAAGACATTCTTGGCGAGTTCGAATCTACGTCTCCGTGCGACCTTTATATACATCAATAACCTAATATAACCTAACCTAACCCAACCTGACATCTCGGCATTAAAATTTGACAACGTTCCTGGCGAGTTGGACTCTACGTGTCCGTGGGACCTTTATATACATCAGTATCCTAATATAACCTAACCTAATCCAACCTAATCTCTCGGGGTACCGTTTAACCGCATTCCTTGCTTGTCGGCCTCTACTTCTCGGTGGGAACACTGTATACGTCTATGAAGTAATGTAACCTAACCTAACCCAACCTGACATCTCGATGGTAAAATTTGACAACATTCCTGGCGAGTTGGCCTCTACGTCTCCGTGGAACCTTTATATGCATCAATAACGTAATATAACCTAACTTAACCCAACCTATCATCTCGGCGGTAAGATTTGACAACATTCCTGGCGAGCTGGCTTCTACGTCTCCGTGGGACCTTTATGTACGTCAATAACGTAATATAACCTAATCTAAACCAACATATCGTCTCGGCGGTAATATTTGACAACATTCCTGGCGAGTTGTCCTCTACGTATACGTCGGACCTTCGTATACATCAATAACGTAATGTAACCTAACCTAACCCAACCTGACATCTCGGCATTAAAATTTGACAACGTTCCTGGCGAGTTGGCCTCTACGTGTCCGTGGGACCTTTATATACATCAGTATCCTAATATAACCTAACCTAATCCAACCTAATCTCTCGGGGTAACGTTTAACCACATTCCTTGCTTGTCGGCCCCTACATCTCGGTGGGAACACTGTATACGTCTGTGAAGTAATATAACCTAACCTAAGACAACCTGACATCTCGGCGGTAATATTTGACAACATTCCTGGCGAGCTATCCTCTTCGTGGGACATTCATATGCATCAATAACGTAATATAACCTAACCTAACTCAACCTGACATCTCGGCGGTAATATTTGAAGATATTCTTGGCGAGTTCGACTCTACGTCTCCGTGGGACTTTTATATACATCAATAACGTAATATAACCTAACCTAACCCAACCTGACATCTCGACGGTAATATTTGACAACATTCCTGGCGAGCTATCCTCTACGTGGGACATTCATATGCACCAATAACGTAATATAACCTAACCTAACCCAACCTGACATCTCGGCGGTAATATTTGAAGACATTCTTGGCGAGTTCGAATTTACGTCTCCGTGGGACCTTTATATACATCAATAACCTAATATAACCTAACCTAACCCAACCTGACATCTCGGCATTAAAATTTGACAACGTTCCTGGCGAGTTGGGCTCTACGTCTTCGTGGGACCCTTATATACATCAATAACGTAATATAACCTTGCCTAACCCAACCTGACATCTCGGCGGTAATATTTGAAGACATTCTTGGCGAGTTCGACTCTACGTCTCCGTGGGACCTTTATATACATCAATAACGTAATATAACCTAACCTAACCCAACCTGACATCTCAGCGGTAATATTTGACAACATTCCTGGCGAGCTATCCTCTTCGTGGGACATTCATATGCATCAATAACGTAATATAACCTAACCTAACCCAACCTGACATCTCGGCGGTAATATTTGACAACATTCCTGGCGAGCTGGCCCCTACGTCTCCGTGGGACCTTTATGTACATCAATAACATAATATAACTTAACCTAACCCAACCTGATATCTCGGCGGGAATATTTGACAAAATTCCTGGCGAGTTGGCATCTACGTGTCCGTGGGACCTTTATATACATCAGTATCCTAATATAACCTAACCTAACCCAACCTAATCTCTCGGGGTAACGTTTGACCACATTCCTTGCTTGTCGGCCCCTACATCTCGGTGGGAACACTGTATACGTCTGTGAAGTAATATAACCTAACCTAAGACAACCTGACATCTCGGCGGTAAAATTTGACAACATTCCTGGCGAGTTGTCCTCTACGTCTATGTGGGACCTGTATATACATCAATAACGTAATATAACCTAACCTAACCCAACCTGACATGTAGGCGGTAATATTTGACAACATTCCTGGCGAGTTGGCCAAGACGTCTGCGTGGGTCCTTCATATACATCATTAACGTAATATAATCTAACCTAATCCAACCTAACATCTCGGCGGTAATATTTGACAACTTGCCTGGCGAGTTATCCTCTACGTGGGACATTCATATGCATCAATAACGTATTATAATCTAACCTAACCCAACCTGACATCTCGGCGGTAAAATTTGACAACATTCCTGGCGAGTTGGCCCCGACGTCTGTGTGGGTCCTTCGTATACATCATGAACGCAATGTAACATAACCTAACCCAACCTAACATCTCGGCGGTAATATTTGACAACATTCCTGGCGTGCTATCCTCTACGTGGGACATTCATATGCATCAATAACGTAATATAACCTAACCTAACCCAACCTGACATCTCGGCGGTAATATTTGAAGACAATCTTGGCGAGTTCGAATCTACGTCTCCGTGGGACCTTTATATACATCAATAACGTAATATAACCTAACCTAACCCAACCTGACATCTCAGCGGTAATATTTGACAACATTCCTGGCGAGCTATCCTCTTCGTGGGACATTCATATGCATCAATAACGTAATATAACCTAACCTAACCCAACCTGACATCTCGGCGGTAATATTTGACGACATTCCTGGCGAGTTGGTCTCTACGTCTCCGTGGGACCTTTATATACATCAATAACGTAGTATAACCTAACCTAATCCAACCTGACATCTCGGCGGTAATATTTGACAACATTCCTGGCGAGCTGGCCTCTACGTCTCCGTGGGACCTTTATGTACATCAATAACATAATATAACTTAACCTAACCCAACCTGATATCTCGGCGGGATCATTTGACAAAATTCCTGGCGAGTTGGCATCTACGTGTCCGTGGGACCTTTATATACATCAGTATCCTAATATAACCTAACCTAACCCAACCTAATCTCTCGGGGTAACGTTTGACCACATTCCTTGCTTGTCGGCCCCTACATCTCGGTGGGAACACTGTATACGTCTGTGAAGTAATATAACCTAACCTAAGACAACCTGACATCTCGGCGGTAAAATTTGACAACATTCCTGGCGAGTTGTCCTCTACGTCTATGTGGGACCTTTATATACATCAATAACCTAATATAACCTAACCTAACCCAACCTGACATCTCGGCATTAAAATTTGACAACGTTCCTGGCGAGTTGGGCTCTACGTCTTCGTGGGACCCTTATATACATCAATAACGTAATATAACCTTACCTAACCCAACCTGACATTTCGGCGGTAATATTTGACAACATTCCTGGCGAGTTGGCCCCGACGTCTGTGTGGGTCCTTCGTATACATCATTAACGTAATGTAACCTAACCTAACCCAACCTAACATCTCGGCGGTAATATTAGACAAAATTCCTGGCGAGCTATCCTCTACGTGGGACATTCGTATACATCATTAACTTAATGTAACCTAACCTAACCCAACCTAACATCTCGGCGGTAATTTTTGACAACATTCCTGGCGAGCTATCCTCTACGTGGGACATTAATATGCGTCAATAACGTAATATAACCTAATCTAACCCAACCTGACATCTCGGCGGTAATATTTGAAGTCATTCTTGGCGAGTTCGACTCTACGTCTCCGTGGGACCTTTATATACATCAATAACGTAATATAACCTAACCTAACCCAACCTGACATCTCGGCGGTAACATTTGACAACATTCCTGGCGAGCTATCCTCTACCTGGGACATTCGTATACATCATTAACGTAATGTAACCTAACCGAACCCAACCTAACATCTCGGCGGTAATGTTTGACAACATTCCTGGCGAGTTCGACTCTACGTCTCCGTGGGACCTTTATATACATCAATAACGTAATATAACCTAACCTAACCCAACCTGACATCTCGACGGTAATATTTGACAACATTCCTGGCGAGCTATCCTCTACGTGGGACATTCATATGCATCAATAACGTAATATAACTTAACCTAACCCAACCTGACATCTCGGCGGTAATATTTGAAGACATTCTTGGCGAGTTCGACTCTACGTCTCCGTGGGACCTTTATATACATCAATAACGTAATATAACCTAACCTAACCCAACCTGACATCTCAGCGGTAATATTTGACAACATTCCTGGCGAGCTATCCTCTTCGTGGGACATTCATATGCATCAATAACGTAATATAACCTAACCTAACCCAACCTGACATCTCGGCGGTAATATTTGAAGACATTCTTGGCGAGTTCGAATCTACGTCTCCGTGCGACCTTTATATACATCAATAACCTAATATAACCTAACCTAACCCAACCTGACATCTCGGCATTAAAATTTGACAACGTTCCTGGCGAGTTGGACTCTACGTGTCCGTGGGACCTTTATATACATCAGTATCCTAATATAACCTAACCTAATCCAACCTAATCTCTCGGGGTACCGTTTAACCGCATTCCTTGCTTGTCGGCCTCTACTTCTCGGTGGGAACACTGTATACGTCTATGAAGTAATGTAACCTAACCTAACCCAACCTGACATCTCGATGGTAAAATTTGACAACATTCCTGGCGAGTTGGCCTCTACGTCTCCGTGGAACCTTTATATGCATCAATAACGTAATATAACCTAACTTAACCCAACCTATCATCTCGGCGGTAAGATTTGACAACATTCCTGGCGAGCTGGCTTCTACGTCTCCGTGGGACCTTTATGTACGTCAATAACGTAATATAACCTAATCTAAACCAACATATCGTCTCGGCGGTAATATTTGACAACATTCCTGGCGAGTTGTCCTCTACGTATACGTCGGACCTTCGTATACATCAATAACGTAATGTAACCTAACCTAACCCAACCTGACATCTCGGCATTAAAATTTGACAACGTTCCTGGCGAGTTGGCCTCTACGTGTCCGTGGGACCTTTATATACATCAGTATCCTAATATAACCTAACCTAATCCAACCTAATCTCTCGGGGTAACGTTTAACCACATTCCTTGCTTGTCGGCCCCTACATCTCGGTGGGAACACTGTATACGTCTGTGAAGTAATATAACCTAACCTAAGACAACCTGACATCTCGGCGGTAATATTTGACAACATTCCTGGCGAGCTATCCTCTTCGTGGGACATTCATATGCATCAATAACGTAATATAACCTAACCTAACTCAACCTGACATCTCGGCGGTAATATTTGAAGATATTCTTGGCGAGTTCGACTCTACGTCTCCGTGGGACTTTTATATACATCAATAACGTAATATAACCTAACCTAACCCAACCTGACATCTCGACGGTAATATTTGACAACATTCCTGGCGAGCTATCCTCTACGTGGGACATTCATATGCACCAATAACGTAATATAACCTAACCTAACCCAACCTGACATCTCGGCGGTAATATTTGAAGACATTCTTGGCGAGTTCGAATTTACGTCTCCGTGGGACCTTTATATACATCAATAACCTAATATAACCTAACCTAACCCAACCTGACATCTCGGCATTAAAATTTGACAACGTTCCTGGCGAGTTGGGCTCTACGTCTTCGTGGGACCCTTATATACATCAATAACGTAATATAACCTTGCCTAACCCAACCTGACATCTCGGCGGTAATATTTGAAGACATTCTTGGCGAGTTCGACTCTACGTCTCCGTGGGACCTTTATATACATCAATAACGTAATATAACCTAACCTAACCCAACCTGACATCTCAGCGGTAATATTTGACAACATTCCTGGCGAGCTATCCTCTTCGTGGGACATTCATATGCATCAATAACGTAATATAACCTAACCTAACCCAACCTGACATCTCGGCGGTAATATTTGACAACATTCCTGGCGAGCTGGCCCCTACGTCTCCGTGGGACCTTTATGTACATCAATAACATAATATAACTTAACCTAACCCAACCTGATATCTCGGCGGGAATATTTGACAAAATTCCTGGCGAGTTGGCATCTACGTGTCCGTGGGACCTTTATATACATCAGTATCCTAATATAACCTAACCTAACCCAACCTAATCTCTCGGGGTAACGTTTGACCACATTCCTTGCTTGTCGGCCCCTACATCTCGGTGGGAACACTGTATACGTCTGTGAAGTAATATAACCTAACCTAAGACAACCTGACATCTCGGCGGTAAAATTTGACAACATTCCTGGCGAGTTGTCCTCTACGTCTATGTGGGACCTGTATATACATCAATAACGTAATATAACCTAACCTAACCCAACCTGACATGTAGGCGGTAATATTTGACAACATTCCTGGCGAGTTGGCCAAGACGTCTGCGTGGGTCCTTCATATACATCATTAACGTAATATAATCTAACCTAATCCAACCTAACATCTCGGCGGTAATATTTGACAACTTGCCTGGCGAGTTATCCTCTACGTGGGACATTCATATGCATCAATAACGTATTATAATCTAACCTAACCCAACCTGACATCTCGGCGGTAAAATTTGACAACATTCCTGGCGAGTTGGCCCCGACGTCTGTGTGGGTCCTTCGTATACATCATGAACGCAATGTAACATAACCTAACCCAACCTAACATCTCGGCGGTAATATTTGACAACATTCCTGGCGTGCTATCCTCTACGTGGGACATTCATATGCATCAATAACGTAATATAACCTAACCTAACCCAACCTGACATCTCGGCGGTAATATTTGAAGACAATCTTGGCGAGTTCGAATCTACGTCTCCGTGGGACCTTTATATACATCAATAACGTAATATAACCTAACCTAACCCAACCTGACATCTCAGCGGTAATATTTGACAACATTCCTGGCGAGCTATCCTCTTCGTGGGACATTCATATGCATCAATAACGTAATATAACCTAACCTAACCCAACCTGACATCTCGGCGGTAATATTTGAAGACATTCTTGGCGAGTTCGAATCTACGTCTCCGTGCGACCTTTATATACATCAATAACCTAATATAACCTAACCTAACCCAACCTGACATCTCGGCATTAAAATTTGACAACGTTCCTGGCGAGTTGGACTCTACGTGTCCGTGGGACCTTTATATACATCAATATCCTAATATAACCTAACCTAACCCAACCTAATCCCTCAGGGTACCGTTTAACTGCATTCCTTGCTTGTCGGCCTCTACTTCTCGGTGGGAACACTGTATACGTCTATGAAGTAATGTAACCTAACCTAACCCAACCTGACATCTCGGCGGTAAAATTTGACAACATTCCTGGCGAGCTGGCCTCTACGTCTCCGTGGGACCTTTATATACATCAATAACCTAATATAACCTAACCTAACCCAACCTGACATCTCGGCATTAAAATTTGACAACGTTCCTGGCGAGTTGGTCTCTACGTCTCCGTGGGACCTTTATATACATCAATAACGTAATATAACCTAACCTAACCCAACCTGACATCTCGGCGGTAATATTTGACAACATTCCTGGCCAGCTATCCTCTACGTGGGACATTCATATGCATCAATAACGTAATATAACCTAACCTAACTCAACCTGACATCTCGGCGGTAATATTTGAAGATATTCTTGGCGAGTTCGACTCTACGTCTCCGTGGGACTTTTATATACATCAATAACGTAATATAACCTAACCTAACCCAACCTGACATCTCGACGGTAATATTTGACAACATTCCTGGCGAGCTATCCTCTACGTGGGACATTCATATGCACCAATAACGTAATATAACCTAACCTAACCCAACCTGACATCTCGGCGGTAATATTTGAAGACATTCTGGCGAGTTCGAATTTACGTCTCCGTGGGACCTTTATATACATCAATAACCTAATATAACCTAACCTAACCCAACCTGACATCTCGGCATTAAAATTTGACAACGTTCCTGGCGAGTTGGGCTCTACGTCTTCGTGGGACCCTTATATACATCAATAACGTAATATAACCTTGCCTAACCCAACCTGACATCTCGGCGGTAATATTTGAAGACATTCTTGGCGAGTTCGACTCTACGTCTCCGTGGGACCTTTATATACATCAATAACGTAATATAACCTAACCTAACCCAACCTGACATCTCAGCGGTAATATTTGACAACATTCCTGGCGAGCTATCCTCTTCGTGGTACATTCATATGCATCAATAACGTAATATAACCTAACCTAACCCAACCTGACATCTCGGCGGTAATATTTGACAACATTCCTGGCGAGCTGGCCCCTACGTCTCCGTGGGACCTTTATGTACATCAATAACATAATATAACTTAACCTAACCCAACCTGATATCTCGGCGGGAATATTTGACAAAATTCCTGGCGAGTTGGCATCTACGTGTCCGTGGGACCTTTATATACATCAGTATCCTAATATAACCTAACCTAACCCAACCTAATCTCTCGGGGTAACGTTTGACCACATTCCTTGCTTGTCGGCCCCTACATCTCGGTGGGAACACTGTATACGTCTGTGAAGTAATATAACCTAACCTAAGACAACCTGACATCTCGGCGGTAAAATTTGACAACATTCCTGGCGAGTTGTCCTCTACGTCTATGTGGGACCTTTATATACATCAATAACGTAATATAACCTAACCTAACCCAACCTGACATGTAGGCGGTAATATTTGACAACATTCCTGGCGAGTTGGCCAAGACGTCTGCGTGGGTCCTTCATATACATCATTAACGTAATATAATCTAACCTAATCCAACCTAACATCTCGGCGGTAATATTTGACAACTTGCCTGGCGAGTTATCCTCTACGTGGGACATTCATATGCATCAATAACGTATTATAATCTAACCTAACCCAACCTGACATCTCGGCGGTAATATTTGACAACATTCCTGGCGAGTTGGCCCCGACGTCTGTGTGGGTCCTTCGTATACATCATGAACGCAATGTAACATAACCTAACCCAACCTAACATCTCGGCGGTAATATTTGACAACATTCCTGGCGTGCTATCCTCTACGTGGGACATTCATATGCATCAATAACGTAATATAACCTAACCTAACCCAACCTGACATCTCGGCGGTAATATTTGAAGACAATCTTGGCGAGTTCGACTCTACGTCTCCGTGGGACCTTTATATACATCAATAACGTAATATAACCTAACCTAACCCAACCTGACATCTCAGCGGTAATATTTGACAACATTCCTGGCGAGCTATCCTCTTCGTGGGACATTCATATGCATCAATAACGTAATATAACCTAACCTAACCCAACCTGACATCTCGGCGGTAATATTTGAAGACATTCTTGGCGAGTTCGAATCTACGTCTCCGTGCGACCTTTATATACATCAATAACCTAATATAACCTAACCTAACCCAACCTGACATCTCGGCATTAAAATTTGACAACGTTCCTGGCGAGTTGGACTCTACGTGTCCGTGGGACCTTTATATACATCAATATCCTAATATAACCTAACCTAACCCAACCTAATCCCTCACGGTACCGTTTAACTGCATTCCTTGCTTGTCGGCCTCTACTTCTCGGTGGGAACACTGTATACGTCTATGAAGTAATGTAACCTAACCTAACCCAACCTGACATCTCGGCGGTAAAATTTGACAACATTCCTGGCGAGCTGGCCTCTACGTCTCCGTGGGACCTTTATATACATCAATAACCTAATATAACCTAACCTAACCCAACCTGACATCTCGGCATTAAAATTTGACAACGTTCCTGGCGAGTTGGGCTCTACGTCTTCGTGGGACCCTTATATACATCAATAACGTAATATAACCTTGCCTAACCCAACCTGACATCTCGGCGGTAATATTTGAAGACATTCTTGGCGAGTTCGACTCTACGTCTCCGTGGGACCTTTATATACATCAATAACGTAATATAACCTAACCTAACCCAACCTGACATCTCAGCGGTAATATTTGACAACATTCCTGGCGAGCTATCCTCTTCGTGGGACATTCATATGCATCAATAACGTAATATAACCTAACCTAACCCAACCTGACATCTCGGCGGTAATATTTGAAGACATTCTTGGCGAGTTCGAATCTACGTCTCCGTGCGACCTTTATATACATCAGTATCCTAATATAACCTAACCTAACCCAACCTAATCTCTCGGGGTAACGTTTGACCACATTCCTTGCTTGTCGGCCCCTACATCTCGGTGGGAACACTGTATACGTCTGTGAAGTAATATAACCTAACCTAAGACATCCTGACATCTCGGCGGCAAAATTTGACAACATTCCTGGCGAGTTGTCCTCTACGTCTATGTGGGACCTTTATATACATCAATAACGTAATATAACCTAACCTAACCCAACCTGACATGTAGGCGGTAATATTTGACAACATTCCTGGCGAGTTGGCCAAGACGTCTGCGTGGGTCCTTCATATACATCATTAACGTAATATAATCTAACCTAATCCAACCTAACATCTCGGCGGTAATATTTGACAACTTGCCTGGCGAGTTATCCTCTACGTGGAACATTCATATGCATCAATAACGTATTATAATCTAACCTAACCCAACCTGACATCTCGGCGGTAATATTTGACAACATTCCTGGCGAGTTGGCCCCGACGTCTGTGTGGGTCCTTCGTATACATCATGAACGCAATGTAACATAACCTAACCCAACCTAACATCTCGGCGGTAATATTTGACAACATTCCTGGCGTGCTATCCTCTACGTGGGACATTCATATGCATCAATAACGTAATATAACCTAACCTAACCCAACCTGACATCTCGGCGGTAATATTTGAAGACAATCTTGGCGAGTTCGACTCTACGTCTCCGTGGGACCTTTATATACATCAATAACGTAATATAACCTAACCTAACCCAACCTGACATCTCAGCGGTAATATTTGACAACATTCCTGGCGAGCTATCCTCTTCGTGGGACATTCATATGCATCAATAACGTAATATAACCTAACCTAACCCAACCTGACATCTCGGCGGTAATATTTGAAGACATTCTTGGCGAGTTCGAATCTACGTCTCCGTGCGACCTTTATATACATCAATAACCTAATATAACCTAACCTAACCCAACCTGACATCTCGGCATTAAAATTTGACAACGTTCCTGGCGAGTTGGACTCTACGTGTCCGTGGGACCTTTATATACATCAATATCCTAATATAACCTAACCTAACCCAACCTAATCCCTCAGGGTACCGTTTAACTGCATTCCTTGCTTGTCGGCCTCTACTTCTCGGTGGGAACACTGTATACGTCTATGAAGTAATGTAACCTAACCTAACCCAACCTGACATCTCGGCGGTAAAATTTGACAACATTCCTGGCGAGCTGGCCTCTACGTCTCCGTGGGACCTTTATATACATCAATAACCTAATATAACCTAACCTAACCCAACCTGACATCTCGGCATTAAAATTTGACAACGTTCCTGGCGAGTTGGACTCTACGTGTCCGTGGGACCTTTATATACATCAATCTCCTAATATAACCTAACCTAACCCAACCTAATCCCTCAGGGTACCGTTTAACTGCATTCCTTGCTTGTCGGCCTCTACTTCTCGGTGGGAACACTGTATACGTCTATGAAGTAATGTAACCTAACCTAACCCAACCTGACATCTCGGCGGTAAAATTTGACAACATTCCTGGCGAGCTGGCCTCTACGTCTCCGTGGGACCTTTATATACATCAATAACCTAATATAACCTAACCTAACCCAACCTGACATCTCGGCATTAAAATTTGACAACGTTCCTGGCGAGTTGGGCTCTACGTCTTCGTGGGACCCTTATATACATCAATAACGTAATATAACCTTGCCTAACCCAACCTGACATCTCGGCGGTAATATTTGAAGACATTCTTGGCGAGTTCGACTCTACGTCTCCGTGGGACCTTTATATACATCAATAACGTAATATAACCTAACCTAACCCAACCTGACATCTCAGCGGTAATATTTGACAACATTCCTGGCGAGCTATCCTCTTCGTGGGACATTCATATGCATCAATAACGTAATATAACCTAACCTAACCCAACCTGACATCTCGGCGGTAATATTTGAAGACATTCTTGGCGAGTTCGAATCTACGTATCCGTGCGACCTTTATATACATCAGTATCCTAGTATAACCTAACCTAACCCAACCTAATCTCTCGGGGTAACGTTTGACCACATTCCTTGCTTGTCGGCCCCTACATCTCGGTGGGAACACTGTATACGTCTGTGAAGTAATATAACCTAACCTAAGACAACCTGACATCTCGGCGGTAAAATTTGACAACATTCCTGGCGAGTTGTCCTCTACGTCGATGTGGGACCTTTATATACATCAATAACGTAATATAACCTAACCTAACCCAACCTGACATGTCGGCGGTAATATTTGACAACATTCCTGGCGAGTGGGCCAAGACGTCTTCGTGGGTCCTTCATATACATCATTAACGTAATATAACCTAACCTAACCCAACCTGAAATCTCGGCGGTAATATTTGACGATATTCCTGGCGAGTTGGTCTCTACGTCTCCGTGGGACCTTTATATACATCAATAACGTAATATAACCTAACCTAACCAAACCTGACATCTCGGCGGTAATATTTGACAACATTCCTGGCCAGCTATCCTCTACGTGGGACATTCATATGCATCAATAACGTAATATAACCTAACCTAACCCAACCTGACATCTCGGCGGTAATATTTGAATATATTCTTGGCGAGTTCGACTCTACGTCTCCGTGGGACCTTTATATACATCAATAACGTAATATAACCTAACCTAACCCAACCTGACATCTCGACGGTAATATTTGACAACATTCCTGGCGAGCTATCCTCTACGTGGGACATTCATATGCACCAATAACGTAATATAACCTAACCTAACCCAACCTGACATCTCGGCGGTAATATTTGAAGACATTCTTGGCGAGTTCGAATTTACGTCTCCGTGGGACCTTTATATACATCAATAACCTAATATAACCTAACCTAACCCAACCTGACATCTCGGCATTAAAATTTGACAACGTTCCTGGCGAGTTGGGCTCTACGTCTTCGTGGGACCCTTATATACATCAATAACGTAATATAACCTTGCCTAACCCAACCTGACATTTCGGCGGTAATATTTGACGACATTCCTGGCGAGTTGGGCTCTACGTCTTCGTGGGACCCTTATATACATCAATAACGTAATATAACCTAACCTAATCCAACCTGACATCTCGGCGGTAATATTTGACAACATTCCTGGCGAGCTGGCCCCTACGTCTCCGTGGTACCTTTATGTACATCAATAACATAATATAACTTAACCTAACCCAACCTGATATCTCGGCGGGAATATTTGACAAAATTCCAGGCGAGTTGGCATCTACGTGTCCGTGGGACCTTTATATACATCAGTATCCTAATATAACCTAACCTAACCCAACCTAATCTCTCGGGGTAACGTTTGACCACATTCCTTGCTTGTCGGCCCCTACATCTCGGTGGGAACACTGCATACGTCTATGAAGTAATGTAACGTAACCTAACCCAACCTGACATCTCGGCGGTAAAATTTGACAACATTCCTGGCGAGTTGGCCTCTACGTCTCCGTGGAACCTTTATATGCATCAATAACGTAATATAACCTAACTTAAGCCAACCTATCATCTCGGCGGTAAGATTTGACAACATTCCTGGCGAGCTGGCCTCTACGTCTCCGTGGGACCTTTATGTACGTCGATAACGTAATATAACCTAATCTAAACCAACATATCGTCTCGGCGGTAATATTTGACAACATTCCTGGCGAGTTGTCCTCTACGTATACGTCGGACCTTCGTATACATCAATAACGTAATGTAACCTAACCTAACCCAACCTGACATCTCGGCATTAAAATTTGACAACGTTCCTGGCGAGTTGGCCTCTACGTGTCCGTGGGACCTTTATATACATCAGTATCCTAATATAACCTAACCTAATCCAACCTAATCTCTCGGGGTAACGTTTAACCACATTCCTTGCTTGTCGGCCCCTACATCTCGGTGGGAACACTGTATACGCCTGTGAAGTAATATAACCTAACCTAAAACAACCTGACATCTCGGCGGTAAAATTTGACAGCATTCCTGGCGAGTTGTCCTCTACGTCTATGTGGGACATTCATATGCATCAATAACGTAATATAACCTAACCTAACCCAACCTGACATCTCGGCGGTAATATTTGAAGACATTCTTGGCGAGTTCGACTCTACGTCTCCGTGGGACATTTATATACGTTAATAACGTAATATAACCTAACCTAACCCAACCTGACATCTCGACGGTAATATTTGACAACATTCCTGGCGAGCTATCCTCTACGTGGGACATACATATGCATCAATAACGTAATATAACCTAACCTAACCCAACCTGACATCTCGGCGGTAATATTTGAAGATATTCTTGGCGAGTTCGACTCTACGTCTCCGTGGGACTTTTATATACATCAATAACGTAATATAACCTAACCTAACCCAACCTGACATCTCGACGGTAATATTTGACAACATTCCTGGCGAGCTATCCTCTACGTGGGACATTCATATGCACCAATAACGTAATATAACCTAACCTAACCCAACCTGACATCTCGGCGGTAATATTTGAAGACATTCTTGGCGAGTTCGAATTTACGTCTCCGTGGGACCTTTATATACATCAATAACCTAATATAACCTAACCTAACCCAACCTGACATCTCGGCATTAAAATTTGACAACGTTCCTGGCGAGTTGGGCTCTACGTCTTCGTGGGACCCTTATATACATCAATAACGTAATATAACCTTGCCTAACCCAACCTGACATTGCGGCGGTAATATTTGACGACATTCCTGGCGAGTTGGGCTCTACGTCTTCGTGGCACCCTTATATACATCAATAACGTAATATAACCTAACCTAATCCAACCTGACATCTCGGCGGTAATATTTGACAACATTCCTGGCGAGCTGGCCCCTACGTCTCCGTGGGACCTTTATGTACATCAATAACATAATATAACTTAACCTAACCCAACCTGATATCTCGGCGGGAATATTTGACACAATTCCTGGCGAGTTGGCATCTACGCGTCCGTGGGACCTTTATATACATCAGTATCCTAATATAACCTAACCTAACCCAACCTAATCTCTCGGGGTAACGTTTGACCACATTCCTTGCTTGTCGGCCCCTACATCTCGGTGGGAACACTGCATACGTCTGTGAAGTAATATAACCTAACCTAAGACAACCTGACATCTCGGCGGTAAAATTTGACAACATTCCTGGCGAGTTGTCCTCTACGTCTATGTGGGACCTTTATATACATCAATAACGTAATATAACCTAACCTAACCCAACCTGACATGTAGGCGGTAATATTTGACAACATTCCTGGCGAGTTGGCCAAGACGTCTGCGTGGGTCCTTCATATACATCATTAACGTAATATAATCTAACCTAATCCAACCTAACATCTCGGCGGTAATATTTGACAACTTGCGTGGCGAGTTATCCTCTACGTGGGACATTCATATGCATCAATAACGTATTATAATCTAACCTAACCCAACCTGACATCTCGGCGGTAATATTTGACAACATTCCAGGCGAGTTGGCCCCGACGTCTGTGTGGGTCCTTCGTATACATCATGAACGCAATGTAACATAACCTAACCCAACCTAACATCTCGGCGGTAATATTTGACAACATTCCTGGCGTGCTATCCTCTACGTGGGACATTCATATGCATCAATAACGTAATATAACCTAACCTAACCCAACCTGACATCTCGGCGGTAATATTTGAAGACATTCTTGGCGAGTTCGACTCTACGTCTCCGTGGGACCTTTATATACATCAATAACGTAATATAACCTAACCTAACCCAACCTGACATCTCAGCGGTAATATTTGACAACATTCCTGGCGAGCTATCCTCTTCGTGGGACATTCATATGCATCAATAACGTAATATAACCTAACCTAACCCAACCTGACATCTCGGCGGTAATATTTGAAGACATTCTTGGCGAGTTCGAATCTACGTCTCCGTGGGACCTTTATATACATCAATAACCTAATATAACCTAACCTAACCCAACCTGACATCTCGGCATTAAAATTTGACAACGTTCCTGGCGAGTTGGACTCTACGTGTCCGTGGGACCTTTATATACATCAATATCCTAATATAACCTAACCTAACCCAACCTAATCCCTCAGGGTACCGTTTAACTGCATTCCTTGCTTGTCGGCCTCTACTTCTCGGTGGGAACACTGTATACGTCTATGAAGTAATGTAACCTAACCTAACCCAACCTGACATCTCGGCGGTAAAATTTGACAACATTCCTGGTGAGTTGGCCTCTACGTCTCCGTGGAACCTTTATATGCATCAATAACGTAATATAACCTAACTTAAGCCAACCTATCATCTCGGCGGTAAGATTTGACAACATTCCTGGCGAGCTGGCCTCTACGTCTCCGTGGGACCTTTATGTACGTCGATAACGTAATATAACCTAATCTAAACCAACATATCGTCTCGGCGGTAATATTTGACAATATTCCTGGCGAGTTGTCCTCTACGTATACGTCGGACCTTCGTATACATCAATAACGTAATGTAACCTAACCTAACCCAACCTGACATCTCGGCATTAAAATTTGACAACGTTCCTGGCGAGTTAGCCTCTACGTGTCCGTGGGACCTTTATATACATCAGTATCCTAATATAACCTAACCTAATCCAACCTAATCTCTCGGGGTAACGTTTAACCACATTCCTTGCTTGTCGGCCCCTACATCTCGGTGGGAACACTGTATACGCCTGTGAAGTAATATAACCTAACTTAAAACAACCTGACATCTCGGCGGTAAAATTTGACAGCATTCCTGGCGAGTTGTCCTCTACGTCTATGTGGGACATTCATATGCATCAATAACGTAATATAACCTAACCTAACCCAACCTGACATCTCGGCGGTAATATTTGAAGACATTCTTGGCGAGTTCGACTCTACGTCTCCGTGGGACTTTTATATACATTAATAACGTAATATAACCTAACCTAACCCAACCTGACATCTGGACGGTAATATTTGACAACATTCCTGGCGAGCTATCCTCTACGTGGGACATTCATATGCATCAATAACGTAATATAGCCTAACCTAACCCAACCTGACATCTCGGCGGTAATATTTGAAGACATTCTTGGCGAGTTCGAATCTACGTCTCCGTGGGACCTTTATATACATCAATAACCTAATATAACCTAACCTAACCCAACCTGACATCTCGGCATTAAAATTTGACAACGTTCCTGGCGAGTTGGGCTCTACGTCTTCGTGGGACCCTTATATACATCAATAACGTAATATAACCTTACCTAACCCAACCTGACATTTCGGCGGTAATATTTGACGACATTCCTGGCGAGTTGGGCTCTACGTCTTCGTGGGACTCTTATATACATCAGTATCCTAATATAACCTAACCTAACCCAACCTAATCTCTCGGTGTAACGTTTGACCACATTCCTTGCTTGTCGGCCCCTACATCTCGGTGGGAACACTGTATACGTCTGTGAAGTAATATAACCTAACCTAAGACAACCTGACATCTCGGCGGTAAAATTTGACAACATTCCTGGCGAGTTGTCCTCTACGTCTATGTGGGACCTTTATATACATCAATAACGTAATATAACCTAACCTAACCCAACCTGACATGTAGGCGGTAATATTTGACAACATTCCTGGCGAGTTGGCCAAGACGTCTGCGTGGGTCCTTCATATACATCATTAACGTAATATAATCTAACCTAACCCAACCTAACATTTCGGCGGTAATATTTGACAACTTGCCTGGCGAGTTATCCTCTACGTGGGACACTCATATGCATCAATAACGTATTATAATCTAACCTAACCCAACCTGACATCTCGGCGGTAATATTTGACAACATTCCTGGCGAGTTGGCCCCGCCGTCTGTGTGGGTCCTTCGTATACATCATGAACGCAATGTAACATAACCTAACCCAACCTAACATCTCGGCGGTAATATTTGACAACATTCCTGGCGTGCTATCCTCTACGTGGGACATTCATATGCATCAATAACGTAATATAACCTAACCTAACCCAACCTGACATCTCGGCGGTAATATTTGAAGACATTCTTGGCGAGTTCGACTCTACGTCTCCGTGGGACCTTTATATACATCAATTACGTAGTATCACCTTACCTAACCCAACCTGACATTTCGGCGGTAATATTTGACGACATTCCTGGCGAGCTATCCTCTACGTGGGACATTCATATGCATCAATAACGTAACATAAACTAACCTAACCCAACCCGACATCTCGGCGTTAATATTTGAAGACATTCTTGGCAAGTTGGTCTCTACGTCTCCGTGGGACCTTTATATACATCAATAACGTAGTATAACCTAACCTAACCCAACCTGACATCTCGACGGTAATATTTGACAACATTCCTGGCGAGTTGGCCAAGACGTCTGCGTGGGTCCTTCATATACATCATTAAAGTAATATAATCTAACCTAACCCAACCTAACATCTCGGCGGTAATATTTGACAACTTGCCTGGCGAGATATCCTCTACGTGGGACATTCATATGCATCAATAACGTAATATAACCTAACCTAACGCAACCTGACAACTCGGCGGTAATATTTGAAGACGTTCTTGGCGAGTTCGACTCTACGTCTCCGTGGGACCTTTATATACATCAATAACGTAATATAACCTAACCTAACCCAACCTGACATCTCGGCGGTAATATTTTACATTTTTCCTAGCGAGTTATCCTCTACGTGGGACATTCATATGCATCAGTAACGTTTTATAACCTAACCTAACCCAACCTGACATCTCGGCGGTAATATTTGACAACATTCCTGGCGAGTTGGCCCCGACGTCTGTGTGGGTCCTTCGTATACATCATGAACGTAATGTAACATAACCTAACCCAACCTAACATCTCGGCGGTAATATTTGACAACATTCCTGGCGTGCTATCCTCTACGTGGGACATTCATATGCATCAATAACGTAATATAACCTAACCTAACCCAACCTGACATCTCGGCGGTAATATTTGAAGACATTCTTGGCGAGTTCGACTCTACCTCTCCGTGGGACCTTTATATACATCAATAACGTAGTATAACCTAACCTAACCCAACCCGACATCTCAGCGGTAATATATGACAACATTCTTGGCGAGCTATCCTCTACGTGGGACATTCATATGCATCAATAACGTAATATAACCTAACCTAACCCAACCTGACATCTCGGCGGTAATATTTGAAGACATTCTTGGCGAGTTCGAATTTACGTCTCCGTGGGACCTTTATATACATCAATAACCTAATATAACCTAACCTAACCCAACCTGACATCTCGGCATTAAAATTTGACAACGTTCCTGGCGAGTTGGGCTCTACGTCTTCGTGGGACCCTTATATACATCAATAACGTAATATAACCTTGCCTAACCCAACCTGACATTTCGGCGGTAATATTTGACGACATTCCTGGCGAGTTGGGCTCTACGTCTTCGTGGGACTCTTATATACATCAGTATCCTAATATAACCTAACCTAACCCAACCTAATCTCTCGGTGTAACGTTTGACCACATTCCTTGCTTGTCGGCCCCTACATCTCGGTGGGAACACTGTATACGTCTGTGAAGTAATATAACCTAACCTAAGACAACCTGACATCTCGGCGGTAAAATTTGACAACATTCCTGGCGAGTTGTCCTCTACGTCTATGTGGGACCTTTATATACATCAATAACGTAATATAACCTAACCTAACCCAACCTGACATGTAGGCGGTAATATTTGACAACATTCCTGGCGAGTTGGCCAAGACGTCTGCGTGGGTCCTTCATATACATCATTAACGTAATATAATCTAACCTAACCCAACCTAACATTTCGGCGGTAATATTTGACAACTTGCCTGGCGAGTTATCCTCTACGTGGGACACTCATATGCATCAATAACGTATTATAATCTAACCTAACCCAACCTGACATCTCGGCGGTAATATTTGACAACATTCCTGGCGAGTTGGCCCCGCCGTCTGTGTGGGTCCTTCGTATACATCATGAACGCAATGTAACATAACCTAACCCAACCTAACATCTCGGCGGTAATATTTGACAACATTCCTGGCGTGCTATCCTCTACGTGGGACATTCATATGCATCAATAACGTAATATAACCTAACCTAACCCAACCTGACATCTCGGCGGTAATATTTGAAGACATTCTTGGCGAGTTCGACTCTACGTCTCCGTGGGACCTTTATATACATCAATTACGTAGTATCACCTTACCTAACCCAACCTGACATTTCGGCGGTAATATTTGACGACATTCCTGGCGAGCTATCCTCTACGTGGGACATTCATATGCATCAATAACGTAACATAAACTAACCTAACCCAACCCGACATCTCGGCGTTAATATTTGAAGACATTCTTGGCAAGTTGGTCTCTACGTCTCCGTGGGACCTTTATATACATCAATAACGTAGTATAACCTAACCTAACCCAACCTGACATCTCGACGGTAATATTTGACAACATTCCTGGCGAGTTGGCCAAGACGTCTGCGTGGGTCCTTCATATACATCATTAAAGTAATATAATCTAACCTAACCCAACCTAACATCTCGGCGGTAATATTTGACAACTTGCCTGGCGAGATATCCTCTACGTGGGACATTCATATGCATCAATAACGTAATATAACCTAACCTAACGCAACCTGACAACTCGGCGGTAATATTTGAAGACGTTCTTGGCGAGTTCGACTCTACGTCTCCGTGGGACCTTTATATACATCAATAACGTAATATAACCTAACCTAACCCAACCTGACATCTCGGCGGTAATATTTGACATTTTTCCTAGCGAGTTATCCTCTACGTGGGACATTCATATGCATCAGTAACGTTTTATAACCTAACCTAACCCAACCTGACATCTCGGCGGTAATATTTGACAACATTCCTGGCGAGTTGGCCCCGACGTCTGTGTGGGTCCTTCGTATACATCATGAACGTAATGTAACATAACCTAACCCAACCTAACATCTCGGCGGTAATATTTGACAACATTCCTGGCGTGCTATCCTCTACGTGGGACATTCATATGCATCAATAACGTAATATAAACTAACCTAACCCAACCTGACATCTCGGCGGTAATATTTGAAGACATTCTTGGCGAGTTCGACTCTACGTCTCCGTGGGACCTTTATATACATCAATAACGTGATATAACCTAACCTAACCCAACCTGACATCTCAGCGGTAATATTTGACAACATTCCTGGCGAGCTATCCTCTTCGTGGGACATTCATATGCATCAATAACGTAATATAACCTAACCTAACCCAACCTGACATCTCGGCGGTAATATTTGAAGACATTCTTGGCGAGTTCGAATCTACGTCTCCGTGGGACCTTTATATACATCAATAACCTAATATAACCTAACCTAACCCAACCTGACATCTCGGCATTAAAATTTGACAACGTTCCTGGCGAGTTGGGCTCTACGTCTTCGTGGGACCCTTATATACATCAATAACGTAATATAACCTTGCCTAACCCAACCTGACATTGCGGCGGTAACATTTGACGACATTCCTGGCGAGTTGGGCTCTACGTCTTCGTGGGACCCTTATATACATCAATAACGTAATATAACCTAACCTAATCCAACCTGACATCTCGGCGGTAATATTTGACAACATTCCTGGCGAGCTGGCCCCTACGTCTCCGTGGGACCTTTATGTACATCAATAACATAATATAACTTAACCTAACCCAACCTGATATCTCGGCGGGAATATTTGACAAAATTCCTGGCGAGTTGGCATCTACGTGTCCGTGGGACCTTTATATACATCAGTATCCTAATATAACCTAACCTAACCCAACCTAATCTCTCGGGGTAACGTTTGACCACATTCCTTGCTTGTCGGCCCCTACATCTCGGTGGGAACACTGCATACGTCTGTGAAGTAATATAACCTAACCTAAGACAACCTGACATCTCGGCGGTAAAATTTGACAACATTCCTGGCGAGTTGTCCTCTACGTCTATGTGGGACCTTTATATACATCAATAACGTAATATAACCTAACCTAACCCAACCTGACATGTAGGCGGTAATATTTGACAACATTCCTGGCGAGTTGGCCAAGACGTCTGCGTGGGTCCTTCATATACATCATTAACGTAATATAATCTAACCTAATCCAACCTAACATCTCGGCGGTAATATTTGACAACTTGCGTGGCGAGTTATCCTCTACGTGGGACATTCATATGCATCAATAACGTATTATAATCTAACCTAACCCAACCTGACATCTCGGCGGTAATATTTGACAACATTCCAGGCGAGTTGGCCCCGACGTCTGTGTGGGTCCTTCGTATACATCATGAACGCAATGTAACATAACCTAACCCAACCTAACATCTCGGCGGTAATATTTGACAACATTCCTGGCGTGCTATCCTCTACGTGGGACATTCATATGCATCAATAACGTAATATAACCTAACCTAACCCAACCTGACATCTCGGCAGTAATATTTGAAGACATTCTTGGCGAGTTCGACTCTACGTCTCCGTGGGACCTTTATATACATCAATAACGTAATATAACCTAACCTAACCCAACCTGACATCTCAGCGGTAATATTTGACAACATTCCTGGCGAGCTATCCTCTTCGTGGGACATTCATATGCATCAATAACGTAATATAACCTAACCTAACCCAACCTGACATCTCGGCGGTAATATTTGAAGACATTCTTGGCGAGTTCGAATCTACGTCTCCGTGGGACCTTTATATACATCAATAACCTAATATAACCTAACCTAACCCAACCTGACATCTCGGCATTAAAATTTGACAACGTTCCTGGCGAGTTGGACTCTACGTGTCCGTGGGACCTTTATATACATCAATATCCTAATATAACCTAACCTAACCCAACCTAATCCCTCAGGGTACCGTTTAACTGCATTCCTTGCTTGTCGGCCTCTACTTCTCGGTGGGAACACTGTATACGTCTATGAAGTAATGTAACCTAACCTAACCCAACCTGACATCTCGGCGGTAAAATTTGACAACATTCCTGGTGAGTTGGCCTCTACGTCTCCGTGGAACCTTTATATGCATCAATAACGTAATATAACCTAACTTAAGCCAACCTATCATCTCGGCGGTAATATTTGACAATATTCCTGGCGAGTTGTCCTCTACGTATACGTCGGACCTTCGTATACATCAATAACGTAATGTAACCTAACCTAACCCAACCTGACATCTCGGCATTAAAATTTGACAACGTTCCTGGCGTGCTATCCTCTACGTGGGACATTCATATGCATCAATAACGTAATATAACCTAGCCTAACCCAACCTGACATCTCGGCGGTAATATTTGAAGACATTCTTGGCGAGTTCGACTCTACGTCTCCGTGGGACCTTTATATACATCAATTACGTAGTATAACCTTACCTAACCCAACCTGACATTTCGGCGGTAATATTTGACGACATTCCTGGCGAGCTATCCTCTACGTGGGACATTCATATGCATCAATAACGTAACATAAACTAACCTAACCCAACCCGACATCTCGGCGTTAATATTTGAAGACATTCTTGGCGAGTTGGTCTCTACGTCTCCGTGGGACCTTTATATACATCAATAACGTAGTATAACCTAACCTAATCCAACCTGACATCTCGGCGGTAATATTTGACAACATTCCTGGCGAGCTGGCCCCTACGTCTCCGTGGGACCTTTATGTACATCAATAACATAATATAACTTAACCTAACCCAACCTGATATCTCGGCGGGAATATTTGACAAAATTCCTGGCGAGTTGGCCAAGACGTCTGCGTGGGTCCTTCATATACATCATTAACGTAATATAATCTAACCTAACCCAACCTAACATCTCGGCGGTAATATTTGACAACTTGCCTGGCGAGTTATCCTCTACGTGGGACATTCATATGCATCAATAACGTATTATAATCTAACCTAACCCAACCTGACATCTCGGCGGTAATATTTGACAACATTCCTGGCGAGTTGGCCCCGACGTCTGTGTGGGTCCTTCGTATACATCATGAACGCAATGTAACATAACCTAACCCAGCCTAACATCTCGGCGGTAATATTTGACAACATTCCTGGCGTGCTATCCTCTACGTGGGACATTCATATGCATCAATAACGTAATATAACCTAACCTAACCCAACCTGACATCTCGGCGGTAATATTTGACGACATTCCTGGCGAGTTGGTCTCTACGTCTCCGTGGGACCTTTATATACATCAATAACGTAATATAACCTAACCTAACCCAACCTGACATCTCGGCGGTAATATTTGACAACATTCCTGGCCAGCTATCCGCTACGTGGGACATTCATATGCATCAATAACGTAATATAACCTAACCTAACCCAACCTGACATCTCGGCGGTAATATTTGAAGACATTCTTGGCGAGTTCGACTCTACGTCTCCGTGGGACCTTTATATACATCAATAACGTAATATAACCTAACCTAACCCAACCTGACATCTCGACGGTAATATTTGACAACATTCCTGGCGAGTTGGCCAAGACGTCTGCGTGGGTCCTTCATATACATCATTAAAGTAATATAATCTAACCTAACCCAACCTAACATCTCGGCGGTAATATTTGACAACTTGCCTGGCGAGATATCCTCTACGTGGGACATTCATATGCATCAATAACGTAATATAACCTAACCTAACGCAACCTGACAACTCGGCGGTAATATTTGAAGACGTTCTTGGCGAGTTCGACTCTACGTCTCCGTGGGACCTTTATATACATCAATAACGTAATATAACCTAACCTAACCCAACCTGACATCTCGGCGGTAATATTTGACATTTTTCCTAGCGAGTTATCCTCTACGTGGGACATTCATATGCATCAGTAACGTTTTATAACCTAACCTAACCCAACCTGACATCTCGGCGGTAATATTTGACAACATTCCTGGCGAGTTGGCCTCTACGTGTCCGTGGGACCTTTATATACATCAATAACGTAATATAACCTAACCTAACCCAACCTGACATCTCGGCGGTAATATTTGACAACATTCCTGGCGAGTTGGCCCCGACGTCTGTGTGGGTCCTTCGTATACATCATGAACGTAATGTAACATAACCTAACCCAACCTAACATCTCGGCGGTAATATTTGACAACATTCCTGGCGTGCTATCCTCTACGTGGGACATTCATATGCATCAATAACGTAATATAACCTAACCTAACCCAACCTGACATCTCGGCGGTAATATTTGAAGACATTCTTGGCGAGTTCGAATCTACGTCTCCGTGGGACCTTTATATACATCAATAACGTAATATAACCTAACCTAACCCAACCTGACATCTCGGCGGTAATATTTGACAACATTCCTGGCGAGTTGGCCAAGTCGTCTGCGTGGGTCCTTCATATACATCATTATCGTAATATAATCTAACCTAACCCAACCTGACATCTCGACGGTAATATTTGACAACATTCCTGGCGAGCTATCCTCTACGTGGGACATTCATATGCACCAATAACGTAATATAACCTAACCTAACCCAATCTGACATCTCGGCGGTAATATTTGAAGACATTCTTGGCGAGTTCGAATTTACGTCTCCGTGGGACCTTTATATACATCAATAACCTAATATAACCTAACCTAACCCAACCTGACATCTCGGCATTAAAATTTGACAACGTTCCTGGCGAGTTGGGCTCTACGTCTTCGTGGGACCCTTATATACATCAATAACGTAATATAACCTTGCCCAACCCAACCTGACATTTCTGCGGTAATATTTTACGACATTCCTGGCGAGTTGGGCTCTACGTCTTCGTGGGACCCTTATATACATCAATAACGTAATATAACCTAACCTAATCCAACCTGACATCTCGGCGGTAATATTTGACAACATTCCTGGCGAGCTGGCCCCTACGTCTCCGTGGGACCTTTATGTACATCAATAACATAATATAACTTAACCTAACCCAACCTGATATCTCGGCGGGAATATTTGACAAAATTCCTGGCGAGTTGGCATCTACGTGTCCGTGGGACCTTTATATACATCAGTATCCTAATATAACCTAACCTAACCCAACCTAATCTCTCGGGGTAACGTTTGACCACATTCCTTGCTTGTCGGCCCCTACATCTCGGTGGGAACACTGCATACGTCTGTGAAGTAATATAACCTAACCTAAGACAACCTGACATCTCGGCGGTAAAATTTGACAACATTCCTGGCGAGTTGTCCTCTACGTCTATGTGGGACCTTTATATACATCAATAACGTAATATAACCTAACCTAACCCAACCTGACATGTAGGCGGTAATATTTGACAACATTCCTGGCGAGTTGGCCAAGACGTCTGCGTGGGTCCTTCATATACATCATTAACGTAATATAATCTAACCTAATCCAACCTAACATCTCGGCGGTAATATTTGACAACTTGCCTGGCGAGTTATCCTCTACGTGGGACATTCATATGCATCAATAACGTATTATAATCTAACCTAACCCAACCTGACATCTCGGCGGTAATATTTGACAACTTGCCTGGCGAGATATCCTCTACGCGGGACATTCATATGCATCAATAACGTAATATAACCTAACCTAACGCAACCTGACAACTCGGCGGTAATATTTGAAGACGTTCTTGGCGAGTTCGACTCTACGTCTCCGTGGGACCTTTATATACATCAATAACGTAATATAACCTAACCTAACCCAACCTGACATCTCGGCGGTAATATTTGACATCTTTCCTAGCGAGTTATCCTCTACGTGGGACATTCATATGCATCAGTAACGTTTTATAACCTAACCTAACCCAACCTGACATCTCGGCGGTAATATTTGACAACATTCCTGTCGAGTTGGCCTCTACGTGTCCGTGGGACCTTTATATACATCAATAACGTAATATAACCTAACCTAACCCAACCTGACCTCTCGGCGGTAATATTTGACAACATTCCTGGCGAGTTGGCCCCGACGTCTGTGTGGGTCCTTCGTATACATCATGAACGTAATGTAACATAACCTAACCCAACCTAACATCTCGGCGGTAATATTTGACAACATTCCTGGCGTGCTATCCTCTACGTGGGACATTCATATGCATCAATAACGTAATATAACCTAACCTAACCCAACCTGACATCTCGGCGGTAATATTTGAAGACATTCTTGGCGAGTTCGAATTTACGTCTCCGTGGGACCTTTATATACATCAATAACCTAATATAACCTAACCTAACCCAACCTGACATCTCGGCATTAAAATTTGACAACGTTCCTGGCGAGTTGGGCTCTACGTCTTCGTGGGACCCTTATATACATCAATAACGTAATATAACCTTGCCTAACCCAACCTGACATTTCTGCGGTAATATTTTACGACATTCCTGGCGAGTTGGGCTCTACGTCTTCGTGGGACCCTTATATACATCAATAACGTAATATAACCTAACCTAATCCAACCTGACATCTCGGCGGTAATATTTGACAACATTCCTGGCGAGCTGGCCCCTACGTCTCCGTGGGACCTTTATGTACATCAATAACATAATATAACTTAACCTAACCCAACCTGATATCTCGGCGGGAATATTTGACAAAATTCCTGGCGAGTTGGCATCTACGTGTCCGTGGGACCTTTATATACATCAGTATCCTAATATAACCTAACCTAACCCAACCTAATCTCTCGGGGTAACGTTTGACCACATTCCTTGCTTGTCGGCCCCTACATCTCGGTGGGAACACTGCATACGTCTGTGAAGTAATATAACCTAACCTAAGACAACCTGACATCTCGGCGGTAAAATTTGACAACATTCCTGGCGAGTTGTCCTCTATGTCTATGTGGGACCTTTATGTACATCAATAACGTAATATAACCTAACCTAACCCAACCTGACATGTAGGCGGTAATATATGACAACATTCCTGGCGAGTTGGCCAAGACGTCTGCGTGGGTCCTTCATATACATCATTAACGTAATATAATCTAACCTAATCCAACCTAACATCTCGGCGGTAATATTTGACAACTTGCCTGGCGAGTTATCCTCTACGTGGGACATTCATATGCATCAATAACGTATTATAATCTAACCTAACCCAACCTGACATCTCGGCGGTAATATTTGACAACATTCCAGGCGAGTTGGCCCCGACGTCTGTGTGGGTCCTTCGTATACATCATGAACGCAATGTAACATAACCTAACCCAACCTAACATCTCGGCGGTAATATTTGACAACATTCCTGGCGTGCTATCCTCTACGTGGGACATTCATATGCATCAATAACGTAATATAACCTAACCTAACCCAACCTGACATCTCGGCGGTAATATTTGAAGACATTCTTGGCGAGTTCGACTCTACGTCTCCGTGGGACCTTTATATACATCAATAACGTGATATAACCTAACCTAACCCAACCTGACATCTCAGCGGTAATATTTGACAACATTCCTGGCGAGCTATCCTCTTCGTGGGACATTCATATGCATCAATAACGTAATATAACCTAACCTAACCCAACCTGACATCTCGGCGGTAATATTTGAAGACATTCTTGGCGAGTTCGAATCTACGTCTCCGTGGGACCTTTATATACATCAATAACCTAATATAACCTAACCTAACCCAACCTGACATCTCGGCATTAAAATTTGACAACGTTCCTGGCGAGTTGGACTCTACGTGTCCGTGGGACCTTTATATACATCAATATCCTAATATAACCTAACCTAACCCAACCTAATCCCTCAGGGTACCGTTTAACTGCATTCCTTGCTTGTCGGCCTCTACTTCTCGGTGGGAACACTGTATACGTCTATGAAGTAATGTAACCTAACCTAACCCAACCTGACATCTCGGCGGTAAAATTTGACAACATTCCTGGCGAGTTGGCCTCTACGTCTCCGTGGGACCTTTATGTACGTCGATAACGTAATATAACCTAATCTAAACCAACATATCGTCTCGGCGGTAATATTTGACAACATTCCTGGCGAGTTGTCCTCTACGTATACGTCGGACCTTCGTATACATCAACAACGTAATGTAACCTAACCTAACCCAACCTGACATCTCGGCATTAAAATTTGACAACGTTCCTGGCGAGTTGGCCTCTACGTGTCCGTGGGACCTTTATATACATCAATATCCTAATATAACCTAACCTAATCCAACCTAATCTCTCGGGGTAACGTTTAACCACATTCCTTGCTTGTCGGCCCCTACATCTCGGTGGGAACACTGTATACGCCTGTGAAGTAATATAACCTAACCTAAAACAACCTGACATCTCGGCGGTAAAATTTGACAGCATTCCTGGCGAGTTGTCCTCTACGTCTATGTGGGACATTCATATGCATCAATAACGTAATATAACCTAACCTAACCCAACCTGACATCTCGGCGGTAATATTTGAAGACATTCTTGGCGAGTTCGACTCTACGTCTCCGTGGGACTTTTATATACATTAATAACGTAATATAACCTAACCTAACCCAACCTGACATCTCGACGGTAATATTTGACAACATTCCTGGCGAGCTATCCTCTACGTGGGACATTCATATGCATCAATAACGTAATATAACCTAACCTAACCCAACCTGACATCTCGGCGGTAATATTTGAAGACATTCTTGGCGAGTTCGAATCTACGTCTCCGTGGGACCTTTATATACATCAATAACCTAATATAACCTAACCTAACCCAACCTGACATCTCGGCGGTAAAATTTGACAACATTCCTGGCGAGTTGTCCTCTACGTCTATGTGGGACCTTTATATACATCAATAACGTAATATAACCTAACCTAACCCAACCTGACATGTAGGCGGTAATATTTGACGACATTCCTGGCGAGTTGGCCAAGACGTCTGCGTGGGTCCTTCATATACATCATTAACGTAATATAATCTAACCTAATCCAACCTAACATCTCGGCGGTAATATTTGACAACTTGCCTGGCGAGTTATCCTCTACGTGGGACATTCATATGCATCAATACCGTATTATAATCTAACCTAACCCAACCTGACATCTCGGCGGTAATATTTGACAACATTCCTGGCGAGTTGGCCCCGACGTCTGTGTGGGTCCTTCGTATACATCATGAACGCAATGTAACATAACCTAACCCAACCTAACATCTCGGCGGTAATATTTGACAACATTCCTGACGTGCTATCCTCTACGTGGGACATTCATATGCATCAATAACGTAATATAACCTAACCTAACCCAACCTGACATCTCGGCGGTAATATTTGAAGACATTCTTGGCGAGTTCGACTCTACGTCTCCGTGGGACCTTTATATACATCAATAACGTAATATAACCTAACCTAACAAAACCTGACATCTCAGCGGTAATATTTGACAACATTCCTGGCGAGCTATCCTCTTCGTGGGACATTCATATGCATCAATAACGTAATATAACCTAACCTAACCCAACCTGACATCTCGGCGGTAATATTTGAAGACATTCTTGGCGAGTTCGAATCTACGTCTCCGTGCGACCTTTATATACATCAATAACCTAATATAACCTAACCTAACCCAACCTGACATCTCGGCATTAAAATTTGACAACGTTCCTGGCGAGTTGGCCTCTACGTGTCCGTGGGACCTTTATATACATCAATATCCTAATATAACCTAACCTAATCCAACCTAATCTCTCGGGGTAACGTTTAACCACATTCCTTGCTTGTCGGCCCCTACATCTCGGTGGGAACACTGTATACGCCTGTGAAGTAATATAACCTAACCTAAAACAACCTGACATCTCGGCGGTAAAATTTGACAGCATTCCTGGCGAGTTGTCCTCTACGTCTATGTGGGACATTCATATGCATCAATAACGTAATATAACCTAACCTAACCCAACCTGACATCTCGGCGGTAATATTTGAAGACATTCTTGGCGAGTTCGACTCTACGTCTCCGTGGGACTTTTATATACATTAATAACGTAATATAACCTAACCTAACCCAACCTGACATCTCGACGGTAATATTTGACAACATTCCTGGCGAGCTATCCTCTACGTGGGACATTCATATGCATCAATAACGTAATATAACCTAACCTAACCCAACCTGACATCTCGGCGGTAATATTTGAAGACATTCTTGGCGAGTTCGAATCTACGTCTCCGTGGGACCTTTATATACATCAATAACCTAATATAACCTAACCTAACCCAACCTGACATCTCGGCGGTAAAATTTGACAACATTCCTGGCGAGTTGTCCTCTACGTCTATGTGGGACCTTTATATACATCAATAACGTAATATAACCTAACCTAACCCAACCTGACATGTAGGCGGTAATATTTGACGACATTCCTGGCGAGTTGGCCAAGACGTCTGCGTGGGTCCTTCATATACATCATTAACGTAATATAATCTAACCTAATCCAACCTAACATCTCGGCGGTAATATTTGACAACTTGCCTGGCGAGTTATCCTCTACGTGGGACATTCATATGCATCAATACCGTATTATAATCTAACCTAACCCAACCTGACATCTCGGCGGTAATATTTGACAACATTCCTGGCGAGTTGGCCCCGACGTCTGTGTGGGTCCTTCGTATACATCATGAACGCAATGTAACATAACCTAACCCAACCTAACATCTCGGCGGTAATATTTGACAACATTCCTGACGTGCTATCCTCTACGTGGGACATTCATATGCATCAATAACGTAATATAACCTAACCTAACCCAACCTGACATCTCGGCGGTAATATTTGAAGACATTCTTGGCGAGTTCGACTCTACGTCTCCGTGGGACCTTTATATACATCAATAACGTAATATAACCTAACCTAACAAAACCTGACATCTCAGCGGTAATATTTGACAACATTCCTGGCGAGCTATCCTCTTCGTGGGACATTCATATGCATCAATAACGTAATATAACCTAACCTAACCCAACCTGACATCTCGGCGGTAATATTTGAAGACATTCTTGGCGAGTTCGAATCTACGTCTCCGTGCGACCTTTATATACATCAATAACCTAATATAACCTAACCTAACCCAACCTGACATCTCGGCATTAAAATTTGACAACGTTCCTGGCGAGTTGGACTCTACGTGTCCGTGGGACCTTTATATACATCAATATCCTAATATAACCTAACCTAACCCAACCTAATCCCTCAGGGTACCGTTTAACTGCATTCCTTGCTTGTCGGCCTCTACTTCTCGGTGGGAACACTGTATACGTCTATGAAGTAATGTAACCTAACCTAACCCAACCTGACATCTCGGCGGTAAAATTTGACAACATTCCTGGCGAGCTGGCCTCTACGTCTCCGTGGGACCTTTATGTACGTCAATAACGTAATATAACCTAATCTAAACCAACATATCGTCTCGGCGGTAATATTTGACAACATTCCTGGCGAGTTGTTCTCTACGTATACGTCGGACCTTCGTATACATCAATAACGTAATGTAACCTAACCTAACCCAACCTGACATCTCGGCATTAAAATTTGACAACGTTCCTGGCGAGTTGGCCTCTACGTGTCCGTGGGACCTTTATATACATCAGTATCCTAATATAACCTAACCTAATCCAACCTAATCTCTCGGGGTAACGTTTAACCACATTCCTTGCTTGTCGGCCCCTACATCTCGGTGGTAACACTGTATACGTCTGTGAAGTAATATAACCTAACCTAAAACAGCCTGACATCTCGGCGGTAAAATTTGACAACATTCCTGGCGAGTTGTCCTCTACGTCTATGTGGGACCTTTATATACATCAATAACGTAATATAACCTAACCTAACCCAACCTGACATGTCGGCGGTAATATTTGACAACATTCCTGGCGAGTTGGCCAAGACGTCTGCGTGGGTCCTTCATATACATCATTAACGTAATATAATCTAACCGAATCCAACCTAACATCTCGGCGGTAATATTTGACAACTTGCCTGGCGAGTTATCCTCTACGTGGGACATTCATACGCATCAATAACGTATTATAATCTAACCTAACCCAACCTGACATCTCGGCGGTAATATTTGACAACATTCCAGGCGAGTTGGCCCCGACGTCTGTGTGGGTCCTTCGTATACATCATGAACGCAATGTAACATAACCTAACCCAACCTAACATCTCGGCGGTAATATTTGACAACATTCCTGGCGTGCTATCCTCTACGTGGGACATTCATATGCATCAATAACGTAATATAACCTAACCTAACCCAACCTGACATCTCGGCGGTAATATTTGAAGACATTCTTGGCGAGTTCGACTCTACGTCTCCGTGGGACCTTTATATACATCAGTAACGTAATATAACCTAACCTAACCCAACCTGACATCTAAGCGGTAATATTTGACAACATTCCTGGCGAGCTATCCTCTTCGTGGGACATTCATATGCATCAATAACGTAATATAACCTAACCTAACCCAACCTGATATCTCGGCGGTAATATTTGAAGACATTCTTGGCGAGTTCGAATCTACGTCTCCGTGGGACCTTTATATACATCAATAACCTAATATAACCTAACCTAACCAAACCTGACATCTCGGCATTAAAATTTGACAACGTTCCTGGCGAGTTGGACTCTACGTGTCCGTGGGACCTTTATATACATCAATATCCTAATATAACCTAACCTAACCCAACCTAATCCCTCAGGGTACCGTTTAACTGCATTCCTTGCTTGTCGGCCTCTACTTCTCGGTGGGAACACTGTATACGTCTATGAAGTAATGTAACCTAACCTAACCCAACCTGACATCTCGGCGGTAAAATTTGACAACATTCCTGGAGAGTTGGCCTCTACGTCTCCGTGGAACCTTTATATGCATCAATAACGTAATATAACCTAACTTAAGCCAACCTAACATCTCGGCGGTAATATTTGAC
Source organism: Xylocopa violacea (assembly GCA_963969225.1). NCBI lineage: Eukaryota > Metazoa > Arthropoda > Insecta > Hymenoptera > Apidae > Xylocopa > Xylocopa violacea. The sequence continues at coordinate 1,083,402 of CAXAJV010000741.1, read as the reverse complement.
AACTTGCCTGGCGAGTTATCCTCTACGTGGGACATTCATATGCATCAATAACGTATTATAATCTAACCTAACCCAACCTGACATCTCGGCGGTAATATTTGACAACATTCCTGGCGAGTTGGCCCCGACGTCTGTGTGGGTCCTTCGTATACATCATGAACGCAATGTAACATAACCTAACCCAGCCTAACATCTCGGCGGTAATATTTGACAACATTCCTGGCGTGCTATCCTCTACGTGGGACATTCATATGCATCAATAACGTAATATAACCTAACCTAACAAAACCTGACATCTCGGCGGTAATATTTGACGACATTCCTGGCGAGTTGGTCTCTACGTCTCCGTGGGACCTTTATATACATCAATAACGTAATATAACCTAACCTAACCCAACCTGACATCTCGGCGGTAATATTTGACAACATTCCTGGCCAGCTATCCGCTACGTGGGACATTCATATGCATCAATAACGTAATATAACCTACCCTAACCCAACCTGACATCTCGGCGGTAATATTTGAAGACATTCTTGGCGAGTTCGACTCTACGTCTCCGTGGGACCTTTATATACATCAATAACGTAATATAACCTAACCTAACCCAACCTGACATCTCGACGGTAATATTTGACAACATTCCTGGCGAGTTGGCCAAGACGTCTGCGTGGGTCCTTCATATACATCATTAACGTAATATAATCTAACCTAACCCAACCTAACATCTCGGCAGTAATATTTGACAACTTGCCTGGCGAGATATCCTCTACGTGGGACATTCATATGCATCAATAACGTAATATAACCTAACCTAACGCAACCTGACAACTCGGCGGTAATATTTGAAGACGTTCTTGGCGAGTTCGACTCTACGTCTCCGTGGGACCTTTATATACATCAATAACGTAATATAACCTAACCTAACCCAACCTGACATCTCGGCGGTAATATTTGACATCTTTCCTAGCGAGTTATCCTCTACGTGGGACATTCATATGCATCAGTAACGTATTATAACCTAACCTAACCCAACCTGACATCTCGGCGGTAATATTTGACAACATTCCTGGCGAGTTGGCCTCTACGTGTCCGTGGGACCTTTATATACATCAATAACGTAATATAACCTAACCTAACCCAACCTGACATCTCAGCGGTAATATTTGACAACATTCCTGGCGAGCTATCCTCTTCGTGGGACATTCATATGCATCAGTAACGTAATATAACCTAACCTAACCCAACCTGACATCTCGGCGGTAATATTTGAAGACATTCTTGGCGAGTTCGAATCTACGTCTCCGTGGGACCTTTATATACATCAATAACCTAATATAACCTAACCTAACCCAACCTGACATCTCGGCATTAAAATTTGACAACGTTCCTGGCGAGTTGGACTCTACGTGTCCGTGGGACCTTTATATACATCAATATCCTAATATAACCTAACCTAACCCAACCTAATCCCTCAGGGTACCGTTTAACTGCATTCCTTGCTTGTCGGCCTCTACTTCTCGGTGGGAACACTGTATACGTCTATGAAGTAATGTAACCTAACCTAACCCAACCTGACATCTCGGCGGTAAAATTTGACAACATTCCTGGCGAGTTGGCCTCTACGTCTCCGTGGGACCTTTATGTACGTCAATAACGTAATATAACCTAATCTAAACCAACATATCGTCTCGGCGGTAATATTTGACAACATTCCTGGCGAGTTGTCCTCTACGTATACGTCGGACCTTCGTATACATCAATAACGTAATGTAACCTAACCTAACCCAACCTGACATCTCGGCATTAAAATTTGACAACGTTCCTGGCGAGTTGGCCTCTACGTGTCCGTGGGACCTTTATATACATCAGTATCCTAATATAACCTAACCTAATCCAACCTAATCTCTCGGGGTAACGTTTAACCACATTCCTTGCTTGTCGGCCCCTACATCTCGGTGGGAACACTGTATACGTCTGTGAAGTAATATAACCTAACCTAAAACAGCCTGACATCTCGGCGGTAAAATTTGACAACATTCCTGGCGAATTGTCCTCTACGTCTATGTGGGACCTTTATATACATCAATAACGTAATATAACCTAACCTAACCCAACCTGACATGTCGGCGGTAATATTTGACAACATTCCTGGAGAGTTGGCCAAGACGTCTTCGTGGGTCCTTCATATACATCATTAACGTAATATAACCTAACCTAACCCAACCTGACATCTCGGCGGTAATATTTGACAACATTCCTGGCCAGCTATCCTCTACGTGGGACATTCATATGCATCAATAACGTAATATAACCTAACCTAACCCAACCTGACATCTCGGCGGTAATATTTGACGACATTCCTGGCGAGTTGGTCTCTACGTCTCCGTGGGACCTTTATATACATCAATAACGTAATATAACCTAACCTAACCAAACCTGACATCTCGACGGTAATATTTGACAACATTCCTGGCGAGCTATCCTCTACGTGGGACATTCATATGCACCAATAACGTAATATAACCTAACCTAACCCAACCTGACATCTCGGCGGTAATATTTGAAGACATTCTTGGCGAGTTCGAATTTACGTCTCCGTGGGACCTTTATATACATCAATAACCTAATATAACCTAATCTAACCCAACCTGACATCTCGGCATTAAAATTTGACAACGTTCCTGGCGAGTTGGGCTCTACGTCTTCGTGGGACCCTTATATACATCAATAACGTAATATAACCTTGCCTAACCCAACCTGACATTTCGGCGGTAATATTTGACGACATTCCTGGCGAGTTGGGCTCTACGTCTTCGTGGGACCTTTATATACATCAATAACGTAATATAACCTAACCTAACCCAGCCTAACATCTCGGCGGTAATATTTGACAACATTCCTGGCGTGCTATCCTCTACGTGGGACATTCATATGCATCAATAACGTAATATAACCTAACCTAACCCAACCTGACATCTCGGCGGTAATATTTGACGACATTCCTGGCGAGTTGGTCTCTACGTCTCCGTGGGACCTTTATATACATCAATAACGTAATATAACCTAACCTAACCCAACCTGACATCTCGGCGGTAATATTTGACAACATTCCTGGCCAGCTATCCGCTACGTGGGACATTCATATGCATCAATAACGTAATATAACCTAACCTAACCCAACCTGACATCTCGGCGGTAATATTTGAAGACATTCTTGGCGAGTTCGACTCTACGTCTCCGTGGGACCTTTATATACATCAATAACGTAATATAACCTAACCTAACCCAACCTGACATCTCGACGGTAATATTTGACAACATTTCTGGCGAGTTGGCCAAGACGTCTGCGTGGGTCCTTCATATACATCATTAACGTAATATAATCTAACCTAACCCAACCTAACATCTCGGCGGTAATATTTGACAACTTGCCTGGCGAGATATCCTCTACGTGGGACATTCATATGCATCAATAACGTAATATAACCTAACTTAAGCCAACCTAACATCTCGGCGGTAATATTTGACAACTTGCCTGGCGAGCTATCCTCTACGTGGGACATTCATATGCACCAATAACGTAATATAACCTAACCTAACCCAACCTGACATCTCGGCGGTAATATTTGAAGACATTCTTGGCGAGTTCGAATTTACGTCTCCGTGGGACCTTTATATACATCAATAACGTAATATAACCTAACCTAATCCAACCTGACATCTCGGCGGTAATATTTGACAACATTCCTGGCGAGCTGGCCCCTACGTCTCCGTGGGACCTTTATATACATCAATAACATAATATAACTTAACCTAACCCAACCTGATATCTCGGCGGGAATATTTGACAAAATTCCTGGCGAGTTGGCATCTACGTGTCCGTGGGACCTTTATATACATCAGTATCCTAATATAACCTAACCTAACCCAACCTAATCTCTCGGGGTAACGTTTGACCACATTCCTTGCTTGTCGGCCCCTACATCTCGGTGGGAACACTGCATACGTCTGTGAAGTAATGTAACCTAACCTAAGACAACCTGACATCTCGGCGGTAAAATTTGACAACATTCCTGGCGAGTTGTCCTCTACGTCTATGTGGGACCTTTATATACATCAAAAACGTAATATAACCTAACCTAACCCAGCCTAACATCTCGGCGGTAATATTTGACAACATTCCTGGCGTGCTATCCTCGACGTGGGACATTCATATGCATCAATAACGTAATATAACCTAACCTAACCCAACCTGACATCTCGGCGGTAATATTTGACGACATTCCTGGCGAGTTGGTCTCTACGTCTACGTGGGACCTTTATATACATCAATAACGTAATATAACCTAACCTAACCCAACCTGACATCTCGGCGGTAATATTTGACAACATTCCTGGCCAGCTATCCGCTACGTGGGACATTCATATGCATCAATAACGTAATATAACCTAACCTAACCCAACCTGACATCTCGGCGGTAATATTTGAAGACATTCTTGGCGAGTTCGACTCTACGTCTCCGTGGGACCTTTATATACATCAATAACGTAATATAACCTAACCTAACCCAACCTGACATCTCGACGGTAATATTTGACAACATTCCTGGCGAGTTGGCCAAGACGTCTGCGTGGGTCCTTCATATACATCATTAACGTAATATAATCTAACCTAACCCAACCTAACATCTCGGCGGTAATATTTGACAACTTGCCTGGCGAGATATCCTCTACGTGGGACATTCATATGCATCAATAACGTAATATAACCTAACCTAACGCAACCTGACAACTCGGCGGTAATATTTGAAGACGTTCTTGGCGAGTTCGACTCTACGTCTCCGTGGGACCTTTATATACATCAATAACGTAATATAACCTAACCTAACCCAACCTGACATCTCGGCGGTAATATTTGACATCTTTCCTAGCGAGTTATCCTCTACGTGGGACATTTATATGCATCAGTAACGTATTATAACCTAACCTAACCCAACCTGACATCTCGGCGGTAATATTTGACAACATTCCTGGCGAGTTGGCCTCTACGTGTCCGTGGGACCTTTATATACATCAATAACGTAATATAACCTAACCTAACCCAACCTGACATCTCGGCGGTAATATTTGACAACATTCCTGGCGAGTTGGCCCCGACGTCTGTGTGGGTCCTTCGTATACATCATGAACGTAATGTAACATAACCTAACCCAACCTAACATCTCGGCGGTAATATTTGACAACATTCCTGGCGTGCTATCCTCTACGTGGGACATTCATATGCATCAATAACGTAATATAGCCTAACCTAACCCAACCTGACATCTCGGCGGTAATATTTGAAGACATTCTTGGCGAGTTCGACTCTACCTCTCCGTGGGACCTTTATATACATCAATAACGTAGTATAACCTAACCTAACCCAACCCGACATCTCAGCGGTAATATATGACAACATTCTTGGCGAGCTATCCTCTACGTGGGACATTCATATGCATCAATAACGTAATATAACCTAACCTAACCCAACCTGACATCTCGGCGGTAATATTTGAAGACATTCTTGGCGAGTTCGAATCTACGTCTCCGTGGGACCTTTATATACATCAATAACGTAATATAACCTAACCTAACCCAACCTGACATCTCGGCGGTAATATTTGACAACATTCCTGGCGAGTTGGCCAAGACGTCTGCGTGGGTCCTTCATATACATCATTATCGTAATACAATCTAACCTAACCCAACCTAACATCTCGCCGGCAATATTTGAAAACTTGCCTGGCGAGTTATCCTCTGCGTGGGACATTCATATGCATCAATAGCGTATTGTAATCTAACCTAACCCAACCTGACAACTCGGCGGTAATATTTGACAACATTCCTGGCGAGTTGGCCCCGACGTCTGCGTGGGTCCTTCGTATACATCATTAACTTAATGTAACCTAACCTAACCCAACCTAACATCTCGGCGGTAATTTTTGACAACATTCCTGGCGAGCTATCCTCTACGTGGGACATTAATATGCGTCAATAACGTAATATAACCTAATCTAACCCAACCTGACATCTCGGCGGTAATATTTGAAGACATTCTTGGCGAGTTCGACTCTACGTCTCCGTGGGACCTTTATATACATCAATAACGTAATATAACCTAACCTAACCCAACCTGACATCTCGGCGGTAACATTTGACAACATTCCTGGCGAGCTATCCTCTACCTGGGACATTCGTATACATCATTAACGTAATGTAACCTAACCGAACCCAACCTAACATCTCGGCGGTAATGTTTGACAACATTCCTGGCGAGCTATCCTCTACGTGGGACATTAATATGCGTCAATAACGTAATATAAACTAACCTAGCCCAACCTGACACCTCGGCGGTAATAGTTGAAGACATTCTTGGCGAGTTCGGCTCTACGTCTCCGTGGGACCTTTATATACATCAATAACGTAATATAACCTAACCTAACCCAACCTGACATCTCGGCGGTAATATTTGACAACATTCCTGGCGAGTTGGCCAAGACGTCTGCGTGGGTCCTTCATATACATCATTAACGTAATATAATCTAACCTAACCCAACCTAACATCTCGGCGGTAATATTTGACAACTTGCCTGGCGAGATATCCTCTACGTGGGACATTCATATGCATCAATAACGTAATATAACCTAACCTAACGCAACCTGACAACTCGGCGGTAATATTTGAAGACGTTCTTGGCGAGTTCGACTCTACGTCTCCGTGGGACCTTTATATACATCAATAACGTAATATAACCTAACCTAACCCAACCTGACATCTCGGCGGTAATATTTGACATCTTTCCTAGCGAGTTATCCTCTACGTGGGACATTTATATGCATCAGTAACGTATTATAACCTAACCTAACCCAACCTGACATTTCGGCGGTAATATTTGACAACATTCCTGGCGAGTTGGCCTCTACGTGTCCGTGGGACCTTTATATACATCAATAACGTAATATAACCTAACCTAACCCAACCTGACATCTCGGCGGTAATATTTGACAACATTCCTGGCGAGTTGGCCCCGACGTCTGTGTGGGTCCTTCGTATACATCATGAACGTAATGTAACATAACCTAACCCAACCTAACATCTCGGCGGTAATATTTGACAACATTCCTGGCGTGCTATCCTCTACGTGGGACATTCATATGCATCAATAACGTAATATAGCCTAACCTAACCCAACCTGACATCTCGGCGGTAATATTTGAAGACATTCTTGGCGAGTTCGACTCTACCTCTCCGTGGGACCTTTATATACATCAATAACGTAGTATAACCTAACCTAACCCAACCCGACATCTCAGCGGTAATATATGACAACATTCTTGGCGAGCTATCCTCTACGTGGGACATTCATATGCATCAATAACGTAATATAACCTAACCTAACCCAACCTGACATCTCGGCGGTAATATTTGACGACATTCCTGGCGAGTTGGTCTCTACGTCTCCGTGGGACCCTTATATACATCAATAACGTAATATAACCTAACCTAACCCAACCTGACATCTCGGCGGTAATATTTGACGACATTCCTGGCGAGTTGGTCTCTACGTCTCCGTGGGACCTTTATATACATCAATAACGTAGTATAACCTTACCTAACCCAACCTGACATTTCGGCGGTAATATTTGACGACATTCCTGGCGAGTTGGGCTCTACGTCTCCGTGGGACCCTTATATACATCAATAACGTAATATAACCTAACCTAACCCAACCTGACATCTCGGCGGTAATATTTGACGACATTCCTGGCGAGTTGGTCTCTACGTCTCCGTGGGACCTTTATATACATCAATAACATAATATAACATAACCTAACCCAACCTGATATCTCGGCGGGAATATTTGACAAAATTCCTGGCGAGTTGGCATCTACGTGTCCGTGGGACCTTTATATACATCAGTATCCTAATATAACCTAACCTAACCCAACCTAATCTCTCGGGGTAACGTTTAACCACATTCCTTGCTTGTCGGCCCCTACATCTCGGTGGGAACACTGTATACGTCTGTGAAGTAATATAACCTAACCTAAGACAACCTGACATCTCGGCGGTAAAATTTGACAACATTCCTGGCGAGTTGTCCTCTACGTCTATGTGGGACCTTTATATACATCAATAACGTAATATAACCTAACCTAACCCAACCTGACATGTAGGCGGTAATATTTGACAACATTCCTGGCGAGTTGGCCAAGACGTCTGCGTGGGTCCTTCATATACATCATTAACGTAATATAATCTAACCTAACCCAACCTAACATCTCGGCGGTAATATTTGACAACTTGCCTGGCGAGTTATCCTCTTCGTGGGACATTCATATGCATCAATAACGTATTATAATCTAACCTAACCCAACCTGACATCTCGGCGGTAATATTTGACAACATTCCTGGCGTGCTATCCTCTACGTGGGACATTCATATGCATCAATGAAGTAATATAACCTAACCTAACCCAACCTGACATCCCGGCGGTAATATTTGACAACATTCCTGGCGAGTTGGCCCCGACGTCTGCGTGGGTCCTTCGTATACTTCACTAACGTAATATAACCTAACCTAATCCAGCCTGACATCTCGGCGGTAATATTTGACAACATTCCTGGCGAGCTATCCTCTACGTGGGACATTCATATGCATCAATAACGAAATATAACCTAACCTAACCCAACCTAACATCTCGGCGGTAATGTTTGACAACATTCCTGGCGATCTATCCTCTACGTGGGACATTCATATGCATCAATAACGTAACATAACCTAACCTAACCCAACCGGACATCTCGGCGGTAATATTTGACAACATTCCTGGCGAGTTGGCCCCGACGTCTGCGTGGGTCCTTCGTATACATCGCTAACGTAATATAACCTAACCTAACCCAGCCTGAAATCTCGGCGGTAATATTTGACAACATTCCTGGCGAGCTATCCTCTACGTGGGACATTCATATGCAACAATAACGTAATATAACCTAACCTAACCCAACCTAACAAATGGGGGGTAATATTTGAAGACATTCTTGGCGAGTTCGACTCTACGTCTCCGTGGGACCTTTATATACATCAACGACGTAATATAACCTAACCTAACCCAACCTGACATCTCGGCGGTAATATTTGACAACATTCCTGGCGAGTTGGCCCCGACGTCTGCGTGGGTCCTTCGTATACATCACTAACGTAATATAACCTAACCTAACCCAGCCTGACATCTCCGCGGTAATATTTGACAACATTCTTGGCGAGCTATCCTCTACGTGGGACAGTCATATGCATCAATAATGTAATATAACCTAACCTAACCCAACCTATCATCTCGGCGGTAATATTTGACAACATTCCTGGCGCGCTGGCACCTACGTCTCCGTGGGACCTTTATGTACATCAATAACGTAATATAACGTAACCTAACCCAACCTGATATCTCGGCGGGAATGTTTGACAAAATTCCTGGCGATTTGGCATCTACCTGTCCGTGGGACCTTTATATACATCAGTATCGTAATATAACCTAACCAAACTCAACCTAACATCTCGGGGTACAATTTAACCACATTCCTTGATTGTCGGCTCCTACTTCTCGGTGGGAACACTGTATACGTCTATAACGTAATATAACCTAACCTAACCCAACCTGACATCTCGGCATTAAAATTTAACAACATTCCTGGCGAGTTGGCCTCTACGTGTCCGTGGGACCTTTATATACATCAGTATCCTAATATAACCTAACCTAACCCAACCTAATCTCTCGGGGTACCGTTTAACCACATTCCTTGCTTGTCGGCCCCCACATCTCGGTGGGAACACTGTATACGTCTGTGAAGTAATATAACCTAACGTAAGCCAACCTGACATCTCGGCGGTAAAATTTGACAACATTCCTGGCGAGTTGGCCTCTATGTGTCCGTGGGACCTTTATATACATCTGTATCCTAATATAACCTAACCTAACCCAACCTAATCTCTCGGGGTACCGTTTAACCACATTCCTTGCTTGTCGGCCCCTACATCTCGGTGGGAACACTGTATACGTCTGTGAAGTAATATAACCTAACCTAAGCCAACCTGACATCTCGGCGGTAAAATTTGACAACATTCCTGTCGAGAGGTTAGGTTGGGTTAGGTTAGGTTATTTTACGTTATTGTTGTATATGAATATTCCCACGGAGAAGCAGGGGACAACTTGACAGGAATGTCATCAAATATTACCGCAGAGTGGTTAGGTTGAGTTAGGTTATGTTACATTACGTCATAGACGTATACAATATTCGCAGCGAGCAGTAGTTGCCGGCAAGCCACGAATGTGGTGAAACATTACCCCCGAGAAGTTAGGTTGGGTTAGGTTAGTTTACATTACGTTATTGATGTATATAATGGTCCCACGGAGACATAGAGGCAAACTCGCCAGGAATGTTGTCAAATATTACCGCCGAGATGTTTGGTTGGTTTAGGTTAGGTTGTATTACGTCATAGACGTATACAGTGTTCCCACCGAGAAGTAGGGCCCGAAAATCAAGGAATGTGGTTAAATGGTACCCCGAGATGTTAGGTTGGTTTAGGTTAGGTTGGATTACGTCATAGACGTATACAGTGTTCCCACCGAGAAGTAGGGCCCGACAATCAAGCAATGTGGTTAAATGGTACCCCGGGAGGTAAGTTTTGGTTAGGTTACGTTATATCACGTTATTGATGTATATAAAGGTCCCACGGAGACGTAGAGTCCAACTCACCAGGAATGTTGTCAAATATTACAGCCGAGAGGTTAGGTTGGGTTATATAAGGTTATATTACCTTATTGATGTATATGAAGGTCTCACGGAGACGTAGAGGCCAACTCGCCTGGAATGTTGTCAAATATTACCCTCGAGATATTAGGTTGTGTTAGGTTACGTTATATTACGCTATTGATGTATATAAAGGTCCCACGGAGACGTAGAGGCCAACTCGCCAGGAATGTTGTCAAATATTACCGCCGAGATGTTAGGTTGGGTTAGGTTAGGTCATATGACGTTATTGATGTATATAAAAGTCCCACGGAAACGTAGAAGCCAACTCGCCAGGAATGGTGTCAAATATTACCGCCGAAATGTTAGGTTGGTTTAGGTTAGGTTGTATTACGTCATAGATCTATACAGTGTTCCCACCGAGAAGTACGTCCCGACAATCAAGGAATGTGGCTAAATGGTACCCCGAGAGGTTAGGTTGGGTTAGGTTACTTTATATTTCCTTATTGATGTATATAAAGGTCCCACGGAGACGTAGAGGCCAACAAGCCAGGAATGTGGTCAAATATTACCGCCGAGATGTTAGGTTGGGTTAGGTCAGGTTATATTACGTCATTGATGTATATGAAAGTCCCACGGAAACGTAGGGTCCAACTCGCCAGGAATGTTGTCAAATATTACCGCAGAAATTATAGGTTGTGTTAGATTAGGTTATATTACGTTACTGATGTGTATAAAGGTCCGACGGAGACGTAGAAGCCAATAAGCCAGGAGTGTTGCCAAACATTACCGCGGAGATGTTAGGTTGGGTTAGGTTAGGTTATATTACGTTATTGATGTATATAAAGGTCCCACGGAATCATAGAGGCCAACAAGCCAGGAATGTTGTCAAATATTACAGCCGAGATGTTAAGTTGGGTTATTTTAGGTTAAATTACGTTATTGATGGATATGAAAGTCCCACGGAGACGTAGAAGCCAACAAGACAGGAATGTTGTTAAATATTAGTACCGAGATGTTAGGTTGGGTTAGGTTAGGTTATATTACGTTATTGATGTATATAAAGGTTTCAGGGAAACGTAGAGGCCAACAAGCCAGGAATGTGGTTAAACATTACCTCCGAGACGTTACTTTGGGTTAGGTTAGGTTATATTACGATATTGATGTATATAAAAGCCCCACGGAAACGTAGCGGCCAACTCGCCAGGAATGTTGTGAAATATTAGTGCCGAGAGGTTGGGTTGTGTTAGGTTAGGTTATATTACGTTATTGATGTATATAAAGGCCCCACGGAGACGTAGAGGCCAACTCGACAGGAATGTTGTCAAATAATAGCGCCGAGAGGTTAGGTTGGGTTATATAAGGTTATATTACGTTATTGTCGGATATGAAGGTCTCACGGATACGTAGAGGCCAACTCGCCAGGAATGTTGTCAAATATTAGTGCCGGGAGTTTGGGTTGTGTTAGGTTAGGTTATATTACGTTATTGATGTATATAAAGGCCCCACGGAGACGTAGAGGCCAACTCGCCAGGAATGTTGTAAAATATTATCGCCGAGATGTTAGGTTGGGTTAGGTTAGGTTATATTACGTTATTGATGTATATAAAGGCCCCACGGAGACGTAGAGGCCAACTCGCCAGGAATGTTGTCAAATAATAGCGCCGAAAGGTTAGGTTGGGTTATATAAGGTTATATTACGTTATTGATGGATATGAAGGTCTCACGGAGACGTAGAGGCCAACTCGCCAGTAATGTTGTCAAACATTATCGCGGAGATGTTAGGTTGGTTAGGTTAGGTTATATTACGTTATTGATGTATATAAAGGTCCCACGGAATTATAGAGGCCAACAAGCCAGGAATGTTGTCAAATATTACAGCCGAGATGTTAAGTTGGGTTATTTTAGGTTAAATTACGTTATTGATGGATATAAAAGTCCCACGGAGACGTAGAAGCCAACAAGCCAGGAATGTTGTTAAATATTAGTACCGAGATGTTAGGTTGGGTTAGGTTAGGTTATATTACGTTATTGATGTATATAAAGGTCTCAGGGAAACGTAGAGGTCAACAAGCCAGGAATGTGGTTAAACATTACCTCCGAGACGTTACTTTGGGTTAGGTTAGGTTATATTACGTTATTGATGTATATAAAAGCCCCACGGAAACGTAGAGGCCAACTCGCCAGGAATGTTGTGAAATATTAGTGCCGAGAGGTTGGGTTGTGTTAGGTTAGGTTATATTACGTTATTCATGTATATAAAGGCCCCACGGAGACGTAGAGGCCAACTCGCCAGGAATGTTGTCAAATAATAGCGCCGAAAGGTTAGGTTGGGTTAAGTTAGGTTATATTAGGTTATTGATGTATATAAAAGTCCCACGGAGACGTAGAGGCCAACTAGCCAGGAATGTTGTCAAATAATAGCGCCGAGAGGTTAGGTTGGGTTATATAAGGTTATATTACGTTATTGATGGATATGAAGGTCTCACGGAGACGTAGAGGCCAACTCGCCAGTAATGTTATCAAACATTACCGCGGAGATGTTAGGTTGGGTTAGGTTAGGTCATATTACGTTATTGATGTATATAAAGGTCCCACGGAATCATAGAGGCCAACAAGCCACGAATGTTGTCAAATATTACAGCCGAGATGTTAAGTTGGGTTATTTTAGGTTAAATTACGTTATTGATGGATATGAAAGTCCCACGGAGACGTAGAAGCCAACAAGCCAGGAATGTTGTTAAATATTAGTACCGAGATGTTAGGTTGGGTTAGGTTAGGTTATATTACGTTATTGATGTATATAAAGGTCTCATGGAAACGTAGAGGCCAACAAGCCAGGAATGTGGTTAAACATTACCTCCGAGACGTTACTTTGGGTTAGGTTAGGTCATATGACGTTATTGATGTATATAAGGGTCCCACGGAGATGTATAGGCCATCCGCCAGGAATGTTGGTAAATATTACCGAGGATATGATAGGTTGGGTTAGGTTAGGTTATATGACGTTATTCATGTATATAAAGTTCCCACGGAGACGTAGTAGCCAACTCGCCAGGAATGTTGTCAAATATTACCGCCGAGATGTTTGGTTGGGTTTGGTTGGGTTGTATTACGTTATTAATGTATATAAAGGTCCCACGGAGACGTAGAGGCCAACAAGCCAGCAATGTGGTCAAATATTACCACCGAGATGTTAGATTCGGTTAGGTTAGTTTATATTACGTTATTGATGTATATAAAGGACCCACGGAGAAGTAGAAGCCCACTCGCCAGGAATGTTGTCAAATATTACCGCCGAGGTGTTAGGTTGTGTTAGGTTAGGTTATATTACGTTATTGATGTATATAAAAGCCCCACGGAAACGTAGAGGCCAACTCGCCAGGAATGTTGTCAAATATCCGTGCCGAGAGGTTGGGTAGTGTTAGGTTAGGTTATATTACGAAATTGATGTATATAAAGGCCCCACGGAGACGTAGAGGCCAACTCGCCAGGAATGTTGTCAAATAATAGCGCCGAGAGGTTAGGTTGGGTTATATAAGGTTATATTACGTTATTGACGGATATGAAGGCCTGACGGAGACGTAGAGGCCAACTCGCCAGGAATGTTGTCAAATATTACAGCCGAGATGTTACGTTGGGTTAGGTTAGGTTATATTACGTTTTTGATGTATATGAAGGCCTCACGGAGACGTTGAAGCCAACAAGCCAGAAATGTGGTTAAACATTATCTCCGAGACGTTACTTTGGGTTAGGTTAGGTTATATTACGTTATTGATGTATATAAAAGCCCCACGGAAACGTAGAGGCCAACTCGCCAGGAATGTTGTGAAATATTAGTGCCGAGAGGTTGGGTTGTGTTAGGTTAGGTTATATTACGTTATTGATGTATATAAAGGCCCCACGGAGACGTAGAGGCCAACTCGCCAGGAATGTTGTCAAATAATAGCGCCGAAAGGTTAGGTTGGGTTAAGTTAGGTTATATTAGGTTATTGATGTATATAAAAGTCCCACGGTGACGTAGAGGGCAACTCGCCAGGAATGTTGTCAAATAATAGCGCCGAGAGGTTAGGTTGGGTTAGGTTAGGTTATATTACGTTATTGATGTATATAAAGGTCCCACGGAATCATAGAGGCCAACAAGCCAGGAATGTTGTCAAATGTTACAGCCGAGATGTTAAGTTGGGTTATTTTAGGTGAAATTACGTTATTGATGGATATGAAAGTCCCACGGAGACGTAGAAGCCAACAAGCCAGGAATGTTGTTAAATATTAGTACCGAGATGTTAGGTTGGGTTAGGTTAGGTTATATTACGTTATTGATGTGTATAAAGGTCCGACGGAGACGTAGAAGCCAATAAGCCAGGAGTGTTGCCAAATATTACCGCCGAGATGTTAGGTTGGGTTAGGTTAGGTCATATGACGTTATTGATGTATATAAGGGTCCCACGGAGATGTATAGGCCATCCGCCAGGAATGTTGGTAAATATTACCGACGATATGATAGGTTGTGTTAGGTTAGGTTATATTACCTTATTGATGTATATAAAGGCCCCACGGAGACGTAGAGGCCAACTCGCCAGGCATGTTGTCAAATAATAGCGCCGAAAAGTTAGGTTGGGTTAAGTTAGGTTATATTAGGTTATTGATGTATATAAAAGTCCCACGGAGACGTAGAGGCCAACTAGCCAGGAATGTTGTCAAATAATAGCGCCGAGAGGTTAGGTTGGGTTATATAAGGTTATATTACGTTATTGATGGATATGAAGGTCTCACGGAGGCGTAGAGGCCAACTCGCCAGTAATGTTGTCAAACATTACCGCGGAGATGTTAGGTTGGGTTAGGTTAGGTTATATTACGTTATTGATGTATATAAAGGTCTCATGGAAACGTAGAAGCCAACAAGCCAGGAATGTGGTTAAACATTACCTCCGAGACGTTACTTTGGGTTAGGTTAGGTTATATTACGTTATTGATGTATATAAAAGCCCCACGGAAACGTAGAGGCCAACTCGCCAGGAATGTTGTGAACTATTAGTGCCGAGAGGTTGGGTTGGGTTAGGTTAGGTTATATTAGGTCGACGGTTGAACTGTGTGCGGGACAGAGACAGACAACCGGTCTGCGCTGAACGTGGGAAGTGCGAACGTTCCCACACGGCGGAGCAAGTGAGGTGCGCGGTGTGATTTTCTCCACGGAGGAGAATAGCGTTTGCGCGACCGACTCGTCGGCAAATTAATTATCGTGCGAAGCCCTGCTTGGGTAACCAAGCATGGCGACGCGCGATTACGCGACCGTGGCGAGTGGGGGAGAGGGGGCCGGCCCGAGTGGCCTTATCAGTTGCAGAACCGGCGGCAGCAGCAAGTCGGAGAGGACGGAAGGCAGGATGCTGCGGGAACCAGAGAGGAGAATTCCACGCACGCGCAGGAGCGTGAAGAGGTCAAAGGCGGAGACGTCCGAATACGATTCGGACACGTCACTCGCTTCGTTGCTCTCGACGACGCCGTTCGAGTCAACGAAGCATCTGAAGAAGAGGGGACGCCCCCCCACAACGGAGGAATACATAAAATTGGCGGAAGCCAAACTGCTAGCCGATAAAGCTGCCGAGAAGGATGCAGAGGACGCTCTAGAGCGAGAGCTCCTCTACGGTGATTGCATGCCGCCGCCACCATCAAGGACGTCAAATCCTATTCCGGACCAGGAAGTTTTTGACGAAGAGGCCAGGAAAATGCCGATAGAGGATCTGGCAGCCTGGGCTCTGGAATCGGCGGCCAAAATTGAATATGCCGCTGCGAAGTCGTCGCAGCTGAAAGGCACAATTAAACGGTCGATGCGCGTCAGCGTTCGAATCCTGCGAGCGGCGACTACGGAAGCTGAACAACGCGCCAGCCGCGCCATCGCCGGAACAGCAGGAGATCAGGAATTCAGCCTTATTAAAGCTAAGGCTGAAAAACTGGAGAAGGAGAATGCCCTTCTCAAGGAGAGGCTGACCGCCCTCGAAAATACGGCAAACAGCCAATTATCGCCGGCGATCAAAAGCATGGAGATCGCCGAGCGTAGTGATAAAAGAACACGACGGCAATCGCTGACTACGAAGCAGGAGGAAGCCAGCATCCCCGACACCGGTCTCGTACTGCTAATGGAGCAGATTGGGGCCGTTGTCAACGAACGGCTTACACAATTTTGGGAGAAGGCGGAGAAGCGCTTCGCTCCGAAGGAGGATCGTCCGCGGTCGGAGGCACGAAATGTTGCGCGACGCGAAGAACCCGCGAAAGAGGGAACAAGCGCCGCAATCATAAAGAAGGAGAAGTCCGCTGGGAAGAGAGAGGCAATGCCCCTTCCACCGGTGAAAAAATCCGCGAAAGCGGAAACAAAGAAATCACCCATCCAGAAGAGGATGGAACAGATTCAAAAGGAGCAGGTTCGGAAGGAGAGCGAAGGGAAGTGTCCAGCAGCGAGCGCACCTGCTCCGCAGAACAAGAAGGAGACGGAGACGCCGTGGACGAAAGTCCTCGGCAGAAAGTCGAAAAAGGAGACGACGGCCACCGTAAACAAGACCGTGAGGGCAGGCAAGAAGGTAGCAGCTGCGAAGTCGATGCCAAAAGAAAAGCCGATAGTGATGAAAACCCCGAGCACGGCCGCTGTCGTAATCACTATAGAGGAGGGCAGTAAATCGACATACGCCGAGCTTATGACAACGGCGCGGCAGAAGATCAAACTGTCGGACCTGGGAATCGGTGAGGTCAAACCCAGGAAAGCGCTGACCGGAGCGCTTATTCTCGAAATAAGCGGCGAAGGTAAAGAAGAGAAGGCGAACGCGCTCGCCAACAAGTTAACCGGGCTATTCGCGATCACGAGGGGTGTAAAAATCACGCGCCCCTGCAAGAGAGCGGCCCTGAGGGTCTTCAGGATGGAAGACTCGATCACGGTCGGTGAGGTCGTCGAAGCAGTCGCCGCACAAGGCGGCTGCACCGCCGACGAGATAAAAACCGGTCCCAGGAGGACGGCGTATAACGGCATGGGCACGATGCTTATGCAATGCCCGGTCGCCGCCGCAAAGAAGGTTACCGAAAAAGGTAAAGTAAAGGTCGGATGGACGTCCGTCCGCGTTGAACCCATCGAAGCACGACAACTTACCTGCTTCAAATGTTGGGAAATCGGGCACGTAATCGCGAAATGCTCCGCGACCGTGGACCGAACGGAGGCGTGTTACCGGTGCGGTGAGAAGGGACACCGCGCTGCGGAATGCAATGAGAAGGCACCGACGTGCCCGGTATGCAAGTCGGCAAACCGCCCGCATGGACACAGAGCAGGTAGCAAAGCCTGCACTGTCCCGCCGCCGGCAAAAAAAGGACAGAAGAACGCTACTCAATCGAGCGCTAAATCCTCAGGTAAGGATAAGAAACCTGAGGAAAAGAAGGAAAAAGCTGCAGCAGCAGCCAAACACAACCACGAAGAGGAGAAGGAGCGCGAAACTCTGAAGGCGAGCACCAGCCGCGAGGAGGCGATGGATCTGGCGTAACTTTCAATATGAAATGCCAGATCCTGCAAACTAATTTAAATCACGCCGCGAGAGCACAAGATCTTATGCTCGAAAGCCTGCAAAGCGGCGTGGTTGAATTAGTGGTTGCCGCGGAGCCGTATTTAATCCACGACAAGCCGTCATGGATAGCAAACAGGGAGAAGACGGTTGCAATAATTCAGGCGACGCCGACACGCATCCGACCGATCACAGCCATCGCGCAAGGGCGTGGTTACGTCGCAGTATCGTGGTCGGATTGCGTCGTCATTGGAATATACGCGCCGCCGAGTTGGTCGTTGCAAGATTTCGATCAGCTCCTGGACGAAGTGGAGGGTGTAGTGCGAAATCACGCCTCGCAACCGACATTCGTACTGGGAGATTTCAACGCGCACGCGACTATGTGGCGCTCTTCCAGAACGACTCAGCGTGGACACTCGACGATGGACTGGGCAGCATCCGCGAATCTCAGACTGTTGAATCAAGGATCTGCCAGTACGTGCGTGCGTCCACAGGGCGAGAGCAAGGTCGACCTCTCGTTCGCGAACGACGCAGCATCTCGAAGAGTCACGAGCTGGAAAGTGGATCCGATCGAAACTTTATCTGATCACTTATATATAAGGATCGACATATCCACGGTACAAGGAAGAAGGGCAGCGGACCAGAAGCAAAATAGATGGTCGTTGCGAAAAATCGACGAAGATATGTTTATGGCGGCAACCCTCGCCGCTACCTGGCCGAGCGAACCGACCGAAGCGGCCGTAGTCGAGCGAGAAGCAGAATGGTTTACGAGGACGTTGACATCGGTGTGCAACGCAAGCATGCCGAAAATAAGGTCGAACCCCACTCGTAAACCCGTATATTGGTGGAGGAACGAGATCGCTCTTCTCCGTGCGGAGAGCACAAACGCACGGAGACAATATACGAGATACCGGAAACGGAGGAATCCCGATTCGGTGAGGAAAGCGCAGCTCTATGAAGTTTACAAGGAGAAGAAAATAGAGCTGCAGGCGGCCATAAAGACATCAAAGGCACGAGCATGGGACGGGCTGCTGGAAACACTGCGCGAGGATCCGTGGGGGCGGCCGTACAAGATAGTAATGAATAAATTACGACCGTGGGCGCCCCCGTTAACGGAGACGATGGAGACGCCGTTCTTGAAGCGAGTTGTCGACACGCTCTTCCCACCGGAAGAGGCTACGTCGGCGAGCAACTCGCAAATTTCAGCACACATCGACCCGATCATCTGGTCGCTGGACAACGACGTCACCGAGGAGGAAATGGCTCGCGCCATAAAGCGCATGACAAAGAAGAACACCGCGCCCGGACCGGACGGAATTCCCGGCCGTGCCTGGTCGATGGCACTCAGTGTCCTGAATTCAAGATTGCGGAAGTTATTTACAGCATGCTTGAAGACGGGTACGTTTCCAGCAAGATGGAAAACCGGCAGATTAGTATTGCTCCGAAAGCCGGGAAAATCGGAGGATTTACCGGCAGCGTACAGGCCGATAGTCTTGCTCGACGAGGTCGGAAAATTATTTGAAAGGATAATCCACAACCGCCTCATCGAGCACCTGTCGCGAACCGGGCCGAACTTAGCCGAGAACCAATTCGGCTTCCGAGAAGGACGATCGACGATTGACGCGATTCGACAAGTGAAAAGTTTCGCCGAAAACGCGATCGCCGCCGGGGGAGTCGTAATCGCGATATCTTTAGATATTAAGAATGCGTTCAACTCCCTCGAATGGAGTACGATTCGTAGAGCGCTTGAAAAGCACGGGTTTCCGCGATACCTGCGAAGGGTCGTGGAAAATTACCTGAGCGACCGCGCGGTTCTCTACGATAGCCGGCATGGAATCGAGAAAAAGAAGATTGATCGCGGCGTTCCCCAGGGATCGGTCCTCGGACCGCTTCTCTGGAATCTCGGGTACGACGCGGTCCTGAAGCTGCCAATGCCGTCCGGCGTGCATCTCACGTGCTACGCGGATGACACGATGGTGTTGGCAGTCGACACGTGTCGGCAACGCGCAATCTGCCGGGCCGAAGTGGCAGTTGCGGTCGTGGCTAATACGATCAAGAAGATGGGGCTCCAGATGGCACCGGAGAAATCTGAAATCCTGTGCTTCAAGGGACGAAGAAGAGACCCGCGAGGAGGAAACGAAGTGGTCAACATTGGACCATCCAAAGTTACAGTGGGGAGCGAGATGAAGTATCTCGGACTGCTCCTCGACGATAAATGGAACTTTAGTCTCCACTTCGCTCGTCAGGCCGTTCGACTGGATGCTGCGGCAAATTATCTAAGCCGCATCATGCCGAATCTGCACGGACCGGACGAGAAAGTAAGGAAAGTCTATGCTGGGGTGATAAAAAGCATTGCGCTTTACGGAGCCCCGGTATGGAGCGACGCGCTTAACAAAGGAGGCAGAAAGCTGCAGCTGCTGCGAAGCGCGTGGCGAAGAATAGCCATTCGGGTCATAAGAGGATATCGCACGATTTCCTACGACGCGGCAACAATGCTGGCGGGTCTCGCACCCCTGGAATACCTGGCGCAGGAAGACCTCATAGTGTACGAAACCCTTCGCACAACGCGCCAGGTAGAAGAAGAAGGTGCACCTGCTCCGACAAGGGACGAGATTAGAAGAGAAGCGAGACGCTTCACTTTCTCTAAATGGAAGGAGAAACTCGCACCTGCGACCAATCACAGGATCGTGGGAGCGATTCTACCCATCTTGGAAAACTGGGTAGAAAACAGGAGAGGGCAGCTCACCTTCAGAGTGACGCAGGTGCTGACTGGACATGGATGCTTCGGTCAGTACCTCTGCAAGATCGGAAAAGAGGCCACGGCTGAATGTCACCATTGCGGAGACGGAGACGACTCTGCGCAGCACACGTTGGAACGCTGTCCAGCGTGGCAAACGCTGCGCCACGCTCTCGTGGCAGAGATCGGACGGGATCTCTCGCCGACCAGCATCCTGCCGAAGATGCTGGAAGGGGAGAGATACTGGCGAGCCGTTACCTTGTTTTGCGACAAAGTGATGGCTGCGAAGGAAGCCGCCGAGCGCGAAAGAGAGCGCACGCTTTCTGCTCGACGAGCCTTACGTGGTCGGCGTTGTAGACGTTTGCCACGTTCCACTCCAAGGTAGGGGACTCTCGTCCGTCAGGGCGCGAGAGTCGCTCCAAAGTACCCACCGGGGAGCGGAGCTTCGCCGTCGCCGTCCATCTCAAACGCCGCAAGCGGGAGAAGAGGAAGACGACTTCGAAGATTGAAGACAGGCGCAAGAAATTCGACAAAGAGGTACGCGTGAGGAATGCATGCATTCGCACACAAGCGTAATAGAAAAGATTGCGCAAAGAAAAAGTAAATAAGAAAAAACAGAAAGAGCAGCCGAGCGCCGGCTAGACAGGATTTGGGTCAAGTCTATCCGGCACGCGCTCGACCGAGGAGAGGCAAACGACTGTGGTGGTTGCAGTCGTTGCCAATCTAAAGTATGAACTCGCACGCCAGCTATGAACAGAGAGTTCAAAGAACTCAGACACGAGGCGGGATGCTGGACGCGTTCGAAAGAGTTCCCGGCTACCCGCTACAAGTGTAGGAAGACCACCGCAGGGTTTTAGTCGGTAAGAGTCCGACATAACCGCGGATTTCCCAAAAAATCCACGGTATCCATGAGGATTTCCCTGCGAAAAAAAAAAAAAAAAAAAAAAAAAAAGGTTATATTAGGTTACTGATGTATATAAAGGTCCCACAGAGACGTAGATTCGAACTCGCCAGGAATGTTGTCAAATAATAGCGCCGAAAGGTTAGGTTGGGTTAAGTTAGGTTATATTAGGTTATTGATGTATATAAAAGTCCCACGGAGACGTAGAGGCCAACTAGCCAGGAATGTTGTCAAATAATAGCGCCGAGAGGTTAGGTTGGGTTATATAAGGTTATATTACGTTATTGATGGATATGAAGGTCTCACGGAGACGTAGAGGCCAACTCGCCAGGAATGTTGTTAAATATTAGTACCGAGATGTTAGGTTGGGTTAGGTTAGGTTATATTACGTTATTGATGTATATAAAGGTCCCACGGAATCATAGAGGCCAACAAGCCAGGAATTTTGTCAAATATTACAGCCGAGATGTTAAGTTGGGTTATTTTAGGTTAAATTACGTTATTGATGGATATGAAAGTCCCACGGAGACGTAGAGGCCAACTCGCCAGGAATGTTGTGAAATATTAGTGCCGAGAGGTTGGGTTGTGTTAGGTTAGGTTATATTACGTTATTGATGTATATAAAGGCCCCACGGAGACGTAGAGGCCAACTCGCCAGGAATGTTGTCAAATAATAGCGCCGAAAGGTTAGGTTGGGTTAAGTTAGGTTATATTAGGTTATTGATGTATATAAAAGTCCCACGGAGACGTAGAGGCCAACTAGCCAGGAATGTTGTCAAATAATAGCGCCGAGAGGTTAGGTTGGGTTATATAAGGTTATATTACGTTATTGATGGATATGAAGGTCTCACGGAGACGTAGAGGCCAACTCGCCAGTAATGTTATCAAACATTACCGCGGAGATGTTAGGTTGGGTTAGGTTAGGTTATATTACGTTATTCATGTATATAAAGGTCCCACGGAATCATAGAGGCCAACAAGCCAGGAATGTTGTCAAATATTACAGCCGAGGTGTTAAGTTGGGTTATTTTAGGTTAAATTACGTTATTGATGGATATGAAAGTCCCACGGAGACGTAGAAGCCAACAAGCCAGGAATGTTGTTAAATATTAGTACCGAGATGTTAGGTTGGGTTAGGTTAGGTTATATTACGTTATTGATGTATATAAAGGTCTCATGGAAACGTAGAGGCCAACAAGCCAGGAATGTGGTTAAACATTACCTCCGAGACGTTACTTTGGGTTAGGTTAGGTTATATTACGTTATTGATGTATACAAAAGCCCCACGGAAACGTAGAGGTCAACTCGCCAGGAATGTTGTGAAATATTAGTGCCGAGAGGTTGGGTTGTGTTAGGTTAGGTTATATTACGTTATTGATGTATATAAAGGCCCCACGGAGACGTAGAGGCCAACTCGCCAGGAATGTTGTCAAATAATAGCGCCGAAAGGTTAGGTTGGGTTATATAAGGTTATATTACGTTATTGATGGATATGAAGGTCTCACGGATACGTAGAGGCCAACTCGCCAGGAATGTTGTCAAACAGTACCGCCGAGATGTTAGGTTGGGTTAAGTTAGGTTATATTAGGTTATTGATGTATATAAAAGTCCCACGGAGACGTAGAGGCCAACTAGCCAGGAATGTTGTCAAATAATAGCGCCGAGAGGTTAGGTTGGGTTATATAAGGTTATATTACGTTATTGATGGATATGAAGGTCTCACGTAGACGTAGAGGCCAACTCGCCAGTAATGTTGTCAAACATTACCGCGGAGATGTTAGGTTGGTTAGGTTAGGTTATATTACGTTATTGATGTATATAAAGGTCCCACGGAATCATAGAGGCCAAAAAGCCAGGAATGTTGTCAAATATTACAGCCGAGATGTTAAGTTGGGTTATTTTAGGTTAAATTACGTTATTGATGGATATGAAAGTCCCACGGAGACGTAGAAGCCAAAAAGCCAGGAATGTGGTTAAATATTAGTACCGAGATGTTAGGTTGGGTTAGGTTAGGTTATATTACGTTATTGATGTATATAATGGTCTCAGGGAAACGTAGAGGCCAACAAGACAGGAATGTGGTTAAACATTACCTCCGAGACGTTACTTTGGGTTAGGTTAGGTTATATTACGTTATTGATGTATATAAAAGCCCCACGGAAACGTAGAGGCCAACTCGCCAGGAATGTTGTGAAATATTAGTGCCGAGAGGTTGGCTTGTGTTAGGTTAGGTTATATTACGTTATTGATGTATATAAAGGCCCCACGGAGACGTAGAGGCCAACTCGCCAGGAATGTTGTCAAATAATAGCGCCGAAAGGTTAGGTTGGGTTAGGTTAGGTTATATTACGTTATTGATGTATATAAAGGTCCCACGGAATCATAGAGGCCAACAAGCCAGGAATGTTGTCAAATATTACAGCCGAGATGTTAAGTTGGGTTATTTTAGGTTAAATTACGTTATTGATGGATATGAAAGTCCCACGGAGACGTAGAAGCCAACAAGCCAGGAATGTTGTTAAATATTAGTACCGAGATGTTAGGTTGGGTTAGGTTAGGTTATATTACGTTATTGATGTATATAAAGGTCTCATGGAAACGTAGAGGCCAACAAGCCAGGAATGTGGTTAAACATTACCTCCGAGACGTTACTTTGGGTTAGGTTAGGTTATATTACGTTATTGATGTGTATAAAGGTCCGACGGAGACGTAGAAGCCAATAAGCCAGGAGTGTTGCCAAATATTACCGCCGAGATGTTAGGTTGGGTTAGGTTAGGTCATATGACGTTATTGATGTATATAAGGGTCCCACGGAGATGTATAGGCCATCCGCCAGGAATGTTGGTAAATATTACCGACGATATGATAGGTTGTGTTAGGTTAGGTTATATTACCTTATTGATGTATATAAAGGCCCCACGGAGACGTAGAGGCCAACTCGCCAGGCATGTTGTCAAATAATAGCGCCGAAAAGTTAGGTTGGGTTAAGTTAGGTTATATTAGGTTATTGATGTATATAAAAGTCCCACGGAGACGTAGAGGCCAACTAGCCAGGAATGTTGTCAAATAATAGCGCCGAGAGGTTAGGTTGGGTTATATAAGGTTATATTACGTTATTGATGGATATGAAGGTCTCACGGAGGCGTAGAGGCCAACTCGCCAGTAATGTTGTCAAACATTACCGCGGAGATGTTAGGTTGGGTTAGGTTAGGTTATATTACGTTATTGATGTATATAAAGGTCTCATGGAAACGTAGAAGCCAACAAGCCAGGAATGTGGTTAAACATTACCTCCGAGACGTTACTTTGGGTTAGGTTAGGTTATATTACGTTATTGATGTATATAAAAGCCCCACGGAAACGTAGAGGCCAACTCGCCAGGAATGTTGTGAAATATTAGTGCCGAGAGGTTGGGTTGGGTTAGGTTAGGTTATATTAGGTTACTGATGTATATGAAGGTCCCACAGAGACGTAGATTCGAACTCGCCAGGAATGTTGTCAAATAATAGCGCCGAGAGGTTAGGTTGGGTTATATACGGTTATATTACGTTATTGATGGATATGAAGGTCTCACGGAGACGTAGAGGCCAACTCGCCAGGAATGTTGTTAAATATTAGTACCGAGATGTTAGGTTGGGTTAGGTTAGGTTATATTACGTTATTGATGTATATAAAGGTCCCACGGAATCATAGAGGCCAACAAGCCAGAAATTTTGTCAAATATTACAGCCGAGATGTTAAGTTGGGTTATTTTAGGTTAAATTACGTTATTGATGGATATGAAAGTCCCACGGAGACGTAGAGGCCAACTCGCCAGGAATGTTGTGAAATATTAGTGCCGAGAGGTTGGGTTGGGTTAGGTTAGGTTATATTAGGTTACTGATGTATATAAAGGTCCCACAGAGACGTAGATTCGAACTCGCCAGGAATGTTGTCAAATAATAGCGCCGAGAGGTTAGGTTGGGTTATATACGGTTATATTACGTTATTGATGGATATGAAGGTCTCACGGAGACGTAGAGGCCAACTCGCCAGGAATGTTGTTAAATATTAGTACCGAGATGTTAGGTTGGGTTAGGTTAGGTTATATTACGTTATTGATGTATATAAAGGTCCCACGGAATCATAGAGGCCAACAAGCCAGGAATTTTGTCAAATATTACAGCCGAGATGTTAAGTTGGGTTATTTTAGGTTAAATTACGTTATTGATGGATATGAAAGTCCCACGGAGACGTAGAGGCCAACTCGCCAGGAATGTTGTGAAATATTAGTGCCGAGAGGTTGGGTTGTGTTAGGTTAGGTTATATTACGTTATTGATGTATATAAAGGCCCCACGGAGACGTAGAGGCCAACTCGCCAGGAATGTTGTCAAATAATAGCGCCGAAAGGTTAGGTTGGGTTAAGTTAGGTTATATTAGGTTATTGATGTATATAAAAGTCCCACGGAGACGTAGAGGCCAACTAGCCAGGAATGTTGTCAAATAATAGCGCCGAAAGATTAGGTTGGGTTAAGTTAGGTTATATTAGGTTATTGATGTATATAAAAGTCCCACGGAGACGTAGAGGCCAACTAGCCAGGAATGTTGTCAAATAATAGCGCCGAGCGGTTAGGTTGGGTTATATAAGGTTATATTACGTTATTGATGGATATGAAGGTCTCACGGAGACGTAGAGGCCAACTCGCCAGTAATGTTATCAAACATTACCGCGGAGACGTTAGGTTGGGTTAGGTTAGGTTATATTACGTTATTGATGTATATAAAGGTCCCACGGAATCATAGAGGCCAAAAAGCCAGGAATGTTGTCAAATATAACAGCCGAGATGTTAAGTTGGGTTATTTTAGGTTAAATTACGTAATTGGTGGATATGAAAGTCCCACGGAGACGTAGAAGCCAAAAAGCCAGGAATGTGGTTAAATATTAGTACCGAGATGTTAGGTTCGGTTAGGTTAGGTTATATTACGTTATTGATGTATATAATGGTCTCAGGGAAACGTAGAGGCCAACAAGACAGGAATGTGGTTAAACATTACCTCCGAGACGTTACTTTGGGTTACGTTAGGTTATATTACGTTATTGATGTATATAAAAGCCCCACGGAAACGTAGAGGCCAACTCGCCAGGAATGTTGTGAAATATTAGTGCCGAGAGGTTGGGTTGTGTTAGGTTAGGTTATATTACGTTATTGATGTATATAAAGGCCCCACGGAGACGTAGAGGCCAACTCGCCAGGAATGTTGTCAAATAATAGCGCCGAAAGGTTAGGTTGGGTTAGGTTAGGTTATATTACGTTATTGATGTATATAAAGGTCCCACGGAATCATAGAGGCCAACAAGCCAGGAATGTTGTCAAATATTACAGCCGAGATGTTAAGTTGGGTTATTTTAGGTTAAATTACGTTATTGATGGATATGAAAGTCCCACGGAGACGTAGAAGCCAACAAGCCAGGAATGTTGTTAAATATTAGTACCGAGATGTTAGGTTGGGTTAGGTTAGGTTATATTACGTTATTGATGTATATAAAGGTCTCATGGAAACGTAGAGGCCAACAAGCCAGGAATGTGGTTAAACATTACCTCCGAGACGTTACTTTGGGTTAGGTTAGGTTATATTACGTTATTGATGTATATAAAAGCCCCACGGAAACGTAGAGGCCAACTCGCCAGGAATGTTGTGAAATATTAGTGCCGAGAGGTTGGGTTGTGTTAGGTTAGGTTATATTACGTTATTGATGTATATAAAGGCCCCACGGAGACGTAGAGGCCAACTCGCCAGGAATGTGGTTAAATATTAGTACCGAGATGTTAGGTTGGGTTAGGTTAGGTTATATTACGTTATTGATGTATATAATGGTCTCAGGGAAACGTAGAGGCCAACAAGACAGGAATGTGGTTAAACATTACCTCCGAGACGTTACTTTGGGTTAGGTTAGGTTATATTACGTTATTGATGTATATAAAAGCCCCACGGAAACGTAGAGGCCAACTCGCCAGGAATGTTGTGAAATATTAGTGCCGAGAGGTTGGCTTGTGTTAGGTTAGGTTATATTACGTTATTGATGTATATAAAGGCCCCACGGAGACGTAGAGGCCAACTCGCCAGGAATGTTGTCAAATAATAGCGCCGAAAGGTTAGGTTGGGTTAGGTTAGGTTATATTACGTTATTGATGTATATAAAGGTCCCACGGAATCATAGAGGCCAACAAGCCAGGAATGTTGTCAAATATTACAGCCGAGATGTTAAGTTGGGTTATTTTAGGTTAAATTACGTTATTGATGGATATGAAAGTCCCACGGAGACGTAGAAGCCAACAAGCCAGGAATGTTGTTAAATATTAGTACCGAGATGTTAGGTTGGGTTAGGTTAGGTTATATTACGTTATTGATGTATATAAAGGTCTCATGGAAACGTAGAGGCCAACAAGCCAGGAATGTGGTTAAACATTACCTCCGAGACGTTACTTTGGGTTAGGTTAGGTTATATTACGTTATTGATGTGTATAAAGGTCCGACGGAGACGTAGAAGCCAATAAGCCAGGAGTGTTGCCAAATATTACCGCCGAGATGTTAGGTTGGGTTAGGTTAGGTCATATGACGTTATTGATGTATATAAGGGTCCCACGGAGATGTATAGGCCATCCGCCAGGAATGTTGGTAAATATTACCGACGATATGATAGGTTGTGTTAGGTTAGGTTATATTACCTTATTGATGTATATAAAGGCCCCACGGAGACGTAGAGGCCAACTCGCCAGGCATGTTGTCAAATAATAGCGCCGAAAAGTTAGGTTGGGTTAAGTTAGGTTATATTAGGTTATTGATGTATATAAAAGTCCCACGGAGACGTAGAGGCCAACTAGCCAGGAATGTTGTCAAATAATAGCGCCGAGAGGTTAGGTTGGGTTATATAAGGTTATATTACGTTATTGATGGATATGAAGGTCTCACGGAGGCGTAGAGGCCAACTCGCCAGTAATGTTGTCAAACATTACCGCGGAGATGTTAGGTTGGGTTAGGTTAGGTTATATTACGTTATTGATGTATATAAAGGTCTCATGGAAACGTAGAAGCCAACAAGCCAGGAATGTGGTTAAACATTACCTCCGAGACGTTACTTTGGGTTAGGTTAGGTTATATTACGTTATTGATGTATATAAAAGCCCCACGGAAACGTAGAGGCCAACTCGCCAGGAATGTTGTGAAATATTAGTGCCGAGAGGTTGGGTTGGGTTAGGTTAGGTTATATTAGGTTACTGATGTATATGAAGGTCCCACAGAGACGTAGATTCGAACTCGCCAGGAATGTTGTCAAATAATAGCGCCGAGAGGTTAGGTTGGGTTATATACGGTTATATTACGTTATTGATGGATATGAAGGTCTCACGGAGACGTAGAGGCCAACTCGCCAGGAATGTTGTTAAATATTAGTACCGAGATGTTAGGTTGGGTTAGGTTAGGTTATATTACGTTATTGATGTATATAAAGGTCCCACGGAATCATAGAGGCCAACAAGCCAGAAATTTTGTCAAATATTACAGCCGAGATGTTAAGTTGGGTTATTTTAGGTTAAATTACGTTATTGATGGATATGAAAGTCCCACGGAGACGTAGAGGCCAACTCGCCAGGAATGTTGTGAAATATTAGTGCCGAGAGGTTGGGTTGGGTTAGGTTAGGTTATATTAGGTTACTGATGTATATAAAGGTCCCACAGAGACGTAGATTCGAACTCGCCAGGAATGTTGTCAAATAATAGCGCCGAGAGGTTAGGTTGGGTTATATACGGTTATATTACGTTATTGATGGATATGAAGGTCTCACGGAGACGTAGAGGCCAACTCGCCAGGAATGTTGTTAAATATTAGTACCGAGATGTTAGGTTGGGTTAGGTTAGGTTATATTACGTTATTGATGTATATAAAGGTCCCACGGAATCATAGAGGCCAACAAGCCAGGAATTTTGTCAAATATTACAGCCGAGATGTTAAGTTGGGTTATTTTAGGTTAAATTACGTTATTGATGGATATGAAAGTCCCACGGAGACGTAGAGGCCAACTCGCCAGGAATGTTGTGAAATATTAGTGCCGAGAGGTTGGGTTGTGTTAGGTTAGGTTATATTACGTTATTGATGTATATAAAGGCCCCACGGAGACGTAGAGGCCAACTCGCCAGGAATGTTGTCAAATAATAGCGCCGAAAGGTTAGGTTGGGTTAAGTTAGGTTATATTAGGTTATTGATGTATATAAAAGTCCCACGGAGACGTAGAGGCCAACTAGCCAGGAATGTTGTCAAATAATAGCGCCGAAAGATTAGGTTGGGTTAAGTTAGGTTATATTAGGTTATTGATGTATATAAAAGTCCCACGGAGACGTAGAGGCCAACTAGCCAGGAATGTTGTCAAATAATAGCGCCGAGCGGTTAGGTTGGGTTATATAAGGTTATATTACGTTATTGATGGATATGAAGGTCTCACGGAGACGTAGAGGCCAACTCGCCAGTAATGTTATCAAACATTACCGCGGAGACGTTAGGTTGGGTTAGGTTAGGTTATATTACGTTATTGATGTATATAAAGGTCCCACGGAGACGCAGAGGCCAACTCGCCAGGAATGTTGTCAAATATTACCGCCTAGATGTTTGGTTGGGTTTGGTTAGGTTATATTACGTTATTCATGTATATAAAGGTTCCACGGAGACGTAGAAGCCAACTCGCCAGGAATGGTGTCAAATATTACCGCCGAAATGATAGGTTGGGTTACGTTAGGTTATATTACGTTATTCATGCATATAAAGGTCCCACGGAGACGTAGTAGCCAACTCGCCAGGAATGTTGTCAAATATTACCCTCGAGATATTAGGTTGGGTTAGGTTAGGTTATATTACGCTATTGATGCATGTAAAGGTCCCACGGAGACGTAGAGGACAACAAGCCAGGAATGTGGTCAAATATTACCGCCGAGATGATAGGTTGGGTTAGGTTAGGTTATATTACGTTATTGATGTATATAAAGGTCCCACGGAGACGTAGTAGCCAACTCTCCAGGAATGTTGTCACATATTACCGCCGAGATATTAGGTTTGGTTAGGTTGGGTTATATTACGTTATTGATGTATATAAAGGTCCCACGGTGACGCAGAGGCCAACTCGCCAGGAATGTTGTCAAATATTACCGCCGAGATGTTTGGTTGGGTTTGGTTAGGTTGTATTACGTTATTAATGTATATAAAGGTCCCACGGAATCATAGAGGCCAACAAGCCAGGAATGTTGTCAAATATTACAGCCGAGATGTTAAGTTGGGTTATTTTAGGTTAAATTACGTTATTGATGGATATGAAAGTCCCACGGAGACGTAGAAGCCAACAAGCCAGGAATGTTGTTAAATATTAGTACCGAGATGTTAGGTTGGGTTAGGTTAGGTTATATTACGTTATTGATGTATATAAAGGTCTCATGGAAACGTAGAGGCCAACTCGCCAGGAATGTTGTCAAATAATAGCGCCGAAAGGTTAGGTTGGGTTAAGTTAGGTTATATTAGGTTATTGATGTATATAAAAGTCCCACGGTGACGTAGAGGGCAACTCGCCAGGAATGTTGTCAAATAATAGCGCCGAAAGGTTAGGTTGGGTTAAGTTAGGTTATATTAGGTTATTGATGTATATAAAATTCCCACGGAGACGTAGAGGCCAACTAGCCAGGAATGTTGTCAAATAATAGCGCCGAGAGGTTAGGTTGGGTTATATAAGGTTATATTACGTTATTGATGGATATGAAGGTCTCACGGAGACGTAGAGGCCAACTCGCCAGTAATGTTATCAAACATTACCGCGGAGATGTTAGGTTGCGTTAGGTTAGGTTATATTACGTTATTGATGTATATAAAGGTCTCATGGAAACGTAGAGGCCAACAAGCCAGGAATGTGGTTAAACATTACCTCCGAGACGTTACTTTGGGTTAGGTTAGGTTATATTACGTTATTGATGTATATAAAAGCCCCACGGAAACGTAGAGGCCAACTCGCCAGGAATGTTGTGAAATATTAGTGCCGAGAGGTTGGGTTGTGTTAGGTTAGGTTATATTACGTTATTGATGTATATAAAGGACCCACGGAGACGTAGAGGCCAACTCGCCAGGAATGTTGTCAAATAATAGCGCCGAAAGGTTAGGTTGGGTTAAGTTAAGTTATATTAGGTTATTGATGTATATAAAAGTCCCACGGAGACGTAGAGGCCAACTAGCCAGGAATGTTGTCAAATAATAGCGCCGAGAGGTTAGGTTGGGTTATATAAGGTTATATTACATTATTGACGGATATGAAGGCCTGACGGAGACGTAGAGGCCAACTCGCCAGGAATGTTGTCAAATATTACAGCCGAGATGTTACGTTGGGTTAGGTTAGGTTATATTACGTTTTTGATGTATATGAAGGCCTCACGGAGACGTTGAAGCCAACAAGCCAGAAATGTGGTTAAACATTATCTCCGAGACGTTGCTTTGGGTTAGGTTAGGTTATATTACGTTATTGATGTATATAAAAGCCCCACGGAAACGTAGAGGCCAACTCGCCAGGAATGTTGTGAAATATTAGTGCCGAGAGGTTGGGTTGTGTTAGGTTAGGTTATATTACGTTATTGATGTATATAAAGGCCCCACGGAGACGTAGAGGCCAACTCGCCAGGAATGTTGTCAAATAATAGCGCCGAAAGGTTAGGTTGGGTTAAGTTAGGTTATATTAGGTTATTGATGTATATAAAAGTCCCACGGAGACGTAGAGGCCAACTCGCCAGGAATTTGGCAAATAGTAGCGCCGAAAGTTTAGGTTGGGTTAGGTTAGGTTATATTACATTATTGATGTATGTAAAAGCCCCACGGAAACGAAGAGGCCAACTCGCCAGGAATATTGTCAAATATTAGTGCCGAGAGGTTGCGTTGTGTTAGGTTAGGTTATATTACGTTATTGGTGTATATAAAACTCCCACGGAGACGTAGAGGCCAGCTCGCAAGGAATATTGTCAAATAATAGCGCCGAGAGGTTAGGTTGGGTTATATAAGGTTATATTACGTTATTGATGGATATGAAGGCCTCACGGAGACGTAGAGGCCAACTCGCCAGGAATGTTGTCAAATATTACCGCCGAGATGTTAGGTTGGGTTAGGTTGGGTTATATTACGTTATTGATGTATATAAAGGTCCCACGGAGACGCAGAGGCCAACTCGCCAGGAATGTTGTCAAATATTACCGCCTAGATGTTTGGTTGGGTTTGGTTAGGTTATATTACGTTATTCATGTATATAAAGGTTCCACGGAGACGTAGAAGCCAACTCGCCAGGAATGGTGTCAAATATTACCGCCGAAATGATAGGTTGGGTTAGGTTAGGTTATATTACGTTATTCATGCATATAAAGGTCCCACGGAGACGTAGTAGCCAACTCGCCAGGAATGTTGTCAAATATTACCCTCGAGATATTAGGTTGGGTTAGGTTAGGTTATATTACGCTATTGATGCATGTAAAGGTCCCACGGAGACGTAGAGGACAACAAGCCAGGAATGTGGTCAAATATTACCGCCGAGATGATAGGTTGGGTTAGGTTAGGTTATATTACGTTATTGATGTATATAAAGGTCCCACGGAGACGTAGTAGCCAACTCTCCAGGAATGTTGTCACATATTACCGCCGAGATATTAGGTTTGGTTAGGTTGGGTTATATTACGTTATTGATGTATATAAAGGTCCCACGGTGACGCAGAGGCCAACTCGCCAGGAATGTTGTCAAATATTACCGCCGAGATGTTTGGTTGGGTTTGGTTAGGTTGTATTACGTTATTAATGTATATAAAGGTCCCACGGAATCATAGAGGCCAACAAGCCAGGAATGTTGTCAAATATTACAGCCGAGATGTTAAGTTGGGTTATTTTAGGTTAAATTACGTTATTGATGGATATGAAAGTCCCACGGAGACGTAGAAGCCAACAAGCCAGGAATGTTGTTAAATATTAGTACCGAGATGTTAGGTTGGGTTAGGTTAGGTTATATTACGTTATTGATGTATATAAAGGTCTCATGGAAACGTAGAGGCCAACTCGCCAGGAATGTTGTCAAATAATAGCGCCGAAAGGTTAGGTTGGGTTAAGTTAGGTTATATTAGGTTATTGATGTATATAAAAGTCCCACGGTGACGTAGAGGGCAACTCGCCAGGAATGTTGTCAAATAATAGCGCCGAAAGGTTAGGTTGGGTTAAGTTAGGTTATATTAGGTTATTGATGTATATAAAATTCCCACGGAGACGTAGAGGCCAACTAGCCAGGAATGTTGTCAAATAATAGCGCCGAGAGGTTAGGTTGGGTTATATAAGGTTATATTACGTTATTGATGGATATGAAGGTCTCACGGAGACGTAGAGGCCAACTCGCCAGTAATGTTATCAAACATTACCGCGGAGATGTTAGGTTGCGTTAGGTTAGGTTATATTACGTTATTGATGTATATAAAGGTCTCATGGAAACGTAGAGGCCAACAAGCCAGGAATGTGGTTAAACATTACCTCCGAGACGTTACTTTGGGTTAGGTTAGGTTATATTACGTTATTGATGTATATAAAAGCCCCACGGAAACGTAGAGGCCAACTCGCCAGGAATGTTGTGAAATATTAGTGCCGAGAGGTTGGGTTGTGTTAGGTTAGGTTATATTACGTTATTGATGTATATAAAGGACCCACGGAGACGTAGAGGCCAACTCGCCAGGAATGTTGTCAAATAATAGCGCCGAAAGGTTAGGTTGGGTTAAGTTAAGTTATATTAGGTTATTGATGTATATAAAAGTCCCACGGAGACGTAGAGGCCAACTAGCCAGGAATGTTGTCAAATAATAGCGCCGAGAGGTTAGGTTGGGTTATATAAGGTTATATTACATTATTGACGGATATGAAGGCCTGACGGAGACGTAGAGGCCAACTCGCCAGGAATGTTGTCAAATATTACAGCCGAGATGTTACGTTGGGTTAGGTTAGGTTATATTACGTTTTTGATGTATATGAAGGCCTCACGGAGACGTTGAAGCCAACAAGCCAGAAATGTGGTTAAACATTATCTCCGAGACGTTGCTTTGGGTTAGGTTAGGTTATATTACGTTATTGATGTATATAAAGGTCTCAGGGAAACGTAGAGGCCAACTCGCCAGGAATGTTGTCAAATATTAGTGCCGGGAGTTTGGGTTGTGTTAGGTTAGGTTATATTACGTTATTGATGTATATAAAGGCCCCACGGAGACGTAGAGGCCAATTCGCCAGGAATGTTGTCAAATATTACCGCCGAGATGTTAGGTTGGGTTAGGTTAGGTTATATTACGTTTTTGATGTATATGAAGGCCCCACGGAGACGTAGATGCCAACTCGACAGGAATGTTGTCAAATAATAGCGCCGAGAGGTTAGGTTGGGTTATATAAGGTTATATTACGTTATTGATGGATATGAAGGTCTCACGGATACGTAGAGGCCAACTCGCCAGGAATGTTGTCAAACAGTACCGCCGAGATATTAGGTTGGGTTAGGTTAGGTTATATTACGTTATTGATGTATATAAAGGTCCCACGGAATCATAGAGGCCAACAAGCCAGGAATGTTGTCAAATATTACAGCCGAGATGTTAAGTTGGGTTATTTTAGGTTAAATTACGTTATTGATGCATATGAAAGTCCCACGGAGACGTAGAAGCCAACAAGCCAGGAATGTTGTTAAATATTAGTACCGAGATGTTAGGTTGGGTTAGGTTAGGTTATATTACGTTATTGATGTATATAAATGTCTCAGGGAAACGTAGAGGCCAACAAGACAGGAATGTGGTTAAACATTACCTCCGAGACGTTACTTTGTGTTAGGTTAGGTTATATTACGTTATTGATGTATATAAAAGCCCCACGGAAACGTAGAGGCCAACTCGCCAGGAATGTTGTGAAATATTAGTGCCGAGAGGTTGGGTTGTGTTAGGTTAGGTTATATTACGTTATTGATGTATATAAAGGCCCCACGGAGACGTAGAGGCCAACTCGCCAGGAATGTTGTCAAATAATAGCGCCGAAAGGTTAGGTTGGGTTAAGTTAGGTTATATTAGGTTATTGATGTATATAAAAGTCCCACGGTGACGTAGAGGGCAACTCGCCAGGAATGTTGTCAAATAATAGCGCCGAGAGATTAGGTTGGGTTAGGTTAGGTTATATTACGTTATTGATGTATATAAAGGTCCCGCGGAATCATAGAGGCCA
This sequence comes from Xylocopa violacea, assembly GCA_963969225.1. Lineage (NCBI taxonomy): Eukaryota > Metazoa > Arthropoda > Insecta > Hymenoptera > Apidae > Xylocopa > Xylocopa violacea. Next base: position 1,047,167 of record CAXAJV010000741.1, on the reverse strand, counting down.
ACAAGCCAGGAATGTTGTCAAATATTACAGCCGAGATGTTAAGTTGGGTTATTTTAGGTTAAATTACGTTATTGATGGATATGAAAGTCCCACGGAGACGTAGAAGCCAACAAGCCAGGAATGTTGTTAAATATTAGTACCGAGATGTTAGGTTGGGTTAGGTTAGGTTATATTACGTTATTGATGTATATAAAGGTCTCAGGGAAACGTAGAGGCCAACAAGCCAGGAATGTGGTTAAACATTACCTCCGAGACGTTACTTTGGGTTAGGTTAGGTTATATTACGTTATTGATGTATATAAAAGCCCCACGGAAACGTAGAGGCCAACTCGCCAGGAATGTTGTGAAATATTAGTGCCGAGAGGTTGGGTTGTGTTAGGTTAGGTTATATTACGTTATTGATGTATATAAAGGCCCCACGGAGACGTAGAGGCCAACTCGCCAGGAATGTTGTCAAATAATAGCGCCGAAAGGTTAGGTTGGGTTAAGTTAGGTTATATTAGGTTATTGATGTATATAAAAGTCCCACGGTGACGTAGAGGGCAACTCGCCAGGAATGTTGTCAAATAATAGCGCCGAAAGGTTAGGTTGGGTTAAGTTAGGTTATATTAGGTTATTGATGTATATAAAAGTCCCACGGAGACGTAGAGGCCAACTAGCCAGGAATGTTGTCAAATAATAGCGCCCGGAGGTTAGGTTGGGTTATATAAGGTTATATTACGTTATTGATGGATATGAAGGTCTCACGGAGACGTAGAGGCCAACTCGCCAGTAATGTTGTCAAACATTACCGAGGAGATGTTAGGTTGGGTTAGGTTAGGTTATATTACGTTATTGATGTATATAAAGGTCCCACGGAATCATAGAGGCCAACAAGCCAGGAATGTTGTCAAATATTACAGCCGAGATGTTAAGTTGGGTTATTTTAGGTTAAATTACGTTATTGATGGATATGAAAGTCCCACGGAGACGTAGAAGCCAACAAGCCAGGAATGTTGTTAAATATTAGTATCGAGATGTTAGGTTGGGTTAGGTTAGGTTATATTACGTTATTGATGTATATAAAGGTCTCATGGAAACGTAGAGGCCAACAAGCCAGGAATGTGGTTAAACATTACCTCCGAGACGTTACTTTGGGTTAGGTTAGGTTATATTACGTTATTGATGTATATAAAAGCCCCACGGAAACGTAGAGGCCAACTCGCCAGGAATGTTGTGAAATATTAGTGCCGAGAGGTTGGGTTGTGTTAGGTTAGGTTATATTACGTTATTGATGTACATAAAAGTCCCACGGAGACGTAGAGGCCAACTAGCCAGGAATGTTGTCAAATAATAGCGCCGAGAGGTTAGGTTGGGTTATATAAGGTTATATTACGTTATTGATGGATATGAAGGTCTCACGGAGACGTAGAGGCCAATTCGCCAGTAATGTTATCAAACATTACCGCGGAGATGTTAGGTTGGGTTAGGTTAGGTTATATTACGTTATTGATGTATATAAAGGTCCCACGGAATCATAGAGGCCAACAAGCCAGGAATGTTGTCAAATATTACAGCCGAGATGTTAAGTTGGGTTATTTTAGGTTAAATTATGTTATTGATGGATATGAAAGTCCCACGGAGACGTAGAAGCCAACAAGCCAGGAATGTTGTTAAATATTAGTACCGACATGTTAGGTTGGGTTAGGTTAGGTTATATTACGTTATTGATGTATATAAATGTCTCAGGGAAACGTAGAGGCCAACAAGACAGGAATGTGGTTAAACATTACCTCCGAGACGTTACTTTGGGTTAGGTTAGGTTAAATTACGTTATTGATGTATATAAAAGCCCCACGGAAACGTAGAGGCCACCTCGCCAGGAATGTTGTGAAATATTAGTGCCGAGAGGTTGGGTTGTGTTAGGTTAGGTTATATTACGTTATTGATGTATATAAAGGCCCCACGGAGACGTAGAGGGCAACTCGCCAGGAATGTTGTCAAATAATAGCGCCGAGAGGTTAGGTTGGGTTAGGTTAGGTTATATTACGTTATTGATGTATATAAAGGTCCCACGGAATCATAGAGGCCAACAACCCAGGAATGTTGTCAAATATTACAGCCGAGATGTTAAGTTGGGTTATTTTAGGTTAAATTACGTTATTGATGGATATGAAAGTCCCACGGAGACGTAGAAGCCAACAAGCCAGGAATGTTGTTAAATATTAGTACCGAGATGTTAGGTTGGGTTAGGTTAGGTTATATTACGTTATTGATGTATATAATGGTCTCATGGAAACGTAGAGGCCAACAAGCCAGGAATGTGGTTAAACATTACCTCCGAGACGTTACTTTGGGTTAGGTTAGGTTATATTACGTTATTGATGTATATAAAAGCCCCACGGAAACGTAGAGGCCAACTCGCCAGGAATGTTGTGAAATATTAGTGCCGAGAGGTTGTGTTGTGTTAGGTTAGGTTATATTACGTTATTGATGTATATAAAGGCCCCACGGAGACGTAGAGGCCAACTCGTCAGGAATGTTGTCAAATAATAGCGCCGAAAGGTTAGGTTGGGTTAAGTTAGGTTATATTAGGTTATTGATGTATATAAAAGTCCCACGGAGACGTAGAGGCCAACTAGCCAGGAATGTTGTCAAATAATAGCGCCGAGAGGTTAGGTTGGGTTATATAAGGTTATATTACGTTATTGACGGATATGAAGGCCTGACGGAGACGTAGAGGCCAACTCGCCAGGAATGTTGTCAAATATTACAGCCGAGATGTTACGTTGGGTTAGGTTAGGTTATATTACGTTTTTGATGTATATGAAGGCCTCACGGAGACGTTGAAGCCAACAAGCCAGAAATGTGTTTAAACATTATCTCCGAGACGTTACTTTGGGTTAGGTTAGGTTAAATTACGTTATTGATGTATATAAAGGTCTCAGGGAAACGTAGAGGCCAACTCGCCAGGCATGTTGTCAAATATTAGTGCCGGGAGTTTGGGTTGTGTTAGGTTAGGTTATATTACGTTATTGATGTATATAAAGCCCCCACGGAGACGTAGAGGCCAATTCGCCAGGAATGTTGTCAAATATTACCGCCGAGATGTTAGGTTGGGTTAGGTTAGGTTATATTACGTTTTTGATGTATATGAAGGCCCCACGGAGACGTAGAGGCCAACTCGACGGGAATGTTGTCAAATAATAGCGCCGAGAGGTTAGGTTGGGTTATATAAGGTTATATTACGTTATTGATGGATATGAAGGTCTCACGGATACGTAGAGGCCAACTCGCCAGGAATGTTGTCAAACAGTACCGCCGAGATATTAGGTTGGGTTAGGTTATGTTATATTACGTTATTGATGTATATAAAGGTCCCACGGAATCATAGAGGCCAACAAGCCAGGAATGTTGTCAAATATTACAGCCGAGATGTTAAGTTGGGTTATTTTAGGTTAAATTACGTTATTGATGCATATGAAAGTCCCACGGAGACGTAGAAGCCAACAAGCCAGGAATGTTGTTAAATATTAGTACCGAGATGTTAGGTTGGGTTAGGTTAGGTTATATTACGTTATTGATGTATATAAAGGTCTCAGGGAAACGTAGAGGCCAACAAGCGAGGAATGTGGTTAAACATTACCTCCGAGACGTTACTTTGGGTTAGGTTAGGTTATATTACGTTATTGATGTATATAAAAGCCCCACGGAAACGTAGAGGCCAACTCGCCAAGAATGTTGTGAAATATTAGTGCCGAGAGGTTAGGTTGTGTTAGGTTAGGTTATATTACGTTATTGATGTATATAAAGGCCCCACGGAGACGTAGAGGCCAACTCGCCAGGAATGTTGTCAAATAATAGCGCCGAAAGGTTAGGTTGGGTTAAGTTAGGTTATATTAGGTTATTGATGTATATAAAAGTCCCACGGTGACGTAGAGGGCAACTCGCCAGGAATGTTGTCAAATAATAGCGCCGAAAGGTTAGGTTGGGTTAAGTAAGGTTATATTAGGTTATTGATGTATATAAAAGTCCCACGGAGACGTAGAGGCCAACTAGCCAGGAATGTTGTCAAATAATAGCGCCGAGAGGTTAGGTTGGGTTATATAAGGTTATATTACGTTATTGATGGATATGAAGGTCTCACGGAGACGTAGAGGCCAATTCGCCAGTAATGTTATCAAACATTACCGCGGAGATGTTAGGTTGGGTTAGGTTAGGTTATATTACGTTATTGATGTATATAAAGGTCCCACGGAATCATAGAGGCCAACAAGCCAGGAATGTTGTCAAATATTACAGCCGAGATGTTAAGTTGGGTTATTTTAGGTTAAATTACGTTATTCATGGATATGAAAGTCCCACGGAGACGTAGAAGCCAACAAGCCAGGAATGTTGTTAAATATTAGTACCGAGATGTTAGGTTGGGTTAGGTTAGGTTATATTACGTTATTGATGTATATAAATGTCTCAGGGAAACGTAGAGGCCAACAAGACAGGAATGTGGTTAAACATTACCTCCGAGACGTTACTTTGGGTTAGGTTAGGTTATATTACGTTATTGATGTATATAAAAGCCCCACGGAAACGTAGAGGCCAACTCGCCAGGAATGTTGTGAAATATTAGTGCCGAGAGGTTGGGTTGTGTTAGGTTAGGTTATATTACGTTATTGATGTATATAAAGGCCCCACGGAGACGTAGAGGCCAACTCGCCAGGAATGTTGTCAAATAATAGCGCCGAAAGGTTAGGTTGGGTTAAGTTAGGTTATATTAGGTTATTGATGTATATAAAAGTCCCACGGTGACGTAGAGGGCAACTCGCCAGGAATGTTGTCAAATAATAGCGCCGAGAGATTAGGTTGGGTTAGGTTAGGTTATATTACGTTATTGATGTATATAAAAGTCCCACGGTGACGTAGAGGGCAACTCGCCAGGAATGTTGTCAAATAATAGCGCCGAGAGATTAGGTTGGGTTAGGTTAGGTTATATTACGTTATTGATGTATATAAAGGTCCCACGGAAACGAAGAGGCCAACTCGCCAGGAATATTGTCAAATATTAGTGCCGAGAGGTTGCGTTGTGTTAGGTTAGGTTATATTACGTTATTGGTGTATATAAAACTCCCACGGAGACGTAGAGGCCAGCTCGCAAGGAATATTGTCAAATAATAGCGCCGAGAGGTTAGGTTGGGTTATATAAGGTTATATTACGTTATTGATGGATATGAAGGCCTCACGGAGACGTAGAGGCCAACTCGCCAGGAATGTTGTCAAATATTACCGCCGAGATGTTTGGTTGGGTTTGGTTAGGTTATATTACGTTATTTATGTATATAAAGGTTCCACGGAGTCGTAGAAGCCAACTCGCCAGGAATGGTGTCAAATATTACCGCCGAAATGATAGGTTGGGTTAGGTTAGGATATATTACGTTATTGATGTATATAAAGGTCCCACGGAGACATAGCGGCCAACTTGCCAGGAATGCCTTCAGATATTACCGCCGAGATGTTAGGTTAGGTTGTATTATGTTATTGATGTATATAAAGGTCCCACGGAGACGTAGAGGCCAACAAGCCAGGAATGTGGTCAAATATTACCGCCGAGATGTTAGGTTGGGTTAGGTCAGGTTATATTATGTCATTGATGTATATGAAAGTCCCACGGAAACGTAGGGTCCAACTCGCCAGGAATGTTGTCAAATATTACCGCAGAAATTATAGGTTGTGTTAGATTAGGTTATATTACGTTATTGATGTGTATAAGGGTCCGACGGAGACGTAGAAGCCAATAAGCCAGGAGTGTTGCCAAATATTACCGCCGAGATATTAGGTTTGGTTAGGTTGGGTTATATTACGTTATTGATGTATATAAAGGTCCCACGGAGACGCAGAGGCCAACTCGCCAGGAATGTTGTCAAATATTACCGCCGAGATGTTAAGTTGGGTTATTTTAGGTTAAATTACGTTATTGATGCATATGAAAGTCCCACGGAGACGTAGAAGCCAACAAGCCAGGAATGTTGTTAAATATTAGTACCGAGATGTTAGGTTGGGTTAGGTTAGGTTATATTACGTTATTGATGTATATAAAGGTCTCAGGGAAACGTAGAGTCCAACAAGCCAGGAATGTGGTTAAACATTACCTCCGAGACGTTACTTTGGGTTAGGTTAGGTTATATTACGTTATTGATGTATATAAAAGCCCCACGGAAACGTAGAGGCCAACTCGCCAGGAATGTTGTGAAATATTAGTGCCGAGAGGTTAGGTTGTGTTAGGTTAGGTTATATTACGTTATTGATGTATATAAAGGCCCCACGGAGACGTAGAGGCCAACTCGCCAGGAATGTTGTCAAATAATAGCGCCGAAAGGTTAGGTTGGGTTAAGTTAGGTTATATTAGGTTATTGATGTATATAAAAGTCCCACGGAGACGTAGAGGCCAACTAGCCAGGAATGTTGTCAAATAATAGCGCCGAGAGGTTAGGTTGGGTTATGTAAGGTTATATTACGTTATTGATGGATATGAAGGTCTCACGGAGACGTAGAGGCCAATTCGCCAGTAATGTTATCAAACATTACCGCGGAGATGTTAGGTTGGGTTAGGTTAGGTTATATTACGTTATTGATGTATATAAAGGTCCCACGGAATCATAGAGGCCAACAAGCCAGGAATGTTGTCAAATATTACAGCCGAGATGTTAAGTTGGGTTATTTTAGGTTAAATTACGTTATTCATGGATATGAAAGTCCCACGGAGACGTAGAAGCCAACAAGCCAGGAATGTTGTTAAATATTAGTACCGAGATGTTAGGTTGGGTTAGGTTAGGTTATATTACGTTATTGATGTATATAAATGTCTCAGGGAAACGTAGAGGCCAACAAGACAGGAATGTGGTTAAACATTACCTCCGAGACGTTACTTTGGGTTAGGTTAGGTTATATTACGTTATTGATGTATATAAAAGCCCCACGGAAACGTAGAGGCCAACTCGCCAGGAATGTTGTGAAATATTAGTGCCGAGAGGTTGGGTTGTGTTAGGTTAGGTTATATTACGTTATTGATGTATATAAAGGCCCCACGGAGACGTAGAGGCCAACTCGCCAGGAATGTTGTCAAATAATAGCGCCGAAAGGTTAGGTTGGGTTAAGTTAGGTTATATTAGGTTATTGATGTATATAAAAGTCCCACGGTGACGTAGAGGGCAACTCGCCAGGAATGTTGTCAAATAATAGCGCCGAGAGATTAGGTTGGGTTAGGTTAGGTTATATTACGTTATTGATGTATATAAAGGTCCCACGGAAACGAAGAGGCCAACTCGCCAGGAATATTGTCAAATATTAGTGCCGAGAGGTTGCGTTGTGTTAGGTTAGGTTATATTACGTTATTGGTGTATATAAAACTCCCACGGAGACGTAGAGGCCAGCTCGCAAGGAATATTGTCAAATAATAGCGCCGAGAGGTTAGGTTGGGTTATATAAGGTTATATTACGTTATTGATGGATATGAAGGCCTCACGGAGACGTAGAGGCCAACTCGCCAGGAATGTTGTCAAATATTACCGCCGAGATGTTTGGTTGGGTTTGGTTAGGTTATATTACGTTATTTATGTATATAAAGGTTCCACGGAGACGTAGAAGCCAACTCGCCAGGAATGGTGTCAAATATTACCGCCGAAATGATAGGTTGGGTTAGGTTAGGATATATTACGTTATTGATGTATATAAAGGTCCCACGGAGACATAGCGGCCAACTTGCCAGGAATGCCTTCAGATATTACCGCCGAGATGTTAGGTTAGGTTGTATTATGTTATTGATGTATATAAAGGTCCCACGGAGACGTAGAGGCCAACAAGCCAGGAATGTGGTCAAATATTACCGCCGAGATGTTAGGTTGGGTTAGGTCAGGTTATATTATGTCATTGATGTATATGAAAGTCCCACGGAAACGTAGGGTCCAACTCGCCAGGAATGTTGTCAAATATTACCGCAGAAATTATAGGTTGTGTTAGATTAGGTTATATTACGTTATTGATGTGTATAAGGGTCCGACGGAGACGTAGAAGCCAATAAGCCAGGAGTGTTGCCAAATATTACCGCCGAGATATTAGGTTTGGTTAGGTTGGGTTATGTTACGTTATTGATGTATATAAAGGTCCCACGGAGACGCAGAGGCTAACTCGCCAGGAATGTTGTCAAATATTACCGCCGAGATGTTAAGTTGGGTTATTTTAGGTTAAATTACGTTATTGATGCATATGAAAGTCCCACGGAGACGTAGAAGCCAACAAGCCAGGAATGTTGTTAAATATTAGTACCGAGATGTTAGGTTGGGTTAGGTTAGGTTATATTACGTTATTGATGTATATAAAGGTCTCAGGGAAACGTAGAGTCCAACAAGCCAGGAATGTGGTTAAACATTACCTCCGAGACGTTACTTTGGGTTAGGTTAGGTTATATTACGTTATTGATGTATATAAAAGCCCCACGGAAACGTAGAGGCCAACTCGCCAGGAATGTTGTGAAATATTAGTGCCGAGAGGTTAGGTTGTGTTAGGTTAGGTTATATTACGTTATTGATGTATATAAAGGCCCCACGGAGACGTAGAGGCCAACTCGCCAGGAATGTTGTCAAATAATAGCGCCGAAAGGTTAGGTTGGGTTAAGTTAGGTTATATTAGGTTATTGATGTATATAAAAGTCCCACGGAGACGTAGAGGCCAACTAGCCAGGAATGTTGTCAAATAATAGCGCCGAGAGGTTAGGTTGGGTTATGTAAGGTTATATTACGTTATTGATGGATATGAAGGTCTCACGGAGACGTAGAGGCCAATTCGCCAGTAATGTTATCAAACATTACCGCGGAGATGTTAGGTTGGGTTAGGTTAGGTTATATTACGTTATTGATGTATATAAAGGTCCCACGGAATCATAGAGGCCAACAAGCCAGGAATGTTGTCAAATATTACAGCCGAGATGTTAAGTTGGGTTATTTTAGGTTAAATTACGTTATTCATGGATATGAAAGTCCCACGGAGACGTAGAAGCCAACAAGCCAGGAATGTTGTTAAATATTAGTACCGAGATGTTAGGTTGGGTTAGGTTAGGTTATATTACGTTATTGATGTATATAAATGTCTCAGGGAATCGTAGAGGCCAACAAGACAGGAATGTGGTTAAACATTACCTCCGAGACGTTACTTTGGGTTAGGTTAGGTTATATTACGTTATTGATGTATATAAAAGCCCCACGGAAACGTAGAGGCCAACTCGCCAGGAATGTTGTGAAATATTAGTGCCGAGAGGTTGGGTTGTGCTGGTTAGGTTATATTACGTTATTGATGTATATAAAGGCCCCACGGAGACGTAGAGGCCAACTCGCCAGGAATGTTGTCAAATAATAGCGCCGAAAGGTTAGGTTGGGTTAAGTTAGGTTATATTAGGTTATTGATGTATATAAAAGTCCCACGGTGACGTAGAGGGCAACTCGCCAGGAATGTTGTCAAATAATAGCGCCGAGAGATTAGGTTGGGTTAGGTTAGGTTATATTACGTTATTGATGTATATAAAGGTCCCACGGAAACGAAGAGGCCAACTCGCCAGGAATATTGTCAAATATTAGTGCCGAGAGGTTGCGTTGTGTTAGGTTAGGTTATATTACGTTATTGGTGTATATAAAACTCCCCCGGAGACGTAGAGGCCAGCTCGCAAGGAATATTGTCAAATAATAGCGCCGAGAGGTTAGGTTGGGTTATATAAGGTTATATTACGTTATTGATGGATATGAAGGCCTCACGGAGACGTAGAGGCCAACTCGCCAGGAATGTTGTCAAATATTACCGCCGAGATGTTTGGTTGGGTTTGGTTAGGTTATATTACGTTATTTATGTATATAAAGGTTCCACGGAGACGTAGTAGCCAACTCGCCAGGAATGGTGTCAAATATTACCGCCGAAATGATAGGTTGGGTTAGGTTAGGATATATTACGTTATTGATGTATATAAAGGTCCCACGGAGACATAGCGGCCAACTTGCCAGGAATGCCTTCAGATATTACCGCCGAGATGTTAGGTTAGGTTGTATTATGTTATTGATGTATATAAAGGTCCCACGGAGACGTAGAGGCCAACAAGCCAGGAATTTGGCAAATAATAGCGCCGAAAGTTTAGGTTGGGTTAGGTTAGGTTATATTACGTTATTGATGTATGTAAAAGCAGCACGGAAACGAAGAGGCCAGCTCGCCAGGAATATTGTCAAATATTAGTGCCGAGAGGTTACGTTGTGTTAGGTTAGGTTATATTACGTTATTGATGTATATAAAGGTCCCACGGAGACGTAGTAGCCAACTCTCCAGGAATGCAGTCAAATATTACCGCCGGGATGTTAGGTTGAGTTAGCTTAGGCTATATTACGGTATTGATGTATATGAAGGTCCCACGGAGACGTAGAGGCCAACCCGCCAGGAATGTTGTCACATATTACCGCCGAGATATTAGGTTTGGTTAGGTTGGGTTATATTACGTTATTGATGTATATAAAGGTCCCACGGAGACGCAGAGGCCAACTCGCCAGGAATGTTGTTAAATATTACCGCCGAGAGGTTTGGTTGGGTTTGGTTAGGTTATATTACGTTATTCATGTATATTAAGGTCCCACGGAGACGTAGAAGCCAACTCGCCAGGAATGGTGTCAAATATTACCGCCGAAATGATAGGTTGGGTTACGTTAGGATATATGACGTTATTGATGTATATAAAGGTCCCACGGAGACATAGCGGCCAACTCGCCAGGAATGTCTTCAGATATTACCTCCGAGATGTTAGGTTAGGTTGTATTATGTTATGGATGTATATAAAGGTCCCACGGAGACGTAGAGGCCAACAAGCCAGGAATGTGGTCAAATATTACCGCCGAGATGTTAGGTTGGGTTAGGTCAGGTTATATTACGTCATTGATGTATATGAAAGTCCCACGGAAACGTAGAGGCCAACTCGCCAGGAATGGTGTCAAATATTACCGCCGAAATGTTAAGTTGGTTTAGGTTAGGTTGTATTACGTCATAGATGTATACAGTGTTCCCTCCGAGAAGTAGGTCCCGACAATCAAGGAATGTGGCTAAATGGTACCCCGAGAGGTTAGGTTGGGTTAGGTTAGGTTGTACTACGTCATAGATCTATACAGTGTTCCCACCGAGAAGTAGGTCCCGACAATCAAGGAATGTGGCTAAATGGTACCCCGAGAGGTTAGGTTGGGTTAGGTTACTTTATATTTCCTTATTGATGTATATAAAGGTCCCACGGAGACGTAGAGGCCAACTCGCCGCGAATGTTGTTAAATATTACCGCCGACATGTTAGGTTGGGTTAGTTTTGGTTATATTACGTTATAGATATATATAAAGGTACCACGGAGACGTAGAGGCCAACGAGCCAGGAATGTGGTCAAATATCACCGCCGAGATGTTAGATTGTGTTAGGTTAGGTTATATTACGTTATTCATGTATATAAAGGTCCCACGGAGACGTAGAAGCCAACTCGCCAGGAATGGTGTCAAATATTACCGCCGAAATGATAGGTTGGGTTAGGTGAGGATATATGACGTTATTGATGTATATAAAGGTCCCACGGAGACATAGCGGCCAACTCGCCAGGAATGTTGTCAAATAATAGCGCCGAAGGGTTAGGTTGGGTTAAGTTAGGTTATATTAGGTTATTGATGTATATAAAAGTCCCACGGAGACGTAGAGGCCAACTCGCCAGGAATTTGGCAAATAATAGCGCCGAAAGTTTAGGTTGGGTTAGGTTAGGTTATATTACGTTATTGATGTATGTAAAAGCCCCACGGAAACGAAGAGGCCAACTCGCCAGGAATATTGTCAAATATTAGTGCCGTGAGGTTGCGTTGTGTTAGGTTAGGTTATATTACGTTATTGATGTATATAAAGGTCCCACGGAGACGTAGTAGCCAACTACCCAGGAATGCAGTCAAATATTACCGCCGGGATGTTAGGTTGAGTTAGCTTAGGCTATATTACGGTATTGATGTATATGAAGGTCCCACGGGGACGTAGAGGCCAACCCGCCAGGAATGTTGTCACATATTACCGCCGAGATATTATGTTTGGTTAGGTTGGGTTATATTACGTTATTGATGTATATAAAGGTCCCACGGAGACGCATAGGCCAACTCGCCAGGAATGTTGTCAAATATTACCGCCGAGATGTTTGGTTGGGTTTGGTTAGGTTATATTACGTTATTCATGTATATAAAGGTCCCACGGAGACGTAGAAGCCAACTCGCCAGGAATGGTGTCAAATATTACCGCCGAAATGATAGGTTGGGTTAGGTTAGGATATATGACGTTATTGATGTATATAAAGGTCTCATGGAAACGTAGAGGCCAACAAGCCGGGAATGTGGTTAAACATTACCTCCGAGACGTTACTTTGGGTTAGGTTAGGTTATATTACGTTATTGATGTATATAAAAGCCCCACGGAAACGTAGAGGCTAACTCGCCAGGAATGTTGTGAAATATTAGTGCCGAGAGGTTGGGTTGTGTTAGGTTAGGTTATATTACGTTATTGATGTATATAAAGCCCCCACGGAGACGTAGAGGCCAACTCGCCAGGAATGTTGTCAAATAATAGCGCCGAAAGGTTAGGTTGGGTTAAGTTAGGTTATATTAGGTTATTGATGTATATAAAAGTCCCACGGAGACGTACAGGCCAACTAGACAGGAATGTTGTCAAATAATAGCGCCGAGAGGTTAGGTTGGGTTATATAAGGTTATATTACGTTATTGATGGATATGATGGTCCCACGGAATCATAGAATCCAACAAGCCAGGAATGTTGTCAAATATTACAGCCGAGATGTTAAGTTGGGTTATTTTAGGTTAAATTACGTTATTGATGGATATGAAAGTCCCACGGAGACGTAGAAGCCAACAAGCCAGGAATGTTGTTAAATATTAGTGCCGAGAGGTTGGGTTGTGTTAGGTTAGGTTATATTACGTTATTGATGTATATAAAGGAACCACGGAGACGTAGAGGCCAACTCGCCAGGAATTTGGCAAATAATAGCGCCGAAAGTTTAGGTTGGGTTAGGTTAGGTTATATTACGTTATTGATGTATGTAAAAGCCCCACGGAAACGAAGAGGCCAACTCGCCAGGAATATTGTCAAATATTAGTGCCGAGAGGTTGCGTTGTGTTAGGTTAGGTTATATTACGTTATTGGTGTATATAAAACTCCCACGGAGACGTAGAGGCCAGCGCGCAAGGAATATTGTCAAATAATAGCGCCGAGAGGTTAGATTGGGTTATATAAGGTTATATTACGTTATTGATGGATATGAAGGCCTCACGGAGACGTAGAGGCCAACTCGCCAGGAATGTTGTCAAATATTACCGCCGAGATGTTTGGTTGGGTTTGGTTAGGTTGTATTACGTTATTAATGTATATAAAGGTCCCACGGAGACGTAGAGGCCAACAAGCCAGGAATGTGGTCAAATATTACCACCGAGATGTTAGATTGGGTTAGGTTAGTTTATATTACGTTATTGATGTATATAAAGGTTCCACGGAGACGTAGAAGCCAAGTCGCCAGGAATGGTGTCAAATATTACCGCCGAAATGATAGGTTGGGTTAGGTTAGGATATATTACGTTATTGATGTATATAAAGGTCCCACGGAGACATAGCGGCCAACTCGCCAGGAATGCCTTCAGATATTACCGCCGAGATGTTAGGTTAGGTTGTATTATGTTATTGATGTATATAAAGGTCCCACGGAGACGTAGAGGCCAACAAGCCAGGAATGTGGTCAAATATTACCGCCGAGATGTTTGGTTGGGTTTGGTTAGGTTATATTACGTTATTCATGTATATAAAGGTTCCACGGAGACGTAGAAGCCAACTCGCCAGGAATGGTGTCAAATATTACCGCCGAAATGATAGGTTGGGTTAGGTTAGGATATATGACGTTATTGATGTATATAAAGGTCTCATGGAAACGTAGAGGCCAACAAGCCAGGAATGTGGTTAAACATTACCTCCGAGACGTTACTTTGGGTTAGGCTAGGTTATATTACGTTATTGATGTATATAAAAGCCCCACGGAAACGTAGAGGCCAACTCGCCAGGAATGTTGTGAAATATTAGTGCCGAGAGGTTGGGTTGTGTTAGGTTAGGTTATATTACGTTATTGATGTATATAAAGGCCCCACGGAGACGTAGAGGCCAACTCGCCAGGAATGTTGTCAAATAATAGCGCCGAAAGGTTAGGTTGGGTTAAGTTAGGTTATTTTAGGTTATTGATGTATATAAAAGTCCCACGGTGACGTAGAGGGCAACTCGCCAGGAATGTTTCAAATAATAGCGCCGAGAGGTTAGGTTGGGTTAGGTTAGGTTATATTACGTTATTGATGTATATAAAGGTCCCACGGAATCATAGAGGCCAACAAGCCAGGAATGTTGTCAAATATTACAGCCGAGATGTTAAGTTGGGTTATTTTAGGTTAAATTACGTTATTGATGGATATGAAAGTCCCACGGAGACGTAGAAGCCAACAAGCCAGGAATGTTGTTAAATATTAGTACCGAGATGTTAGGTTGGGTTAGGTTAGGTTATATTACGTTATTGATGTATATAAAGGTCTCATGGAAACGTAGAGGCCAACAAGCCAGGAATGTGGTTAAACATTACCTCCGAGACGTTACTTTGGGTTAGGTTAGGTTATATTACGTTATTGATGTATATAAAAGCCCCACGGAAACGTAGAGGCCAACTCGCCAGGAATGTTGTGAAATATTAGTGCCGAGAGGTTGGGTTGTGTTAGGTTAGGTTATATTACGTTATTGATGTATATAAAGGCCCCACGGAGACGTAGAGGCCAACTCGCCAGGAATGTTGTCAAATAATAGCGCCGAAAGGGTAGGTTGGGTTAAGTTAGGTTATATTAGGTTATTGATGTATATAAAAGTCCCACGGAGACGTAGAGGCCAACTCGCCAGGAATTTGGCAAATAATAGCGCCGAAAGTTTAGGTTGGGTTAGGTTAGGTTATATTACGTTATTGATGTATGTAAAAGCAGCACGGAAACGAAGAGGCCAGCTCGCCAGGAATATTGTCAAATATTAGTGCCGAGAGGTTACGTTGTGTTAGGTTAGGTTATATTACGTTATTGATGTATATAAAGGTCCCACGGAGACGTAGTAGCCAACTCTCCAGGAATGCAGTCAAATATTACCGCCGGGATGTTAGGTTGAGTTAGCTTAGGCTATATTACGGTATTGATGTATATGAAGGTCCCACGGGGACGTAGAGGCCAACCCGCCAGGAATGTTGTCACATATTACCGCCGAGATATTATGTTTGGTTAGGTTGGGTTATATTACGTTATTGATGTATATAAAGGTCCCACGGAGACGCATAGGCCAACTCGCCAGGAATGTTGTCAAATATTACCGCCGAGATGTTTGGTTGGGTTTGGTTAGGTTATATTACGTTATTCATGTATATAAAGGTCCCACGGAGACGTAGAAGCCAACTCGCCAGGAATGGTGTCAAATATTACCGCCGAAATGATAGGTTGGGTTAGGTTAGGATATATGACGTTATTGATGTATATAAAGGTCTCATGGAAACGTAGAGGCCAACAAGCCGGGAATGTGGTTAAACATTACCTCCGAGACGTTACTTTGGGTTAGGTTAGGTTATATTACGTTATTGATGTATATAAAAGCCCCACGGAAACGTAGAGGCTAACTCGCCAGGAATGTTGTGAAATATTAGTGCCGAGAGGTTGGGTTGTGTTAGGTTAGGTTATATTACGTTATTGATGTATATAAAGCCCCCACGGAGACGTAGAGGCCAACTCGCCAGGAATGTTGTCAAATAATAGCGCCGAAAGGTTAGGTTGGGTTAAGTTAGGTTATATTAGGTTATTGATGTATATAAAAGTCCCACGGAGACGTACAGGCCAACTAGACAGGAATGTTGTCAAATAATAGCGCCGAGAGGTTAGGTTGGGTTATATAAGGTTATATTACGTTATTGATGGATATGATGGTCCCACGGAATCATAGAATCCAACAAGCCAGGAATGTTGTCAAATATTACAGCCGAGATGTTAAGTTGGGTTATTTTAGGTTAAATTACGTTATTGATGGATATGAAAGTCCCACGGAGACGTAGAAGCCAACAAGCCAGGAATGTTGTTAAATATTAGTGCCGAGAGGTTGGGTTGTGTTAGGTTAGGTTATATTACGTTATTGATGTATATAAAGGAACCACGGAGACGTAGAGGCCAACTCGCCAGGAATTTGGCAAATAATAGCGCCGAAAGTTTAGGTTGGGTTAGGTTAGGTTATATTACGTTATTGATGTATGTAAAAGCCCCACGGAAACGAAGAGGCCAACTCGCCAGGAATATTGTCAAATATTAGTGCCGAGAGGTTGCGTTGTGTTAGGTTAGGTTATATTACGTTATTGGTGTATATAAAACTCCCACGGAGACGTAGAGGCCAGCGCGCAAGGAATATTGTCAAATAATAGCGCCGAGAGGTTAGATTGGGTTATATAAGGTTATATTACGTTATTGATGGATATGAAGGCCTCACGGAGACGTAGAGGCCAACTCGCCAGGAATGTTGTCAAATATTACCGCCGAGATGTTTGGTTGGGTTTGGTTAGGTTATATTACGTTATTCATGTATATAAAGGTTCCACGGAGACGTAGAAGCCAACTCGGCAGGAATGGTGTCAAATATTACCGCCGAAATGATAGGTTGGGTTAGGTTAGGATATATTACGTTATTGATGTATATAAAGGTCCCACGGAGACATAGCGGCCAACTCGCCAGGAATGCCTTCAGATATTACCGCCGAGATGTTAGGTTAGGTTGTATTATGTTATTGATGTATATAAAGGTCCCACGGAGACGTAGAGGCCAACAAGCCAGGAATGTGGTCAAATATTACCGCCGAGATGTTAGGTTGGGATAGGTCAGGTTATATTACGTCATTGATGTATATGAAAGTCCCACGGAAACGTAGGGTCCAACTCGCCAGGAATGTTGTCAAATATTACCGCAGAAATTATAGGTTGTGTTAGATTAGGTTATATTACGTTATTGATGTGTATAAAGGTCCGACGGAGACGTAGAAGCCAATAAGCCAGGAGTGTTGCCAAATATTACCGCCGAGATATTAGGTTTGGTTAGGTTGGGTTATATTACGTTATTGATGTATATAAAGGTCCCACGGAGACGCAGAGGCCAACTCGCCAGGAATGTTGTCAAATATTACCGCCGAGATGTTTGGTTGGGTTTGGTTAGGTTGTATTACGTTATTAATGTATATAAAGGTCCCACGGAGACGTAGAGGCCAACAAGCCAGGAATGTGGTCAAATATTACCACCGAGATGTTAGATTGGGTTAGGTTAGTTTATATTACGTTATTGATGTATATAAAGGTTCCACGGAGACGTAGAAGCCAAGTCGCCAGGAATGGTGTCAAATATTACCGCCGAAATGATAGGTTGGGTTAGGTTAGGATATATTACGTTATTGATGTATATAAAGGTCCCACGGAGACATAGCGGCCAACTCGCCAGGAATGCCTTCAGATATTACCGCCGAGATGTTAGGTTAGGTTGTATTATGTTATTGATGTATATAAAGGTCCCACGGAGACGTAGAGGCCAACAAGCCAGGAATGTGGTCAAATATTACCGCCGAGATGTTTGGTTGGGTTTGGTTAGGTTATATTACGTTATTCATGTATATAAAGGTTCCACGGAGACGTAGAAGCCAACTCGCCAGGAATGGTGTCAAATATTACCGCCGAAATGATAGGTTGGGTTAGGTTAGGATATATGACGTTATTGATGTATATAAAGGTCTCATGGAAACGTAGAGGCCAACAAGCCAGGAATGTGGTTAAACATTACCTCCGAGACGTTACTTTGGGTTAGGCTAGGTTATATTACGTTATTGATGTATATAAAAGCCCCACGGAAACGTAGAGGCCAACTCGCCAGGAATGTTGTGAAATATTAGTGCCGAGAGGTTGGGTTGTGTTAGGTTAGGTTATATTACGTTATTGATGTATATAAAGGCCCCACGGAGACGTAGAGGCCAACTCGCCAGGAATGTTGTCAAATAATAGCGCCGAAAGGTTAGGTTGGGTTAAGTTAGGTTATATTAGGTTATTGATGTATATAAAAGTCCCACGGTGACGTAGAGGGCAACTCGCCAGGAATGTTTCAAATAATAGCGCCGAGAGGTTAGGTTGGGTTAGGTTAGGTTATATTACGTTATTGATGTATATAAAGGTCCCACGGAATCATAGAGGCCAACAAGCCAGGAATGTTGTCAAATATTACAGCCGAGATGTTAAGTTGGGTTATTTTAGGTTAAATTACGTTATTGATGGATATGAAAGTCCCACGGAGACGTAGAAGCCAACAAGCCAGGAATGTTGTTAAATATTAGTACCGAGATGTTAGGTTGGGTTAGGTTAGGTTATATTACGTTATTGATGTATATAAAGGTCTCATGGAAACGTAGAGGCCAACAAGCCAGGAATGTGGTTAAACATTACCTCCGAGACGTTACTTTGGGTTAGGTTAGGTTATATTACCTTATTGATGTATATAAAAGCCCCACGGAAACGTAGAGGCCAACTCGCCAGGAATGTTGTGAAATATTAGTGCCGAGAGGTTGGGTTGTGTTAGGTTAGGTTATATTACGTTATTGATGTATATAAAGGCCCCACGGAGACGTAGAGGCCAACTCGCCAGGAATGTTGTCAAATAATAGCGCCGAAAGGGTAGGTTGGGTTAAGTTAGGTTATATTAGGTTATTGATGTATATAAAAGTCCCACGGAGACGTAGAGGCCAACTCGCCAGGAATTTGGCAAATAATAGCGCCGAAAGTTTAGGTTGGGTTAGGTTAGGTTATATTACGTTATTGATGTATGTAAAGGTCCCACGGAATCATAGAGGCCAACAAGCCAGGAATGTTGTCAAATATTACAGCCGAGATTTTAAGTTGGGTTATTTTAGGTTAAATTACGTTATTGATGGATATGAAAGTCCCACGGAGACGTAGAAGCCAACAAGCCAGGAATGTTGTTAAATATTAGTACCGAGATGTTAGGTTGGGTTAGGTTAGGTTATATTACGTTATTGATGTATATAAAGGTCTCAGGGAAACGTAGAGGCCAAAAAGCCAGGAATGTGGTTAAACATTACCTCCGAGACGTTACTTTGGGTTAGGTTAGGTTATATTACGTTATTTATGTATATAAAAGCCCCACGGAAACGTAGAGGCCAACTCGTCAGGAATGTTGTGAAATATTAGTGCCGAGAGGTTGGGTTGTGTTAGGTTAGGTTATATTACGTTATTGATGTATATAAAGGCCCCACGGAGACGTAGAGGCCAACTCGCCAGGAATGTTGTCAAATAATAGCGCCGAAAGGTTAGGTTGGGTTAAGTTAGGTTATATTAGGTTATTGATGTATATAAAAGTCCCACGGAGACGTAGAGGCCAACTCGCCAGGAATTTGGCAAATAATAGCGCCGAAAGTTTAGGTTGGGTTAGGTTAGGTTATATTACGTTATTGATGTATGTAAAGGTCCCACGGAATCATAGAGGCCAACAAGCCAGGAATGTTGTCAAATATTACAGCCGAGATTTTAAGTTGGGTTATTTTAGGTTAAATTACGTTATTGATGGATATGAAAGTCCCACGGAGACGTAGAAGCCAACAAGCCAGGAATGTTGTTAAACATTAGTGCCGAGAGGTTGGGTTGTGCTAGGTTAGGTTATATTACGTTATTGATGTATATAAAAGTCCCACGGAGACGTAGAGGCCAACTCGCCAGGAATTTGGCAAATAATAGCGCCGAAAGTTTAGGTTGGGTTAGGTTAGGTTATATTACGTTATTGATGTATGTAAAAGCAGCACGGAAACGAAGAGGCCAGCTCGCCAGGAATATTGTCAAATATTAGTGCCGAGAGGTTGCGTTGTGTTAGGTTAGGTTATATTACGTTATTGATGTATATAAAGGTCCCACGGAGACGTAGTAGCCAACTCTCCAGGAATGCAGTCAAATATTACCGCCGGGATGTTAGGTTGAGTTAGCTTAGGCTATATTACGGTATTGATGTATATGAAGGTCCCACGGAGACGTAGAGGCCAACCCGCCAGGAATGTTGTCACATATTACCGCCGAGATATTAGGTTTGGTTAGGTTGGGTTATATTACGTTATTGATGTATATAAAGGTCCCACGGAGACGCAGAGGCCAACTCGCCAGGAATGTTGTCAAATATTACCGCCGAGATGTTTGGTTGGGTTTGGTTAGGTTATATTACGTTATTCATGTATATTAAGGTCCCACGGAGACGTAGAAGCCAACTCGCCAGGAATGGTGTCAAATATTACCGCCGAAATGATAGGTTGGGTTAGGTGAGGATATATGACGTTATTGATGTATATAAAGGTCCCACGGAGACATAGCGGCCAACTCGCCAGGAATGTCTTCAGATATTACCGCCGAGATGTTAGGTTAGGTTGTATTATGTTATTGATGTATATAAAGGTCCCACGGAGACGTAGAGGCCAACAAGCCAGGAATGTGGTCAAATATTACCGCCGAGATGTTAGGTTGGGTTAGGTCAGGTTATATTACGTCATTGATGTATATGAAAGTCCCACGGAAACGTAGAGGCCAACTCGCCAGGAATGGTGTCAAATATTACCGCCGAAATGTTAAGTTGGTTTAGGTTAGGTTGTATTACGTCATAGATGTATACAGTGTTCCCTCCGAGAAGTAGGTCCCGACAATCAAGGAATGTGGCTAAATGGTACCCCGAGAGGTTAGGTTGGGTTAGGTTAGGTTGTATTACGTCATAGATCTATACAGTGTTCCCACCGAGAAGTAGGTCCCGACAATCAAGGAATGTGGCTAAATGGTACCCCGAGAGGTTAGGTTGGGTTAGGTTACTTTATATTTCCTTATTGATGTATATAAAGGTCCCACGGAGACGTAGAGGCCAACTCGCCACGAATGTTGTTAAATATTACCGCCGACATGTTAGGTTGGGTTAGGTTTGGTTATATTACGTTATAGATATATATAAAGGTACCACGGAGACGTAGAGGCCAACGAGCCAGGAATGTGGTCAAATATCACCGCCGAGATGTTAGATTGTGTTAGGTTAGGTTATATTACGTTATTCATGTATATAAAGGTCCCACGGAGACGTAGAAGCCAACTCTCCAGGAATGGTGTCAAATATTACCGCCGAAATGATAGGTTGGGTTAGGTGAGGATATATGTCGTTATTGATGTATATAAAGGTCCCACGGAGACATAGCGGCCAACTCGCCAGGAATGTTGTCAAATAATAGCGCCGAAAGGTTAGGTTGGGTTAAGTTAGGTTATATTAGGTTATTGATGTATATAAAAGTCCCACGGAAACGTAGAGGCCAACTCGCCAGGAATTTGGCAAATAATAGCGCCGAAAGTTTAGGTTGGGTTAGGTTAGGTTATATTACGTTATTGATGTATGTAAAAGCCCCACGGAAACGAAGAGGCCAACTCGCCAGGAATATTGTCAAATATTAGTGCCGAGAGGTTGCGTTGTGTTAGGTTAGGTTATATTACGTTATTCATGTATATAAAGGTCCCACGGAGACGTAGTAGCCAACTCTCCAGGAATGCAGTCAAATATTACCGCCGGGATGTTAGGTTGAGTTAGCTTAGGCTATATTACGGTATTGATGTATATGAAGGTCCCACGGGGACGTAGAGGCCAACCCGCCAGGAATGTTGTCACATATTACCGCCGAGATATTATGTTTGGTTAGGTTGGGTTATATTACGTTATTGATGTATATAAAGGTCCCACGGAGACGCATAGGCCAACTCGCCAGGAATGTTGTCAAATATTACCGCCGAGATGTTTGGTTGGGTTTGGTTAGGTTATATTACGTTATTCATGTATATAAAGGTCCCACGGAGACGTAGAAGCCAACTCGCCAGGAATGGTGTCAAATATTACCGCCGAAATGATAGGTTGGGTTAGGTTAGGATATATGACGTTATTGATGTATATAAAGGTCTCATGGAAACGTAGAGGCCAACAAGCCAGGAATGTGGTTAAACATTACCTCCGAGACGTTACTTTGGGTTAGGTTAGGTTATATTACGTTATTGATGTATATAAAAGCCCCACGGAAACGTAGAGGCTAACTCGCCAGGAATGTTGTGAAATATTAGTGCCGAGAGGTTGGGTTGTGTTAGGTTAGGTTATATTACGTTATTGATGTATATAAAGCCCCCACGGAGACGTAGAGGCCAACTCGCCAGGAATATTGTCAAATATTAGTGCCGAGAGGTTGCGTTGTGTTAGGTTAGGTTATATTACGTTATTGCTGTATATAAAACTCCCACGGAGACGTAGAGGCCAGCTCGCAAGGAATATTGTCAAATAATAGCGCCGAGAGGTTAGGTTGGGTTATATAAGGTTATATTACGTTATTGATGGATATGAAGGCCTCACGGAGACGTAGAGGCCAACTCGCCAGGAATGTTGTCAAATATTACCGCCGAGATGTTTGGTTGGGTTTGGTTAGGTTATATTACGTTATTCGTGTATATAAAGGTTCCACGGAGACGTAGAAGCCAACTCGCCAGGAATGGTGTCAAATATTACCGCCGAAATGATAGGTTGGGTTAGGTTAGG
Source organism: Xylocopa violacea (assembly GCA_963969225.1). Classification (NCBI taxonomy): domain Eukaryota; kingdom Metazoa; phylum Arthropoda; class Insecta; order Hymenoptera; family Apidae; genus Xylocopa; species Xylocopa violacea. Next base: position 1,024,424 of record CAXAJV010000741.1, on the reverse strand, counting down.
ATATATTACGTTATTGATGTATATAAAGGTCCCACGGAGACATAGCGGCCAACTCGCCAGGAATGCCTTCAGATATTACCGCCGAGATGTTAGGTTAGGTTGTATTATGTTATTGATGTATATAAAGGTCCCACGGAGACGTAGAGGCCAACAAGCCAGGAATGTGGTCAAATATTACCGCCGAGATGTTAGGTTGGGTTAGGTCAGGTTATATTACGTCATTGATGTATATGAAAGTCCCACGGAAACGTAGGGTCCAACTCGCCAGGAATGTTGTCAAATATTACCGCAGAAATTATAGGTTGTGTTAGATTAGGTTATATTACGTTATTGATGTGTATAAAGGTCCGACGGAGACGTAGAAGCCAATAAGCCAGGAGTGTTGCCAAATATTACCGCCGAGATATTAGGTTTGGTTAGGTTGGGTTATATTACGTTATTGATGTATATAAAGGTCCCACGGAAACGCAGAGGCCAACTCGCCAGGAATGTTGTCAAATATTACCGCCGAGATGTTTGGTTGGGTTTGGTTAGGTTGTATTACGTTATTAATGTATATAAAGGTCCCACGGAGACGTAGAGGCCAACAAGCCAGGAATGTGGTCAAATATTACCACCGAGATGTTAGATTGGGTTAGGTTAGTTTATATTACGTTATTGATGTATATAAAGGTTCCACGGAGACGTAGAAGCCAACTCGCCAGGAATGGTGTCAAATATTACCGCCGAAATGATAGGTTGGGTTAGGTTAGGATATATTACGTTATTGATGTATATAAAGGTCCCACGGAGACATAGCGGCCAACTCGCCAGGAATGCCTTCAGATATTACCGCCGAGATGTTAGGTTAGGTTGTATTATGTTATTGATGTATATAAAGGTCCCACGGAGACGTAGAGGCCAACAAGCCAGGAATGTGGTCAAATATTACCGCCGAGATGTTAAGTTGGGTTATTTTAGGTTAAATTACGTTATTGATGGATATGAAAGTCCCACGGAGACGTAGAAGCCAACAAGCCAGGAATGTTGTAAAATATTAGTACCGAGATGTTAGGTTGGGTTAGGTTAGGTTATATTACTTTATTGATGTATATAAAGGTCTCAGGGAAACGTAGAGGCCAACAAGCCAGGAATGTGGTTAAACATTACCTCCGAGACGTTACTTTGGGTTAGGTTAGGTTATATTACGTTATTGATGTATATAAAAGCCCCACGGAAACGTAGAGGCCAACTCGCCAGGAATGTTGTGAAATATTAGTGCCGGGAGGTTGGGTTGTGTTAGGTTAGGTTATATTACGTTATTGATGTATATAAAGGCCCCACGGAGACGTAGAGGCCAACTCGCCAGGAATGTTGTCAAATAATAGCGCCGAAAGGTTAGGTTGGGTTAAGTTAGGTTATATTAGGTTATTGATGTATATAAAAGTCCCACGGTGACGTAGAGGGCAACTCGCCAGGAATGTTTCAAATAATAGCGCCGAGAGGTTAGGTTGGGTTAGGTTAGGTTATATTACGTTATTGATGTATATAAAGGTCCCACGGAATCATAGAGGCCAACAAGCCAGGAATGTTGTCAAATATTACAGCCGAGATGTTAAGTTGGGTTATTTTAGGTTAAATTACGTTATTGATGGATATGAAAGTCCCACGGAGACGTAGAAGCCAACAAGCCAGGAATGTTGTTAAATATTAGTACCGAGATGTTAGGTTGGGTTAGGTTAGGTTATATTACGTTATTGATGTATATAAAGGTCTCATGGAAACGTAGAGGCCAACAAGCCAGGAATGTGGTTAAACATTACCTCCGAGACGTTACTTTGGGTTAGGTTAGGTTATATTACGTTATTGATGTATATAAAAGCCCCACGGAAACGTAGAGGCCAACTCGCCAGGAATGTTGTGAAATATTAGTGCCGAGAGGTTGGGTTGTGTTAGGTTAGGTTATATTACGTTATTGATGTATATAAAGGCCCCACGGAGACGTAGAGGCCAACTCGCCAGGAATGTTGTCAAATAATAGCGCCGAAAGGTTAGGTTGGGTTAAGTTAGGTTATATTAGGTTATTGATGTATATAAAAGTCCCACGGAGACGTAGAGGCCAACTCGCCAGGAATTTGGCAAATAATAGCGCCGAAAGTTTAGGTTGGGTTAGGTTAGGTTATATTACGTTATTGATGTATGTAAAGGTCCCACGGAATCATAGAGGCCAACAAGCCAGGAATGTTGTCAAATATTACAGCCGAGATTTTAAGTTGGGTTATTTTAGGTTAAATTACGTTATTGATGGATATGAAAGTCCCACGGAGACGTAGAAGCCAACAAGCCAGGAATGTTGTTAAATATTAGTACCGAGATGTTAGGTTGGGTTAGGTTAGGTTATATTACGTTACTGATGTATATAAAGGTCTCAGGGAAACGTAGAGGCCAACAAGCCAGGAATGTGGTTAAACATTACCTCCGAGACGTTACTTTGGGTTAGGTTAGGTTACATTACGTTATTTATGTATATAAAAGCCCCACGGAAACGTAGAGGCCAACTCGTCAGGAATGTTGTGAAATATTAGTGCCGAGAGGTTGGGTTGTGTTAGGTTAGGTTATATTACGTTATTGATGTATATAAAGGCCCCACGGAGACGTAGAGGCCAACTCGCCAGGAATGTTGTCAAATAATAGCGCCGAAAGGTTAGGTTGGGTTAGGTTAAGTTATATTACGTTATTGATGTATATAAAGGTCCCACGGAATCATAGAGGCCAACAAGCCAGGAATGTTGTTAAACATTAGTGCCGAGAGGTTGGGTTGTGCTAGGTTAGGTTATATTACGTTATTGATGTATATAAAAGTCCCACGGAGACGTAGAGGCCAACTCGCCAGGAATTTGGCAAATAATAGCGCCGAAAGTTTAGGTTGGGTTAGGTTAGGTTATATTACGTTATTGATGTATGTAAAAGCAGCACGGAAACGAAGAGGCCAGCTCGCCAGGAATATTGTCAAATATTAGTGCCGAGAGGTTGCGTTGTGTTAGGTTAGGTTATATTACGTTATTGATGTATATAAAGGTCCCACGGAGACGTAGTAGCCAACTCTCCAGGAATGCAGTCAAATATTACCGCCGGGATGTTAGGTTGAGTTAGCTTAGGCTATATTACGGTATTGATGTATATGAAGGTCCCACGGAGACGTAGAGGCCAACCCGCCAGGAATGTTGTCACATATTACCGCCGAGATATTAGGTTTGGTTAGGTTGGGTTATATTACGTTATTGATGTATATAAAGGTCCCACGGAGACGCAGAGGCCAACTCGCCAGGAATGTTGTCAAATATTACCGCCGAGATGTTTGGTTGGGTTTGGTTAGGTTATATTACGTTCTTCATGTATATTAAGGTCCCACGGAGACGTAGAAGCCAACTCGCCAGGAATGGTGTCAAATATTACCGCCGAAATGATAGGTTGGGTTACGTTAGGATATATGACGTTATTGATGTATATAAAGGTCCCACGGAGACATAGCGGCCAACTCGCCAGGAATGTCTTCAGATATTACCACCGAGATGTTAGGTTAGGTTGTATTATGTTATTGATGTATATAAAGGTCCCACGGAGACGTAGAGGCCAACAAGCCAGGAATGTGGTCAAATATTACCGCCGAGATGTTAGGTTGGGTTAGGTCAGGTTATATTACGTCATTGATGTATATGAAAGTCCCACGGAAACGTAGAGGCCAACTCGCCAGGAATGGTGTCAAATATTACCGCCGAAATGTTAAGTTGGTTTAGGTTAGGTTGTATTACGTCATAGATGTATACAGTGTTCCCTCCGAGAAGTAGGTCCCGACAATCAAGGAATGTGGCTAAATGGTACCCCGGGAGGTTAGGTTGGGTTAGGTTAGGTTGTATTACGTCATAGATCTATACAGTGTTCCCACCGAGAAGTAGGTCCCGACAATCAAGGAATGTGGCTAAATGGTACCCCGAGAGGTTAGGTTGGGTTAGGTTACTTTATATTTCCTTATTGATGTATATAAAGGTCCCACGGAGACGTAGAGGCCAACTCGCCACGAATGTTGTTAAATATTACCGCCGACATGTTAGGTTGGGTTAGGTTTGGTTATATTACGTTATAGATATATATAAAGGTACCACGGAGACGTAGAGGCCAACGAGCCAGGAATGTGGTCAAATATCACCGCCGAGATGTTAGATTGTGTTAGGTTAGGTTATATTACGTTATTCATGTATATAAAGGTCCCACGGAGACGTAGAAGCCAACTCGCCAGGAATGGTGTCAAATATTACCGCCGAAATGATAGGTTGGGTTAGGTGAGGATATATGACGTTATTGATGTATATAAAGGTCCCACGGAGACATAGCGGCCAACTCGCCAGGAATGTTGTCAAATAATAGCGCCGAAAGGTTAGGTTGGGTTAAGTTAGGTTATATTAGGTTATTGATGTATATAAAAGTCCCACGGAGACGTAGAGGCCAACTCGCCAGGAATTTGGCAAATAATAGCGCCGAAAGTTTAGGTTGGGTTAGGTTAGGTTATATTACGTTATTGATGTATGTAAAAGCCCCACGGAAACGAAGAGGCCAACTCGCCAGGAATATTGTCAAATATTAGTGCCGAGAGGTTGCGTTGTGTTAGGTTAGGTTATATTACGTTATTGATGTATATAAAGGTCCCACGGAGACGTAGTAGCCAACTCTCCAGGAATGCAGTCAAATATTACCGCCGGGATGTTAGGTTGAGTTAGCTTAGGCTATATTACGGTATTGATGTATATGAAGGTCCCACGGGGACGTAGAGGCCAACCCGCCAGGAATGTTGTCACATATTACCGCCGAGATATTATGTTTGGTTAGGTTGGGTTATATTACGTTATTGATGTATATAAAGGTCCCACGGAGACGCATAGGCCAACTCGCCAGGAATGTTGTCAAATATTACCGCCGAGATGTTTGGTTGGGTTTGGTTAGGTTATATTACGTTATTCATGTATATAAAGGTCCCACGGAGACGTAGAAGCCAACTCGCCAGGAATGGTGTCAAATATTACCGCCGAAATGATAGGTTGGGTTAGGTTAGGATATATGACGTTATTGATGTATATAAAGGTCTCATGGAAACGTAGAGGCCAACAAGCCAGGAATGTGGTTAAACATTACCTCCGAGACGTTACTTTGGGTTAGGTTAGGTTATATTACGTTATTGATGTATATTAAAGCCCCACGGAAACGTAGAGGCTAACTCTCCAGGAATGTTGTGAAACATTAGTGCCGAGAGGTTGGGTTGTGTTAGGTTAGGTTATATTACGTTATTGATGTATATAAAGCCCCCACGGAGACGTAGAGGCCAACTCCCCAGGAATGTTGTCAAATAATAGCGCCGAAAGGTTAGGTTGGGTTAAGTTAGGTTATATTAGGTTATTGATGTATATAAAAGTCCCACGGAGACGTAGAGGCCAACTCGCCAGGAATTTGGCAAATAATAGCGCCGAAAGTTTAGGTTGGGTTAGGTTAGGTTATATTACGTTATTGATGTATGTAAAAGCCCCACGGAAACGAAGAGGCCAACTCGCCAGGAATATTGTCAAATATTAGTGCCGAGAGGTTGCGTTGTGTTAGGTTAGGTTATATTACGTTATTGGTGTATATAAAACTCCCACGGAGACGTAGAGGCCAGCTCGCAAGGAATATTGTCAAATAATAGCGCCGAGAGGTTAGATTGGGTTATATAAGGTTATATTACGTTATTGATGGATATGAAGGCCTCACGGAGACGTAGAGGCCAACTCGCCAGGAATGTTGTCAAATATTACCGCCGAGATGTTTGGTTGGGTTTGGTTAGGTTATATTACGTTATTCATGTATATAAAGGTTCCACGGAGACGTAGAAGCCAACTCGCCAGGAATGGTGTCAAATATTACCGCCGAAATGATAGGTTGGGTTAGGTTAGGATATATTACGTTATTGATGTATATAAAGGTCCCACGGAGACATAGCGGCCAACTCGCCAGGAATGCCTTCAGATATTACCGCCGAGATGTTAGGTTAGGTTGTATTATGTTATTGATGTATATAAAGGTCTCACGGAGACGTAGAGGCCAACAAGCCAGGAATGTGGTCAAATATTACCGCCGAGATGTTAGGTTGGGTTAGGTCAGGTTATATTACGTCATTGATGTATATGAAAGTCCCACGGAAACGTAGGGTCCAACTCGCCAGGAATGTTGTCAAATATTACCGCAGAAATTATAGGTTGTGTTAGATTAGGTTATATTACGTTATTGATGTGTATAAAGGTCCGACGGAGACGTAGAAGCCAATAAGCCAGGAGTGTTGCCAAATATTACCGCCGAGATATTAGGTTTGGTTAGGTTGGGTTATATTACGTTATTGATGTATATAAAGGTCCCACGGAGACGCAGAGGCCAACTCGCCAGGAATGTTGTCAAATATTACCGCCGAGATGTTTGGTTGGGTTTGGTTAGGTTGTATTACGTTATTAATGTATATAAAGGTTCCACGGAGACGTAGAGGCCAACAAGCCAGGAATGTGGTCAAATATTACCACCGAGATGTTAGATTGGGTTAGGTTAGTTTATATTACGTTATTGATGTATATAAAGGTTCCACGGAGACGTAGAAGCCAACTCGCCAGGAATGGTGTCAAATATTACCGCCGAAATGATAGGTTGGGTTAGGTTAGGATATATTACGTTATTGATGTATATAAAGGTCCCACGGAGACATAGCGGCCAACTCGCCAGGAATGCCTTCAGATATTACCGCCGAGATGTTAGGTTAGGTTGTATTATGTTATTGATGTATATAAAGGTCCCACGGAGACGTAGAGGCCAACAAGCCAGGAATGTGGTCAAATATTACCGCCGAGATGTTTGGTTGGGTTTGGTTAGGTTATATTACGTTATTCATGTATATAAAGGTTGCACGGAGACGTAGAAGCCAACTCGCCAGGAATGGTGTCAAATATTACCGCCGAAATGATAGGTTGGGTTAGGTTAGGATATATTACGTTATTGATGTATATAAAGGTCCCACGGAGACATAGCGGCCAACTCGCCAGGAATGCCTTCAGATATTACCGCCGAGATGTTAGATTGGGTTAGGTTAGGTCATATTACGTTATTGATGTATATAAATGTCCCACGGGGACGTAGTAGCCAACTCTCCAGGAATGCAGTCAAATATTACCGCCGAGATGTTTGGTTGGGTTAGGTTAGGTTATATTACGTTATTGATGTATATAAAGGTCTCAGGGAAACGTAGAGGCCAACCCGCCAGGAATGTTGTCACATATTACCGCCGAGATATTATGTTTGGTTAGGTTGGGTTATATTACGTTATTGATGTATATAAAGGTCCCACGGAGACGCATAGGCCAACTCGCCAGGAATGTTGTCAAATATTACCGCCGAGATGTTTGGTTGGGTTTGGTTAGGTTATATTACGTTATTCATGTATATAAAGGTCCCACGGAGACGTAGAAGCCAACTCGCCAGGAATGGTGTCAAATATTACCGCCGAAATGATAAGTTGGGTTAGGTTAGGATATATGACGTTATTGATGTATATAAAGGTCTCATGGAAACGTAGAGGCCAACAAGCCAGGAATGTGGTTAAACATTACCTCCGAGACGTTACTTTGGGTTAGGTTAGGTTATATTACGTTATTGATGTATATAAAAGCCCCACGGAAACGTAGAGGCTAACTCGCCAGGAATGTTGTGAAATATTAGTGCCGAGAGGTTGGGTTGTGTTAGGTTAGGTTATATTACGTTATTGATGTATATAAAGCCCCCACGGAGACGTAGAGGCCAACTCGCCAGGAATGTTGTCAAATAATAGCGCCGAAAGGTTAGGTTGGGTTAAGTTAGGTTATATTAGGTTATTGATGTATATAAAAGTCCCACGGTGACGTAGAGGGCAACTCGCCAGGAATGTTTCAAATAATAGCGCCGAGAGGTTAGGTTGGGTTAGGTTAGGTTATATTACGTTATTGATGTATATAAAGGTCCCACGGAATCATAGAGGCCAACAAGCCAGGAATGTTGTCAAATATTACAGCCGAGATGTTAAGTTGGGTTATTTTAGGTTAAATTACGTTATTGATGGATATGAAAGTCCCACGGAGACGTAGAAGCCAACAAGCCAGGAATGTTGTTAAATATTAGTACCGAGATGTTAGGTTGGGTTAGGTTAGGTTATATTACGTTATTGATGTATATAAAGGTCTCATGGAAACGTAGAGGCCAACAAGCCAGGAATGTGGTTAAACATTACCTCCGAGACGTTACTTTGGGTTAGGTTAGGTTATATTACGTTATTGATGTATATAAAAGCCCCACGGAAACGTAGAGGCCAACTCGCCAGGAATGTTGTGAAATATTAGTGCCGAGAGGTTGGGTTGTGTTAGGTTAGGTTATATTAGGTTATTGATGTATATAAAAGTCCCACGGTGACGTAGAGGGCAACTCGCCAGGAATGTTGTCAAATAATAGCGCCGAGAGGTTAGGTTGGGTTAAGTTAGGTTATATTAGGTTATTGATGTATATAAAAGTCCCACGGTGACGTAGAGGGCAACTCGCCAGGAATGTTGTCAAATAATAGCGCCGAGAGGTTAGGTTGGGTTAGGTTAGGTTATATTACGTTATTGATGTATATAAAGGTCCCACGGAATCATAGAGGCCAACAAGCCAGGAATGTTGTCAAATATTACAGCCGAGATTTTAAGTTGGGTTATTTTAGGTTAAATTACGTTATTGATGGATATGAAAGTCCCACGGAGACGTAGAAGCCGACAAGCCAGGAATGTTGTTAAATATTAGTACCGAGATGTTAGGTTGGGTTAGGTTAGGTTATATTACGTTATTGATGTATATAAAGGTCTCAGGGAAACGTAGAGGCCAACAAGCCAGGAATGTGGTTAAACATTACCTCCGAGACGTTACTTTGGGTTAGGTTAGGTTATATTACGTTATTTATGTATATAAAAGCCCCACGGAAACGTAGAGGCCAACTCGTCAGGAATGTTGTGAAATATTAGTGCCGAGAGGTTGGGTTGTGTTAGGTTAGGTTATATTACGTTATTGATGTATATAAAGGCCCCACGGAGACGTAGAGGCCAACTCGCCAGGAATGTTGTCAAATAATAGCGCCGAAAGGTTAGGTTGGGTTAAGTTAGGTTATATTGGGTTATTGATGTATATAAAAGTCCCACGGTGACGTAGAGGGCAACTCGCCAGGAATGTTGTCAAATAATAGCGCCGAGAGGTTAGGTTGGGTTAGGTTAGGTTATATTACGTTATTGATGTATATAAAGGTCCCACGGAATCATAGAGGCCAACAAGCCAGGAATGTTGTCAAATATTACAGCCGAGATGCTAAGTTGGGTTATTTTAGGTTAAATTACGTTATTGATGGATATGAAAGTCCCACGGAGACGTAGAAGCCAACAAGCCAGGAATGTTGTTAAACATTAGTGCCGAGAGGTTGGGTTGTGCTATGTTAGGTTATATTACGTTATTGATGTATATAAAAGTCCCACGGAGACGTAGAGGCCAACTCGCCAGGAATTTGGCAAATAATAGCGCCGAAAGTTTAGGTTGGGTTAGGTTAGGTTATATTACGTTATTGATGTATGTAAAAGCAGCACGGAAACGAAGAGGCCAGCTCGCCAGGAATATTGTCAAATATTAGTGCCGAGAGGTTGCGTTGTGTTAGGTTAGGTTATATTACGTTATTGATGTATATAAAGGTCCCACGGAGACGTAGTAGCCAACTCTCCAGGAATGCAGTCAAATATTACCGCCGGGATGTTAGGTTGAGTTAGCTTAGGCTATATTACGGTATTGATGTATATGAAGGTCCCACGGAGACGTAGAGGCCAACCCGCCAGGAATGTTGTCACATATTACCGCCGAGATATTAGGTTTGGTTAGGTTGGGTTATATTACGTTATTGATGTATATAAAGGTCCCACGGAGACGCAGAGGCCAACTCGCCAGGAATGTTGTCAAATATTACCGCCGAGATGTTTGGTTGGGTTTGGTTAGGTTATATTACGTTATTCATGTATATTAAGGTCCCACGGAGACGTAGAAGCCAACTCGCCAGGAATGGTGTCAAATATTACCGCCGAAATGATAGGTTGGGTTACGTTAGGATATATGACGTTATTGATGTATATAAAGGTCCCACGGAGACATAGCGGCCAACTCGCCAGGAATGTCTTCAGATATTACCGCCGAGATGTTAGATTGGGTTAGGTTAGGTCATATTACGTTATTGATGTATATAAATGTCCCACGGGGACGTAGTAGCCAACTCTCCAGGAATGCAGTCAAATATTACCGCCGAGATGTTTGGTTGGGTTAGGTTAGGTTATATTACGTTATTGATGTATATAAAGGTCTCAGGGAAACGTAGAGGCCAACCCGCCAGGAATGTTGTCACATATTACCGCCGAGATATTATGTTTGGTTAGGTTGGGTTATATTACGTTATTGATGTATATAAAGGTCCCACGGAGACGCATAGGCCAACTCGCCAGGAATGTTGTCAAATATTACCGCCGAGATGTTTGGTTGGGTTTGGTTAGGTTATATTACGTTATTCATGTATATAAAGGTCCCACGGAGACGTAGAAGCCAACTCGCCAGGAATGGTGTCAAATATTACCGCCGAAATGATAAGTTGGGTTAGGTTAGGATATATGACGTTATTGATGTATATAAAGGTCTCATGGAAACGTAGAGGCCAACAAGCCAGGAATGTGGTTAAACATTACCTCCGAGACGTTACTTTGGGTTAGGTTAGGTTATATTACGTTATTGATGTATATAAAAGCCCCACGGAAACGTAGAGGCTAACTCGCCAGGAATGTTGTGAAATATTAGTGCCGAGAGGTTGGGTTGTGTTAGGTTAGGTTATATTACGTTATTGATGTATATAAAGCCCCCACGGAGACGTAGAGGCCAACTCGCCAGGAATGTTGTCAAATAATAGCGCCGAAAGGTTAGGTTGGGTTAAGTTAGGTTATATTAGGTTATTGATGTATATAAAAGTCCCACGGTGACGTAGAGGGCAACTCGCCAGGAATGTTTCAAATAATAGCGCCGAGAGGTTAGGTTGGGTTAGGTTAGGTTATATTACGTTATTGATGTATATAAAGGTCCCACGGAATCATAGAGGCCAACAAGCCAGGAATGTTGTCAAATATTACAGCCGAGACGTTAAGTTGGGTTATTTTAGGTTAAATTACGTTATTGATGGATATGAAAGTCCCACGGAGACGTAGAAGCCAACAAGCCAGGAATGTTGTTAAATATTAGTACCGAGATGTTAGGTTGGGTTAGGTTAGGTTATATTACGTTATTGATGTATATAAAGGTCTCATGGAAACGTAGAGGCCAACAAGCCAGGAATGTGGTTAAACATTACCTCCGAGACGTTACTTTGGGTTAGGTTAGGTTATATTACGTTATTGATGTATATAAAAGCCCCACGGAAACGTAGAGGCCAACTCGCCAGGAATGTTGTGAAATATTAGTGCCGAGAGGTTGGGTTGTGTTAGGTTAGGTTATATTAGGTTATTGATGTATATAAAAGTCCCACGGTGACGTAGAGGGCAACTCGCCAGGAATGTTGTCAAATAATAGCGCCGAGAGGTTAGGTTGGGTTAAGTTAGGTTATATTAGGTTATTGATGTATATAAAAGTCCCACGGTGACGTAGAGGGCAACTCGCCAGGAATGTTGTCAAATAATAGCGCCGAGAGGTTAGGTTGGGTTAGGTTAGGTTATATTACGTTATTGATGTATATAAAGGTCCCACGGAATCATAGAGGCCAACAAGCCAGGAATGTTGTCAAATATTACAGCCGAGATTTTAAGTTGGGTTATTTTAGGTTAAATTACGTTATTGATGGATATGAAAGTCCCACGGAGACGTAGAAGCCGACAAGCCAGGAATGTTGTTAAATATTAGTACCGAGATGTTAGGTTGGGTTAGGTTAGGTTATATTACGTTATTGATGTATATAAAGGTCTCAGGGAAACGTAGAGGCCAACAAGCCAGGAATGTGGTTAAACATTACCTCCGAGACGTTACTTTGGGTTAGGTTAGGTTATATTACGTTATTTATGTATATAAAAGCCCCACGGAAACGTAGAGGCCAACTCGTCAGGAATGTTGTGAAATATTAGTGCCGAGAGGTTGGGTTGTGTTAGGTTAGGTTATATTACGTTATTGATGTATATAAAGGCCCCACGGAGACGTAGAGGCCAACTCGCCAGGAATGTTGTCAAATAATAGCGCCGAAAGGTTAGGTTGGGTTAAGTTAGGTTATATTGGGTTATTGATGTATATAAAAGTCCCACGGTGACGTAGAGGGCAACTCGCCAGGAATGTTGTCAAATAATAGCGCCGAGAGGTTAGGTTGGGTTAGGTTAGGTTATATTACGTTATTGATGTATATAAAGGTCCCACGGAATCATAGAGGACAACAAGCCAGGAATGTTGTCAAATATTACAGCCGAGATGCTAAGTTGGGTTATTTTAGGTTAAATTACGTTATTGATGGATATGAAAGTCCCACGGAGACGTAGAAGCCAACAAGCCAGGAATGTTGTTAAACATTAGTGCCGAGAGGTTGGGTTGTGCTATGTTAGGTTATATTACGTTATTGATGTATATAAAAGTCCCACGGAGACGTAGAGGCCAACTCGCCAGGAATTTGGCAAATAATAGCGCCGAAAGTTTAGGTTGGGTTAGGTTAGGTTATATTACGTTATTGATGTATGTAAAAGCAGCACGGAAACGAAGAGGCCAGCTCGCCAGGAATATTGTCAAATATTAGTGCCGAGAGGTTGCGTTGTGTTAGGTTAGGTTATATTACGTTATTGATGTATATAAAGGTCCCACGGAGACGTAGTAGCCAACTCTCCAGGAATGCAGCCAAATATTACCGCCGGGATGTTAGGTTGAGTTAGCTTAGGCTATATTACTTTATTGATGTATATGAAGGTCCCACGGAGACGTAGAGGCCAACCCGCCAGGAATGTTGTCACATATTACCGCCGAGATATTAGGTTTGGTTAGGTTGGGTTATATTACGTTATTGATGTATATAAAGGTCCCACGGAGACGCAGAGGCCAACTCGCCAGGAATGTTGTCAAATATTACCGCCGAGATGTTTGGTTGGGTTTGGTTAGGTTATATTACGTTATTCATGTATATTAAGGTCCCACGGAGACGTAGAAGCCAACTCGCCAGGAATGGTGTCAAATATTACCGCCGAAATGATAGGTTGGGTTACGTTAGGATATATGACGTTATTGATGTATATAAAGGTCCCACGGAGACATAGCGGCCAACTCGCCAGGAATGTCTTCAGATATTACCGCCGAGATGTTAGGTTAGGTTGTATTATGTTATTGATGTATATAAAGGTCCCACGGAGACGTAGAGGCCAACAAGCCAGGAATGTGGTCAAATATTACCGCCGAGATGTTAGGTTGGGTTAGGTCAGGTTATATTACGTCATTGATGTATATGAAAGTCCCACGGAAACGTAGAGGCCAACTCGCCAGGAATGGTGTCAAATATTACCGCCGAAATGTTAAGTTGGTTTAGGTTAGGTTGTATTACGTCATAGATGTATACAGTGTTCCCTCCGAGAAGTAGGTCCCGACAATCAAGGAATGTGGCTAAATGGTACCCCGAGAGGTTAGGTTGGGTTAGGTTAGGTTGTATTACGTCATAGATCTATACAGTGTTCCCACCGAGAAGTAGGTCCCGAAAATCAAGGAATGTGGCTAAATGGTACCCCGAGAGGTTAGGTTGGGTTAGGTTACTTTATATTTCCTTATTGATGTATATAAAGGTCCCACGGAGACGTAGAGGCCAACTCGCCACGAATGTTGTTAAATATTACCGCCGACATGTTAGGTTGGGTTAGGTTTGGTTATATTACGTTATAGATATATATAAAGGTACCACGGAGACGTAGAGGCCAACGAGCCAGGAATGTGGTCAAATATCACCGCCGAGATGTTAGATTGTGTTAGGTTAGGTTATATTACGTTATTCATGTATATAAAGGTCCCACGGAGACGTAGAAGCCAACTCGCCAGGAATGGTGTCAAATATTACCGCCGAAATGATAGGTTGGGTTAGGTGAGGATATATGACGTTATTGATGTATATAAAGGTCCCACGGAGACATAGCGGCCAACTCGCCAGGAATGTTGTCAAATAATAGCGCCGAAAGGTTAGGTTGGGTTAGGTTAGGTTATATTACGTTATTGATGTATGTAAAAGCCCAACGGAAACGAAGAGGCCAACTCGCCAGGAATATTGTCAAATATTAGTGCCGAGAGGTTGCGTTGTGTTAGGTTAGGTTATATTACGTTATTGATGTATATAAAGGTTCCACGGAGACGTAGAAGCCAACTCGCCAGGAATGGTGTCAAATATTACCGCCGAAATGATAGGTTGGGTTAGGTTAGGATATATTACGTTATTGATGTATATAAAGGTCCCACGGAGACATAGCGGCCAACTCGCCAGGAATGCCTTCAGATATTACCGCCGAGATGTTAGGTTAGGTTGTATTATGTTATTGATGTATATAAAGGTCCCACGGAGACGTAGAGGCCAACAAGCCAGGAATGTAGTCAAATATTACCGCCGAGATGTTTGGTTGGGTTAGGTTAGGTTATATTACGTTATTGATGTATATAAAGGTCTCAGGGAAACGTAGAGGCCAACAAGACAGGAATGTGGTTAAACATTACCTCCGAGACGTTACTTTGGGTTAGGTTAGGTTATATTACTTTATTGATGTATATAAAAGCCCCACGGAAACGTAGAGGCCAACTCGCCAGGAATGTTGTGAAATATTAGTGCCGAGAGGTTGGGTTGTGTTAGGTTAGGTTATATTACGTTATTTATGTATATAAAAGCCCCACGGAAACGTAGAGGCCAACTCGTCAGGAATGTTGTGAAATATTAGTGCCGAGAGGTTGGGTTGTGTTAGGTTAGGTTATATTACGTTATTGATGTATATAAAGGCCCCACGGAGACGTAGAGGCCAACTCGCCAGGAATGTTGTCAAATAATAGCGCCGAAAGGTTAGGTTGGGTTAAGTTAGGTTATATTGGGTTATTGATGTATATAAAAGTCCCACGGTGACGTAGAGGGCAACTCGCCAGGAATGTTGTCAAATAATAGCGCCGAGAGGTTAGGTTGGGTTAGGTTAGGTTATATTACGTTATTGATGTATATAAAGGTCCCACGGAATCATAGAGGCCAACAAGCCAGGAATGTTGTCAAATATTACAGCCGAGATGCTAAGTTGGGTTATTTTGGGTTAAATTACGCTATTGATGGATATGAAAGTCCCACGGAGACGTAGAAGCCAACAAGCCAGGAATGTTGTTAAACATTAGTGCCGAGAGGTTGGGTTGTGCTAGGTTAGGTTATATTACGTTATTGATGTATATAAAAGTCCCACGGAGACGTAGAGGCCAACTCGCCAGGAATTTGGCAAATAATAGCGCCGAAAGTTTAGGTTGGGTTAGGTTAGGTTATATTACGTTATTGATGTATGTAAAAGCAGCACGGAAACGAAGAGGCCAGCTCGCCAGGAATATTGTCAAATATTAGTGCCGAGAGGTTGCGTTGTGTTAGGTTAGGTTATATTACGTTATTGATGTATATAAAGGTCCCACGGAGACGTAGTAGCCAACTCTCCAGGAATGCAGTCAAATATTACCGCCGGGATGTTAGGTTGAGTTAGCTTAGGCTATATTACGGTATTGATGTATATGAAGGTCCCACGGAGACGTAGAGGCCAACCCGCCAGGAATGTTGTCACATATTGCCGCCGAGATATTAGGTTTGGTTAGGTTGGGTTATATTACGTTATTGATGTATATAAAGGTCCCACGGAGACGCAGAGGCCAACTCGCCAGGAATGTTGTCAAATATTACCGCCGAGATGTTTGGTTGGGTTTGGTTAGGTTATATTACGTTATTCATGTATATAAAGGTCCCACGGAGACGTAGAAGCCAACTCGCCAGGAATGGTGTCAAATATTACCGCCGAAATGATAGGTTGGGTTAGGTTAGGATATATGACGTTATTGATGTATATAAAGGTCTCATGGAAACGTAGAGGCCAACAAGCCAGGAATGTGGTTAAACATTACCTCCGAGACGTTACTTTGGGTTAGGTTAGGTTATATTACGTTATTGATGTATATAAAAGTCCCACGGTGACGTAGAGGGCAACTCGCCAGGAATGTTGTCAAATAATAGCGCCGAGAGGTTAGGTTGGGTTAGGTTAGGTTATATTACGTTATTGATGTATATAAAGGTCCCACGGAATCATAGAGGCCAACAAGCCAGGAATGTTGTCAAATATTACAGCCGAGATTTTAAGTTGGGTTATTTTAGGTTAAATTACGTTATTGATGGATATGAAAGTCCCACGGAGACGTAGAAGCCAACAAGCCAGGAATGTTGTTAAATATTAGTACCGAGATGTTAGGTTGGGTTAGGTTAGGTTATATTACGTTATTGATGTATATAAAGGTCTCAGGGAAACGTAGAGGCCAACAAGCCAGGAATGTGGTTAAACATTACCTCCGAGACGTTACTTTGGGTTAGGTTAGGTTATATTACGTTATTTATGTATATAAAAGCCCCACGGAAACGTAGAGGCCAACTCGTCAGGAATGTTGTGAAATATTAGTGCCGAGAGGTTGGGTTGTGTTAGGTTAGGTTATATTACGTTATTGATGTATATAAAGGCCCCACGGAGACGTAGAGGCCAACTCGCCAGGAATGTTGTCAAATAATAGCGCCGAAAGGTTAGGTTGGGTTAAGTTAGGTTATATTGGGTTATTGATGTATATAAAAGTCCCACGGTGACGTAGAGGGCAACTCGCCAGGAATGTTGTCAAATAATAGCGCCGAGAGGTTAGGTTGGGTTAGGTTAGGTTATATTACGTTATTGATGTATATAAAGGTCCCACGGAATCATAGAGGCCAACAAGCCAGGAATGTTGTCAAATATTACAGCCGAGATGCTAAGTTGGGTTATTTTAGGTTAAATTACGTTATTGATGGATATGAAAGTCCCACGGAGACGTAGAAGCCAACAAGCCAGGAATGTTGTTAAACATTAGTGCCGAGAGGTTGGGTTGTGCTATGTTAGGTTATATTACGTTATTGATGTATATAAAAGTCCCACGGAGTCGTAGAGGCCAACTCGCCAGGAATTTGGCAAATAATAGCGCCGAAAGTTTAGGTTGGGTTAGGTTAGGTTATATTACGTTATTGATGTATGTAAAAGCAGCACGGAAACGAAGAGGCCAGCTCGCCAGGAATATTGTCAAATATTAGTGCCGAGAGGTTGCGTTGTGTTAGGTTAGGTTATATTACGTTATTGATGTATATAAAGGTCCCACGGAGACGTAGTAGCCAACTCTCCAGGAATGCAGTCAAATATTACCGCCGGGATGTTAGGTTGAGTTAGCTTAGGCTATATTACGGTATTGATGTATATGAAGGTCCCACGGAGACGTAGAGGCCAACCCGCCAGGAATGTTGTCACATATTACCGCCGAGATATTAGGTTTGGTTAGGTTGGGTTATATTACGTTATTGATGTATATAAAGGTCCCACGGAGACGCAGAGGCCAACTCGCCAGGAATGTTGTCAAATATTACCGCCGAGATGTTTGGTTGGGTTTGGTTAGGTTATATTACGTTATTCATGTATATTAAGGTCCCACGGAGACGTAGAAGCCAACTCGCCAGGAATGGTGTCAAATATTACCGCCGAAATGATAGGTTGGGTTACGTTAGGATATATGACGTTATTGATGTATATAAAGGTCCCACGGAGACATAGCGGCCAACTCGCCAGGAATGTCTTCAGATATTACCGCCGAGATGTTAGGTTAGGTTGTATTATGTTATTGATGTATATAAAGGTCCCACGGAGACGTAGAGGCCAACAAGCCAGGAATGTGGTCAAATATTACCGCCGAGATGTTAGGTTGGGTTAGGTCAGGTTATATTACGTCATTGATGTATATGAAAGTCCCACGGAAACGTAGAGGCCAACTCGCCAGGAATGGTGTCAAATATTACCGCCGAAATGTTAAGTTGGTTTAGGTTAGGTTGTATTACGTCATAGATGTATACAGTGTTCCCTCCGAGAAGTAGGTCCCGACAATCAAGGAATGTGGCTAAATGGTACCCCGAGAGGTTAGGTTGGGTTAGGTTAGGTTGTATTACGTCATAGATCTATACAGTGTTCCCAACGAGAAGTAGGTCCCGAAAATCAAGGAATGTGGCTAAATGGTACCCCGAGAGGTTAGGTTGGGTTAGGTTACTTTATATTTCCTTATTGATGTATATAAAGGTCCCACGGAGACGTAGAGGCCAACTCGCCACGAATGTTGTTAAATATTACCGCCGACATGTTAGGTTGGGTTAGGTTTGGTTATATTACGTTATAGATATATATAAAGGTACCACGGAGACGTAGAGGCCAACGAGCCAGGAATGTGGTCAAATATCACCGCCGAGATGTTAGATTGTGTTAGGTTAGGTTATATTACGTTATTCATGTATATAAAGGTCCCACGGAGACGTAGAAGCCAACTCGCCAGGAATGGTGTCAAATATTACCGCCGAAATGATAGGTTGGGTTAGGTGAGGATATATGACGTTATTGATGTATATAAAGGTCCCACGGAGACATAGCGGCCAACTCGCCAGGAATGTTGTCAAATAATAGCGCCGAAAGGTTAGGTTGGGTTAGGTTAGGTTATATTACGTTATTGATGTATGTAAAAGCCCAACGGAAACGAAGAGGCCAACTCGCCAGGAATATTGTCAAATATTAGTGCCGAGAGGTTGCGTTGTGTTAGGTTAGGTTATATTACGTTATTGATGTATATAAAGGTCCCACGGAGACGTAGTAGCCAACTCTCCAGGAATGCAGTCAAATATTACCGCCGGGATGTTAGGTTGAGTTAGCTTAGGCTATATTACGGTATTGATGTATATGAAGGTCCCACGGGGACGTAGAGGCCAACCCGCCAGGAATGTTGTCACATATTACCGCCGAGATATTATGTTTGGTTAGGTTGGGTTATATTACGTTATTGATGTATATAAAGGTCCCACGGAGACGCATAGGCCAACTCGCCAGGAATGTTGTCAAATATTACCGCCGAGATGTTTGGTTGGGTTTGGTTAGGTTATATTACGTTATTCATGTATATAAAGGTCCCACGGAGACGTAGAAGCCAACTCGCCAGGAATGTTGTCAAATAATAGCGCCGAAAGGTTAGGTTGGGTTAAGTTAGGTTATATTAGGTTATTGATGTATATAAAAGTCCCACGGTGACGTAGAGGGCAACTCGCCAGGAATGTTTCAAATAATAGCGCCGAAAGGTTAGGTTGGGTTAAGTTAGGTTATATTAGGTTATTGATGTATATAAAAGTCCCACGGTGACGTAGAGGGCAACTCGCCAGGAATGTTTCAAATAATAGCGCCGAGAGGTTAGGTTGGGTTAGGTTAGGTTATATTACGTTATTGATGTATATAAAGGTCCCACGGAATCATAGAGGCCAACAAGCCAGGAATGTTGTCAAATATTACAGCCGAGATGTTAAGTTGGGTTATTTTAGGTTAAATTACGTTATTGATGGATATGAAAGTCCCACGGAGATGTAGAAGCCAACAAGCCAGGAATGTTGTTAAATATTAGTACCGAGATGTTAGGTTGGGTTAGGTTAGGTTATATTACGTTATTGATGTATATAAAGGTCTCAGGGAAACGTAGAGGCCAACAAGCCAGGAATGTGGTTAAACATTACCTCCGAGACGTTACTTTGGGTTAGGTTAGGTTATATTACGTTATTGATGTATATAAAAGCCCCACGGAAACGTAGAGGCCAACTCGCCAGGAATGTTGTGAAATATTAGTGCCGAGAGGTTGGGTTGTGTTAGGTTAGGTTATATTACGTTATTGATGTATAGAAAGGCCCCACGGAGACGTAGAGGCCAACTCGCCAGGAATGTTGTCAAATAATAGCGCCGAAAGGTTAGGTTGGGTTAAGTTAGGTTATATTAGGTTATTGATGTATATAAAAGTCCCACGGTGACGTAGAGGGCAACTCGCCAGGAATGTTTCAAATAATAGCGCCGAGAGGTTAGGTTGGGTTAGGTTAGGTTATATTACGTTATTGATGTATATAAAGGTCCCACGGAATCATAGAGGCCAACAAGCCAGGAATGTTGTCAAATATTACAGCCGAGATGTTAAGTTGGGTTATTTTAGGTTAAATTACGTTATTGATGGATATGAAAGTCCCACGGAGACGTAGAAGCCAACAAGCCAGGAATGTTGTTAAATATTAGTACCGAGATGTTAGGTTGGGTTAGGTTAGGTTATATTACGTTATTGATGTATATAAAGGTCTCATGGAAACGTAGAGGCCAACAAGCCAGGAATGTGGTTAAACATTACCTCCGAGACGTTACTTTGGGTTAGGTTAGGTTATATTACGTTATTGATGTATATAAAAGCCCCACGGAAACGTAGAGGCTAACTCGCCAGGAATGTTGTGAAATATTAGTGCCGAGAGGTTGGGTTGTGTTAGGTTAGGTTATATTACGTTATTGATGTATATAAAGCCCCCACGGAGACGTAGAGGCCAACTCGCCAGGAATGTTGTCAAATAATAGCGCCGAAAGGTTAGGTTGGGTTAAGTTAGGTTATATTAGGTTATTGATGTATATAAAAGTCCCACGGTGACGTAGAGGGCAACTCGCTAGGAATGTTGTCAAATAATAGCGCCGAGAGGTTAGGTTGGGTTAGGTTAGGTTATATTACGTTATTGATGTATATAAAAGTCCCACGGAATCATAGAGGCCAACAAGCCAGGAATGTTGTCAAATATTACAGCCGAGATGTTAAGTTGGGTTATTTTAGGTCAAATTACGTTATTGATGGATATGAAAGTCCCACGGAGACGTAGAAGCCAACAAGCCAGGAATGTTGTTAAATATTAGTACCGAGATGTTAGGTTGGGTTAGGTTAGGTTATATTACGTTATTGATGTATATAAAGGTCTCATGGAAACGTAGAGGCCAACAAGCCAGGAATGTGGTTAAACATTACCTCCGAGACGTTACTTTGTGTTAGGTTAGGTTATATTACGTTATTGATGTATATAAAAGCCCCACGGAAACGTAGAGGCCAACTCGCCAGGAATGTTGTGAAATATTAGTGCCGAGAGGTTGGGTTGTGTTAGGTTAGGTTATATTACGTTATTGATGTATATAAAGGCCCCACGGAGACGTAGAGGCCAACTCGCCAGGAATGTTGTCAAATAATAGCGCCGAAAGGTTAGGTTGGGTTAAGTTAGGTTATATTAGGTTATTGATGTATATAAAAGTCCCACGGAGACGTAGAGGCCAACTAGCCAGGAATGTTGTCAAATAATAGCGCCGAGAGGTTAGGTTGGGTTATATAAGGTTATATTACGTTATTGATGGATATGAAGGTCTCACGGAGACGTAGAGGCCAACTCGCCAGTAATGTTGTCAAACATTACCGCGGAGATGTTAGGTTGGGTTAGGTTAGGTTATATTACGTTATTGATGTATATAAAGGTCCCACGGAATCATAGAGGCCAACAAGCCAGGAATGTTGTCAAATATTACAGCCGAGATGTTAAGTTGGGTTATTTTAGGTTAAATTACGTTATTGATGGATATGAAAGTCCCACGGAGACGTAGAAGCCAACAAGACAGGAATGTTGTTAAATATTAGTACCGAGATGTTAGGTTGGGTTAGGTTAGGTTATATTACGTTATTGATGTATATAAAGGTCTCAGGGAAACGTAGAGGCCAACAAGCCAGGAATGTGGTTAAACATTACCTCCGAGACGTTACTTTGGGTTAGGTTAGGTTATATTACGTTATTGATGTATATAAAAGCCCCACGGAAACGTAGAGGCCAACTCGCCAGGAATGTTGTGAAATATTAGTGCCGAGAGGTTGGGTTGTGTTAGGTTAGGTTATATTACGTTATTGATGTATATAAAGGCCCCACGGAGACGTAGAGGCCAACTCGCCAGGAATGTTGTCAAATAATAGCACCGAAAGGTTAGGTTGGGTTAAGTTAGGTTATATTAGGTTATTGATGTATATAAAAGTCCCACGGAGACGTAGAGGCCAACTCGCCAGGAATTTGGCAAATAATAGCGCCGAAAGTTTAGGTTGGGTTAGGTTAGTTTATATTACGTTATTGATGTATGTAAAAGCCCCACGGAAACGAAGAGGCCAGCTCGCCAGGAATATTGTCAAATATTAGTGCCGAGAGGTTGCGTTGTGTTAGGTTAGGTTATATTACGTTATTGATGTATATAAAGGTCCCACGGAGACGTAGTAGCCAACTCTCCAGGAATGCAGTCAAATATTACCGCCGGGATGTTAGGTTGAGTTAGCTTAGGCTATATTACGGTATTGATGTATATGAAGGTCCCACGGGGACGTAGAGGCCAACCCGCCAGGAATGTTGTCACATATTACCGCCGAGATATTATGTTTGGTTAGGTTGGGTTATATTACGTTATTGATGTATATAAAGGTCCCACGGAGACGCATAGGCCAACTCGCCAGGAATGTTGTCAAATATTACCGCCGAGATGTTTGGTTGGGTTTGGTTAGGTTATATTACGTTATTCATGTATATAAAGGTCCCACGGAGACGTAGAAGCCAACTCGCCAGGAATGGTGTCAAATATTACCGCCGAAATGATAGGTTGGGTTAGGTTAGGATATATGACGTTATTGATGTATATAAAGGTCTCATGGAAACGTAGAGGCCAACAAGCCAGGAATGTGGTTAAACATTACCTCCGAGACGTTACTTTGGGTTAGGTTAGGTTATATTACGTTATTGATGTATATAAAAGCCCCACGGAAACGTAGAGGCCAACTCGCCAGGAATGTTGTGAAATATTAGTGCCGAGAGGTTGGGTTGTGTTAGGTTAGGTTATATTACGTTATTGATGTATAGAAAGGCCCCACGGAGACGTAGAGGCCAACTCGCCAGGAATGTTGTCAAATAATAGCGCCGAAAGGTTAGGTTGGGTTAAGTTAGGTTATATTAGGTTATTGATGTATATAAAAGTCCCACGGTGACGTAGAGGGCAACTCGCCAGGAATGTTTCAAATAATAGCGCCGAGAGGTTAGGTTGGGTTAGGTTAGGTTATATTACGTTATTGATGTATATAAAGGTCCCACGGAATCATAGAGGCCAACAAGCCAGGAATGTTGTCAAATATTACAGCCGAGATGTTAAGTTGGGTTATTTTAGGTTAAATTACGTTATTGATGGATATGAAAGTCCCACGGAGATGTAGAAGCCAACTCGCCAGGAATGTTGTGAAATATTAGTGCCGAGAGGTTGGGTTGTGTTAGGTTAGGTTATATTAGGTTATTGATGTATATAAAAGTCCCACGGTGACGTAGAGGGCAACTCGCCAGGAATGTTGTCAAATAATAGCGCCGAGAGGTTAGGTTGGGTTAAGTTAGGTTATATTAGGTTATTGATGTATATAAAAGTCCCACGGTGACGTAGAGGGCAACTCGCCAGGAATGTTGTCAAATAATAGCGCCGAGAGGTTAGGTTGGGTTAGGTTAGGTTATATTACGTTATTGATGTATATAAAGGCCCCACGGAGACGTAGAGGCCAACTCGCCAGGAATGTTGTCAAATAATAGCGCCGAAAGGTTAGGTTGGGTTAAGTTAGGTTATATTAGGTTATTGATGTATATAAAAGTCCCACGGAGACGTAGAGGCCAACTAGCCAGGAATGTTGTCAAATAATAGCGCCGAGAGGTTAGGTTGGGTTATATAAGGTTATATTACGTTATTGATGGATATGAAGGTCTCACGGAGACGTAGAGGCCAACTCGCCAGTAATGTTGTCAAACATTACCGCGGAGATGTTAGGTTGGGTTAGGTTAGGTTATATTACGTTATTGATGTATATAAAGGTCCCACGGAATCATAGAGGCCAACAAGCCAGGAATGTTGTCAAATATTACAGCCGAGATGTTAAGTTGGGTTATTTTAGGTTAAATTACGTTATTGATGGATATGAAAGTCCCACGGAGACGTAGAAGCCAACAAGACAGGAATGTTGTTAAATATTAGTACCGAGATGTTAGGTTGGGTTAGGTTAGGTTATATTACATTATTGATGTATATAAAGGTCTCAGGGAAACGTAGAGGCCAACAAGCCAGGAATGTGGGTAAACATTACCTCCGAGACGTTACTTTGGGTTAGGTTAGGTTATATTACGTTATTGATGTATATAAAAGCCCCACGGAAACGTAGAGGCCAACTCGCCAGGAATGTTGTGAAATATTAGTGCCGAGAGGTTGGGTTGTGTTAGGTTAGGTTATATTACGTTATTGATGTATATAAAGGCCCCACGGAGACGTAGAAGCCAATAAGCCAGGAGTGTTGCCAAATATTACCGCCGAGTTGTTTGGTTGGGTTTGGTTGGGTTGTATTACGTTATTAATGTATATAAAGTTCCCACGGAGACGTAGAGGCCAACAAGCCAGGAATGTGGTCAAATATTACCACCGAGATGTTAGATTCGGTTAGGTTAGTTTATATTACGTTATTGATGTATCTAAAGGACGCACGGAGGAGTAGAAGCCCACTCGCCAGGAATGTTGTCAAATATTACCGCCGAGGTGTTAGGTTGTGTTAGGTTAGGTTATATTACGTTATTGATGTATATAAAAGCCCCACGGAAACGTAGAAGCCAACTCGCCAGGAATGTTGTCAAATATTAGTGCCGAGTGGTTGGGTTGTGTTAGGTTAGGTTATATTACATTATTGATGTATATGAAGGTCCCACGGAGACGTAGAGGCCAACTCGGCAGGAATGTTGTCAAATATTAGTACCGAGATGTTAGGTTGTGTTAGGTTAAGTTATATTACGCTATTGATGTATATAAAAGTCCCACGGAGACGTAGAGGCCAACTAGCCAGGAATGTTGTCAAATAATAGCGCCGAGAGGTTAGGTTGGGTTATATAAGGTTATATTACGTTATTGATGTATATAAAAGTCCCACGGAGACGTAGAGGCCAACTAGCCAGGAATGTTGTCAAATAATAGCGCCGAGAGGTTAGGTTGGGTTATATAAGGTTATATTACGTTATTGATGGATATGAAGGTCTCACGGATACGTAGAGGCCAACTCGCCAGGAATGTTTGTCAAACAGTACCGCCGAGATGTTAGGTTGGGTTAGGTTAGGTTATATTACGTTATTGATGTATATAAAGGTCCCACGGAATCATAGAGGCCAGCAAGCCAGGAATGTTGACAAATATTACAGCCGAGATGTTACGTTGGGTTATTTTAGGTTATATTACGTTATTGATGTATATAAAGGCCCCACGGAGACGTAGATGCCAACTCGCCAGGAATGTTGTCAAATATTACCGCCGAGGTGTTAGGTTGGGTTAGGCTAGGTTATATTACGTTATTGATGGATATGAAAGTCCCACGGAGACGTAGAAGCCAAAGAGCCAGGAATGTTGTTAAATATTAGTACCGTGATGTTAGGTTGGGTTAGGTTTGGTTATATTACCTTATTAATGTATATGAAGGCCCCACGGAGACGTAGAGGCCAACTCGACAGGAATGTTTTTAAATAATAGCGCCGAGAGGTTAGGTTGGGTTATATAAGGTTATATTACGTTATTGATGGATATGAAGGTCTCACGGATACGTAGAGGCCAACTCGCCAGGAATGTTTGTCAAACAGTACCGCCGAGATGTTAGGTTGGGTTAGGTTAGGTTATATTACGTTATTGATGTATATAAAGGTCCCACGGAATCATAGAGGCCAACAAGACAGGAATGTTGTCAAATATTACAGCCGAGATGTTACGTTGGGTTATTTTAGGTTAAATTACGTTATTGATGGATATGAAAGTCCCACGGAGACGTAGAAGCCAAAGAGCCAGGAATGTTGTTAAATATTAGTACCGTGATGTTAGGTTGGGTTAGGTTAGGTTATATTACGTTATTGATGTATATAAAGGTCTCAGGGAAACGTAGACGCCAACAACCCAGGAATGTGGTTAAACATTACCTCCGAGACGTTACTTTGGGTTAGGTTAGGTTATATTACGTTATTGATGTATATAAAAGCCCCACGGAAACGTAGAGGCCAACTCGCCAGGAATGTTGTCAAATATTAGTGCCGAGAGGTTGGGTAGTGTTAGGTTAGGTTATATTACGAGATTGATGTATATAAAGGCCCCACGGAGACGTAGAGTCCAACTCGCCACGAATGTTGTCAAATATTACCGCCGAGATGATAGGTTGGGTTAGGTTAGGATATATGACGTTATTGATGTATATAAAGGTCCCACGGAGACGTAGAAGCCAACTCGCCAGGAATGGTGTCAAATATTACCGCCGAAATGATAGGTTGGGTTAGGGTAGGATATATGACGTTATTGATGTATATAAAGGTCCCACGGAGACATAGCGGCCAACTCGCCAGGAATGTCGTCAGATATTACCGCCGAGATGTTAGGTTAGGTTGTATTATGTTATTGATGTATATAAAGGTCCCACGGAGACGTAGAGGCCAACAAGCCAGGAATGTGGTCAAATATTACCGCCGAGATGTTAGGTTGGGTTAGGTCAGGTTATATTACGTCATTGATGTATATGAAAGTCCCACGGAAGTGTAGGGTCCAACTCGCCAGGAATGTTGTCAAATATTACCGCAGAAATTATAGGTTGTATTAGATTAGGTTATATTACGTTATTGATGTGTATAAAGGTCCGACGGAGACGTAGAAGCCAATAAGCCAGGAGTGTTGCCAAATATTACCGCCGAGATGTTAGGTTGGATTAGGTTAGGTCATATGACGTTATTGATGTATATAAGGGTCCCACGGCGATGTATAGGCCATCCGTCAGGAATGTTGGTAAATATTACCGAGGATATGATAGGTTGGGTTAGGTTAGGTTATGTGACGTTATTCATGTATATAAAGGTCCCACGGAGACGTAGTAGCCAACTCGCCAGGAATGTTGTCAAATATTACCGCCGAGATGTTTGGTTGGGTTTGCTTGGGTTGTATTACGTTATTAATGTATATAAAGGTCCCACGCAGACGTAGAGGCCAACAAGCAAGGAATGTGGTCAAATATTACCACCGAGATGTTAGATTCGGTTAGGTTAGTTTATATTACGTTATTGATGTATATAAAGGACCCACGGAGAAGTAGAAGCCCACTCGCCAGGAATGTTGTCAAATATTACCGCCGAGGTGTTAGGTTGTGTTAGGTTAGGTTATATTACGTTATTGATGTATATAAAAGCCCCACGGAAACGTAGAGGCCAACTCGCCAGGAATGTTGTCAAATATTAGTGCCGAGTGGTTGGGTTGTGTTAGGTTAGGTTATATTACGTTATTAATGTATATGAAGGTCCCACGGAGACGTAGAGGCCAACTCGGCAGGAATGTTGTCAAATATTAGTACCGAGATGTTAGGTTGTGTTAGGTTAAGTTATATTACGCTATTGATGTATATAAAAGCCCCACGGAAACGTAGAGGCCAACTCGCCAGGAATGTTGTCAAATATCAGTGCCGAGAGGTTGGGTAGTGTTAGGTTAGGTTATATTACGAAATTGATGTATATAAAGGCCCCACGGAGACGTAGAGGCCAACTCGCCAGGAATGTTGTCAAATAATAGCGCCGAAAGGTTAGGTTGGGTTAAGTTAGGTTATATTAGGTTATTGATGTATATAAAAGTCCCACGGAGACGTACAGGCCAACTAGCCAGGAATGTTGTCAAATAATAGCGCCGAGAGGTTAGGTTGGGTTATATAAGGTTATATTACGTTATTGATGGATATGAAGGTCTCACGGATACGTAGAGGCCAACTCGCCAGGAATGTTTGTCAAACAGTACCGCCGAGATGTTAGGTTGGGTTAGGTTAGGTTATATTACGTTATTGATGTATATAAAGGTCCCACGGAATCATAGAGGCCAACAAGACAGGAATGTTGTCAAATATTACAGCCGAGATGTTACGTTGGGTTATTTTAGGTTAAATTACGTTATTGATGGATATGAAAGTCCCACGGAGACGTAGAAGCCAAAGAGCCAGGAATGTTGTTAAATATTAGTACCGTGATGTTAGGTTGGGTTAGGTTAGGTTATATTACGTTATTGATGTATATAAAGGTCTCAGGGAAACGTAGACGCCAACAACCCAGGAATGTGGTTAAACATTACCTCCGAGACGTTACTTTGGGTTAGGTTAGGTTATATTACGTTATTGATGTATATAAAAGCCCCACGGAAACGTAGAGGCCAACTCGCCAGGAATGTTGTCAAATATTAGTACCGAGATGTTAGGTTGTGTTAGGTTAAGTTATATTACGCTATTGATGTATAAAGAAGCCCCACGGAAACGTAGAGGCCAACTCGCCAGGAATGTTGTCAAATATCAGTGCCGAGAGGTTGGGTAGTGTTAGGTTAGGTTATATTACGAAATTGATGTATATAAAGGCCCCACGGAGACGTAGAGGCCAACTCGCCAGGAATGTTGTCAAATAATAGCGCCGAAAGGTTAGGTTGGGTTAAGTTAGGTTATATTAGGTTATTGATGTATATAAAAGTCCCACGGAGACGTACAGGCCAACTAGCCAGGAATGTTGTCAAATAATAGCGCCGAGAGGTTAGGTTGGGTTATATAAGGTTATATTACGTTATTGATGGATATGAAGGTCTCACGGATACGTAGAGGCCAACTCGCCAGGAATGTATGTCAAACAGTACCGCCGAGATGTTAGGTTGGGTTAGGTTAGGTTATATTACGTTATTGATGTATATAAAGGTCCCACGGAATCATAGAGGCCAACAAGACAGGAATGTTGTCAAATATTACAGCCGAGATGTTACGTTGGGTTATTTTAGGTTAAATTACGTTATTGATGGATATGAAAGTCCCACGGAGACGTAGAAGCCAAAGAGCCAGGAATGTTGTTAAATATTAGTACCGTGATGTTAGGTTGGGTTAGGTTAGGTTATATTACGTTATTGATGTATATAAAGGTCTCAGGGAAACGTAGACGCCAACAACCCAGGAATGTGGTTAAACATTACCTCCGAGACGTTACTTTGGGTTAGGTTAGGTTATATTACGTTATTGATGTATATAAAAGCCCCACGGAAACGTAGAGGCCAACTCGCCAGGAATGTTGTCAAATATTAGTGCCGAGAGGTTGGGTAGTGTTAGGTTAGGTTATATTACGAGATTGATGTATATAAAGGCCCCACGGAGACGTAGAGTCCAACTCGCCACGAATGTTGTCAAATATTACCGCCGAGATGATAGGTTGGGTTAGGTTAGGATATATGACGTTATTGATGTATATAAAGGTCCCACGGAGACGTAGAAGCCAACTCGCCAGGAATGGTGTCAAATATTACCGCCGAAATGATAGGTTGGGTTAGGGTAGGATATATGACGTTATTGATGTATATAAAGGTCCCACGGAGACATAGCGGCCAACTCGCCAGGAATGTCGTCAGATATTACCGCCGAGATGTTAGGTTAGGTTGTATTATGTTATTGATGTATATAAAGGTCCCACGGAGACGTAGAGGCCAACAAGCCAGGAATGTGGTCAAATATTACCGCCGAGATGTTAGGTTGGGTTAGGTCAGGTTATATTACGTCATTGATGTATATGAAAGTCCCACGGAAGTGTAGGGTCCAACTCGCCAGGAATGTTGTCAAATATTACCGCAGAAATTATAGGTTGTATTAGATTAGGTTATATTACGTTATTGATGTGTATAAAGGTCCGACGGAGACGTAGAAGCCAATAAGCCAGGAGTGTTGCCAAATATTACCGCCGAGATGTTAGGTTGGATTAGGTTAGGTCATATGACGTTATTGATGTATATAAGGGTCCCACGGCGATGTATAGGCCATCCGTCAGGAATGTTGGTAAATATTACCGAGGATATGATAGGTTGGGTTAGGTTAGGTTATGTGACGTTATTCATGTATATAAAGGTCCCACGGAGACGTAGTAGCCAACTCGCCAGGAATGTTGTCAAATATTACCGCCGAGATGTTTGGTTGGGTTTGCTTGGGTTGTATTACGTTATTAATGTATATAAAGGTCCCACGCAGACGTAGAGGCCAACAAGCAAGGAATGTGGTCAAATATTACCACCGAGATGTTAGATTCGGTTAGGTTAGTTTATATTACGTTATTGATGTATATAAAGGACCCACGGAGAAGTAGAAGCCCACTCGCCAGGAATGTTGTCAAATATTACCGCCGAGGTGTTAGGTTGTGTTAGGTTAGGTTATATTACGTTATTGATGTATATAAAAGCCCCACGGAAACGTAGAGGCCAACTCGCCAGGAATGTTGTCAAATATTAGTGCCGAGTGGTTGGGTTGTGTTAGGTTAGGTTATATTACGTTATTAATGTATATGAAGGTCCCACGGAGACGTAGAGGCCAACTCGGCAGGAATGTTGTCAAATATTAGTACCGAGATGTTAGGTTGTGTTAGGTTAAGTTATATTACGCTATTGATGTATATAAAAGCCCCACGGAAACGTAGAGGCCAACTCGCCAGGAATGTTGTCAAATATCAGTGCCGAGAGGTTGGGTAGTGTTAGGTTAGGTTATATTACGAAATTGATGTATATAAAGGCCCCACGGAGACGTAGAGGCCAACTCGCCAGGAATGTTGTCAAATAATAGCGCCGAAAGGTTAGGTTGGGTTAAGTTAGGTTATATTAGGTTATTGATGTATATAAAAGTCCCACGGAGACGTACAGGCCAACTAGCCAGGAATGTTGTCAAATAATAGCGCCGAGAGGTTAGGTTGGGTTATATAAGGTTATATTACGTTATTGATGGATATGAAGGTCTCACGGATACGTAGAGGCCAACTCGCCAGGAATGTTTGTCAAACAGTACCGCCGAGATGTTAGGTTGGGTTAGGTTAGGTTATATTACGTTATTGATGTATATAAAGGTCCCACGGAATCATAGAGGCCAACAAGACAGGAATGTTGTCAAATATTACAGCCGAGATGTTACGTTGGGTTATTTTAGGTTAAATTACGTTATTGATGGATATGAAAGTCCCACGGAGACGTAGAAGCCAAAGAGCCAGGAATGTTGTTAAATATTAGTACCGTGATGTTAGGTTGGGTTAGGTTAGGTTATATTACGTTATTGATGTATATAAAGGTCTCAGGGAAACGTAGACGCCAACAACCCAGGAATGTGGTTAAACATTACCTCCGAGACGTTACTTTGGGTTAGGTTAGGTTATATTACGTTATTGATGTATATAAAAGCCCCACGGAAACGTAGAGGCCAACTCGCCAGGAATGTTGTCAAATATTAGTACCGAGATGTTAGGTTGTGTTAGGTTAAGTTATATTACGCTATTGATGTATAAAGAAGCCCCACGGAAACGTAGAGGCCAACTCGCCAGGAATGTTGTCAAATATCAGTGCCGAGAGGTTGGGTAGTGTTAGGTTAGGTTATATTACGAAATTGATGTATATAAAGGCCCCACGGAGACGTAGAGGCCAACTCGCCAGGAATGTTGTCAAATAATAGCGCCGAAAGGTTAGGTTGGGTTAAGTTAGGTTATATTAGGTTATTGATGTATATAAAAGTCCCACGGAGACGTACAGGCCAACTAGCCAGGAATGTTGTCAAATAATAGCGCCGAGAGGTTAGGTTGGGTTATATAAGGTTATATTACGTTATTGATGGATATGAAGGTCTCACGGATACGTAGAGGCCAACTCGCCAGGAATGTATGTCAAACAGTACCGCCGAGATGTTAGGTTGGGTTAGGTTAGGTTATATTACGTTATTGATGTATATAAAGGTCCCACGGAATCATAGAGGCCAACAAGACAGGAATGTTGTCAAATATTACAGCCGAGATGTTACGTTGGGTTATTTTAGGTTAAATTACGTTATTGATGGATATGAAAGTCCCACGGAGACGTAGAAGCCAAAGAGCCAGGAATGTTGTTAAATATTAGTACCGTGATGTTAGGTTGGGTTAGGTTAGGTTATATTACGTTATTGATGTATATAAAGGTCTCAGGGAAACGTAGACGCCAACAACCCAGGAATGTGGTTAAACATTACCTCCGAGACGTTACTTTGGGTTAGGTTAGGTTATATTACGTTATTGATGTATATAAAAGCCCCACGGAAACGTAGAGGCCAACTCGCCAGGAATGTTGTCAAATATTAGTGCCGAGAGGTTGGGTAGTGTTAGGTTAGGTTATATTACGAGATTGATGTATATAAAGGCCCCACGGAGACGTAGAGTCCAACTCGCCACGAATGTTGTCAAATATTACCGCCGAGATGTTAGGTTGGGTTAGGTTAGGTTATATTACGTTTTTGATGTATATGAAGGCCCCACGGAGACGTAGAGGCCAACCCGCCAGGAATGTTGTCACATATTACCGCCGAGATATTAGGTTTGGTTAGGTTGGGTTATATTACGTTATTGATGTATATAAAGGTCCCACGGAGACGCAGAGGCCAACTCGCCAGGAATGTTGTCAAATATTACCGCCGAGATGTTTGGTTGGGTTTGGTTAGGTTATATTACGTTATTCATGTATATAAAGGTCCCACGGAGACGTAGAAGCCAACTCGCCAGGAATGGTGTCAAATATTACCGCCGAAATGATAGGTTGGGTTAGGTTAGGATATATGACGTTATTGATGTATATAAAGGTCCCACGGAGACATAGCGGCCAACTCGCCAGGAATGTCGTCAGATATTACCGCCGAGATGTTAGATTCGGTTAGGTTAGTTTATATTACGTTATTGATGTATATAAAGGACCCACGGAGAAGTAGAAGCCCACTCGCCAGGAATGTTGTCAAATATTACCGCCGAGGTGTTAGGTTGTGTTAGGTTAGGTTATATTACGTTATTGATGTATATAAAAGCCCCACGGAAACGTAGAGGCCAACTCGCCAGGAATGTTGTCAAATATTAGTGCCGAGTGGTTGGGTTGTGTTAGGTTAGGTTATATTACGTTATTAATGTATATGAAGGTCCCACGGAGACGTAGAGGCCAACTCGGCAGGAATGTTGTCAAATATTAGTACCGAGATGTTAGGTTGTGTTAGGTTAAGTTATATTACGCTATTGATGTATATAAAAGCCCCACGGAAACGTAGAGGCCAACTCGCCAGGAATGTTGTCAAATATCAGTGCCGAGAGGTTGGGTAGTGTTAGGTTAGGTTATATTACGAAATTGATGTATATAAAGGCCCCACGGAGACGTAGAGGCCAACTCGCCAGGAATGTTGTCAAATAATAGCGCCGAAAGGTTAGGTTGGGTTAAGTTAGGTTATATTAGGTTATTGATGTATATAAAAGTCCCACGGAGACGTACAGGCCAACTAGCCAGGAATGTTGTCAAATAATAGCGCCGAGAGGTTAGGTTGGGTTATATAAGGTTATATTACGTTATTGATGGATATGAAGGTCTCACGGATACGTAGAGGCCAACTCGCCAGGAATGTTTGTCAAACAGTACCGCCGAGATGTTAGGTTGGGTTAGGTTAGGTTATATTACGTTATTGATGTATATAAAGGTCCCACGGAATCATAGAGGCCAACAAGACAGGAATGTTGTCAAATATTACAGCCGAGATGTTACGTTGGGTTATTTTAGGTTAAATTACGTTATTGATGGATATGAAAGTCCCACGGAGACGTAGAAGCCAAAGAGCCAGGAATGTTGTTAAATATTAGTACCGTGATGTTAGGTTGGGTTAGGTTAGGTTATATTACGTTATTGATGTATATAAAGGTCTCAGGGAAACGTAGACGCCAACAACCCAGGAATGTGGTTAAACATTACCTCCGAGACGTTACTTTGGGTTAGGTTAGGTTATATTACGTTATTGATGTATATAAAAGCCCCACGGAAACGTAGAGGCCAACTCGCCAGGAATGTTGTCAAATATTAGTGCCGAGAGGTTGGGTAGTGTTAGGTTAGGTTATATTACGAGATTGATGTATATAAAGGCCCCACGGAGACGTAGAGTCCAACTCGCCACGAATGTTGTCAAATATTACCGCCGAGATGTTAGGTTGGGTTAGGTTAGGTTATATTACGTTTTTGATGTATATGAAGGCCCCACGGAGACGTAGAGGCCAACCCGCCAGGAATGTTGTCACATATTACCGCCGAGATATTAGGTTTGGTTAGGTTGGGTTATATTACGTTATTGATGTATATAAAGGTCCCACGGAGACGCAGAGGCCAACTCGCCAGGAATGTTGTCAAATATTACCGCCGAGATGTTTGGTTGGGTTTGGTTAGGTTATATTACGTTATTCATGTATATAAAGGTCCCACGGAGACGTAGAAGCCAACTCGCCAGGAATGGTGTCAAATATTACCGCCGAAATGATAGGTTGGGTTAGGTTAGGATATATGACGTTATTGATGTATATAAAGGTCCCACGGAGACATAGCGGCCAACTCGCCAGGAATGTCGTCAGATATTACCGCCGAGATGTTAGGTTAGGTTGTATTATGTTATTGATGTATATAAAGGTCCCACGGAGACGTAGAGGCCAACAAGCCAGGAATGTGGTCAAATATTACCGCCGAGATGTTAGGTTGGGTTAGGTCAGGTTATATTACGTCATTGATGTATATGAAAGTCCCACGGAAGTGTAGGGTCCAACTCGCCAGGAATGTTGTCAAATATTACCGCAGAAATTATAGGTTGTATTAGATTAGGTTATATTACGTTATTGATGTGTATAAAGGTCCGACGGAGACGTAGAAGCCAATAAGCCAGGAGTGTTGCCAAATATTACCGCCGAGATGTTAGGTTGGATTAGGTTAGGTCATATGACGTTATTGATGTATATAAGGGTCCCACGGCGATGTATAGGCCATCCGCCAGGAATGTTGGTAAATATTACCGAGGATATGATAGGTTGGGTTAGGTTAGGTTATGTGACACTATTCATGTATATAAAGGTCCCACGGAGACGTAGTAGCCAACTCGCCAGGAATGTTGTCAAATATTACCGCCGAGATGTTTGGTTGGGTTTGGTTGGGTTGTATTACGTTATTAATGTATATAAAGGTCCCACGCAGACGTAGAGGCCAACAAGCAAGGAATGTGGTCAAATATTACAACCGAGATGTTAGATTCGGTTAGGTTAGTTTATATTACGTTATTGATGTATATAAAGGACCCTCGGAGAAGTAGAAGCCCACTCGCCAGGAATGTTGTCAAATATTACCGCCGAGGTGTTAGGTTGTGTTAGGTTAGGTTATATTACGTTATTGATGTATATAAAAGCTCCACGGAAACGTAGAGGCCAACTCGCCAGGAATGTTGTCAAATATTAGTGCCGAGTGGTTGGGTTGTGTTAGGTTAGGTTATATTACGTTATTAATGTATATGAAGGTCCCACGGAGACGTAGAGGCCAACTCGGCAGGAATGTTGTCAAATATTAGTACCGAGATGTTAGGTTGTGTTAGGTTAAGTTATATTACGCTATTGATGTATATAAAAGCCCCACGGAAACGTAGAGGCCAACTCGCCAGGAATGTTGTCAAATATCAGTGCCGAGAGGTTGGGTAGTGTTAGGTTAGGTTATATTACGAAATTGATGTATATAAAGGCCCCACGGAGACGTAGAGGCCAACTCGCCAGGAATGTTGTCAAATAATAGCGCCGAAAGGTTAGGTTGGGTTAAGTTAGGTTATATTAGGTTATTGATGTATATAAAAGTCCCACGGAGACGTACAGGCCAACTAGCCAGGAATGTTGTCAAATAATAGCGCCGAGAGGTTAGGTTGGGTTATATAAGGTTATATTACGTTATTGATGGATATGAAGGTCTCACGGATACGTAGAGGCCAACTCGCCAGGAATGTTTGTCAAACAGTACCGCCGAGATGTTAGGTTGGGTTAGGTTAGGTTATATTACGTTATTGATGTATATAAAGGTCCCACGGAATCATAGAGGCCAACAAGACAGGAATGTTGTCAAATATTACAGCCGAGATGTTACGTTGGGTTATTTTAGGTTAAATTACGTTATTGATGGATATGAAAGTCCCACGGAGACGTAGAAGCCAAAGAGCCAGGAATGTTGTTAAATATTAGTACCGTGATGTTAGCTTGGATTAGGTTAGGTTATATTACGTTATTGATGTATATAAAGGTCTCAGGGAAACGTAGACGCCAACAACCCAGGAATGTGGTTAAACATTACCTCCGAGACGTTACTTTGGGTTAGGTTAGGTTATATTACGTTATTGATGTATATAAAAGCCCCACGGAAACGTAGAGGCCAACTCGCCAGGAATGTTGTCAAATATTAGTGCCGAGAGGTTGGGTAGTGTTAGGTTAGGTTATATTACGAGATTGATGTATATAAAGGCCCCACGGAGACGTAGAGTCCAACTCGCCACGAATGTTGTCAAATATTACCGCCGAGATGTTAGGTTGGGTTAGGTTAGGTTATATTACGTTTTTGATGTATATGAAGGCCCCACGGAGACGTAGAGGCCAACCCGCCAGGAATGTTGTCACATATTACCGCCGAGATATTAGGTTTGGTTAGGTTGGGTTATATTACGTTATTGATGTATATAAAGGTCCCACGGAGACGCAGAGGCCAACTCGCCAGGAATGTTGTCAAATATTACCGCCGAGATGTTTGGTTGGGTTTGGTTAGGTTATATTACGTTATTCATGTATATAAAGGTCCCACGGAGACGTAGAAGCCAACTCGCCAGGAATGGTGTCAAATATTACCGCCGAAATGATAGGTTGGGTTAGGTTAGGATATATGACGTTATTGATGTATATAAAGGTCCCACGGAGACATAGCGGCCAACTCGCCAGGAATGTCGTCAGATATTACCGCCGAGATGTTAGGTTAGGTTGTATTATGTTATTGATGTATATAAAGGTCCCACGGAGACGTAGAGGCCAACAAGCCAGGAATGTGGTCAAATATTACCGCCGAGATGTTAGGTTGGGTTAGGTCAGGTTATATTACGTCATTGATGTATATGAAAGTCCCACGGAAGTGTAGGGTCCAACTCGCCAGGAATGTTGTCAAATATTACCGCAGAAATTATAGGTTGTATTAGATTAGGTTATATTACGTTATTGATGTGTATAAAGGTCCGACGGAGACGTAGAAGCCAATAAGCCAGGAGTGTTGCCAAATATTACCGCCGAGATGTTAGGTTGGATTAGGTTAGGTCATATGACGTTATTGATGTATATAAGGGTCCCACGGCGATGTATAGGCCATCCGCCAGGAATGTTGGTAAATATTACCGAGGATATGATAGGTTGGGTTAGGTTAGGTTATGTGACGTTATTCATGTATATAAAGGTCCCACGCAGACGTAGTAGCCAACTCGCCAG
Organism: Xylocopa violacea; assembly: GCA_963969225.1. NCBI lineage: Eukaryota > Metazoa > Arthropoda > Insecta > Hymenoptera > Apidae > Xylocopa > Xylocopa violacea. The sequence goes on along the minus strand of CAXAJV010000741.1, from coordinate 986,788 downwards.
GAATGTTGTCAAATATTACCGCCGAGATGTTTGGTTGGGTTTGGTTGGGTTGTATTACGTTATTAATGTATATAAAGGTCCCACGCAGACGTAGAGGCCAACAAGCAAGGAATGTGGTCAAATATTACCACCGAGATGTTAGATTCGGTTAGGTTAGTTTATATTACGTTATTGATGTATATAAAGGACCCACGGAGAAGTAGAAGCCCACTCGCCAGGAATGTTGTCAAATATTACCGCCGAGGTGTTAGGTTGTGTTAGGTTAGGTTATATTACGTTATTGATGTATATAAAAGCCCCACGGAAACGTAGAGGCCAACTCGCCAGGAATGTTGTCAAATATTAGTGCCGAGTGGTTGGGTTGTGTTAGGTTAGGTTATATTACGTTATTAATGTATATGAAGGTCCCACGGAGACGTAGAGGCCAACTCGGCAGGAATGTTGTCAAATATTAGTACCGAGATGTTAGGTTGTGTTAGGTTAAGTTATATTACGCTATTGATGTATATAAAAGCCCCACGGAAACGTAGAGGCCAACTCGCCAGGAATGTTGTCAAATATCAGTGCCGAGAGGTTGGGTAGTGTTAGGTTAGGTTATATTACGAAATTGATGTATATAAAGGCCCCACGGAGACGTAGAGGCCAACTCGCCAGGAATGTTGTCAAATAATAGCGCCGAAAGGTTAGGTTGGGTTAAGTTAGGTTATATTAGGTTATTGATGTATATAAAAGTCCCACGGAGACGTACAGGCCAACTAGCCAGGAATGTTGTCAAATAATAGCGCCGAGAGGTTAGGTTGGGTTATATAAGGTTATATTACGTTATTGATGGATATGAAGGTCTCACGGATACGTAGAGGCCAACTCGCCAGGAATGTTTGTCAAACAGTACCGCCGAGATGTTAGGTTGGGTTAGGTTAGGTTATATTACGTTATTGATGTATATAAAGGTCCCACGGAATCATAGAGGCCAACAAGACAGGAATGTTGTCAAATATTACAGCCGAGATGTTACGTTGGGTTATTTTAGGTTAAATTACGTTATTGATGGATATGAAAGTCCCACGGAGACGTAGAAGCCAAAGAGCCAGGAATGTTGTTAAATATTAGTACCGTGATGTTAGGTTGGGTTAGGTTAGGTTATATTACGTTATTGATGTATATAAAGGTCTCAGGGAAACGTAGACGCCAACAACCCAGGAATGTGGTTAAACATTACCTCCGAGACGTTACTTTGGGTTAGGTTAGGTTATATTACGTTATTGATGTATATAAAAGCCCCACGGAAACGTAGAGGCCAACTCGCCAGGAATGTTGTCAAATATTAGTGCCGAGAGGTTGGGTAGTGTTAGGTTAGGTTATATTACGAGATTGATGTATATAAAGGCCCCACGGAGACGTAGAGTCCAACTCGCCACGAATGTTGTCAAATATTACCGCCGAGATGTTAGGTTGGGTTAGGTTAGGTTATATTACGTTTTTGATGTATATGAAGGCCCCACGGAGACGTAGAGGCCAACCCGCCAGGAATGTTGTCACATATTACCGCCGAGATATTAGGTTTGGTTAGGTTGGGTTATATTACGTTATTGATGTATATAAAGGTCCCACGGAGACGCAGAGGCCAACTCGCCAGGAATGTTGTCAAATATTACCGCCGAGATGTTTGGTTGGGTTTGGTTAGGTTATATTACGTTATTCATGTATATAAAGGTCCCACGGAGACGTAGAAGCCAACTCGCCAGGAATGGTGTCAAATATTACCGCCGAAATGATAGGTTGGGTTAGGTTAGGATATATGACGTTATTGATGTATATAAAGGTCCCACGGAGACATAGCGGCCAACTCGCCAGGAATGTCGTCAGATATTACCGCCGAGATGTTAGGTTAGGTTGTATTATGTTATTGATGTATATAAAGGTCCCACGGAGACGTAGAGGCCAACAAGCCAGGAATGTGGTCAAATATTACCGCCGAGATGTTAGGTTGGGTTAGGTCAGGTTATATTACGTCATTGATGTATATGAAAGTCCCACGGAAGTGTAGGGTCCAACTCGCCAGGAATGTTGTCAAATATTACCGCAGAAATTATAGGTTGTATTAGATTAGGTTATATTACGTTATTGATGTGTATAAAGGTCCGACGGAGACGTAGAAGCCAATAAGCCAGGAGTGTTGCCAAATATTACCGCCGAGATGTTAGGTTGGATTAGGTTAGGTCATATGACGTTATTGATGTATATAAGGGTCCCACGGAGATGTATAGGCCATCCGCCAGGAATGTTGGTAAATATTACCGAGGATATGATAGGTTGGGTTAGGTTAGGTTATGTGACGTTATTCATGTATATAAAGGTCCCACGGAGACGTAGTAGCCAACTCGCCAGGAATGTTGTCAAATATTACCGCCGAGATGTTTGGTTGGGTTTGGTTGGGTTGTATTACGTTATTAATGTATATAAAGGTCCCACGCAGACGTAGAGGCCAACAAGCAAGGAATGTGGTCAAATATTACCACCGAGATGTTAGATTCGGTTAGGTTAGTTTATATTACGTTATTGATGTATATAAAGGACCCACGGAGAAGTAGAAGCCCACTCGCCAGGAATGTTGTCAAATATTACCGCCGAGGTGTTAGGTTGTGTTAGGTTAGGTTATATTACGTTATTGATGTATATAAAAGCCCCACGGAAACGTAGAGGCCAACTCGCCAGGAATGTTGTCAAATATTAGTGCCGAGTGGTTGGGTTGTGTTAGGTTAGGTTATATTACGTTATTAATGTATATGAAAGTCCCACGGAGACGTAGAGGCCAACTCGGCAGGAATGTTGTCAAATATTAGTACCGAGATGTTAGGTTGTGTTAGGTTAAGTTATATTACGCTATTGATGTATATAAAAGCCCCACGGAAACGTAGAGGCCAACTCGCCAGGAATGTTGTCAAATATCAGTGCCGAGAGGTTGGGTAGTGTTAGGTTAGGTTATATTACGAAATTGATGTATATAAAGGCCCCACGGAGACGTAGAGGCCAACTCGCCAGGAATGTTGTGAAATATTACTGCCGAGAGGTTGGGTTGTGCTAGGTTAGGTTATATTACGTTATTGATGTATATAAAGGCCCCACGGAGACGTAGAGGCCAACTCGCCAGGAATGTTGTCAAATAATAGCGCCGAAAGGTTAGGTTGGGTTAAGTTAGGTTATATTAGGTTATTGATGTATATAAAAGTCCCACGGAGACGTAGACGCCAACTCGCCAGGAATGTTGTCAAATAATAGCGCCGAGAGGTTAGGTTGGGTTATATAAGGTTATATTACGTTATTGATGGATATGAAGGTCTCACGGAGACGTAGAGGCCAACTCGCCAGGAATTTGGCAAATAATAGCGCCGAAAGTTTAGGTGGGTTAGGTTAGGTTATATTACGTTATTGATGTATGTAAAAGCCCCACGGAAACGAAGAGGCCAACTCGCCAGGAATATTGTCAAATATTAGTGCCGAGAGGTTGCGTTGTGTTAGGTTAGGTTATATTACGTTATTGGTGTATATAAAACTCCCACGGAGACGTAGAGGCCAGCTCGCAAGGAATATTGTCAAATAATAGCGCCGAGAGGTTAGGTTGGGTTATATAAGGTTATATTACGTTATTGATGGATATGAAGGCCTCACGGAGACGTAGAGGCCAACTCGCCAGGAATGTTGTCAAATATTACCGCCGAGATGTTAGGTTGGGTTAGGCTAGGTTATATTACGTTATTGATGGATATGAAAGTCCCACGGAGACGTAGAAGCCAAAGAGCCAGGAATGTTGTTAAATATTAGTACCGTGATGTTAGGTTGGTTTAGGTTAGGTTATATTACCTTATTAATGTATATGAAGGCCCCACGGAGACGTAGAGGCCAACTCGACAGGAATGTTGTCAAATAATAGCGCCGAGATGTTAGGTTGGGTTATATAAGGTTATATTACGTTATTGATGGATATGAAGGTCTCACGGATACGTAGAGGCCAACTCGCCAGGAATGTTTGTCAAACAGTACCGCCGAGATGTTAGGTTGGGTTAGGTTAGGTTATATTACGTTATTGATGTATATAAAGGTCCCACGGAATCATAGAGGCCAACAAGCCAGGAATGTTGTCAAATATTACAGCCGAGATGTTACGTTGGGTTATTTTAGGTTAAATTACGTTATTGATGGATATGAAAGTCCCACGGAGACGTAGAAGCCAAAGAGCCAGGAATGTTGTTAAATATTAGTACCGTGATGTTAGGTTGGGTTAGGTTAGGTTATATTACGTTATTGATGTATATAAAGGTCTCAGGGAAACGTAGACGCCAACAACCCAGGAATGTGGTTAAACATTACCTCCGAGACGTTACTTTGGGTTAGGTTAGGTTATATTACGTTATTAATGTATATGAAGGTCCCACGGAGACGTAGAGGCCAACTCGGCAGGAATGTTGTCAAATATTAGTACCGAGATGTTAGGTTGTGTTAGGTTAAGTTATATTACGCTATTGATGTATATAAAAGCCCCACGGAAACGTAGAGGCCAACTCGCCAGGAATGTTGTCAAATATCAGTGCCGAGAGGTTGGGTAGTGTTAGGTTAGGTTATATTAGGTTATTGATGTATATAAAAGTGCCACGGAGACGTACAGGCCAACTAGCCAGGAATGTTGTCAAATAATAGCGCCGAGAGGTTAGGTTGGGTTATATAAGGTTATATTACGTTATTGATGGATATGAAGGTCTCACGGAGACGTAGAGGCCAACTCGCCAGTAATGTTGTCAAACATTACCGCGGAGATGTTAGGTTGGGTTAGGTTAGGTTATATTACGTTATTGATGTATATAAAGGTCCCACGGAATCATAGAGGCCAACAAGCCAGGAATGTTGTCAAATATTACAGCCGAGATGTTAAGTTGGGTTATTTTAGGTTAAATTACGTTATTGATGGATATGAAAGTCCCACGGAGACGTAGAAGCCAACAAGACAGGAATGTTGTTAAATATTAGTACCGAGATGTTAGGTTGGGTTAGGTTAGGTTATATTACGTTATTGATGTATATAAAGGTCTCAGGGAAACGTAGAGGCCCACAAGCCAGGAATGTGGTTAAACATTACCTCCGAGACATTACTTTGGGTTAGGTTAGGTTATATTACGTTATTGATGTATATAAAAGCCCCACGGAAACGTAGAAGCCAACTCGCCAGGAATGTTGTGAAATATTAGTGCCGAGAGGTTGGGTTGTGCTAGGTTAGGTTATATTACGTTATTGATGTATATAAAGGCCCCACGGAGACGTAGAGGCCAACTCGCCAGGAATGTTGTCAAATAATAGCGCCGAAAGGTTAGGTTGGGTTAAGTTAGGTTATATTAGGTTATTGATGTATATAAAAGTCCCACGGAGACGTAGAGGCCAACTCGCCAGGAATTTGGCAAATAATAGCGCCGAAATTTTAGGTTGGGTTAGGTTAGGTTATATTACGTTATTGATGTATATGAAGGTCCCACGGAGACGTAGAGGCCCACTCGCCAGGAATGTTGTCAAATATTACCGCCGAGGTGTTAGGTTGTGTTAGGTTAGGTTATATTACGATATTGATGTATATAAAAGCCCCACGGAAACGTAGAAGCCAACTCGCCAGGAATGTTGTCAAATATTAGTGCCGAGTGGTTGGGTTGTGTTAGGTTAGGTTATATTACGTTATTGATGTATATGAAGGTCCCACGGAGACGTAGAGGCCAACTCGCCAGTAATGTTGTCAAACATTACCGCGGAGATGTTAGGTTGGGTTAGGTTAGGTTATATTACGTTATTGATGTATATAAAGGTCCCACGGAATCATAGAGGCCAACAAGCCAGGAATGTTGTCAAATATTACAGCCGAGATGTTAAGTTGGGTTATTTTAGGTTAAATTACGTTATTGATGGATATGAAAGTCCCACGGAGACGTAGAAGCCAACAAGACAGGAATGTTGTTAAATATTAGTACCGAGATGTTAGGTTGGGTTAGGTTAGGTTATATTACGTTATTGATGTATATAAAGGTCTCAGGGAAACGTAGAGGCCAACAAGCCAGGAATGTGGTTAAACATTACCTCCGAGACGTTACTTTGGGTTAGGTTAGGTTATATTACGTTATTGATGTATATAAAAGCCCCACGGAAACGTAGAGGCCAACTCGCCAGGAATGTTGTGAAATATTAGTGCCGAGAGGTTGGGTTGTGTTAGGTTAGGTTATATTACGTTATTGATGTATATAAAGGCCCCACGGAGACGTAGAGGCCAACTCGCCAGGAATGTTGTCAAATAATAGCGCCGAGAGGTTAGGTTGGGTTAGTTTAGGTTATATTACGTTATTGATGTATATAAAGGTCCCACGGAATCATAGAGGCCAACAAGCCAGGAATGTTGTCAAATATTACAGCCGAGATGTTAAGTTGGGTTATTTTAGGTTAAATTACGTTATTGATGGATATGAAAGTCCCACGGAGACGTAGAAGCCAACAAGCCAGGAATGTTGTTAAATATTAGTACCGAGATGTTAGGTTGGGTTAGGTTAGGTTATATTACGTTATTGATGTATATAAAGGTCTCATGGAAACGTAGAGGCCAACAAGCCAGGAATGTGGTTAAACATTACCTCCGAGACGTTACTTTGGGTTAGGTTAGGTTATATTACGTTATTGATGTATATAAAAGCCCCACGGAAACGTAGAGGCCAACTCGTCAGGAATGTTGTGAAATATTAGTGCCGAGAGGTTGGGTTGTGTTAGGTTAGGTTATATTACGTTATTGATGTATATAAAGGCCCCACGGAGACGTAGAGCCCAACGCGCCAGGAATGTTGTCAAATAACAGCGCCGAAAGGTTAGGTTGGGTTAAGTTAGGTTATATTAGGTTATTGATGTATATAAAAGTCCCACGGAGACGTAGAGGCCAACTAGCCAGGAATGTTGTCAAATAATAGCGCCGAGAGGTTAGGTTGGGTTATATAAGGTTATATTACGTTATTGATGGATATGAAGGTCTCACGGATACGTAGAGGCCAACTCGCCAGGAATGTTTGTCAAACAGTACCGCCGAGATGTTAGGTTGGGTTAGGTTAGGTTATATTACGTTATTGATGTATATAAAGGTCCCACGGAATCATAGAGGCCAACAAGCCAGGAATGTTGTCAAATATTACAGCCGAGATGTTACGTTGGGTTATTTTAGGTTATATTACGTTATTGATGTATATAAAGGTCTCAGGGAAACGTAGAGGCCAACTCGCCAGGAATGTTGTCAAATATTAGTGCCGGGAGTTTGGGTTGTGTTAGGTTAGGTTATATTACGTTATTGATGTATATAAAGGCCCCACGGAGACGTAGAGGCCAACTCGACAGGAATGTTGTCAAATAATAGCGCAGAGAGGTTAGGTTGGGTTATATAAGGTTATATTACGTTATTGATGGATATGAAGGTCTCACGGATACGTAGAGGCCAACTCGCCAGGAATGTTGTCAAAGAGTACCGCCGAGATGTTAGGTTGGGTTACGTTAGGTTATATTACGTTATTGATGTATATAAAGGTCCCACGGAATCATAGAGGCCAACAAGCCAGGAATGTTGTCAAATATTACAGCCGAGATGTTAAGTTCGGTTATTTTAGGTTAAATTACGTTATTGGAGGATATGAAAGTCCCACGGAGATGTAGAAGCCAACAAGACAGGAATGTTGTTAAATATTAGTACCGAGATGTTAGGTTGGGTTAGGTTAGGTTATATTACGTTATTGATGTATATAAAGGTCTCAGGGAAACGTAGAGGCCAACAAGCCAGGAATGTGGTTAAACATTACCTCCGAGACGTTACTTTGGGTTAGGTTAGGTTATATTACGTTATTGATGTATATAAAAGCCCCACGGAAACGTAGGGGCCAACTCGCCAGGAATGTTGTGAAATATTAGTGCCGAGAGGTTGGGTTGTGTTAGGTTAGGTTATATTACGTTATTGATGTATATAAAGGCCCCACGGAGACGTAGAGGCCAACTCGCCAGGAATGATGTCAAATAATAGCGCCGAAAGGTTAGGTTGGGTTAAGTTAGGTTATATTAGGTTATTGATGTATATAAAAGTCCCACGGTGACGTAGAGGGCAACTCGCCAGGAATGTTTCAAATAATAGCGCCGAGAGGTTAGGTTGGGTTAGGTTAGGTTATATTACGTTATTGATGTATATAAAGGTCCCACGGAATCATAGAGGCCAACAAGCCAGGAATGTTGTCAAATATTACAGCCGAGATGTTAGGTTGGGTTATTTTAGGTTAAATTACGTTATTGATGGATATGAAAGTCCCACGGAGACGTAGAAGCCAACAAGCCAGGAATGTTGTTAAATATTAATACCGAGATGTTAGGTTGGGTTAGGTTAGGTTATATTACGTTATTGATGTATATAAAGGTCTCATGGAAACGTAGAGGCCAACAAGCCAGGAATGGTGTCAAATATTACCGCCGAAATGTTAAGTTGGTTTAGGTTAGGTTGTATTACGTCATAGATGTATACAGTGTTCCCTCCGAAAAGTAGGTCCCGACAATCAAGGAATGTGGCTAAATGGTACCCCGAGAGGTTAGGTTGGGTTAGGTTAGGTTGTATTACGTCATAGATCTATACAGTGTTCCCACCGAGAAGTAGGTCCCGAAAATCAAGGAATGTGGCTAAATGGTACCCCGAGAGGTTAGGTTGGGTTAGGTTACTTTATATTTCCTTATTGATGTATATAAAGGTCCCACGGAGACGTAGAGGCCAACTCGCCACGAATGTTGTTAAATATTACCGCCGACATGTTAGGTTGGGTTAGGTTTGGTTATATTACGTTATAGATATATATAAAGGTACCAGAGAGACGTAGAGGCCAACGAGCCAGGAATGTGGTCAAATATCACCGCCGAGATGTTAGATTGTGTTAGGTTAGGTTATATTACGTTATTCATGTATATAAAGGTCCCACGGAGACGTAGAAGCCAACTCGCCAGGAATGGTGTCAAATATTACCGCCGAAATGATAGGTTGGGTTAGGTGAGGATATATGACGTTATTGATGTATATAAAGGTCCCACGGAGACATAGCGGCCAACTCGCCAGGAATGTTGTCAAATAATAGCGCCGAAAGGTTAGGTTGGGTTAGGTTAGGTTATATTACGTTATTGATGTATGTAAAAGCCCAACGGAAACGAAGAGGCCAACTCGCCAGGAATATTGTCAAATATTAGTGCCGAGAGGTTGCGTTGTGTTAGGTTAGGTTATATTACGTTATTGATGTATATAAAGGTCCCACGGAGACGTAGTAGCCAACTCTCCAGAAATGCAGTCAAATATTACCGCCGGGATGTTAGGTTGAGTTAGCTTAGGCTATATTACGGTATTGATGTATATGAAGGTCCCACGGGGACGTAGAGGCCAACCCGCCAGGAATGTTGTCACATATTACCGCCGAGATATTATGTTTGGTTAGGTTGGGTTATATTACGTTATTGATGTATATAAAGGTCCCACGGAGACGCATAGGCCAACTCGCCAGGAATGTTGTCAAATATTACCGCCGAGATGTTTGGTTGGGTTTGGTTAGGTTATATTACGTTATTCATGTATATAAAGGTCCCACGGAGACGTAGAAGCCAACTCGCCAGGAATGGTGTCGAATATTACCGCCGAAATGATAGGTTGGGTTAGGTTAGGATATATGACGTTATTGATGTATATAAAGGTCTCATGGAAACGTAGAGGCCAACAAGCCAGGAATGTGGTTAAACATTACCTCCGAGACGTTACTTTGGGTTAGGTTAGGTTATATTACGTTATTGATGTATATAAAAGCCCCACGGAAACGTAGAGGCTAACTCGCCAGGAATGTGGTGAAATATTAGTGCCGAGAGGTTGGGTTGTGTTAGGTTAGGTTATATTACGTTATTGATGTATATAAAGCCCCCACGGAGACGTAGAGGCCAACTCGCCAGGAATGTTGTCAAATAATAGCGCCGAAAGGTTAGGTTGGGTTAAGTTAGGTTATATTAGGTTATTGATGTATATAAAAGTCCCACGGTGACGTAGAGGGCAACTCGCCAGGAATGTTGTCAAATAATAGCGCCGAGAGGTTAGGTTGGGTTAGGTTAGGTTATATTACGTTATTGATGTATATAAAGGTCCCACGGAATCATAGAGGCCAACAAGCCAGGAATGTTGTCAAATATTACAGCCGAGATGTTAAGTTGGGTTATTTTAGGTTAAATTACGTTATTGATGGATATGAAAGTCCCACGGAGACGTAGAGGCCAACTCGCCACGAATGTTGTTAAATATTACCGCCGACATGTTAGGTTGGGTTAGGTTTGGTTATATTACGTTATAGATATATATAAAGGTACCACGGAGACGTAGAGGCCAACGAGCCAGGAATGTGGTCAAATATCACCGCCGAGATGTTAGATTGTGTTAGGTTAGGTTATATTACGTTATTCATGTATATAAAGGTCCCACGGAGACGTAGAAGCCAACTCGCCAGGAATGGTGTCAAATATTACCGCCGAAATGATAGGTTGGGTTAGGTGAGGATATATGACGTTATTGATGTATATAAAGGTCCCACGGAGACATAGCGGCCAACTCGCCAGGAATGTTGTCAAATAATAGCGCCGAAAGGTTAGGTTGGGTTAGGTTAGGTTATATTACGTTATTGATGTATGTAAAAGCCCAACGGAAACGAAGAGGCCAACTCGCCAGGAATATTGTCAAATATTAGTGCCGAGAGGTTGCGTTGTGTTAGGTTAGGTTATATTACGTTATTGATGTATATAAAGGTCCCACGGAGACGTAGTAGCCAACTCTCCAGGAATGCAGTCAAATATTACCGCCGGGATGTTAGGTTGAGTTAGCTTAGGCTATATTACGGTATTGATGTATATGAAGGTCCCACGGGGACGTAGAGGCCAACCCGCCAGGAATGTTGTCACATATTACCGCCGAGATATTATGTTTGGTTAGGTTGGGTTATATTACGTTATTGATGTATATAAAGGTCCCACGGAGACGCATAGGCCAACTCGCCAGGAATGTTGTCAAATATTACCGCCGAGATGTTTGGTTGGGTTTGGTTAGGTTATATTACGTTATTCATGTATATAAAGGTCCCACGGAGACGTAGAAGCCAACTCGCCAGGAATGGTGTCAAATATTACCGCCGAAATGATAGGTTGGGTTAGGTTAGGATATATGACGTTATTGATGTATATAAAGGTCTCATGGAAACGTAGAGGCCAACAAGCCAGGAATGTGGTTAAACATTACCTCCGAGACGTTACTTTGGGTTAGGTTAGGTTATATTACGTTATTGATGTATATAAAAGCCCCACGGAAACGTAGAGGCTAACTCGCCAGGAATGTGGTGAAATATTAGTGCCGAGAGGTTGGGTTGTGTTAGGTTAGGTTATATTACGTTATTGATGTATATAAAGCCCCCACGGAGACGTAGAGGCCAACTCGCCAGGAATGTTGTCAAATAATAGCGCCGAAAGGTTAGGTTGGGTTAAGTTAGGTTATATTAGGTTATTGATGTATATAAAAGTCCCACGGTGACGTAGAGGGCAACTCGCCAGGAATGTTGTGAAATAATAGCGCCGACAGGTTAGGTTGGGTTAGGTTAGGTTATATTACGTTATTGATGTATATAAAGGTCCCACGGAATCATAGAGGCCAACAAGCCAGGAATGTTGTCAAATATTACAGCCGAGATGTTAAGTTGGGTTATTTTAGGTTAAATTACGTTATTGATGGATATGAAAGTCCCACGGAGACGTAGAAGCCAACAAGCCAGGAATGTTGTTAAATATTAGTACCCAGATGTTAGGTTGGGTTAGGTTAGGTTATATTACGTTATTGATGTATATAAAGGTCTCATGGAAACGTAGAGGCCAACAAGCCAGGAATGTGGTTAAACATTACCTCCGAGACGTTACTTTGGGTTAGGTTAGGTTATATTACGTTATTGATGTATATAAAAGCCCCACGGAAACGTAGAGGCTAACTCGCCAAGAATGTTGTGAAATATTAGTGCCGAGAGGTTGGGTTGTGTTAGGTTAGGTTATATTACGTTATTGATGTATATAAAGCCCCCACGGAGACGTAGAGGCCAACTCGCCAGGAATGTTGTCAAATAATAGCGCCGAAAGGTTAGGTTGGGTTAAGTTAGGTTATATTAGGTTATTGATGTATATAAAAGTCCCACGGTGACGTAGAGGGCAACTCGCCAGGAATGTTGTCAAATAATAGCGCCGAGAGGTTAGGTTGGGTTAGGTTAGGTTATATTACGTTATTGATGTATATAAAGGTCTCACGGAGACGTAGAGGCCAACTCGCCAGTAATGTTGTCAAACATTACCGCGGAGATGTTAGGTTGGGTTAGGTTAGGTTATATTACGTTATTGATGTATATAAAGGTCCCACGGAATCATAGAGGCCAACAAGCCAGGAATGTTGTCAAATATTACAGTCGAGATGTTAAGTTGGGTTATTTTAGGTTAAATTACGTTATTGATGGATATGAAAGTCCCACGGAGACGTAGAAGCCAACAAGCCAGGAATGTTGTTAAATATTAGTACCGAGATGTTAGGTTGGGTTAGGTTAGGTTATATTACGTTATTGATGTATATAAAGGTCTCAGGGAAACGTAGAGGCCCACAAGCCAGGAATGTGGTTAAACATTACCTCCGAGACGTTACTTTGGGTTAGGTTAGGTTATATTACGTTATTGATGTATATAAAAGCCCCACGGAAACGTAGAAGCCAACTCGCCAGGAATGTTGTGAAATATTAGTGCCGAGAGGTTGGGTTGTGCTAGGTTAGGTTATATTACGTTATTGATGTATATAAAGGCCCCACGGAGACGTAGAGGCCAACTCGCCAGGAATGTTGTCAAATAATAGCGCCGAAAGGTTAGGTTGGGTTAAGTTAGGTTATATTAGGTTATTGATGTATATAAAAGTCCCACGGAGACGTAGAGGCCAACTCGCCAGGAATTTGGCAAATAATAGCGCCGAAATTTTAGGTTGGGTTAGGTTAGGTTATATTACGTTATTGATGTATATGAAGGTCCCACGGAGACGTAGAGGCCCACTCGCCAGGAGTGTTGTCAAATATTACCGCCGAGGTGTTAGGTTGTGTTAGGTTAGGTTATATTACGTTATTGATGTATATAAAAGCCCCACGGAAACGTAGAAGCCAACTCGCCAGGAATGTTGTCAAATATTAGTGCCGAGTGGTTGGGTTGTGTTAGGTTAGGTTATATTACGTTATTGATGTATATGAAGGTCCCACGGAGACGTAGAGGCCAACTCGGCAGGAATGTTGTCAAATATTAGTACCGAGATGTTAGGTTGTGTTAGGTTAAGTTATATTACGCTATTGATGTATATAAAAGCCACACGGAAACGTAGAGGCCAACTCGCCAGGAATGTTGTCAAATATCAGTGCCGAAAGGTTAGGTTGGGTTAGGTTAGGTTATATTACGTTATTGATGTATATAAAAGTCCCACGGAGACGTAGAGGCCAACTAGCCAGGAATGTTGTCAAATAATAGCGCCGAGAGGTTAGGTTGGGTTATATAAGGTTATATTACGTTATTGATGGATATGAAGGTCTCACGGATACGTAGAGGCCAACTCGCCAGGAATGTTTGTCAAACAGTACCGCCGAGATGTTAGGTTGGGTTAGGTTAGGTTATATTACGTTATTGATGTATATAAAGGTCCCACGGAATCATAGAGGCCAGCAAGCCAGGAATGTTGTCAAATATTACAGCCGAGATGTTACGTTGGGTTATTTTAGGTTATATTACGTTATTGATGTATATAAAGGTCTCAGGGAAACGTAGAGGCCAACTCGCCAGGAATGTTGTCAAATATTAGTGCCGGGAGTTTGGGTTGTGTTAGGTTAGGTTATATTACGTTATTGATGTATATAAAGGCCCCACGGAGACGTAGAGGCCAACTCGACAGGAATGTTGCCAAATAATAGCGCAGAGAGGTTAGGTTGGGTTATATAAGGTTATATTACGTTATTGATGGATATGAAGGTCTCACGGATACGTAGAGGCCAACTCGCCAGGAATGTTGTCAAACAGTACCGCCGAGATGTTAGGTTGGGTTAGGTTAGGTTATATTACGTTATTGATGTATATAAAGGTCCCACGGAATCATAGAGGCCAACAAGCCAGGAATGTTGTCAAATATTACAGCCGAGATGTTAAGTTGGGTTATTTTAGGTTAAATTACGTTATTGATGGATATGAAAGTCCCACGGAGATGTAGAAGCCAACAAGCCAGGAATGTTGTTAAATATTAGTACCGAGATGTTAGGTTGGGTTAGGTTAGGTTATATTACGTTATTGATGTATATAAAAGCCCCACGGAAACGTAGAGGCCAACTCGCCAGGAATGTTGTGAAATATTAGTGCCGAGAGGTTGGGTTGTGTTAGGTTAGGTTATATTACGTTATTGATGTATAGAAAGGCCCCACGGAGACGTAGAGGCCAACTCGCCAGGAATGTTGTCAAATAATAGCGCCGAAAGGTTAGGTTGGGTTAAGTTAGGTTATATTAGGTTATTGATGTATATAAAAGTCCCACGGTGACGTAGAGGGCAACTCGCCAGGAATGTTTCAAATAATAGCGCCGAGAGGTTAGGTTGGGTTAGGTTAGGTTATATTACGTTATTGATGTATATAAAGGTCCCACGGAATCATAGAGGCCAACAAGCCAGGAATGTTGTCAAATATTACAGCCGAGATGTTAAGTTGGGTTATTTTAGGTTAAATTACGTTATTGATGGATATGAAAGTCCCACGGAGATGTAGAAGCCAACAAGCCAGGAATGTTGTTAAATATTAGTACCGAGATGTTAGGTTGGGTTAGGTTAGGTTATATTACGTTATTGATGTATATAAAGGTCTCAGGGAAACGTAGAGGCCAACAAGCCAGGAATGTGGTTAAACATTACCTCCGAGACGTTACTTTGGGTTAGGTTAGGTTATATTACGTTATTGATGTATATAAAAGCCCCACGGAAACGTAGAGGCCAACTCGCCAGGAATGTTGTGAAATATTAGTGCCGAGAGGTTGGGTTGTGTTAGGTTAGGTTATATTACGTTATTGATGTATAGAAAGGCCCCACGGAGACGTAGAGGCCAACTCGCCAGGAATGTTGTCAAATAATAGCGCCGAAAGGTTAGGTTGGGTTAAGTTAGGTTATATTAGGTTATTGATGTATATAAAAGTCCCACGGTGACGTAGAGGGCAACTCGCCAGGAATGTTTCAAATAATAGCGCCGAGAGGTTAGGTTGGGTTAGGTTAGGTTATATTACGTTATTGATGTATATAAAGGTCCCACGGAATCATAGAGGCCAACAAGCCAGGAATGTTGTCAAATATTACAGCCGAGATGTTAAGTTGGGTTATTTTAGGTTAAATTACGTTATTGATGGATATGAAAGTCCCACGGAGACGTAGAAGCCAACAAGACAGGAATGTTGTTAAATATTAGTACCGAGATGTTAGGTTGGGTTAGGTTAGGTTATATTACGTTATTGATGTATATAAAGGTCTCAGGGAAACGTAGAGGCCAACAAGCCAGGAATGTGGTTAAACATTACCTCCGAGACGTTACTTTGGGTTAGGTTAGGTTATATTACGTTATTGATGTATATAAAAGCCCCACGGAAACGTAGAGGCCAACTCGCCAGGAATGTTGTGAAATATTAGTGCCGAGAGGTTGGGTTGTGTTAGGTTAGGTTATATTACGTTATTGATGTATATAAAGGCCCCACGGAGACGTAGAGGCCAACTCGCCAGGAATGTTGTCAAATAATAGCGCCGAAAGGTTAGGTTGGGTTAAGTTAGGTTATATTAGGTTATTGATGTATATAAAAGTCCCACGGAGACGTAGAGGCCAACTCGCCAGGAATTTGGCAAATAATAGCGCCGAAAGTTTAGGTTGGGTTAGGTTAGTTTATATTACGTTATTGATGTATGTAAAAGCCCCACGGAAACGAAGAGGCCAGCTCGCCAGGAATATTGTCAAATATTAGTGCCGAGAGGTTGCGTTGTGTTAGGTTAGGTTATATTACGTTATTGATGTATATAAAGGTCCCACGGAGACGTAGTAGCCAACTCTCCAGGAATGCAGTCAAATATTACCGCCGGGATGTTAGGTTGAGTCAGCTTAGGCTATATTACGGTATTGATGTATATGAAGGTCCCACGGAGACGTAGAGGCCAACCCGCCAGGAATGTTGTCACATATTACCGCCGAGATATTAGGTTTGGTTAGGTTGGGTTATATTACGTTATTGATGTATATAAAGGTCCCACGGAGACGCAGAGGCCAACTCGCCAGGAATGTTGTCAAATATTACCGCCGAGATGTTTGGTTGGGTTTGGTTAGGTTATATTACGTTATTCATGTATATTAAGGTCCCACGGAGACGTAGAAGCCAAATCGCCAGGAATGGTGTCAAATATTACCGCCGAAATGATAGGTTGGGTTAGGTTAGGATATATGACGTTATTGATGTATATAAAGGTCCCACGGAGACATAGCGGCCAACTCGCCAGGAATGTCTTCAGATATTACCGCCGAGATGTTAGGTTAGGTTGTATTATGTTATTGATGAATATAAAGGTCCCACGGAGACGTAGAGGCCAACAAGCCAGGAATGTGGTCAAATATTACCGCCGAGATGTTAGGTTGGGTTAGGTCAGGTTATATTACGTCATTGATGTATATGAAAGTCCCACGGAAACGTAGGGTCCAACTCGCCAGGAATGTTGTCAAATATTACCGCAGAAATTATAGGTTGTGTTAGATTAGGTTATATTACGTTATTGATGTGTATAAAGGTCCGACGGAGACGTAGAAGCCAATAAGCCAGGAGTGTTGCCAAATATTACCGCCGAGTTGTTTGGTTGGGTTTGGTTGGGTTGTATTACGTTATTAATGTATATAAAGTTCCCACGGAGACGTAGAGGCCAACAAGCCAGGAATGTGGTCAAATATTACCACCGAGATGTTAGATTCGGTTAGGTTAGTTTATATTACGTTATTGATGTATCTAAAGGACCCACGGAGAAGTAGAAGCCCACTCGCCAGGAATGTTGTCAAATATTACCGCCGAGGTGTTAGGTTGTGTTAGGTTAGGTTATATTACGTTATTGATGTATATAAAAGCCCCACGGAAACGTAGAAGCCAACTCGCCAGGAATGTTGTCAAATATTAGTGCCGAGTGGTTGGGTTGTGTTAGGTTAGGTTATATTACATTATTGATGTATATGAAGGTCCCACGGAGACGTAGAGGCCAACTCGGCAGGAATGTTGTCAAATATTAGTACCGAGATGTTAGGTTGTGTTAGGTTAAGTTATATTACGCTATTGATGTATATAAAAGCCCCACGGAAACGTAGAGGCCAACTCGCCAGGAATGTTGTCAAATATCAGTGCCGAAAGGTTAGGTTGGGTTAGGTTAGGTTATATTACGTTATTGATGTATATAAAAGTCCCACGGAGACGTAGAGGCCAACTAGCCAGGAATGTTGTCAAATAATAGCGCCGAGAGGTTAGGTTGGGTTATATAAGGTTATATTACGTTATTGATGGATATGAAGGTCTCACGGATACGTAGAGGCCAACTCGCCAGGAATGTTTGTCAAACAGTACCGCCGAGATGTTAGGTTGGGTTAGGTTAGGTTATATTACGTTATTGATGTATATAAAGGTCCCACGGAATCATAGAGGCCAACAAGCCAGGAATGTTGTCAAATATTACAGCCGAGATGTTACGTTGGGTTATTTTAGGTTAAATTACGTTATTGATGGATATGAAAGTCCCACGGAGACGTAGAAGCCAAAGAGCCAGGAATGTTGTTAAATATTAGTACCGTGATGTTAGGTTGGGTTAGGTTAGGTTATATTACGTTATTGATGTATATAAAAGCCCCACGGAAACGTAGAGGCCAACTCGCCAGGATTGTTGTCAAATATTAGTGCCGAGATGTTTGGTTGGGTTTGGTTAGGTTATATTACGTTATTCATGTATATAAAGGTCCCACGGAGACGTAGAAGCCAACTCGCCAGGAATGGTGTCAAATATTACCGCCGAAATGATAGGTTGGGTTAGGTTAGGATATATGACGTTATTGATGTATATAAAGGTCCCACGGAGACATAGCGGCCAACTCGCCAGGAATGTCGTCAGATATTACCGCCGAGATGTTAGGTTAGGTTGTATTATGTTATTGATGTATATAAAGGTCCCACGGAGACGTAGAGGCCAACAAGCCAGTAATGTGGTCAAATATTACCGCCGAGATGTTAGGTTGGGTTAGGTCAGGTTATATTACGTCATTGATGTATATGAAAGTCCCACGGAAGCGTAGGGTCCAACTCGCCAGGAATGTTGTCAAATATTACCGCAGAAATTATAGGTTGTGTTAGATTAGGTTATATTACGTTATTGATGTGTCTAAAGGTCCGACGGAGACGTAGAAGCCAATAAGCCAGGTGTGTTGCCAAATATTACCGCCGAGATGTTAGGTTGGATTAGGTTAGGTCATATGACGTTATTGATGTATATAAGGGTCCCACGGCGATGTATAGGCCATCCGCCAGGAATGTTGGTAAATATTACCGAGGATATGATAGGTTGGGTTAGGTTAGGTTATGTGACGTTATTCATGTATATAAAGGTCCCACGGAGACGTAGTAGCCAACTCGCCAGGAATGTTGTCAAATATTACCGCCGAGATGTTTGGTTGGGTTTGGTTGGGTTGTACTACGTTATTAATGTATATAAAGGTCCCACGGAGACGTAGAGGCCAACAAGCAAGGAATGTGGTCAAATATTACCACCGAGATGTTAGATTCGGTTAGGTTAGTTTATATTACGTTATTGATGTATATAAAGGACCCACGGAGAAGTAGAAGCCCACTCGCCAGGAATGTTGTCAAATATTACCGCCGAGGTGTTAGGTTGTGTTAGGTTAGGTTATATTACGTTATTGATGTATATAAAAGCCCCACGGAAACGTAGAGGCCAACTCGCCAGGAATGTTGTCAAATATTAGTGCCGAGTGGTTGGGTTGTGTTAGGTTAGGTTATATTACGTTATTAATGTATATGAAGGTCCCACGGAGACGTAGAGGCCAACTCGGCAGGAATGTTGTCAAATATTAGTACCGAGATGTTAGGTTGTGTTAGGTTAAGTTATATTACGCTATTGATGTATATAAAAGCCCCACGGAAACGTAGAGGCCAACTCGCCAGGAATGTTGTCAAATATCAGTGCCGAGAGGTTGGGTAGTGTTAGGTTAGGTTATATTACGTTATTGATGTATATAAAAGTCCCACGGAGACGTACAGGCCAACTAGCCAGGAATGTTGTCAAATAATAGCGCCGAGAGGTTAGGTTGGGTTATATAAGGTTATATTACGTTATTGATGGATATGAAGGTCTCACGGAGACGTAGAGGCCAACTCGCCAGTAATGTTGTCAAACATTACCGCGGAGATGTTAGGTTGGGTTAGGTTATGTTATATTACGTTATTGATGTATATAAAGGTCCCACGGAATCATAGAGGCCAACAAGCCAGGAATGTTGTCAAATATTACAGCCGAGATGTTAAGTTGGGTTATTTTAGGTTAAATTACGTTATTGATGGATATGAAAGTCCCACGGAGACGTAGAAGCCAACAAGACAGGAATGTTGTTAAATATTAGTACCGAGATGTTAGGTTGGGTTAGGTTAGGTTATATTACGTTATTGATGTATATAAAGGTCTCAGGGAAACGTAGAGGCCAACAAGCCAGGAATGTGGTTAAACATTACCTCCGAGACGTTACTTTGGGTTAGGTTAGGTTATATTACGTTATTGATGTATATAAAAGCCCCACGGAAACGTAGAGGCCAACTCGCCAGGAATGTTGTGAAATATTAGTGCCGAGAGGTTGGGTTGTGTTAGGTTAGGTTATATTACGTTATTGATGTATATAAAGGCCCCACGGAGACGTAGAGGCCAACTCGCCAGGAATGTTGTCAAATAATAGCGCCGAAAGGTTAGGTTGGGTTAAGTTAGGTTATATTAGGTTATTGATGTATATAAAAGTCCCACGGTGACGTAGAGGGCAACTCGCTAGGAATGTTGTCAAATAATAGCGCCGAGAGGTTAGGTTGGGTTAGGTTAGGTTGTATTACGTTATTGATGTATATAAAGGTCCCACGGAATCATAGAGGCCAACAAGCCAGGAATGTTGTCAAATATTACAGCCGAGATGTTAAGTTGGGTTATTTTAGGTTAAATTACGTTATTGATGGATATTAAAGTCCCACGGAGACGTAGAAGCCAACAAGCCAGGAATGTTGTTAAATATTAGTACCGAGATGTTAGGTTGGGTTAGGTTAGGTTATATTACGTTATTGATGTATATAAAGGTCTCATGGAAACGTAGAGGCCAACAAGCCAGGAATGTGGTTAAACATTACCTCCGAGACGTTACTTTGGGTTAGGTTAGGTTATATTACGTTATTGATGTATATAAAAGCCCCACGGAAACGTAGAGGCCAACTCGTCAGGAATGTTGTGAAATATTAGTGCCGAGAGGTTGGGTTGTGTTAGGTTAGGTTATATTACGTTATTGATGTATATAAAGGCCCCACGGAGACGTAGAGCCCAACGCGCCAGGAATGTTGTCAAATAACAGCGCCGAAAGGTTAGGTTGGGTTAAGTTAGGTTACATTAGGTTATTGATGTATATAAAAGTCCCACGGAGACGTAGAGGCCAACTAGCCAGGAATGTTGTCAAATAATAGCGCCGAGAGGTTAGGTTGGGTTATATAAGGTTATATTACGTTATTGATGGATATGAAGGTCTCACGGATACGTAGAGGCCAACTCGCCAGGAATGTTTGTCAAACAGTACCGCCGAGATGTTAGGTTGGGTTAGGTTAGGTTATATTACGTTATTGATGTATATAAAGGTCCCACGGAATCATAGAGGCCAACAAGCCAGGAATGTTGTCAAATATCAGTGCCGAGAGGTTGGGTAGTGTTAGGTTAGGTTATATTACGAAATTGATGTATATAAAGGCCCCACGGAGACGTAGAGGCCAACTCGCCAGGAATGTTGTCAAATAATAGCGCCGAAAGGTTAGGTTGGGTTAAGTTAGGTTATATTAGGTTATTGATGTATATAAAAGTCCCACGGAGACGTACAGGCCAACTAGCCAGGAATGTTGTCAAATAATAGCGCCGAGAGGTTAGGTTGGGTTATATAAGATTATATTACGTTATTGATGGATATGAAGGTCTCACGGAGACGTAGAGGCCAACTCGCCAGTAATGTTGTCAAACATTACCGCAGAGATGTTAGGTTGGGTTAGGTTAGGTTATATTACGTTATTGATGTATATAAAGGTCCCACGGAATCATAGATGCCAACAAGCCAGGAATGTTGTCAAATATTACAGCCGAGATGTTAAGTTCGGTTATTTTAGGTTAAATTACGTTATTGGTGGATATGAAAGTCCCACGGAGATGTAGAAGCCAACAAGCCAGGAATGTTGTTAAATATTAGTACCGAGATGTTAGGTTGGGTTAGGTTAGGTTATATTACGTTATTGATGTATATAAAGGTCTCAGGGAAACGTAGAGGCCAACAAGCCAGGAATGTGGTTAAACATTACCTCCGAGACGTTACTTTGGGTTAGGTTAGGTTATATTACGTTATTGATGTATATAAAAGCCCCACGGAAACGTAGAGGCCAACTCGCCAGGAATGTTGTGAAATATTAGTGCCGAGAGGTTGGGTTGTGTTAGGTTAGGTTATATTACGTTATTGATGTATATAAAGGCCCCACGGAGACGTAGAGGCCAACTCGCCAGGAATGTTGTCAAATAATAGCGCCGAAAGGTTAGGTTGGGTTAAGTTAGGTTATATTAGGTTATTGATGTATATAAAAGTCCCACGGTGACGTAGAGGGCAACTCGCCAGGAATGTTTCAAATAATAGCGCCGAGAGGTTAGGTTGGGTTAGGTTAGGTTATATTACGTTATTGATGTATATAAAGGTCCCACGGAATCATAGAGGCCAACAAGCCAGGAATATTGTCAAATATTACAGCCGAGATGTTAGGTTGGGTTATTTTAGGTTAAATTACGTTATTGATGGATATGAAAGTCCCACGGAGACGTAGAAGCCAACAAGCCAGGAATGTTGTTAAATATTAGTACCGAGATGTTAGGTTGGGTTAGGTTAGGTTATATTACGTTATTGATGTATATAAAGGTCTCATGGAAACGTAGAGGCCAACAAGCCAGGAATGTAGTTAAACATTACCTCCGAGACGTTACTTTGGGTTAGGTTAGGTTATATTACGTTATTGATGTATATAAAAGCCCCACGGAAACGTAGAGGCCAACTCGCCAGGAATGTTGTCAAATATTAGTGCCGAGTGGTTGGGTTGTGTTAGGTTAGGTTATATTACGTTATTGATGTATATGAAGGTCCCACGGAGACGTAGAGGCCAACTCGGCAGGAATGTTGTCAAATATTAGTACCGAGATGTTAGGTTGTGTTAGGTTAAGTTATATTACGCTATTGATGTATATAAAAGCCCCACGGAAACGTAGAGGCCAACTCGCCAGGAATGTTGTCAAATATCAGTGCCGAGAGGTTGGGTAGTGTTAGGTTAGGTTATATTACGAAATTGATGTATATAAAGGCCCCACGGAGACGTAGAGGCCAACTAGCCAGGAATGTTGTCAAATAATAGCGCCGAGAGGTTAGGTTGGGTTATATAAGGTTATATTACGTTATTGATGGATATGAAGGTCTCACGGAGACGTAGAGGCCAACTCGCCAGGAATTTGGCAAATAATAGCGCCGAAAGTTTAGGTTGGGTTAGGTTAGGTTATATTACGTTATTGATGTATGTAAAAGCCCCACGGAAACGAAGAGGCCAACTCGCCAGGAATATTGTCAAATATAAGTGCCGAGAGGTTGCGTTGTGTTAGGTTAGGTTATATTACGTTATTGGTGTATATAAAACTCCCACTGAGACGTAGAGGCCAGCACGCAAGGAATATTGTCAAATAATGGCGCCGAGAGGTTAGGTTGGGTTATATAAGGCTATATTACGTTATTGATGGATATGAAGGCCTCACGGTGACGTAAAGGCCAACTCGCCAGGAATGTTGTCAAATATTACAGCCGAGATGTTACGTTGGGTTAGGTTAGGTTATATTACGTTTTTGATGTATATGAAGGCCTCACGGAGACGTTGAAGCCAACAAGCCAGAAATGTGGTTAAACATTATCTCCGAGACGTTACTTTGGGTTAGGTTAGGTTATATTACGTTATTGATGTATATAAAGGTCTCAGGGAAACGTAGAGGCCAACTCGCCAGGAATGTTGTCAAATATTAGCGCCGAGAGGTTAGGTTGGGTTATATAAGGTTATATTACGTTATTGATGGATATGAAGGTCTCACGGATACGTAGAGGCCAACTCGCCAGGAATGTTGTCAAACAGTACCGTCGAGATGTTAGGTTGGGTTAGGTTAGGTTATATTACGTTATTGATGTATATAAAGGTCCCACGGAATCATAGAGGCCAACAAGCCAGGAATGTTGTCAAATATTACAGCCGAGATGTTACGTTGGGTTATTTTAGGTTAAATTACGTTATTGATGGTTATGAAAGTCCCACGGAGACGTAGAAGCCAAAGAGCCAGGAATGTTGTTAAATATTAGTACCGTGATGTTAGGTTAGGTTAGGTTAGGTTATATTACGTTATTGATGTATATAAAGGTCTCAGGGAAACGTAGACGCCAACAACCCAGGAATGTGGTTAAACATTACCTCCGAGACGTTACTTTGGGTTAGGTTAGGTTATATTACGTTATTGATGTATATAAAGGCCCCACGGAGACGTAGAGGCCAACTCGCCAGGAATGTTGTCAAATAATAGCGCCGAAAGGTTAGGTTGGGTTAAGTTAGGTTATATTAGGTTATTGATGTATATAAAAGTCCCGCGGAGACGTAGAGGCCAACTAGCCAGGAATGTTGTCAAATAATAGCGCCGAGAGGTTAGGTTGGGTTATATAAGGTTATATTACGTTATTGATGGATATGAAGGTCTCACGGATACGTAGAGGCCAACTCGCCAGGAATGTTTGTCAAACAGTACCGCCGAGATGTTAGGTTGGGTTAGGTTAGGTTATATTACGTTATTGATGTATATACAGGTCCCACGGAATCATAGAGGCCAACAAGCCAGGAATGTTGTCAAATATTACAGCCGAGATGTTACGTTGGGTTATTTTAGGTTATATTACGTTATTGATGTATATAAAGGTCTCAGGGAAACGTAGAGGCCAACTCGCCAGGAATGTTGTCAAATATTAGTGCCGGGAGTTTGGGTTGTGTTAGGTTAGGTTATATTACGTTATTGATGTATATAAAGGCCCCACGGAGACGTAGAGGCCAACTCGACAGGAATGTTGTCAAATAATAGCGCGGAGAGGTTAGGTTGGGTTATATAAGGTTATATTACGTTATTGATGGATATGAAGGTCTCACGGATACGTAGAGGCCAACTCGCCAGGAATGTTGTCAAAGAGTACCGCCGAGATGTTAGGTTGGGTTAGGTTAGGTTATATTACGTTATTGATGTATATAAAGGTCCCACGGAATCATAGATGCCAACAAGCCAGGAATGTTGTCAAATATTACAGCCGAGATGTTAAGTTCGGTTATTTTAGGTTAAATTACGTTATTGGTGGATATGAAAGTCCCACGGAGATGTAGAAGCCAACAAGCCAGGAATGTTGTTAAATATTAGTACCGAGATGTTAGGTTGGGTTAGGTTAGGTTATATTACGTTATTGATGTATATAAAGGTCTCAGGGAAACGTAGAGGCCAACAAGCCAGGAATGTGGTTAAACATTACCTCCGAGACGTTACTTTGGGTTAGGTTAGGTTATATTACGTTATTGATGTATATAAAAGCCCCACGGAAACGTAGAGGCCAACTCGCCAGGAATGTTGTGAAATATTAGTGCCGAGAGGTTGGGTTGTGTTAGGTTAGGTTATATTACGTTATTGATGTATATAAAGGCCCCACGGAGACGTAGAGCCCAACTCGCCAGGAATGTTGTCAAATAATAGCGCCGAAAGGTTAGGTTGGGTTAAATTAGGTTATATTAGGTTATTGATGTATATAAAAGTCCCACGGTGACGTAGAGGGCAACTCGCCAGGAATGTTTCAAATAATAGCGCCGAGAGGTTAGGTTGGGTTAGGTTAGGTTATATTACGTTATTGATGTATATAAAGGTCCCACGGAATCATAGAGGCCAACAAGCCAGGAATATTGTCAAATATTACAGCCGAGATGTTAGGTTGGGTTATTTTAGGTTAAATTACGTTATTGATGGATATGAAAGTCCCACGGAGACGTAGAAGCCAACAAGCCAGGAATGTTGTTAAATATTAGTACCGAGATGTTAGGTTGGGTTAGGTTAGGTTATATTACGTTATTGATGTATATAAAGGTCTCATGGAAACGTAGAGGCCAACAAGCCAGGAATGTAGTTAAACATTACCTCCGAGACGTTACTTTGGGTTAGGTTAGGTTATATTACGTTATTGATGTATATAAAAGCCCCACGGAAACGTAGAGGCCAACTCGCCAGGAATGTTGTCAAATATTAGTGCCGAGTGGTTGGGTTGTGTTAGGTTAGGTTATATTACGTTATTCATGTATATGAAGGTCCCACGGAGACGTAGAGGCCAACTCGGCAGGAATGTTGTCAAATATTAGTACCGAGATGTTAGGTTGTGTTAGGTTAAGTTATATTACGCTATTGATGTATATAAAAGCCCCACGGAAACGTAGAGGCCAACTCGCCAGGAATGTTGTCAAATATCAGTGCCGAGAGGTTGGGTAGTGTTAGGTTAGGTTATATTACGAAATTGATGTATATAAAGGCCCCACGGAGACGTAGAGGCCAACTCGCCAGGAATGTTGTCAAATAATAGCGCCGAGAGGTTAGGTTGGGTTATATAAGGTTATATTACGTTATTGATGGATATGAAGGTCTCACGGAGACGTAGAGGCCGACTCGCCAGGAATTTGGCAAATAATAGCGCCGAAAGTTTAGGTTGGGTTAGGTCAGGTTGTATTACGTTATTGATGTATGTAAAAGCCCCACGGAAACGAAGAGGCCAACTCGCCAGGAATATTGTCAAATATTAGTGCCGAGAGGTTGCGTTGTGTTAGGTTAGGTTATATTACGTTATTGGTGTATATAAAACTCCCACGGAGACGTAGAGGCCAGCTCGCAAGGAATATTGTCAAATAATAGCGCCGAGAGGTTAGGTTGGGTTATATAAGGTTATATTACGTTATTGATGGATATGAAGGCCTCACGGAGACGTAGAGGCCAACTCGCCAGGAATGTTGTCAAATATTAGTGCCGAGAGGTTGGGTAGTGTTAGGTTAGGTTATATTACGAGATTGATGTATATAAAGGCCCCACGGAAACGTAGAGGCCAACTCGCCGCGAATGTTGTCAAATATTACCGCCGAGATGTTAGGTTGGGTTAGGTTAGGTTATATTACGTTTTTGATGTATATGAAGGCCCCACGGAGACGTAGAGGCCAACTCGACAGGAATGTTGTCAAACAATAGCGCCGAGAGGTTAGGTTGGGTTAGGTTAGGTTATATTACGTTATTGATGTATATAAAGGTCCCACGGAATCATAGAGGCCAACAAGCCAGGAATGTTGTCAAATATTACAGCCGAGATGTTAAGTTGGGTTATTTTAGTTTAAATTACGTTATTGATGGATATGAAAGTCCCACGGAGACGTAGAAGCCAACAAGCCAGGAATGTTGTTAAATATTAGTACCGAGATGTTAGGTTGGGTTAGGTTAGGTTATATTACGTTATTGATGTATATAAAGTTCTCAGGGAAACGTAGAGGCCAACAAGCCAGGAATGTGATTAAACATTACCTCCGAGACGTTACTTTGGGTTAGGTTAGGTTATATTACGTTATTGATGTATATAAAAGCCCCACGGAAACGTAGAGGCCAACTCGCCAGGAATGTTGTCAAATAATAGCGCCGAAAGGTTAGGTTGGGTTAATTTAGGTTATATTAGGTTATTGATGTATATAAAAGTCCCACGGAGACGTAGAGGCCAACTCGCCAGGAATGTTGTCAAATATTAGTGCCGAGAGGTTGGGTAGTTTTAGGTTAGGTTATACTACGAGATTGATGTATATAAAGGCCCCACGGAGACGTAGAGGCCAACTCGACAGGAATGTTGTCAAATAATAGCGCCGAGAGGTTAGGTTGGGTTAGGTTAGGTTATATTACGTTATTGATGTATATAAAGGTCCCACGGAATCATAGAGGCCAACAAGCCAGGAATGTTGTCAAATATTACAGCCGAGATGTTAAGTTGGGTTATTTTAGTTTAAATTACGTTATTGATGGATATGAAAGTCCCACGGAGACGTAGAAGCCAACAAGCCAGGAATGTTGTTAAATATTAGAACCGAAATGTTAGGTTGGGTTAGGTTAGGTTATATTACGTTATTGATGTATATAAAGTTCTCAGGGAAACGTAGAGGCCAACAAGCCAGGAATGTGATTAAACATTACCTCCGAGACGTTACTTTGGGTTAGGTTAGGTTATATTACGTTATTGATGTATATAAAAGCCCCACGGAAACGTAGAGGCCAACTCGCCAGGAATGTTGTGAAATATTAGTGCCGAGAGGTTGGGTTGTGTTAGGTTAGGTTATATTACGTTATTGATGTATATAAAGGCCCCACGGAGACGTAGAGGCCAACTCGCCAGGAATGTTGTCAAATAATAGCGCCGAAAGGTTAGGTTGGGTTAAGTTAGGTTATATTAGGTTATTGATGTATATAAAAGTCCCACGGTGACGTAGAGGGCAACTCGCCAGGAATGTTTCAAATAATAGCGCCGAGAGGTTAGGTTGGGTTAGGTTAGGTTATATTACGTTATTGATGTATATAAAGGTCCCACGGAATCATAGAGGCCAACAAGCCAGGAATGTTGTCAAATATTACAGCCGAAATGTTAGGTTGGGTTATTTTAGGTTAAATTACGTTATTGATGGATATGAAAGTCCCACGGAGACGTAGAAGCCAACAAGCCAGGAATGTTGTTAAATATTAGTACCGAGATGTTAGGTTGGGTTAGGTTAGGTTATATTACGTTATTGATGTATATAAAGGTCTCATGGAAACGTAGAGGCCAACAAGCCAGGAATGTAGTTAAACATTACCTCCGAGACGTTACTTTGGGTTAGGTTAGGTTATATTACGTTATTGATGGATATGAAGGCCTCACGGTGACGTAAAGGCCAACTCGCCAGGAATGTTGTCAAATATTACAGCCGAGATGTTACGTTGGGTTAGGTTAGGTTATATTACGTTTTTGATGTATATGAAGGCCTCACGGAGACGTTGAAGCCAACGAGCCAGAAATGTGGTTAAACATTATCTCCGAGACGTTACTTTGGGTTAGGTTAGGTTATATTACGTTATTGATGTATATAAAGGTCTCAGGGAAACGTAGAGGCCAACTCGCCAGGAATGTTGTCAAATATTAGCGCCGAGAGGTTAGGTTGGGTTATATAAGGTTATATTACGTTATTGATGGATATGAAGGTCTCACGGATACGTAGAGGCCAACTCGCCAGGAATGTTGTCAAACAGTACCGTCGAGATGTTAGGTTGGGTTAGGTTAGGTTATATTACGTTATTGATGTATATAAAGGTCCCACGGAATCATAGAGGCCAACAAGCCAGGAATGTTGTCAAATATTACAGCCGAGATGTTACGTTGGGTTATTTTAGGTTAAATTACGTTATTGATGGTTATGAAAGTCCCACGGAGACGTAGAAGCCAAAGAGCCAGGAATGTTGTTAAATATTAGTACCGTGATGTTAGGTTGGGTTAGGTTAGGTTATATTACGTTATTGATGTATATAAAGGCCCCACGGAGACGTAGAGGCCAACTCGCCAGGAATGTTGTCAAATAATAGCGCCGAAAGGTTAGGTTGGGTTAAGTTAGGTTATATTAGGTTATTGATGTATATAAAAGTCCCACGGTGACGTAGAGGGCAACTCGCCAGGAATGTTGTCAAATAATAGCGCCGAGAGGTTAGGTTGGGTTAGGTTAGGTTATATTACGTTATTGATGTATATAAAGGTCCCACGGAATCATAGAGCGCAACAAGCCAGGAATGTTGTCAAATATTACAGCCGAGATGTTAAGTTGGGTTATTTTACGTTAAATTACGTTATTGATGGATATGAAAGTCCCACGGAGACGTAGAAGCCAACAAGCCAGGAATGTTGTTAAATATTAGTACCGAGATGTTAGGTTGGGTTAGGTTAGGTTATATTACGTTATTGATGTATATAAAGGTCTCAGGGAAACGTAGAGGCCAACAAGCCAGGAATGTGATTAAACATTACCTCCGAGACGTTACTTTGGGTTAGGTTAGGTTATATTACGTTATTGATGTATATAAAAGCCCCACGGAGACGTAGAGGCCAACTCGCCAGGAATGTTGTCAAATAATAGCGCCGAAAGGTTAGGTTGGGTTAAGTTAGGTTATATTAGGTTATTGATGTATATAAAAGTCCCACGGAGACGTAGAAGCCAACTCGCCAGGAATGTTGTCAAATAATAGCGCCGAGAGGTTAGGTTGGGTTATATAAGGTCATATTACGTTATTGATGGATATGAAGGTCTCACGGAGACGTAGAGGCCGACTCGCCAGGAATTTGGCAAATAATAGCGCCGAAAGTTTAGGTTGGGTTAGGTCAGGTTGTATTACGTTATTGATGTATGTAAAAGCCCCACGGAAACGAAGAGGCCAACTCGCCAGGAATATTGTCAAATATTAGTGCCGAGAGGTTGCGTTGTGTTAGGTTAGGTTATATTACGTTATTGGTGTATATAAAACTCCCACGGAGACGTAGAGGCCAGCTCGCAAGGAATATTGTCAAATAATAGCGCCGAGAGGTTAGGTTGGGTTATATAAGGTTATATTACGTTATTGATGGATATGAAGGCCTCACGGAGACGTAGAGGCCAACTCGCCAGGAATGTTGTCAAATATTAGTGCCGAGAGGTTGGGTAGTGTTAGGTTAGGTTATATTACGAGATTGATGTATATAAAGGCCCCACGGAGACGTAGAGGCCAACTCGCCGCGAATGTTGTCAAATATTACCGCCGAGATGTTAGGTTGGGTTAGGTTAGGTTATATTACGTTTTTGATGTATATGAAGGCCCCACGGAGACGTTGAGGCCAACTCGACAGGAATGTTGTCAAACAATAGCGCCGAGAGGTTAGGTTGGGTTAGGTTAGGTTATATTACGTTATTGATGTATATAAAGGTCCCACGGAATCATAGAGGCCAACAAGCCAGGAATGTTGTCAAATATTACAGCCGAGATGTTAAGTTGGGTTATTTTAGTTTAAATTACGTTATTGATGGATATGAAAGTCCCACGGAGACGTAGAAGCCAACAAGACAGGAATGTTGTTAAATATTAGTACCGAGATGTTAGGTTGGGTTAGGTTAGGTTATATTACGTTATTGATGTATATAAAGTTCTCAGGGAAACGTAGAGGCCAACAAGCCAGGAATGTGATTAAACATTACCTCCGAGACGTTACTTTGGGTTAGGTTAGGTTATATTACGTTATTGATGTATATAAAAGCCCCACGGAAACGTAGAGGCCAACTCGCCAGGAATGTTGTCAAATAATAGCGCCGAAAGGTTAGGTTGGGTTAATTTAGGTTATATTAGGTTATTGATGTATATAAAAGTCCCACGGAGACGTAGAGGCCAACTCGCCAGGAATGTTGTCAAATATTAGTGCCGAGAGGTTGGGTAGTTTTAGGTTAGGTTATACTACGAGATTGATGTATATAAAGGCCCCACGGAGACGTAGAGGCCAACTCGACAGGAATGTTGTCAAATAATAGCGCCGAGAGGTTAGGTTGGGTTAGGTTAGGTTATATTACGTTATTGATGTATATAAAGGTCCCACGGAATCATAGAGGCCAACAAGCCAGGAATGTTGTCAAATATTACAGCCGAGATGTTAAGTTGGGTTATTTTAGTTTAAATTACGTTATTGATGGATATGAAAGTCCCACGGAGACGTAGAAGCCAACAAGCCAGGAATGTTGTTAAATATTAGAACCGAGATGTTAGGTTGGGTTAGGTTAGGTTATATTACGTTATTGATGTATATAAAGTTCTCAGGGAAACGTAGAGGCCAACAAGCCAGGAATGTGATTAAACATTACCTCCGAGACGTTACTTTGGGTTAGGTTAGGTTATATTACGTTATTGATGTATATAAAAGCCCCACGGAAATGTAGAGGCCAACTCGCCAGGAATGTTGTGAAATATTAGTGCCGAGAGGTTGGGTTGTGTTAGGTTAGGTTATATTACGTTATTGATGTATATAAAGGCCCCACGGAGACGTAGAGGCCAACTCGCCAGGAATGTTGTCAAATAATAGCGCCGAAAGGTTAGGTTGGGTTAAGTTAGGTTATATTAGGTTATTGATGTATATAAAAGTCCCACGGTGACGTAGAGGGCAACTCGCCAGGAATGTTTCAAATAATAGCGCCGAGAGGTTAGGTTGGGTTAGGTTAGGTTATATTACGTTATTGATGTATATAAAGGTCCCACGGAATCATAGAGGCCAACAAGCCAGGAATGTTGTCAAATATTACAGCCGAGATGTTAGGTTGGGTTATTTTAGGTTAAATTACGTTATTGATGGATATGAAAGTCCCACGGAAACGTAGAAGCCAACAAGCCAGGAATGTTGTTAAATATTAGTACCGAGATGTTAGGTTGGGTTAGGTTAGGTTATATTACGTTATTGATGTATATAAAAGCCCCACGGAAACGTAGAGGCCAACTCGCCAGGAAGGTTGTCAAATATTAGTGCCGAGAGGTTGGGTTATGTTAGGTTAGGTTATATTACGTTATTGATGTATATAAAGGCCCCACGGAGACGTAGAGTCCAACTCGCCACGAATGTTGTCAAATATTACAGCCGAGATGTTACGTTGGGTTATTTTAGGTTAAATTACGTTATTGATGGTTATGAAAGTCCCACGGAGACGTAGAAGCCAACAAGCCAGGAATGTTGTTAAATATTAGTACCGAGATGTTAGGTTGGGTTAGGTTAGGTTATATTACGTTATTGATGTATATAAAGGTCTCAGGGAAACGTAGAGGCCAACAAGCCAGGAATGTGGTTAAGCATTACCTCCGAGACGTTACTTTGGGTTAGGTTAGGTTATATTACGTTGTTGATGTATATAAAAGCCCCATGGAAACGTAGAGGCCAACTCGCCAGGAATGTTGTGAAATATTAGTGCCGAGAGGTTGGGTTGTGCTAGGTTAGGTTATATTACGTTATTGATGTATATAAAGGCCCCACGGAGACGTAGAGGCCAACTCGCCAGGAATGTTGTCAAACATTACCGCCGAGATGTTAGGTTGGGTTAGGTTATGTTATATTACGTTATTGATGTATATAAAAGCCCCACGGAAACGTAGAGGCCAACTCGCCAGGAATGTTGTCAAATATTAGTACCGAGATGTTAGGTTGTGTTAGGTTAAGTTATATTACGCAATTGATGTATATAAAAGCCCCACGGAAACGTAGAGGCCAACTCGCCAGGAATGTTGTCAAATAATAGCGCCGAAAGGTTAGGTTGGGTTAAGTTAGGTTATATTAGGTTATTGATGTATATAAAAGTCCCACGGTGACGTAGAGGGCAACTCGCCAGGAATGTTGTCAAATAATAGCGCCGAGAGGTTAGGTTGGGTTAGGTTAGGTTATATTACGTTATTGATGTATATAAAGGTCCCACGGAATCATAGAGCGCAACAAGCCAGGAATGTTGTCAAATATTACAGCCGAGATGTTAAGTTGGGTTATTTTACGTTAAATTACGTTATTGATGGATATGAAAGTCCCACGGAGACGTAGAAGCCAACAAGCCAGGAATGTTGTTAAATATTAGTACCGAGATGTTAGGTTGGGTTAGGTTAGGTTATATTACGTTATTGATGTATATAAAGGTCTCAGGGAAACGTAGAGGCCAACAAGCCAGGAATGTGATTAAACATTACCTCCGAGACGTTACTTTGGGTTAGGTTAGGTTATATTACGTTATTGATGTATATAAAAGCCCCACGGAAACGTAGAGGCCCACTCGCCAGGAATGTTGTCAAATAATAGCGCCGAAAGGTTAGGTTGGGTTAAGTTAGGTTATATTACGTTATTGATGTATATAAAGGCCCCACGGAGACGTAGAGGCCAACTCGCCAGGAATGTTGTCAAATAATAGCGCCGAAAGGTTAGGTTGGGTTAAGTTAGGTTATATTAGGTTATTGATGTATATAAAAGTCCCACGGAGACGTAGAAGCCAACTCGCCAGGAATGTTGTCAAATAATAGCGCCGAGAGGTTAGGTTGGGTTATATAAGGTTATATTACGTTATTGATGGATATGAAGGTCTCACGGAGACGTAGAGGCCGACTCGCCAGGAATTTGGCAAATAATAGCGCCGAAAGTTTAGGTTGGGTTAGGTCAGGTTGTATTACGTTATTGATGTATGTAAAAGCCCCACGGAAACGAAGAGGCCAACTCGCCAGGAATATTGTCAAATATAAGTGCCGAGAGGTTGCGTTGTGTTAGGTTAGGTTATATTACGTTATTGGTGTATATAAAACTCCCACGGAGACGTAGAGGCCAGCTCGCAAGGAATATTGTCAAATAATAGCGCCGAGAGGTTAGGTTGGGTTATATAAGGTTATATTACGTTATTGATGGATATGAAGGCCTCACGCAGACGTAGAGGCCAACTCGCCAGGAATTTGGCAAATAATAGCGCCGAAAGTTTAGGTTGGGTTAGGTTAGGTTATATTACGTTATTGATGTATGTAAAAGCCCCACGGAAACGAAGAGGCCAACTCGCCAGGAATATTGTCAAATATTAGTGCCGAGAGGTTGCGTTGTGTTAGGTTAGGTTATATTACGTTATTGGTGTATATAAAACTCCCACGGAGACGTAGAGGCCAGCACGCAAGGAATATTGTCAAATAATGGCGCCGAGAGGTTAGGTTGGGTTATATAAGGCTATATTACGTTATTGATGGATATGAAGGCCTCACGGTGACGTAAAGGCCAACTCGCCAGGAATGTTGTCAAACATTACCGCCGAGATGTTAGGTTGGGTTAGGTTATGTTATATTACGTTATTGATGTATATAAAGGTCCCACGGAATCATAGAGGCCAACAAGCCAGGAATGTTGTCAAATATTACAGCCGAGATGTTACGTTGGGTTATTTTAGGTTAAATTACGTTATTGATGGTTATGAAAATCCCACGGAGACGTAGAAGCCAAAGAGCCAGGAATGTTGTTAAATATTAGTACCGTGATGTTAGGTTGGGTTAGGTTAGGTTATATTACGTTATTGATGTATATAAAGGTCTCAGGGAAACGTAGACGCCAACAACCCAGGAATGTGGTTAAACATTACCTCCGAGACGTTACTTTGGGTTAGGTTAGGTTATATTACGTTATTGATGTATATAAAGGCCCCACGGAGACGTAGAGGCCAACTCGCCAGGAATGTTGTCAAATAATAGCGCGGAAAGGTTAGGTTGGGTTAAGTTAGGTTATATTAGGTTATTGATGTATATAAAAGTCCCGCGGAGACGTAGAGGCCAACTCGCCAGGAATGTTGTCAAATAATAGCGCCGAGAGGTTAGCTTGGGTTATATAAGGTTATATTACGTTATTGATGGATATGAAGGTCTCACGGAGACGTAGAGGCCAACTCGCCAGTAATGTTGTCAAACATTACCGCGGAGATGTTAGGTTGGGTTAGGTTAGGTTACATTACGTTATTGATGTATATAAAGGTCCCGCGGAATCATAGAGGCCAACAAGCGAGGAATGTTGTCAGATATTACAGCCGAGATGTTAAGTTGGGTTATTTTAGTTTAAATTACGTTATTGATGGATATGAAAGTCCCACGGAGACGTAGAAGCCAACAAGCCAGGAATGTTGTTAAATATTAGAACCGAGATGTTAGGTTGGGTTAGGTTAGGTTATATTACGTTATTGATGTATATAAAGTTCTCAGGGAAACGTAGAGGCCAACAAGCCAGGAATGTGATTAAACATTACCTCCGAGACGTTACTTTGGGTTAGGTTAGGTTATATTACGTTATTGATGTATATAAAAGCCCCACGGAAACGTAGAGGCCAACTCGCCAGGAATGTTGTCAAATAATAGCGCCGAAAGGTTAGGTTGGGTTAATTTAGGTTATATTAGGTTATTGATGTATATAAAAGTCCCACGGAGACGTAGAGGCCAACTCGCCAGGAATGTTGTCAAATATTAGTGCCGAGAGGTTGGGTAGTTTTAGGTTAGGTTATACTACGAGATTGATGTATATAAAGGCCCCACGGAGACGTAGAGGCCAACTCGCCAGGAATGTTGTCAAACATTACCGCCGAGATGTTAGGTTGGGTTAGGTTATGTTATATTACGTTATTGATGTATATAAAGGTCCCACGGAATCATAGAGGCCAACAAGCCAGGAATGTTGTCAAATATTACAGCCGAGATGTTACGTTGGGTTATTTTAGGTTAAATTACGTTATTGATGGTTATGAAAGTCCCACGGAGACGTAGAAGCCAAAGAGCCAGGAATGTTGTTAAATATTAGTACCGTGATGTTAGGTTGGGTTAGGTTAGGTTATATTACGTTATTGATGTATATAAAGGTCTCAGGGAAACGTAGACGCCAACAACCCAGGAATGTGGTTAAACATTACCTCCGAGACGTTACTTTGGGTTAGGTTAGGTTATATTACGTTATTGATGTATATAAAGGCCCCACGGAGACGTAGATGCCAACTCGCCAGGAATGTTGTCAAATAATAGCGCCGAAAGGTTAGGTTGGGTTAAGTTAGGTTATATTAGGTTATTGATGTATATAAAAGTCCCGCGGAGACGTAGAGGCCAACTCGCCAGGAATGTTGTCAAATAATAGCGCCGAGAGGTTAGCTTGGGTTATATAAGGTTATATTACGTTATTGATGGATATGAAGGTCTCACGGAGACGTAGAGGCCAACTCGCCAGTAATGTTGTCAAACATTACCGCGGAGATGTTAGGTTGGGTTAGGTTAGGTTATATTACGTTATTGATGTATATAAAGGTCCCGCGGAATCATAGAGGCCAACAAGCGAGGAATGTTGTCAAATATTACAGCCGAGATGTTAAGTTGGGTTATTTTAGTTTAAATTACGTTATTGATGGATATGAAAGTCCCACGGAGACGTAGAAGCCAACAAGCCAGGAATGTTGTTAAATATTAGAACCGAGATGTTAGGTTGGGTTAGGTTAGGTTATATTACGTTATTGATGTATATAAAGTTCTCAGGGAAACGTAGAGGCCAACAAGCCAGGAATGTGATTAAACATTACCTCCGAGACGTTACTTTGGGTTAGGTTAGGTTATATTACGTTATTGATGTATATAAAAGCCCCACGGAAACGTAGAGGCCAACTCGCCAGGAATGTTGTCAAATAATAGCGCCGAAAGGTTAGGTTGGGTTAATTTAGGTTATATTAGGTTATTGATGTATATAAAAGTCCCACGGAGACGTAGAGGCCAACTCGCCAGGAATGTTGTCAAATATTAGTGCCGAGAGGTTGGGTAGTTTTAGGTTAGGTTATACTACGAGATTGATGTATATAAAGGCCCCACGGAGACGTAGAGGCCAACTCGCCAGGAATGTTGTCAAACATTACCGCCGAGATGTTAGGTTGGGTTAGGTTATGTTATATTACGTTATTGATGTATATAAAGGTCCCACGGAATCATAGAGGCCAACAAGCCAGGAATGTTGTCAAATATTACAGCCGAGATGTTACGTTGGATTATTTTAGGTTAAATTACGTTATTGATGGATATGAAAGTCCCACGGAGACGTAGAAGCCAACAAGCCAGGAATGTTGTTAAATATTAGTACCGAGATGTTAGGTTGGGTTAGGTTAGGTTATATTACGTTATTGATGTATATAAAGGTCTCAGGGAAACGTAGAGGCCAACAAGCCAGGAATGTGGTTAAGCATTACCTCCGAGACGTTACTTTGGGTTAGGTTAGGTTATATTACGTTGTTGATGTATATAAAAGCCCCACGGAAACGTAGAGGCCAACTCGCCAGGAATGTTGTGAAATATTAGTGCCGAGAGGTTGGGTTGTGCTAGGTTAGGTTATATTACGTTATTGATGTATATAAAGGCCCCACGGAGACGTAGAGGCCAACTCGCCAGGAATGTTGTCAAACATTACCGCCGAGATGTTAGGTTGGGTTAGGTTATGTTATATTACGTTATTGATGTATATAAAAGCCCCACGGAAACGTAGAGGCCAACTCGCCAGGAATGTTGTCAAATATTAGTACCGAGATGTTAGGTTGTGTTAGGTTAAGTTATATTACGCTATTGATGTATATAAAAGCCCCACGGAAACGTAGAGGCCAACTCGCCAGGAATGTTGTCAAATATCAGTGCCGAGAGGTTGGGTAGTGTTAGGTTAGGTTATATTACGAAATTGATGTATATAAAGGCCCCACGGAGACGTAGAGGCCAACTCGCCAGGAATGTTGTCAAATAATAGCGCCGAAAGGTTAGGTTGGGTTAAGTTAGGTTATATTAGGTTATTGATGTATATAAAAGTCCCACGGTGACGTAGAGGGCAACTCGCCAGGAATGTTGTCAAATAATAGCGCCGAGAGGTTAGGTTGGGTTAGGTTAGGTTATATTACGTTATTGATGTATATAAAGGTCCCACGGAATCATAGAGCGCAACAAGCCAGGAATGTTGTCAAATATTACAGCCGAGATGTTAAGTTGGGTTATTTTACGTTAAATTACGTTATTGATGGATATGAAAGTCCCACGGAGACGTAGAAGCCAACAAGCCAGGAATGTTGTTAAATATTAGTACCGAGATGTTAGGTTGGGTTAGGTTAGGTTATATTACGTTATTGATGTATATAAAGGTCTCAGGGAAACGTAGAGGCCAACAAGCCAGGAATGTGATTAAACATTACCTCCGAGACGTTACTTTGGGTTAGGTTAGGTTATATTACGTTATTGATGTATATAAAAGCCCCACGGAAACGTAGAGGCCCACTCGCCAGGAATGTTGTCAAATAATAGCGCCGAAAGGTTAGGTTGGGTTAAGTTAGGTTATATTACGTTATTGATGTATATAAAGGCCCCACGGAGACGTAGAGGCCAACTCGCCAGGAATGTTGTCAAATAATAGCGCCGAAAGGTTAGGTTGGGTTAAGTTAGGTTATATTAGGTTATTGATGTATATAAAAGTCCCACGGAGACGTAGAAGCCAACTCGCCAGGAATGTTGTCAAATAATAGCGCCGAGAGGTTAGGTTGGGTTATATAAGGTTATATTACGTTATTGATGGATATGAAGGTCTCACGGAGACGTAGAGGCCGACTCGCCAGGAATTTGGCAAATAATAGCGCCGAAAGTTTAGGTTGGGTTAGGTCAGGTTGTATTACGTTATTGATGTATGTAAAAGCCCCACGGAAACGAAGAGGCCAACTCGCCAGGAATATTGTCAAATATTAGTGCCGAGAGGTTGCGTTGTGTTAGGTTAGGTTATATTACGTTATTGGGGTATATAAAACTCCCACGGACACGTAGAGGCCAGCTCGCAAGGAATATTGTCAAATAATAGCGCCGAGAGGTTAGGTTGGGTTATATAAGGTTATATTACGTTATTGATGGATATGAAGGCCTCAAGGAGACGTAGAGGCCAACTCGCCAGGAATGTTGTCAAATATTAGTGCCGAGAGGTTGGGTAGTGTTAGGTTAGGTTATATTACGAGATTGATGTATATAAAGGCCACACGGAGACGTAGAGGCCAACTCGCCGCGAATGTTGTCAAATATTACCGCCGAGATGTTAGGTTGGGTTAGGTTAGGTTATATTACGTTTTTGATGTATATGAAGGCCCCACGGAGACGTAGAGGCCAACTCGACAGGAATGTTGTCAAACAATAGCGCCGAGAGGTTAGGTTGGGTTAGGTTAGGTTATATTACGTTATTGATGGATATGAAAGTCCCACGGAGACGTAGAAGCCAACAAGCCAGGAATGTTGTTAAATATTAGAACCGAGATGTTAGGTTGGGTTAGGTTAGGTTATATTACGTTATTGATGTATATAAAGTTCTCAGGGAAACGTAGAGGCCAACAAGCCAGGAATGTGATTAAACATTACCTCCGAGACGTTACTTTGGGTTAGGTTAGGTTATATTACGTTATTGATGTATATAAAAGCCCCACGGAAACGTAGAGGCCAACTCGCCAGGAATGTTGTGAAATATTAGTGCCGAGAGGATGGGTTGTGTTAGGTTAGGTTATATTACGTTATTGATGTATATAAAGGCCCCACGGAGACGTAGAGGCCAACTCGCCAGGAATGTTGTCAAATAATAGCGCCGAAAGGTTAGGTTGGGTTAAGTTAGGTTATATTAGGTTATTGATGTATATAAAAGTCCCACGGTGACGTAGAGGGCAACTCGCCAGGAATGTTTCAAATAATAGCGCCGAGAGGTTAGGTTGGGTTAGGTTAGGTTATATTACGTTATTGATGTATATAAAGGTCCCACGGAATCATAGAGGCCAACAAGCCAGGAATGTTGTCAAATATTACAGCCGAGATGTTAGGTTGGGTTATTTTAGGTTAAATTACGTTATTGATGGATATGAAAGTCCCACGGAGACGTAGAAGCCAACAAGCCAGGAATGTTGTTAAATATTAGTACCGAGATGTTAGGTTGGGTTAGGTTAGGTTATATTACGTTATTGATGTATATAAAGGTCTCATGGAAACGTAGAGGCCAACAAGCCAGGAATGTAGTTAAACATTACCTCCGAGACGTTACTTTGGGTTAGGTTAGGTTATATTACGTTATTGATGGATATGAAGGCCTCACGGTGACGTAAAGGCCAACTCGCCAGGAATGTTGTCAAATAATAGCGCCGAAAGGTTAGGTTGGGTTAA
The DNA here is from genome assembly GCA_963969225.1 of Xylocopa violacea. Classification (NCBI taxonomy): domain Eukaryota; kingdom Metazoa; phylum Arthropoda; class Insecta; order Hymenoptera; family Apidae; genus Xylocopa; species Xylocopa violacea. Next base: position 946,461 of record CAXAJV010000741.1, on the reverse strand, counting down.
GTTAGGTTAAATTACGTTATTGATGGATATGAAAGTCCCACGGAGACGTAGAAGCCAACAAGCCAGGAATGTTGTTAAATATTAGTACCGAGATGTTAGGTTGGGTTAGGTTAGGTTATATTACGTTATTGATGTATATAAAGGTCTCAGGGAAACGTAGAGGCCAACAAGCCAGGAATGTGGTTAAGCATTACCTCCGAGACGTTACTTTGGGTTAGGTTAGGTTATATTACGTTGTTGATGTATATAAAAGCCCCACGGAAACGTAGAGGCCAACTCGCCAGGAATGTTGTGAAATATTAGTGCCGAGAGGTTGGGTTGTGCTAGGTTAGGTTATATTACGTTATTGATGTATATAAAGGCCCCACGGAGACGTAGAGGCCAACTCGCCAGGAATGTTGTCAAACATTACCGCCGAGATGTTAGGTTGGGTTAGGTTATGTTATATTACGTTATTGATGTATATAAAAGCCCCACGGAAACGTAGAGGCCAACTCGCCAGGAATGTTGTCAAATATTAGTACCGAGATGTTAGGTTGTGTTAGGTTAAGTTATATTACGCTATTGATGTATATAAAAGCCCCACGGAAACGTAGAGGCCAACTCGCCAGGAATGTTGTCAAATATCAGTGCCGAGAGGTTGGGTAGTGTTAGGTTAGGTTATATTACGAAATTGATGTATATAAAGGCCCCACGGAGACGTAGAGGCCAACTCGCCAGGAATGTTGTCAAATAATAGCGCCGAAAGGTTAGGTTGGGTTAAGTTAGGTTATATTAGGTTATTGATGTATATAAAAGTCCCACGGTGACGTAGAGGGCAACTCGCCAGGAATGTTGTCAAATAATAGCGCCGAGAGGTTAGGTTGGGTTAGGTTAGGTTATATTACGTTATTGATGTATATAAAGGTCCCACGGAATCATAGAGCGCAACAAGCCAGGAATGTTGTCAAATATTACAGCCGAGATGTTAAGTTGGGTTATTTTACGTTAAATTACGTTATTGATGGATATGAAAGTCCCACGGAGACGTAGAAGCCAACAAGCCAGGAATGTTGTTAAATATTAGTACCGAGATGTTAGGTTGGGTTAGGTTAGGTTATATTACGTTATTGATGTATATAAAGGTCTCAGGGAAACGTAGAGGCCAACAAGCCAGGAATGTGATTAAACATTACCTCCGAGACGTTACTTTGGGTTAGGTTAGGTTATATTACGTTATTGATGTATATAAAAGCCCCACGGAAACGTAGAGGCCCACTCGCCAGGAATGTTGTCAAATAATAGCGCCGAAAGGTTAGGTTGGGTTAAGTTAGGTTATATTACGTTATTGATGTATATAAAGGCCCCACGGAGACGTAGAGGCCAACTCGCCAGGAATGTTGTCAAATAATAGCGCCGAAAGGTTAGGTTGGGTTAAGTTAGGTTATATTAGGTTATTGATGTATATAAAAGTCCCACGGAGACGTAGAAGCCAACTCGCCAGGAATGTTGTCAAATAATAGCGCCGAGATGTTAGGTTGGGTTATATAAGGTTATATTACGTTATTGATGGATATGAAGGTCTCACGGAGACGTAGAGGCCGACTCGCCAGGAATTTGGCAAATAATAGCGCCGAAAGTTTAGGTTGGGTTAGGTCAGGTTGTATTACGTTATTGATGTATGTAAAAGCCCCACGGAAACGAAGAGGCCAACTCGCCAGGAATATTGTCAAATATTAGTGCCGAGAGGTTGCGTTGTGTTAGGTTAGGTTATATTACGTTATTGGTGTATATAAAACTCCCACGGAGACGTAGAGGCCAGCTCGCAAGGAATATTGTCAAATAATAGCGCCGAGAGGTTAGGTTGGGTTATATAAGGTTATATTACGTTATTGATGGATATGAAGGCCTCACGGAGACGTAGAGGCCAACTCGCCAGGAATGTTGTCAAATATTAGTGCCGAGAGGTTGGGTAGTGTTAGGTTAGGTTATATTACGAGATTGATGTATATAAAGGCCCCACGGAGACGTAGAGGCCAACTCGCCGCGAATGTTGTCAAATATTACCGCCGAGATGTTAGGTTGGGTTAGGTTAGGTTATATTACGTTTTTGATGTATATGAAGGCCCCACGGAGACGTAGAGGCCAACTCGACAGGAATGTTGTCAAACAATAGCGCCGAGAGGTTAGGTTGGGTTAGGTTAGGTTATATTACGTTATTGATGTATATAAAGGTCCCACGGAATCATAGAGGCCAACAAGCCAGGAATGTTGTCAAATATTACAGCCGAGATGTTAAGTTGGGTTATTTTAGTTTAAATTACGTTATTGATGGATATGAAAGTCCCACGGAGACGTAGAAGCCAACAAGCCAGGAATGTTGTTAAATATTAGAACCGAGATGTTAGGTTGGGTTAGGTTAGGTTATATTACGTTATTGATGTATATAAAGTTCTCAGGGAAACGTAGAGGCCAACAAGCCAGGAATGTGATTAAACATTACCTCCGAGACGTTACTTTGGGTTAGGTTAGGTTATATTACGTTATTGATGTATATAAAAGCCCCACGGAAACGTAGAGGCCAACTCGCCAGGAATGTTGTGAAATATTAGTGCCGAGAGGTTGGGTTGTGTTAGGTTAGGTTATATTACGTTATTGATGTATATAAAGGCCCCACGGAGACGTAGAGGCCAACTCGCCAGGAATGTTGTCAAATAATAGCGCCGAAAGGTTAGGTTGGGTTAAGTTAGGTTATATTAGGTTATTGATGTATATAAAAGTCCCACGGTGACGTAGAGGGCAACTCGCCAGGAATGTTTCAAATAATAGCGCCGAGAGGTTAGGTTGGGTTAGGTTAGGTTATATTACGTTATTGATGTATATAAAGGTCCCACGGAATCATAGAGGCCAACAAGCCAGGAATGTTGTCAAATATTACAGCCGAGATGTTAGGTTGGGTTATTTTAGGTTAAATTACGTTATTGATGGATATGAAAGTCCCACGGAGACGTAGAAGCCAACAAGCCAGGAATGTTGTTAAATATTAGTACCGAGATGTTAGGTTGGGTTAGGTTAGGTTATATTACGTTATTGATGTATATAAAGGTCTCATGGAAACGTAGAGGCCAACAAGCCAGGAATGTAGTTAAACATTACCTCCGAGACGTTACTTTGGGTTAGGTTAGGTTATATTACGTTATTGATGGATATGAAGGCCTCACGGTGACGTAAAGGCCAACTCGCCAGGAATGTTGTCAAATATTACAGCCGAGATGTTACGTTGGGTTAGGTTAGGTTATATTACGTTTTTGATGTATATGAAGGCCTCACGGAGACGTTGAAGCCAACAAGCCAGAAATGTGGTTAAACATTATCTCCGAGACGTTACTTTGGGTTAGGTTAGGTTATATTACGTTATTGATGTATATAAAGGTCTCAGGGAAACGTAGAGGCCAACAAGCCAGGAATGTGGTTAAACATTACCTCCGAGACGTTACTTTGGGTTAGGTTAGGTTATATTACGTTATTGATGTATATAAAAGCCCCACGGAAACGTAGAGGCCAACTCGCCAGGAAGGTTGTCAAATATTAGTGCCGAGAGGTTGGGTTATGTTAGGTTAGGTTATATTACGTTATTGATGTATATAAAGGCCCCACGGAGACGTAGAGTCCAACTCGCCACGAATGTTGTCAAATATTACAGCCGAGATGTTACGTTGGGTTATTTTAGGTTAAATTACGTTATTGATGGTTATGAAAGTCCCACGGAGACGTAGAAGCCAACAAGCCAGGAATGTTGTTAAATATTAGTACCGAGATGTTAGGTTGGGTTAGGTTAGGTTATATTACGTTATTGATGTATATAAAGGTCTCAGGGAAACGTAGAGGCCAACAAGCCAGGAATGTGGTTAAGCATTACCTCCGAGACGTTACTTTGGGTTAGGTTAGGTTATATTACGTTGTTGATGTATATAAAAGCCCCACGGAAACGTAGAGGCCAACTCGCCAGGAATGTTGTCAAATATTAGTACCGAGATTTTAGGTTGTGTTAGGTTAAGTTATATTACGCTATTGATGTATATAAAAGCCCCACGGAAACGTAGAGGCCAACTCGCCAGGAATGTTGTCAAATATCAGTGCCGAGAGGTTGGGTAGTGTTAGGTTAGGTTATATTACGAAATTGATGTATATAAAGGCCCCACGGAGACGTAGAGGCCAACTCGCCAGGAATGTTGTCAAATAATAGCGCCGAAAGGTTAGGTTGGGTTAAGTTAGGTTATATTAGGTTATTGATGTATATAAAAGTCCCACGGTGACGTAGAGGGCAACTCGCCAGGAATGTTGTCAAATAATAGCGCCGAGAGGTTAGGTTGGGTTAGGTTAGGTTATATTACGTTATTGATGTATATAAAGGTCCCACGGAATCATAGAGCGCAACAAGCCAGGAATGTTGTCAAATATTACAGCCGAGATGTTAAGTTGGGTTATTTTACGTTAAATTACGTTATTGATGGATATGAAAGTCCCACGGAGACGTAGAAGCCAACAAGCCAGGAATGTTGTTAAATATTAGTACCGAGATGTTAGGTTGGGTTAGGTTAGGCTATATTACGTTATTGATGTATATAAAGGTCTCAGGGAAACGTAGAGGCCAACAAGCCAGGAATGTGATTAAACATTACCTCCGAGACGTTACTTTGGGTTAGGTTAGGTTATATTACGTTATTGATGTATATAAAAGCCCCACGGAAACGTAGAGGCCCACTCGCCAGGAATGTTGTCAAATAATAGCGCCGAAAGGTTAGGTTGGGTTAAGTTAGGTTATATTACGTTATTGATGTATATAAAGGCCCCACGGAGACGTAGAGGCCAACTCGCCAGGAATGTTGTCAAATAATAGCGCCCAAAGGTTAGGTTGGGTTAAGTTAGGTTATATTAGGTTATTGATGTATATAAAAGTCCCACGGAGACGTAGAAGCCAACTCGCCAGGAATGTTGTCAAATAATAGCGCCGAGAGGTTAGGTTGGGTTATATAAGGTTATATTACGTTATTGATGGATATGAAGGTCTCACGGAGACGTAGAGGCCGACTCGCCAGGAATTTGGCAAATAATAGCGCCGAAAGTTTAGGTTGGGTTAGGTCAGGTTGTATTACGTTATTGATGTATGTAAAAGCCCCACGGAAACGAAGAGGCCAACTCGCCAGGAATATTGTCAAATATAAGTGCCGAGAGGTTGCGTTGTGTTAGGTTAGGTTATATTACGTTATTGGTGTATATAAAACTCCCACGGAGACGTAGAGGCCAGCTCGCAAGGAATATTGTCAAATAATAGCGCCGAGAGGTTAGGTTGGGTTATATAAGGTTATATTACGTTATTGATGGATATGAAGGCCTCACGCAGACGTAGAGGCCAACTCGCCAGGAATTTGGCAAATAATAGCGCCGAAAGTTTAGGTTGGGTTAGGTTAGGTTATATTACGTTATTGATGTATGTAAAAGCCCCACGGAAACGAAGAGGCCAACTCGCCAGGAATATTGTCAAATATTAGTGCCGAGAGGTTGCGTTGTGTTAGGTTAGGTTATATTACGTTATTGGTGTATATAAAACTCCCACGGAGACGTAGAGGCCAGCACGCAAGGAATATTGTCAAATAATGGCGCCGAGAGGTTAGGTTGGGTTATATAAGGCTATATTACGTTATTGATGGATATGAAGGCCTCACGGTGACGTAAAGGCCAACTCGCCAGGAATGTTGTCAAATATTACAGCCGAGATGTTACGTTGGGTTAGGTTAGGTTATATTACGTTTTTGATGTATATGAAGGCCTCACGGAGACGTTGAAGCCAACAAGACAGAAATGTGGTTAAACATTATCTCCGAGACGTTACTTTGGGTTAGGTTAGATTATATTACGTTATTGATGTATATAAAGGTCTCAGGGAAACGTAGAGGCCAACTCGCCAGGAATGTTGTCAAATATTAGCGCCGAGAGGTTAGGTTGGGTTATATAAGGTTATATTACGTTATTGATGGATATGAAGGTCTCACGGATACGTAGAGGCCAACTCGCCAGGAATGTTGTCAAACAGTACCGTCGAGATGTTAGGTTGGGTTAGGTTAGGTTATATTACGTTATTGATGTATATAAAGGTCCCACGGAATCATAGAGGCCAACAAGCCAGGAATGTTGTCAAATATTACAGCCGAGATGTTACGTTGGGTTATTTTAGGTTAAATTACGTTATTGATGGTTATGAAAATCCCACGGAGACGTAGAAGCCAAAGAGCCAGGAATGTTGTTAAATATAAGTACCGTGATGTTAGGTTGGGTTAGGTTAGGTTATATTACGTTATTGATGTATATAAAGGTCTCAGGGAAACGTAGACGCCAACAACCCAGGAATGTGGTTAAACATTACCTCCGAGACGTTACTTTGGGTTAGGTTAGGTTATATTACGTTATTGATGTATATAAAGGCCCCACGGAGACGTAGAGGCCAACTCGCCAGGAATGTTGTCAAATAATAGCGCCGAAAGGTTAGGTTGGGTTAAGTTAGGTTATATTAGGTTATTGATGTATATAAAAGTCCCGCGGAGACGTAGAGGCCAACTCGCCAGGAATGTTGTCAAATAATAGCGCCGAGAGGTTAGCTTGGGTTATATAAGGTTATATTACGTTATTGATGGATATGAAGGTCTCACGGAGACGTAGAGGCCGACTCGCCAGGAATTTGGCAAATAATAGCGCCGAAAGTTTAGGTTGGGTTAGGTCAGGTTGTATTACGTTATTGATGTATGTAAAAGCCCCACGGAAACGAAGAGGCCAACTCGCCAGGAATATTGTCAAATATTAGTGCCGAGAGGTTGCGTTGTGTTAGGTTAGGTTATATTACGTTATTGGTGTATATAAAACTCCCACGGAGACGTAGAGGCCAGCTCGCAAGGAATATTGTCAAATAATAGCGCCGAGAGGTTAGGTTGGGTTATATAAGGTTATATTACGTTATTGATGGATATGAAGGCCTCACGGAGACGTAGAGGCCAACTCGCCAGGAATGTTGTCAAATATTAGTGCCGAGAGGTTGGGTAGTGTTAGGTTAGGTTATATTACGAGATTGATGTATATAAAGGCCCCACGGAGACGTAGAGGCCAACTCGCCGCGAATGTTGTCAAATATTACCGCCGAGATGTTAGGTTGGGTTAGGTTAGGTTATATTACGTTTTTGATGTATATGAAGGCCCCACGGAGACGTAGAGGCCAACTCGACAGGAATGTTGTCAAATAATAGCGCCGAGAGGTTAGGTTGGGTTAGGTTAGGTTATATTACGTTATTGATGTATATAAAGGTCCCACGGAATCATAGAGGCCAACAAGCCAGGAATGTTGTCAAATATTACAGCCGAGATGTTAAGTTGGGTTATTTTAGTTTAAATTACGTTATTGATGGATATGAAAGTCCCACGGAGACGTAGAAGCCAACAAGCCAGGAATGTTGTTAAATATTAGAACCGAGATGTTAGGTTGGGTTAGGTTAGGTTATATTACGTTATTGATGTATATAAAGTTCTCAGGGAAACGTAGAGGCCAACAAGCCAGGAATGTGATTAAACATTACCTCCGAGACGTTACTTTGGGTTAGGTTAGGTTATATTACGTTATTGATGTATATAAAGGTCCCACGGAATCATAGAGGCCAACAAGCCAGGAATGTTGTCAAATATTACAGCCGAGATGTTAAGTTGGGTTATTTTAGTTTAAATTACGTTATTGATGGATATGAAAGTCCCACGGAGACGTAGAAGCCAACAAGCCAGGAATGTTGTTAAATATTAGAACCGAGATGTTAGGTTGGGTTAGGTTAGGTTATATTACGTTATTGATGTATATAAAGTTCTCAGGGAAACGTAGAGGCCAACAAGCCAGGAATGTGATTAAACATTACCTCCGAGACGTTACTTTGGGTTAGGTTAGGTTATATTACGTTATTGATGTATATAAAAGCCCCACGGAAACGTAGAGGCCAACTCGCCAGGAATGTTGTCAAATAATAGCGCCGAAAGGTTAGGTTGGGTTAATTTAGGTTATATTAGGTTATTGATGTATATAAAAGTCCCACGGAATCATAGAGGCCAACAAGCCAGGAATGTTGTCAAATATTACAGCCGAGATGTTAAGTTGGGTTATTTTAGGTTAAATTACGTTATTGATGGATATGAAAGTCACACGGAGACGTAGAAGCCAACAAGCCAGGAATGTTGTTAAATATTAGTACCGAGATGTTAGGTTGGGTTAGGTTAGGTTATATTACGTTATTGATGTATATAAAGTTCTCAGGGAAACGTAGAGGCCAACAAGCCAGGAATGTGGTTAAACATTACCTCCGAGACGTTACTTTGGGTCAGGTTAGGTTATATTACGTTATTGATGTATATAAAAGCCCCACGGAAACGTAGAGGCCAACTCGCCAGGAATGTTGTCAAATAATAGCGCCGAAAGGTTAGGTTGGGTTAAGTTAGGTTATATTAGGTTATTGATGTATATAAAAGTCCCACGGAGACGTAGAGGCCAACTCGCCAGGAATGTTGTCAAATAATAGCGCCGAAAGGTTAGGTTGAGTTAGGTTAGGTTATATTACGTTATTGATGTATATAAAAGTCCCACGGAGGCGTAGAGGCCAACTCGCCAGGAATGTGGTCAAATATTACCGCCGAGATGTTAGGTTGGGTTAGGCTAGGTTATATTACGTTATTGATGTATATAAAGGTCCCACGGAAACATAGAGGCCAACAAGCCAGGAATGTTGCCAAATATTACAGCCGAGATGTTACGTTGGGTTATTTTAGGTTAAATTACGTTATTGATGGATATGAATGTCGCACGGAGACGTAGAGGCCAACAAGCCAGGAATGTTGTCAAATATTACAGCCGAGATGTTACGTTGGGTTAGGTTAGGTTATATTACGTTTTTGATGTATATGAAGGCCTCACGGAGACGTAGAAGCCAACAAGCTAGGAATGTGGTTAAACATTACCTCCGAGACGTTACTTTGGGTTAGGTTAGGTTATATTACGTTATTGATGTATATAAAGGTCTCAGGGAAACGTAGAGGCCAACTCGCCAGGAATGTTGTCAAATATTACCGCCGAGATGTTAGGTTGGGTTAGGTTATGTTATATTACGTTATTGATGTATATAAAGGTCTCAGGAAGCGTAGAGGCCAACAAGCCAGGAATGTTGTCAAATATTAGTGCCGTGAGGTTGGGTTGTGTTACGTTAGGTTATATTACGTGATTGATGTATATAAAAGCCCCACGGAAACGTAGAGGCCAACTCGCCAGGAATGTTGTCAAATAATAGCGCCGAAAGGTTAGGTTGGGTTAATTTAGGTTATATTAGGTTATTGATGTATATAAAAGTCCCACGGAATCATAGAGGCTAACAAGCCAGGAATGTTGTCAAATATTACAGCCGAGATGTTAAGTTGGGTTATTTTAGGTTAAATTACGTTATTGATGGATATGAAAGTCACACGGAGACGTAGAAGCCAACAAGCCAGGAATGTTGTTAAATATTAGTACCGAGATGTTAGGTTGGGTTAGGTTAGGTTATATTACGTTATTGATGTATATAAAGTTCTCAGGGAAACGTAGAGGCCAACAAGCCAGGAATGTGGTTAAACATTACCTCCGAGACGTTACTTTGGGTCAGGTTAGGTTATATTACGTTATTGATGTATATAAAAGCCCCACGGAAACGTAGAGGCCAACTCGCCAGGAATGTTGTCAAATAATAGCGCCGAAAGGTTAGGTTGGGTTAAGTTAGGTTATATTAGGTTATTGATGTATATAAAAGTCCCACGGAGACGTAGGAGCCAACTCGCCAGGAATGTTGTCAAATAATAGCGCCGAAAGGTTAGGTTGAGTTAGGTTAGGTTATATTACGTTATTGATGTATATAAAAGTCCCACGGAGGCGTAGAGGCCAACTCGCCAGGAATGTTGTCAAATATTACCGCCGAGATGTTAGGTTGGGTTAGGCTAGGTTATATTACGTTATTGATGTATATAAAGGTCCCACGGAAACATAGAGGCCAACAAGCCAGGAATGTTGCCAAATATTACAGCCGAGATGTTACGTTGGGTTATTTTAGGTTAAATTACGTTATTGATGGATATGAATGTCGCACGGAGACGTAGAGGCCAACAAGCCAGGAATGTTGTCAAATATTACAGCCGAGATGTTACGTTGGGTTAGGTTAGGTTATATTACGTTTTTGATGTATATGAAGGCCTCACGGAAACGTAGAAGCCAACAAGCTAGGAATGTGGTTAAACATTACCTCCGAGACGTTACTTTGGGTTAGGTTAGGTTATATTACGTTATTGATGTATATAAAGGTCTCAGGGAAACGTAGAGGCCAACTCGCCAGGAATGTTGTCAAATATTACCGCCGAGATGTTAGGTTGGGTTAGGTTATGTTATATTACGTTATTGATGTATATAAAGGTCTCAGGAAGCGTAGAGGCCAACAAGCCAGGAATGTTGTCAAATATTAGTGCCGTGAGGTTGGGTTGTGTTACGTTAGGTTATATTACGTTATTGGTGTATATAAAGGCCCCACGGAGACGTAGAGGCCAACTCGCCAGGAATGTTCTCAAATAATAGCGCCGAGAGGTTAGGTTGGGTTAGGTTAGGTTATATTAGGTTATTGATGTATATAAATGTCCCGCGGAGACGTAGAGGCCAACTCGCCAGGAATGTTGTCAAATAATAGCGCCGAGAGGTTTGGTTGGGTTATATAAGGTTATATTACGTTATTGATGGATATGAAGGCCTCACGGAGACGTAGAGGCCAACTCGCCAGGAATGTTGTCAAATATTACCGCCGAGATGTTAGGTTGGGTTAGGTTAGGTTATAATACGTTATTGATGTATATAAAGGTCTCAGGAAGCGTAGAGGCCAACAAGCCAGGAATGTGGTTAAACATTACCTCCGAGACGTTACTTTGGGTTAGGTTAGGTTATATTACGTTATTGATGTATGTAAAAGCCCCACCGAAACGTAGAGGCCAACTCGCCAGGAATGTTGTCAAATATTAGTACCGAGATGTTAGGTTGTGTTAGGTTAAGTTATATTACGCTATTGATGTATATAAAAGCCCCACGGAAACGTAGAGGCCAACTCGCCAGGAATGTTGTCAAATATCAGTGCCGAGAGGTTGGGTAGTGTTAGGTTAGGTTATATTACGAAATTGATGTATATAAAGGCCCCACGGAGACGTAGAGGCCAACTCGCCAGGAATGTTGTCAAATAATAGCGCCGAAAGGTTAGGTTGGGTTAAGTTAGGTTATATTAGGTTATTGATGTATATAAAAGTCCCACGGTGACGTAGAGGGCAACTCGCCAGGAATGTTGTCAAATAATAGCGCCGAGAGGTTAGGTTGGGTTAGGTTAGGTTATATTACGTTATTGATGTATATAAAGGTCCCACGGAATCATAGAGCGCAACAAGCCAGGAATGTTGTCAAATATTACAGCCGAGATGTTACGTTGGGTTATTTTAGGTTAAATTACGTTATTGATGGATATGAATGTCCCACGGAGACGTAGAGGCCAACAAGCCAGGAATGTTGTCAAATATTACAGCCAAGATGTTACGTTGGGTTAGGTTAGGTTATATTACGTTTTTGATGTATATGAAGGCCTGACGGAGACGTAGAAGCCAACTCGCCAGGAATGTTGTCAAATAATAGCGCCGAGAGGTTAGGTTGCGTTATATAAGGTTATATTACGTTATTGATGGATATGAAGGTCTCACGGAGACGTAGAGGCCGACTCGCCAGGAATTTGGCAAATAATAGCGCCGAAAGTTTAGGTTGGGTTAGGTCAGGTTATATTACGTTATTGATGTATGTAAAAGCCCCACGGAAACGAAGAGGCCAACTCGCCAGGAATATTGTCAAATATTAGTGCCGAGAGGTTGCGTTGTGTTAGGTTAGGTTATATTACGTTATTGGTGTATATAAAACTCCCACGGAGACGTAGAGGCCAGCTCGCAAGGAATATTGTCAAATAATAGCGCCGAGAGGTTAGGTTGGGTTATATAAGGTTATATTACGTTATTGATGGATATGAAGGCCTCACGGAGGCGTAGAGGCCAACTCGCCAGGAATGTTGTCAAATATTAGTGGCGAGAGGTTGGGTAGTGTTAGGTTAGGTTATATTACGAGATTGATGTATATAAAGGCCCCACGGAGACGTAGAGGCCAACTCGCCGCGAATGTTGTCAAATATTACCGCCGAGATGTTAGGTTGGGTTAGGTTAGGTTATATTACGTTTTTGATGTATATGAAGGCCCCACGGAGACGTAGAGGCCAACTCGACAGGAATGTTGTCAAATAATAGCGCCGAGAGGTTAGGTTGGGTTAGGTTAGGTTATATTACGTTATTGATGTATATAAAGGTCCCACGGAATCATAGAGGCCAACAAGCCAGGAATGTTGTCAAATATTACAGCCGAGATGTTAAGTTGGGTTATTTTAGTTTAAATTACGTTATTGATGGATATGAAAGTCCCACGGAGACGTAGAAGCCAACAAGCCAGGAATGTTGTTAAATATTAGTACCGAGATGTTAGGTTGGGTTAGGTTAGGTTATATTACGTTATTGATGTATATAAAGTTCTCAGGGAAACGTAGAGGCCAACAAGCCAGGAATGTGATTAAACATTACCTCCGAGACGTTACTTTGGGTCAGGTTAGGTTATATTACGTTATTGATGTATATAAAAGCCCCACGGAAACGTAGAGGCCAACTCGCCAGGAATGTTGTCAAATAATAGCGCCGAAAGGTTAGGTTGGGTTAAGTTAGGTTATATTAGGTTATTGATGTATATAAAAGTCCCACGGAGACGTAGAGGCCAACTCGCCAGGAATGTTGTCAAATATTAGTGCCGAGAGGTTGGGTAGTTTTAGGTTAGGTTATACTACGAGATTGATGTATATAAAGGCCCCACGGAGACGTAGAGGCCAACTCGCCACGAATGTTGTCAAATATTACCGCCGAGATGTTAGGTTGGGTTAGGTTTGGTTATATTACGTTTTTGATGTATATGAAGGCCCCACGGAGACGTAGAGGCCAACTCGACAGGAATGTTGTCAAATAATAGCGCCAGAGGTTAGGTTGGGTTAGGTTAGGTTATATTACGTTATTGATGTATATAAAGGTCCCACGGAATCATAGAGGCCAACAAGCCAGGAATGTTGTCAAATATTACAGCCGAGACGTTAAGTTGGGTTATTTTAGGTTAAATTACGTTATTGATGGATATGAAAGTCCCACGGAGACGTAGAAGCCAACAAGCCAGGAATGTTGTTAAATATTAGTACCGAGATGTTAGGTTGGGTTAGGTTAGGTTATATTACGTTTTTGATGTATATGAAGGCCTCACGGAGACGTAGAAGCCAACAAGCCAGGAATGTGGTTAAACATTACCTCCGAGACGTTACTTTGGGTTAGGTTAGGTTATATTACGTTATTGATGTACATAAAGGTCTCAGGGAAACGTAGAGGCCAACTCGCCAGGAATGTTGTCAAACATTACCGCCGAGATGTTAGGTTGGGTTAGGTTATGTTATATTACGTTATTGATGTATATAAAAGCCCCACGGAAACGTAGAGGCCAACTCGCCAGGAATGTTGTCAAATATTAGTGCCGTGAGGTTGGGTTGTGTTAGGTTAGGTTATATTACGTTATTGGTGTATATAAAGGCCCCACGGAGACGTAGAGGCCAACTCGCCAGGAATGTTCTCAAATAATAGCGCCGAAAGGTTAGGTTGGGATAGGTTAGGTTATATTACGTTATTGATGTATATAAAAGTCCCACGGAGACGTAGAGGCCAACTCGCCAGGAATGTTGTCAAATAATAGCGCCGAGAGGTTAGGTTGGGTTATATAAGGTTATATTACGTTATTGATGGATATGAAGGTCTCACGGATACGTAGAGGCCAACTCGCCAGGAATGTTGTCAAACAGTACCGCCGAGATGTTAGGTTGGGTTAGGTTAGGTTATATTACGTTATTGATGTATATAAAGGTCCCACGGAATCATAGAGGCCAACAAGCCCGGAATGTTGTCAAATATTACAGCCGAGATGTTAAGTTGGGTTATTTTAGGTTAAATTACGTTATTGATGGATATGAAAGTCCCACGGAGACGTAGAAGCCAACAAGCCAGGAATGTTGTTAAATATTAGTACCGAGATGTTAGGTTGGGTTAGGTTAGGTTATATTACGTTATTGATGTATATAAAGTTCTCAGGGAAAAGTAGAGGCCAACAAGCCAGGAATGTGGTTAAACATTACCTCCGAGACGTTACTTTGGGTCAGGTTAGGTTATATTACGTTATTGATGTATATAAAAGCCCCACGGAAACGTAGAGGCCAACTCGCCAGGAATGTTGTCAAATAATAGCGCCGAAAGGTTAGGTTGGGTTAAGTTAGGTTATATTAGGTTATTGATGTATATAAAAGTCCCACGGAGACGTAGAGGGCAACTCGCCAGGAATGTTGTCAAATAATAGCGCCGAGAGGTTAGGTTGGGTTAGGTTAGGTTATATTACGTTATTGATGTATATAAAGGTCCCACGGAATCATAGAGCGCAACAAGCCAGGAATGTTGTCAAATATTACAGCCGAGATGTTACGTTGGGTTATTTTAGGTTAAATTACGTTATTGATGGATATGAATGTCCCACGGAGACGTAGAGGCCAACAAGCCAGGAATGTTGTCAAATATTACAGCCAAGATGTTACGTTGGGTTAGGTTAGGTTATATTACGTTTTTGATGTATATGAAGGCCTGACGGAGACGTAGAAGCCAACTCGCCAGGAATGTTGTCAAATAATAGCGCCGAGAGGTTAGGTTGCGTTATATAAGGTTATATTACGTTATTGATGGATATGAAGGTCTCACGGAGACGTAGAGGCCGACTCGCCAGGAATTTGGCAAATAATAGCGCCGAAAGTTTAGGTTGGGTTAGGTCAGGTTATATTACGTTATTGATGTATGTAAAAGCCCCACGGAAACGAAGAGGCCAACTCGCCAGGAATATTGTCAAATATTAGTGCCGAGAGGTTGCGTTGTGTTAGGTTAGGTTATATTACGTTATTGGTGTATATAAAACTCCCACGGAGACGTAGAGGCCAGCTCGCAAGGAATATTGTCAAATAATAGCGCCGAGAGGTTAGGTTGGGTTATATAAGGTTATATTACGTTATTGATGGATATGAAGGCCTCACGGAGGCGTAGAGGCCAACTCGCCAGGAATGTTGTCAAATATTAGTGGCGAGAGGTTGGGTAGTGTTAGGTTAGGTTATATTACGAGATTGATGTATATAAAGGCCCCACGGAGACGTAGAGGCCAACTCGCCGCGAATGTTGTCAAATATTACCGCCGAGATGTTAGGGTGGGTTAGGTTAGGTTATATTACGTTTTTGATGTATATGAAGGCCCCACGGAGACGTAGAGGCCAACTCGACAGGAATGTTGTCAAATAATAGCGCCGAGAGGTTAGGTTGGGTTAGGTTAGGTTATATTACGTTATTGATGTATATAAAGGTCCCACGGAATCATAGAGGCCAACAAGCCAGGAATGTTGTCAAATATTACAGCCGAGATGTTAAGTTGGGTTATTTTAGTTTAAATTACGTTATTGATGGATATGAAAGTCCCACGGAGACGTAGAAGCCAACAAGCCAGGAATGTTGTTAAATATTAGTACCGAGATGTTAGGTTGGGTTAGGTTAGGTTATATTACGTTATTGATGTATATAAAGTTCTCAGGGAAACGTAGAGGCCAACAAGCCAGGAATGTGATTAAACATTACCTCCGAGACGTTACTTTGGGTCAGGTTAGGTTATATTACGTTATTGATGTATATAAAAGCCCCACGGAAACGTAGAGGCCAACTCGCCAGGAATGTTGTCAAATAATAGCGCCGAAAGGTTAGGTTGGGTTAAGTTAGGTTATATTAGGTTATTGATGTATATAAAAGTCCTACGGAGACGTAGAGGCCAACTCGCAAGGAATGTTGTCAAATATTAGTGCCGAGAGGTTGGGTAGTTTTAGGTTAGGTTATACTACGAGATTGATGTATATAAAGGCCCCACGGAGACGTAGAGGCCAACTCGCCACGAATGTTGTCAAATATTACCGCCGAGATGTTAGGTTGGGTTAGGTTTGGTTATATTACGTTTTTGATGTATATGAAGGCCCCACGGAGACGTAGAGGCCAACTCGCCAGGAATGTTGTCAAACAGTACCGCCGAGATGTTAGGTTGGGTTAGGTTAGGTTATATTACGTTATTGATGTATATAAAGGTCCCACGGAATCATAGAGGCCAACAAGCCCGGAATGTTGTCAAATATTACAGCCGAGATGTTAAGTTGGGTTATTTTAGGTTAAATTACGTTATTGATGGATATGAAAGTCCCACGGAGACGTAGAAGCCAACAAGCCAGGAATGTTGTTAAATATTAGTACCGAGATGTTAGGTTGGGTTAGGTTAGGTTATATTACGTTATTGATGTATATAAAGTTCTCAGGGAAAAGTAGAGGCCAACAAGCCAGGAATGTGGTTAAACATTACCTCCGAGACGTTACTTTGGGTCAGGTTAGGTTATATTACGTTATTGATGTATATAAAAGCCCCACGGAAACGTAGAGGCCAACTCGCCAGGAATGTTGTCAAATAATAGCGCCGAAAGGTTAGGTTGGGTTAAGTTAGGTTATATTAGGTTATTGATGTATATAAAAGTCCCACGGAGACGTAGAGGGCAACTCGCCAGGAATGTTGTCAAATAATAGCGCCGAGAGGTTAGGTTGGGTTAGGTTAGGTTATATTACGTTATTGATGTATATAAAGGTCCCACGGAATCATAGAGCGCAACAAGCCAGGAATGTTGTCAAATATTACAGCCGAGATGTTACGTTGGGTTATTTTAGGTTAAATTACGTTATTGATGGATATGAATGTCCCACGGAGACGTAGAGGCCAACAAGCCAGGAATGTTGTCAAATATTACAGCCAAGATGTTACGTTGGGTTAGGTTAGGTTATATTACGTTTTTGATGTATATGAAGGCCTGACGGAGACGTAGAAGCCAACTCGCCAGGAATGTTGTCAAATAATAGCGCCGAGAGGTTAGGTTGCGTTATATAAGGTTATATTACGTTATTGATGGATATGAAGGTCTCACGGAGACGTAGAGGCCGACTCGCCAGGAATTTGGCAAATAATAGCGCCGAAAGTTTAGGTTGGGTTAGGTCAGGTTATATTACGTTATTGATGTATGTAAAAGCCCCACGGAAACGAAGAGGCCAACTCGCCAGGAATATTGTCAAATATTAGTGCCGAGAGGTTGCGTTGTGTTAGGTTAGGTTATATTACGTTATTGGTGTATATAAAACTCCCACGGAGACGTAGAGGCCAGCTCGCAAGGAATATTGTCAAATAATAGCGCCGAGAGGTTAGGTTGGGTTATATAAGGTTATATTACGTTATTGATGGATATGAAGGCCTCACGGAGGCGTAGAGGCCAACTCGCCAGGAATGTTGTCAAATATTAGTGGCGAGAGGTTGGGTAGTGTTAGGTTAGGTTATATTACGAGATTGATGTATATAAAGGCCCCACGGAGACGTAGAGGCCAACTCGCCGCGAATGTTGTCAAATATTACCGCCGAGATGTTAGGGTGGGTTAGGTTAGGTTATATTACGTTTTTGATGTATATGAAGGCCCCACGGAGACGTAGAGGCCAACTCGACAGGAATGTTGTCAAATAATAGCGCCGAGAGGTTAGGTTGGGTTAGGTTAGGTTATATTACGTTATTGATGTATATAAAGGTCCCACGGAATCATAGAGGCCAACAAGCCAGGAATGTTGTCAAATATTACAGCCGAGATGTTAAGTTGGGTTATTTTAGTTTAAATTACGTTATTGATGGATATGAAAGTCCCACGGAGACGTAGAAGCCAACAAGCCAGGAATGTTGTTAAATATTAGTACCGAGATGTTAGGTTGGGTTAGGTTAGGTTATATTACGTTATTGATGTATATAAAGTTCTCAGGGAAACGTAGAGGCCAACAAGCCAGGAATGTGATTAAACATTACCTCCGAGACGTTACTTTGGGTCAGGTTAGGTTATATTACGTTATTGATGTATATAAAAGCCCCACGGAAACGTAGAGGCCAACTCGCCAGGAATGTTGTCAAATAATAGCGCCGAAAGGTTAGGTTGGGTTAAGTTAGGTTATATTAGGTTATTGATGTATATAAAAGTCCTACGGAGACGTAGAGGCCAACTCGCCAGGAATGTTGTCAAATATTAGTGCCGAGAGGTTGGGTAGTTTTAGGTTAGGTTATACTACGAGATTGATGTATATAAAGGCCCCACGGAGACGTAGAGGCCAACTCGCCACGAATGTTGTCAAATATTACCGCCGAGATGTTAGGTTGGGTTAGGTTTGGTTATATTACGTTTTTGATGTATATGAAGGCCCCACGGAGACGTAGAGGCCAACTCGACAGGAATGTTGTCAAATAATAGCGCCAGAGGTTAGGTTGGGTTAGGTTAGGTTATATTACGTTATTGATGTATATAAAGGTCCCACGGAATCATAGAGGCCAACAAGCCAGGAATGTTGTCAAATATTACAGCCGAGACGTTAAGTTGGGTTATTTTAGGTTAAATTACGTTATTGATGGATATGAAAGTCCCACGGAGACGTAGAAGCCAACAAGCCAGGAATGTTGTTAAATATTAGTACCGAGATGTTAGGTTGGGTTAGGTTAGGTTATATTACGTTTTTGATGTATATGAAGGCCTCACGGAGACGTAGAAGCCAACAAGCCAGGAATGTGGTTAAACATTACCTCCGAGACGTTACTTTGGGTTAGGTTAGGTTATATTACGTTATTGATGTACATAAAGGTCTCAGGGAAACGTAGAGGCCAACTCGCCAGGAATGTTGTCAAACATTACCGCCGAGATGTTAGGTTGGGTTAGGTTATGTTATATTACGTTATTGATGTATATAAAAGCCCCACGGAAACGTAGAGGCCAACTCGCCAGGAATGTTGTCAAATATTAGTGCCGTGAGGTTGGGTTGTGTTAGGTTAGGTTATATTACGTTATTGGTGTATATAAAGGCCCCACGGAGACGTAGAGGCCAACTCGCCAGGAATGTTCTCAAATAATAGCGCCGAAAGGTTAGGTTGGGATAGGTTAGGTTATATTACGTTATTGATGTATATAAAAGTCCCACGGAGACGTAGAGGCCAACTCGCCAGGAATGTTGTCAAATAATAGCGCCGAGAGGTTAGGTTGGGTTATTTAAGGTTATATTACGTTATTGATGGATATGAAGGTCTCACGGATACGTAGAGGCCAACTCGCCAGGAATTTTGTCAAACAGTACCGCCGAGATGTTAGGTTGGGTTAGGTTAGGTTATATTACGTTATTGATGTATATAAAGGTCCCACGGAATCATAGAGGCCAACAAGCCCGGAATGTTGTCAAATATTACAGCCGAGATGTTAAGTTGGGTTATTTTAGGTTAAATTACGTTATTGATGGATATGAAAGTCCCACGGAGACGTAGAAGCCAACAAGCCAGGAATGTTGTTAAATATTAGTACCGAGATGTTAGGTTGGGTTAGGTTAGGTTATATTACGTTATTGATGTATATAAAGTTCTCAGGGAAACGTAGAGGCCAACAAGCCAGGAATGTGGTTAAACATTACCTCCGAGACGTTACTTTGGGTGAGGTTAGGTTATATTACGTTATTGATGTATATAAAAGCCCCACGGAAACGTAGAGGCCAACTCGCCAGGAATGTTGTCAAATAATAGCGCCGAAATGTTAGGTTGGGTTAAGTTAGGTTATATTAGGTTATTGATGTATATAAAAGTCCCACGGAGACGTAGAGGCCAACTCGCAAGGAATATTGTCAAATAATAGCGCCGAGAGGTTAGGTTGGGTTATATAAGGTTATATTACGTTATTGATGGATATGAAGGCCTCACGGAGACGTAGAGGCCAACTCGCCAGGAATGTTGTCAAATATTACCGCCGAGATGTTAGGTTGGGTTAGGCTAGGTTATATTACGTTATTGATGTATATAAAGGTCCCACGGAAACATAGAGGCCAACAAGCCAGGAATGTTGCCAAATATTACAGCCGAGATGTTACGTTGGGTTATTTTAGGTTAAATTACGTTATTGATGGATATGAATGTCCCACGGAGACGTAGAGGCCAACAAGCCAGGAATGTTGTCAAATATTACAGCCAAGATGTTACGTTGGGTTAGGTTAGGTTATATTACGTTTTTGATGTATATGAAGGCCTGACGGAGACGTAGAAGCCAACAAGCCAGGAATGTGGTTAAACATTACCTCCGAGACGTTACTTTGGGTTAGGTTAGGTTATATTACGTTATTGATGTATATAAAGGTCTCAGGGAAACGTAGAGGCCAACTCGCCAGGAATGTTGTCAAACATTACCGCCGAGATGTTAGGTTGGGTTAGGTTATGTTATATTACGTTATTGATGTGTATAAAAGCCCCACGGAAACGTAGAGGCCAACTCGCCAGGAATGTTGTCAAATATTAGTGCCGTGAGGTTGGGTTGTGTTAGGTTAGGTTATATTACGTTATTGGTGTATATAAAGGCCCCACGGAGACGTAGAGGCCAACTCGCCAGGAATGTTCTCAAATAATAGCGCCGAAAGGTTAGGTTGGAATAGGTTAGGTTATATTACGTTATTGATGTATATAAAAGTCCCACGGAGACGTAGAGGCCAACTCGCCAGGAATGTTGTCAAATAATAGCGCCGAGAGGTTAGGTTGGGTTATATAAGGTTATATTACGTTATTGAAGGATATGAAGGTCTCACGGAGAGGTAGAGGCCAACTCGCCAGGAATTTGGCAAATAATAGCGCCGAAAGTTTAGGTTGGGTTAGGTTAGGTTATATTACGTTATTGATGTATGTAAAAGCCCCACGGAAACGAAGAGGCCAACTCGCCAGGAATATTGTCTAATATTAGTGCCGAGAGGTTGCGTTGTGTTACGTTAGGTTATATTACGTTATTGGTGTATATAAAGGCCCCACGGAGACGTAGAGGCCAACTCGCCAGGAATGTTCTCTAATAATAGCGCCGAAAAGTTAGGTTGGGTTAGGTTAGGTTATATTAGGTTATTGATGTATATAAAAGTCCCGCGGAGACGTAGAGGCCAACTCGCCAGGAATGTTGTCAAATAATAGCGCCGAGAGGTTTGGTTGGGTTATATAAGGTTATATTACGTTATTGATGGATATGAAGGCCTCACGGAGACGTAGAGGCCAACTCGCCAGGAATGTTGTCAAATATTACAACCGAGATGTTAGGTTGGGTTAGGTTAGGTTATAATACGTTATTGATGTATATAAAGGTCTCAGGAAGCGTAGAGGCCAACAAGCCAGGAATGTGGTTAAACATTACCTCCGAGACGTTACTTTGGGTTAGGTTAGGTTATATTACGTTATTGATGTATGTAAAAGCCCCACGGAAACGTAGAGGCCAACTCGCCAGGAATGTTGTCAAGTATTAATACCGAGATGTTAGGTTGTGTTAGGTTAAGTTATATTACGCTATTGATGTATATAAAAGCCCCACGGAAACGTAGAGGCCAACTCGCCAGGAATGTTGTCAAATATCAGTGCCGAGAGGTTGGGTAGTGTTAGGTTAGGTTATATTACGAAATTGGTGTATATAAAGGCCCCACGGAGACGTAGAGGCCAACTCGCCAGGAATGTTGTCAAATAATAGCGCCGAAAGGTTAGGTTGGGTTAAGTTAGGTTATATTAGGTTATTGATGTATATAAAAGTCCCACGGTGACGTAGAGGGCAACTCGCCAGGAATGTTGTCAAATAATAGCGCCGAGAGGTTAGGTTGGGTTAGGTTAGGTTATATTACGTTATTGATGTATATAAAGGTCCCACGGAATCATAGAGCGCAACAAGCCAGGAATGTTGTCAAATATTACAGCCGAGATGTTAAGTTGGGTTATTTTAGGTTAAATTACGTTATTGATGGATATGAAAGTCCCACGGAGACGTAGAAGCCAACAAGTCAGGAATGTTGTTAAATATTAGTACCGAGATGTTAGGTTGGGTTAGGTTAGGTTATATTACGTTATTGATGTATATAAAGGTCTCAGGGAAACGTAGAGGCCAACAAGCCAGGAATGTGGTTAAACATTACCTCCGAGACGCTACTTTGGGTTAGGTTAGGTTATATTACGTTATTGATGTATATAAAGGCCCCACGGAGACGTAGAGGCCAACTCGCCAGGAATGTTGTCAAATAATAGCGCCGAAAGGTTAGGTTGGGTTAAGTTAGGTTATATTAGGTTATTGATGTATATAAAAGTCCCACGGAGACGTAGAAGCCAACTCGCCAGGAATGTTGTCAAATATTAGTGCCGAGAGGTTGGGTAGTGTTAGGTTAGGTTATACTACGAGATTGATGTATATAAAGGCCCCACGGAGACGTAGAGGCCAACTCGCCACGAATGTTGTCAAATATTACCGCCGAGATGTTAGGTTGGGTTAGGTTAGGTTATATTACGTTTTTGATGTAGATGAAGGCCCCACGGAGACGTAGAGGCCAACTCGACAGGAATGTTGTCAAGTAATAGCGCCAGAGGTTAGGTTGGGTTAGGTTGGGTTATATTACGTTATTGATGTATATAAAGGTCCCACGGAATCATAGAGGCCAACAAGCCAGGAATGTTGTCAAATATTACAGCCGAGATGTTAAGTTGGGTTATTTTAGGTTAAATTACGTTATTGATGGATATGAAAGTCCCACGGAGACGTAGAAGCCAACAAGCCAGGAATGTTGTTAAATATTAGTCCCGAGATGTTAGGTTGGGTTAGGTTAGGTTATATTACGTTATTGATGTATATAAAGTTCTCAGGGAAACGTAGAGGCCAACAAGCCAGGAATGTGGTTAAACATTACCTCCGAGACGTTACTTTGCGTTAGGTTAGGTTATATTACGTTATTGATGTAAATAAAAGCCCCACGGAAACGTAGAGGCCAACTCGCCAGGAATGTTGTCAAATAATAGCGCCGAAAGGTTAGGTTGGGTTAAGGTAGGTTATATTAGGTTATTGATGTATATAAAAGTCCCACGGAGACGTAGAGGCCAACTCGCAAGGAATATTGTCAAATAATAGCGCCGAGAGGTTAGGTTGGGTTATATAAGGTTATATTACGTTATTGATGGATATGAAGGCCTCACGGAGACGTAGAGGCCAACTCGCCAGGAATGTTGTCAAATATTACCGCCGAGATGTTAGGTTGGGTTAGGCTAGGTTATATTACGTTATTGATGTATATAAAGGTCCCACGGAAACATAGAGGCCAACAAGCCAGGAATGTTGCCAAATATTACAGCCGAGATGTTACGTTGGGTTATTTTAGGTTAAATTACGTTATTGATGGATATGAATGTCCCACGGAGGCGTAGAGGCCAACAAGCCAGGAATGTTGTCAAATATTACAGCCAAGATGTTACGTTGGGTTAGGTTAGGTTATATTACGTTTTTGATGTATATGAAGGCCTCACGGAGACGTAGAAGCCAACAAGCCAGGAATGTGGTTAAACATTACCTCCGAGACGTTACTTTGGGTTAGGTTAGGTTATATTACGTTATTGATGTACATAAAGGTCTCAGGGAAACGTAGAGGCCAACTCGCCAGGAATGTTGTCAAACATTACCGCCGAGATGTTAGGTTGGGTTAGGTTATGTTATATTACGTTATTGATGTATATAAAAGCCCCACGGAAACGTAGAGGCCAACTCGCCAGGAATGTTGTCAAATATTAGTGCCGTGAGGTTGGGTTGTGTTAGGTTAGGTTATATTACGTTATTGGTGTATATAAAGGCCCCACGGAGACGTAGAGGCCAACCCGCCAGGAATGTTCTCAAATAATAGCGCCGAAAGGTTAGGTTGGGATAGGTTAGGTTATATTACGTTATTGATGTATATAAAAGTCCCACGGAGACGTAGAGGCCAACTCGCCAGGAATGTTGTCAAATAATAGCGCCGAGAGGTTTGGTTGGGTTATATAAGGTTATATTACGTTATTGATGGATATGAAGGCCTCACGGAGACGAAGAGGCCAACTCGCCAGGAATGTTGTCAAATATTACCGCCGAGATGTTAGGTTGGGTTAGGTTAGGTTATAATACGTTATTGATGTATATAAAGGTCTCAGAAAACGTAGAGGCCAACAAGCCAGGAATGTGGTTAAACATTACCTCCGAGACGTTACTTTGGGTTAGGTTAGGTTATATTACGTTATTGATGTATGTAAAAGCCCCACGGAAACGTAGAGGCCAACTCGCCAGGAATGTTGTCAAATATTAGTACAGAGATGTTAGGTTGTGTTAGGTTAAGTTATATTACGCTATTGATGTATATAAAAGCCCCACGGAAACGTAGAGGCCAACTCGCCAGTAATGTTGTCAAATATCAGTGCCGAGAGGTTGGGTAGTGTTAGGTTAGGTTATATTACGAAATTGATGTATATAAAGGCCCCACGGAGACGTAGAGGCCAACTCGCCAGGAATGTTGTCAAATAATAGCGCCGAAAGGTTAGGTTGGGTTAAGTTAGGTTATATTAGGTTATTGATGTATATAAAAGTCCCACGGTGACGTAGAGGGCAACTCGCCAGGAATGTTGTCAAATAATAGCGCCGAGAGGTTAGGTTGGGTTAGGTTAGGTTATATTACGTTATTGATGTATATAAAGGTCCCACGGAATCATAGAGCGCAACAAGCCAGGAATGTTGTCAAATATTACAGCCGAGATATTAAGTTGGGTTATTTTAGGTTAAATTACGTTATTGATGGATATGAAAGTCCCACGGAGACGTAGAGGCCGACTCGCCAGGAATTTGGCAAATAATAGCGCCGAAAGTTTAGGTTGGGTTAGGTTAGGTTATATTACGTTATTGATGTATGTAAAAGCCCCACGGAAACGAAGAGGCCAACTCGCCAGGAATATTGTCAAATATTAGTGCCGAGAGGTTGCGTTGTGTTAGGTTAGGTTATATTACGTTATTGGTGTATATAAAACTCCCACGGAGACGTAGAGGCCAGCTCGCAAGGAATATTGTCAAATAATAGCGCCGAGAGGTTAGGTTGGGTTATATAAGGTTATATTACGTTATTGATGGATATGAAGGCCTCACGGAGACGTAGAGGCCAACTCGCCAGGAATGTTGTCAAATATTAGTGCCGAGAGGTTGGGTAGTGTTAGGTTAGGTTATATTACGAGATTGATGTATATAAAGGCCCCACGGAGACGTAGAGGCCAACTCGCCACGAATGTTGTCAAATATTACCGCCGAGATGTTAGGTTGGGTTAGGTTAGGTTATATTACGTTTTTGATGTAGATGAAGGCCCCACGGAGACGTAGAGGCCAACTCGACAGGAATGTTGTCAAGTAATAGCGCCAGAGGTTAGGTTGGGATAGGTTAGGTTATATTACGTTTTTGATGTATATGAAGGCCCCACGGAGACGTAGAGGCCAACTCGACAGGAATGTTGTCAAATAATAGCGCCGAGAGGTTAGGTTGGGTTAGGTTAGATTATATTACGTTATTGATGTATATAAAGGTCCCACGGAATCATAGAGGCCAACAAGCCAGGAATGTTGTCAAATATTACAGCCGAGATGTTAAGTTGGGTTATTTTAGGTTAAATTACGTTATTGATGGATATGAAAGTCCCACGGAGACGTAGAAGCCAACAAGCCAGGAATGTTGTTAAATATTAGTACCGAGATGTTAGGTTGGGTTAGGTTAGGTTATATTACGTTATTGATGTATATAAAGTTCTCAGGGAAACGTAGAGGCCAACAAGCCAGGAATGTGGTTAAACATTACCTCCGAGACGTTACTTTGGGTGAGGTTAGGTTATATTACGTTATTGATGTATATAAAAGCCCCACGGAAACGTAGAGGCCAACTCGCCAGGAATGTTGTCAAATAATAGCGCCGAAATGTTAGGTTGGGTTAAGTTAGGTTATATTAGGTTATTGATGTATATAAAAGTCCCACGGAGACGTAGAGGCCAACTCGCAAGGAATATTGTCAAATAATAGCGCCGAGAGGTTAGGTTGGGTTATATAAGGTTATATTACGTTATTGATGGATATGAAGGCCTCACGGAGACGTAGAGGCCAACTCGCCAGGAATGTTGTCAAATATTACCGCCGAGATGTTAGGTTGGGTTAGGCTAGGTTATATTACGTTATTGATGTATATAAAGGTCCCACGGAAACATAGAGGCCAACAAGCCAGGAATGTTGCCAAATATTACAGCCGAGATGTTACGTTGGGTTATTTTAGGTTAAATTACGTTATTGATGGATATGAATGTCCCACGGAGACGTAGAGGCCAACAAGCCAGGAATGTTGTCAAATATTACAGCCAAGATGTTACGTTGGGTTAGGTTAGGTTATATTACGTTTTTGATGTATATGAAGGCCTGACGGAGACGTAGAAGCCAACAAGCCAGGAATGTGGTTAAACATTACCTCCGAGACGTTACTTTGGGTTAGGTTAGGTTATATTACGTTATTGATGTATATAAAGGTCTCAGGGAAACGTAGAGGCCAACTCGCCAGGAATGTTGTCAAACATTACCGCCGAGATGTTAGGTTGGGTTAGGTTATGTTATATTACGTTATTGATGTGTATAAAAGCCCCACGGAAACGTAGAGGCCAACTCGCCAGGAATGTTGTCAAATATTAGTGCCGTGAGGTTGGGTTGTGTTAGGTTAGGTTATATTACGTTATTGGTGTATATAAAGGCCCCACGGAGACGTAGAGGCCAACTCGCCAGGAATGTTCTCAAATAATAGCGCCGAAAGGTTAGGTTGGAATAGGTTAGGTTATATTACGTTATTGATGTATATAAAAGTCCCACGGAGACGTAGAGGCCAACTCGCCAGGAATGTTGTCAAATAATAGCGCCGAGAGGTTAGGTTGGGTTATATAAGGTTATATTACGTTATTGAAGGATATGAAGGTCTCACGGAGAGGTAGAGGCCAACTCGCCAGGAATTTGGCAAATAATAGCGCCGAAAGTTTAGGTTGGGTTAGGTTAGGTTATATTACGTTATTGATGTATGTAAAAGCCCCACGGAAACGAAGAGGCCAACTCGCCAGGAATATTGTCTAATATTAGTGCCGAGAGGTTGCGTTGTGTTACGTTAGGTTATATTACGTTATTGGTGTATATAAAGGCCCCACGGAGACGTAGAGGCCAACTCGCCAGGAATGTTCTCTAATAATAGCGCCGAAAAGTTAGGTTGGGTTAGGTTAGGTTATATTAGGTTATTGATGTATATAAAAGTCCCGCGGAGACGTAGAGGCCAACTCGCCAGGAATGTTGTCAAATAATAGCGCCGAGAGGTTTGGTTGGGTTATATAAGGTTATATTACGTTATTGATGGATATGAAGGCCTCACGGAGACGTAGAGGCCAACTCGCCAGGAATGTTGTCAAATATTACAACCGAGATGTTAGGTTGGGTTAGGTTAGGTTATAATACGTTATTGATGTATATAAAGGTCTCAGGAAGCGTAGAGGCCAACAAGCCAGGAATGTGGTTAAACATTACCTCCGAGACGTTACTTTGGGTTAGGTTAGGTTATATTACGTTATTGATGTATGTAAAAGCCCCACGGAAACGTAGAGGCCAACTCGCCAGGAATGTTGTCAAGTATTAATACCGAGATGTTAGGTTGTGTTAGGTTAAGTTATATTACGCTATTGATGTATATAAAAGCCCCACGGAAACGTAGAGGCCAACTCGCCAGGAATGTTGTCAAATATCAGTGCCGAGAGGTTGGGTAGTGTTAGGTTAGGTTATATTACGAAATTGGTGTATATAAAGGCCCCACGGAGACGTAGAGGCCAACTCGCCAGGAATGTTGTCAAATAATAGCGCCGAAAGGTTAGGTTGGGTTAAGTTAGGTTATATTAGGTTATTGATGTATATAAAAGTCCCACGGTGACGTAGAGGGCAACTCGCCAGGAATGTTGTCAAATAATAGCGCCGAGAGGTTAGGTTGGGTTAGGTTAGGTTATATTACGTTATTGATGTATATAAAGGTCCCACGGAATCATAGAGCGCAACAAGCCAGGAATGTTGTCAAATATTACAGCCGAGATGTTAAGTTGGGTTATTTTAGGTTAAATTACGTTATTGATGGATATGAAAGTCCCACGGAGACGTAGAAGCCAACAAGTCAGGAATGTTGTTAAATATTAGTACCGAGATGTTAGGTTGGGTTAGGTTAGGTTATATTACGTTATTGATGTATATAAAGGTCTCAGGGAAACGTAGAGGCCAACAAGCCAGGAATGTGGTTAAACATTACCTCCGAGACGCTACTTTGGGTTAGGTTAGGTTATATTACGTTATTGATGTATATAAAGGCCCCACGGAGACGTAGAGGCCAACTCGCCAGGAATGTTGTCAAATAATAGCGCCGAAAGGTTAGGTTGGGTTAAGTTAGGTTATATTAGGTTATTGATGTATATAAAAGTCCCACGGAGACGTAGAAGCCAACTCGCCAGGAATGTTGTCAAATATTAGTGCCGAGAGGTTGGGTAGTGTTAGGTTAGGTTATACTACGAGATTGATGTATATAAAGGCCCCACGGAGACGTAGAGGCCAACTCGCCACGAATGTTGTCAAATATTACCGCCGAGATGTTAGGTTGGGTTAGGTTAGGTTATATTACGTTTTTGATGTAGATGAAGGCCCCACGGAGACGTAGAGGCCAACTCGACAGGAATGTTGTCAAGTAATAGCGCCAGAGGTTAGGTTGGGTTAGGTTGGGTTATATTACGTTATTGATGTATATAAAGGTCCCACGGAATCATAGAGGCCAACAAGCCAGGAATGTTGTCAAATATTACAGCCGAGATGTTAAGTTGGGTTATTTTAGGTTAAATTACGTTATTGATGGATATGAAAGTCCCACGGAGACGTAGAAGCCAACAAGCCAGGAATGTTGTTAAATATTAGTACCGAGATGTTAGGTTGGGTTAGGTTAGGTTATATTACGTTATTGATGTATATAAAGTTCTCAGGGAAACGTAGAGGCCAACAAGCCAGGAATGTGGTTAAACATTACCTCCGAGACGTTACTTTGCGTTAGGTTAGGTTATATTACGTTATTGATGTAAATAAAAGCCCCACGGAAACGTAGAGGCCAACTCGCCAGGAATGTTGTCAAATAATAGCGCCGAAAGGTTAGGTTGGGTTAAGGTAGGTTATATTAGGTTATTGATGTATATAAAAGTCCCACGGAGACGTAGAGGCCAACTCGCAAGGAATATTGTCAAATAATAGCGCCGAGAGGTTAGGTTGGGTTATATAAGGTTATATTACGTTATTGATGGATATGAAGGCCTCACGGAGACGTAGAGGCCAACTCGCCAGGAATGTTGTCAAATATTACCGCCGAGATGTTAGGTTGGGTTAGGCTAGGTTATATTACGTTATTGATGTATATAAAGGTCCCACGGAAACATAGAGGCCAACAAGCCAGGAATGTTGCCAAATATTACAGCCGAGATGTTACGTTGGGTTATTTTAGGTTAAATTACGTTATTGATGGATATGAATGTCCCACGGAGGCGTAGAGGCCAACAAGCCAGGAATGTTGTCAAATATTACAGCCAAGATGTTACGTTGGGTTAGGTTAGGTTATATTACGTTTTTGATGTATATGAAGGCCTCACGGAGACGTAGAAGCCAACAAGCCAGGAATGTGGTTAAACATTACCTCCGAGACGTTACTTTGGGTTAGGTTAGGTTATATTACGTTATTGATGTACATAAAGGTCTCAGGGAAACGTAGAGGCCAACTCGCCAGGAATGTTGTCAAACATTACCGCCGAGATGTTAGGTTGGGTTAGGTTATGTTATATTACGTTATTGATGTATATAAAAGCCCCACGGAAACGTAGAGGCCAACTCGCCAGGAATGTTGTCAAATATTAGTGCCGTGAGGTTGGGTTGTGTTAGGTTAGGTTATATTACGTTATTGGTGTATATAAAGGCCCCACGGAGACGTAGAGGCCAACCCGCCAGGAATGTTCTCAAATAATAGCGCCGAAAGGTTAGGTTGGGATAGGTTAGGTTATATTACGTTATTGATGTATATAAAAGTCCCACGGAGACGTAGAGGCCAACTCGCCAGGAATGTTGTCAAATAATAGCGCCGAGAGGTTTGGTTGGGTTATATAAGGTTATATTACGTTATTGATGGATATGAAGGCCTCACGGAGACGAAGAGGCCAACTCGCCAGGAATGTTGTCAAATATTACCGCCGAGATGTTAGGTTGGGTTAGGTTAGGTTATAATACGTTATTGATGTATATAAAGGTCTCAGAAAACGTAGAGGCCAACAAGCCAGGAATGTGGTTAAACATTACCTCCGAGACGTTACTTTGGGTTAGGTTAGGTTATATTACGTTATTGATGTATGTAAAAGCCCCACGGAAACGTAGAGGCCAACTCGCCAGGAATGTTGTCAAATATTAGTACAGAGATGTTAGGTTGTGTTAGGTTAAGTTATATTACGCTATTGATGTATATAAAAGCCCCACGGAAACGTAGAGGCCAACTCGCCAGTAATGTTGTCAAATATCAGTGCCGAGAGGTTGGGTAGTGTTAGGTTAGGTTATATTACGAAATTGATGTATATAAAGGCCCCACGGAGACGTAGAGGCCAACTCGCCAGGAATGTTGTCAAATAATAGCGCCGAAAGGTTAGGTTGGGTTAAGTTAGGTTATATTAGGTTATTGATGTATATAAAAGTCCCACGGTGACGTAGAGGGCAACTCGCCAGGAATGTTGTCAAATAATAGCGCCGAGAGGTTAGGTTGGGTTAGGTTAGGTTATATTACGTTATTGATGTATATAAAGGTCCCACGGAATCATAGAGCGCAACAAGCCAGGAATGTTGTCAAATATTACAGCCGAGATGTTAAGTTGGGTTATTTTAGGTTAAATTACGTTATTGATGGATATGAAAGTCCCACGGAGACGTAGAGGCCGACTCGCCAGGAATTTGGCAAATAATAGCGCCGAAAGTTTAGGTTGGGTTAGGTTAGGTTATATTACGTTATTGATGTATGTAAAAGCCCCACGGAAACGAAGAGGCCAACTCGCCAGGAATATTGTCAAATATTAGTGCCGAGAGGTTGCGTTGTGTTAGGTTAGGTTATATTACGTTATTGGTGTATATAAAACTCCCACGGAGACGTAGAGGCCAGCTCGCAAGGAATATTGTCAAATAATAGCGCCGAGAGGTTAGGTTGGGTTATATAAGGTTATATTACGTTATTGATGGATATGAAGGCCTCACGGAGACGTAGAGGCCAACTCGCCAGGAATGTTGTCAAATATTAGTGCCGAGAGGTTGGGTAGTGTTAGGTTAGGTTATATTACGAGATTGATGTATATAAAGGCCCCATGGAGACGTAGAGGCCAACTCGCCACGAATGTTGTCAAATATTACCGCCGAGATGTTAGGTTGGGTTAGGTTAGGTTATATTACGTTTTTGATGTAGATGAAGGCCCCACGGAGACGTAGAGGCCAACTCGACAGGAATGTTGTCAAGTAATAGCGCCAGAGGTTAGGTTGGGTTAGGTTAGGTTATATTACGTTATTGATGTATATAAAGGTCCCACGGAATCATAGAGGCCAACAAGCCAGGAATGTTGTCAAATATTACAGCCGAGATGTTAAGTTGGGTTATTTTAGGTTAAATTACGTTATTGATGGATATGAAAGTCCCACGGAGACGTACAAGCCAACAAGCCAGGAATGTTGTTAAATATTAGTACCGAGATGTTAGGTTGGGTCAGGTTAGGTTATATTACGTTATGGATGTATATAAAGTTCTCAGGGAAACGTAGAGGCCAACAAGCCAGGAATGTGGTTAAACATTACCTCCGAGACGTTACTTTGGGTTAGGTTAGGTTATATTACGTTATTGATGTATATAAAAGCCCCACGGAAACGTAGAGGCCAACTCGCCAGGAATGTTGTGAAATATTAGTGCCGAGAGGTTGGGTTGTGTTAGGTTAGGTTATATTACGTTATTGATGTATATAAAGGCCCCACGGAGACGTAGAGGCCAACTCGCCAGGAATGTTGTCAAATAATAGCGCCGAAAGGTTAGGTTGGGTTAAGTTAGGTTATATTAGGTTATTGATGTATATAAAAGTCCCAGGGTGACGTAGAGGGCAACTCGCCAGGAATGTTGTCAAATAATAGCGCCGAGAGGTTAGGTTGGGTTAGGTTAGGTTATATTACGTTATTGATGTATATAAAGGTCCCACGGAATCATAGAGGCCAACAAGCCAGGAATGTTGCCAAATATTACAGCCGAGATGTTACGTTGGGTTATTTTAGGTTAAATTACGTTATTGATGGATATGAATGTCCCACGGAGGCGTAGAGGCCAACAAGCCAGGAATGTTGTCAAATATTACAGCCAAGATGTTACGTTGGGTTAGGTTAGGTTATATTACGTTTTTGATGTATATGAAGGCCTCACTGAGACGTAGAAGCCAACAAGCCAGGAATGTGGTTAAACATTACCTCCGAGACGTTACTTTGGGTTAGGTTAGGTTATATTACGTTATTGATGTACATAAAGGTCTCAGGGAAACGTAGAGGCCAACTCACCAGGAATGTTGTCAAACATTACCGCCGAGATGTTAGGTTGGGTTAGGTTATGTTATATTACGTTATTGATGTATATAAAAGCCCCACGGAAACGTAGAGGCCAACTCGCCAGGAATGTTGTCAAATATTAGTGCCGTGAGGTTGGGTTGTGTTAGGTTAGGTTATATTACGTTATTGGTGTATATAAAGGCCCCACGGAGACGTAGATGCCAACCCGCCAGGAATGTTCTCAAATAATAGCGCCGAAAGGTTAGGTTGGGATAGGTTAGGTTATATTACGTTATTGATGTATATAAAAGTCCCACGGAGACGTAGAGGCCAACTCGCCAGGAATGTTGTCAAATAATAGCGCCGAGAGGTTTGGTTGGGTTATATAAGGTTATATTACGTTATTGATGGATATGAAGGCCTCACGGAGACGAAGAGGCCAACTCGCCAGGAATGTTGTCAAATATTACCGCCGAGATGTTAGGTTGGGTTAGGTTAGGTTATAATACGTTATTGATGTATATAAAGGTCTCAGGAAACGTAGAGGCCAACAAGCCAGCAATGTGGTTAAACATTACCTCCGTGACGTTACTTTGGGTTAGGTTAGGTTATATTACGTTATTGATGTATGTAAAAGCCCCACGGAAACGTAGAGGCCAACTCGCCAGGAATGTTGTCAAATATTAGTACCGAGATGTTAGGTTGTGTTAGGTTAAGTTATATTACGCTATTGATGTATATAAAAGCCCCACGGAAACGTAGAGGCCAACTCGCCAGTAATGTTGTCAAATATCAGTGCCGAGAGGTTGGGTAGTGTTAGGTTAGGTTATATTACGAAATTGATGTATATAAAGGCCCCACGGAGACGTAGAGGCCAACTAGCCAGGAATGTTGTCAAATAATAGCGCCGAAAGGTTAGGTTGGGTTAAGTTAGGTTATATTAGGTTATTGATGTATATAAAAGTCCCACGGTGACGTAGAGGGCAACTCGCCAGGAATGTTGTCAAATAATAGCGCCGAGAGGTTAGGTTGGGTTAGGTTAGGTTATATTACGTAATTGATGTATATAAAGGTCCCACGGAATCATAGAGCGCAACAAGCCAGGAATGTTGTCAAATATTACAGCCGAGATGTTAAGTTGGGTTATTTTAGGTTAAATTACGTTATTGATGGATATGAAAGACCCACGGAGACGTAGAGGCCGACTCGCCAGGAATTTGGCAAATAATAGCGCCGAAAGTTTAGGTTGGGTTAGGTTAGGTTATATTACGTTATTGATGTATGTAAAAGCCCCACGGAAACGAAGAGGCCAACTCGCCAGGAGTATTGTCAAATATTAGTGCCGAGAGGTTGCGTTGTGTTAGGTTAGGTTATATTACGTTATTGGTGTATATAAAACTCCCACGGAGACGTAGAGGCCAGCTCGCAAGGAATATTGTCAAATAATAGCGCCGAGAGGTTAGGTTGGGTTATATAAGGTTATATTACGTTATTGATGGATATGAAGGCCTCACGGAGACGTAGAGGCCAACTCGCCAGGAATGTTGTCAAATATTAGTGCCGAGAGGTTGGGTAGTGTTAGGTTAGGTTATATTACGAGATTGATGTATATAAAGGCCCCACGGAGACGTAGAGGCCAACTCGCCACGAATGTTGTCAAATATTACCGCCGAGATGTTAGGTTGGGTTAGGTTACGTTATATTACGTTTTTGATGTATATGAAGGCCCCACGGAGACGTAGAGGCCAACTCGACAGGAATGTTGTCAAATAATAGCGCCGAGAGGTTAGGTTGGGTTAGGTTAGGTTATATTACGTTATTGATGTATATAAAGGTCCCACGGAATCATAGAGGCCAACAAGCCAGGAATGTTGTCAAATATTACAGCCGAGATGTTAAGTTGGGTTATTTTAGGTTAAATTACGTTATTGATGGATATGAAAGTCCCACAGAGACGTAGAAGCCAACAAGCCAGGAATGTTGTTAAATATTAGTACCGAGATGTTAGGTTGGGTTAGGTTAGGTTATATTACGTTATTGATGTATATAAAGTTCTCAGGGAAACGTAGAGGCCAACAAGCCAGGAATGTGGTTAAACATTACCTCCGAGACGTTACTTTGGGTTAGGTTAGGTTATATTACGTTATTGATGTATATAAAAGCCCCACGGAAACGTAGAGGCCAACTCGCCAGGAATGTTATCAAATAATAGCGCCGAAAGGTTAGGTTGGGTTAAGTTAGGTTATATTAGGTTATTGATGAATATAAAAGTCCCACGGAGACGTAGAGGCCAACTCGCCAGGAATGTTGTCAAATATTAGTGCCGAGAGGTTGGGTAGTGTTAGGTTAGGTTATACTACGAGATTGATGTATATAAAGGCCCCACGGAGACGTAGAGGCCAACTCGCCACGAATGTTGTCAAATATTACCGCCGAGATGTTAGGTTGGGTTAGGTTAGGTTATATTACGTTATTGATGTATATAAAGTTCTCAGGGAAACGTAGAGGCCAACAAGCCAGGAATGTGGTTAAACATTACCTCCGAGACGTTACTTTGGGTTAGGTTAGGTTATATTACGTTATTGATGTATATAAAAGCCCCACGGAAACGTAGAGGCCAACTCGACAGGAATGTTGTCAAATAATAGCGCCGAAAGGTTAGGTTGGGTTAAGGTAGGTTATATTAGGTTATTGATGTATATAAAAGTCCCACGGAGACGTAGAGGCCAACTCGCAAGGAATATTGTCAAATAATAGCGCCGAGAGGTTAGGTTGGGTTATATAAGGTTATATTACGTTATTGATGGATATGAAGGCCTCACGGAGACGTAGAGGCCAACTCGCCAGGAATGTTGTCAAATATTACCGCCGAGATGTTAGGTTGGGTTAGGCTAGGTTATATTACGTTATTGATGTATATAAAGGTCCCACGGAAACATAGAGGCCAACAAGCCAGGAATGTTGCCAAATATTACAGCCGAGATGTTACGTTGGGTTATTTTAGGTTAAATTACGTTATTGATGGATATGAATGTCCCACGGAGGCGTAGAGGCCAACAAGCCAGGAATGTTGTCAAATATTACAGCCAAGATGTTACGTTGGGTTAGGTTAGGTTATATTACGTTTTTGATGTATATGAAGGCCTCACGGAGACGTAGAAGCCAACAAGCCAGGAATGTGGTTAAACATTACCTCCGAGACGTTACTTTGGGTTAGGTTAGGTTATATTACGTTATTGATGTACATAAAGGTCTCAGGGAAACGTAGAGGCCAACTCGCCAGGAATGTTGTCAAACATTACCGCCGAGATGTTAGGTTGGGTTAGGTTATGTTATATTACGTTATTGATGTATATAAAAGCCCCACGGAAACGTAGAGGCCAACTCGCCAGGAATGTTGTCAAATATTAGTGCCGTGAGGTTGGGTTGTGTTAGGTTAGGTTATATTACGTTATTGGTGTATATAAAGGCCCCACGGAGACGTAGAGGCCAACCCGCCAGGAATGTTCTCAAATAATAGCGCCGAAAGGTTAGGTTGGGATAGGTTAGGTTATATTACGTTATTGATGTATATAAAAGTCCCACGGAGACGTAGAGGCCAACTCGCCAGGAATGTTGTCAAATAATAGCGCCGAGAGGTTTGGTTGGGTTATATAAGGTTATATTACGTTATTGATGGATATGAAGGCCTCACGGAGACGAAGAGGCCAACTCGCCAGGAATGTTGTCAAATATTACCGCCGAGATGTTAGGTTGGGTTAGGTTAGGTTATAATACGTTATTGATGTATATAAAGGTCTCAGGAAACGTAGAGGCCAACAAGCCAGGAATGAGGTTAAACATTACCTCCGAGACGTTACTTTGGGTTAGGTTAGGTTATATTACGTTATTGATGTATGTAAAAGCCCCACGGAAACGTAGAGGCCAACTCGCCAGGAATGTTGTCAAATATTAGTACCGAGATGTTAGTTTGTGTTAGGTTAAGTTATATTACGCTATTGATGTATATAAAAGCCCCACGGAAACGTAGAGGCCAACTCGCCAGTAATGTTGTCAAATATCAGTGCCGAGAGGTTGGGTAGTGTTAGGTTAGGTTATATTACGAAATTGATGTATATAAAGGCCCCACGGAGACGTAGAGGCCAACTCGCCAGGAATGTTGTCAAATAATAGCGCCGAAAGGTTAGGTTGGGTTAAGTTAGGTTATATTAGGTTATTGATGTATATAAAAGTCCCACGGTGACGTAGAGGGCAACTCGCCAGGAATGTTGTCAAATAATAGCGCCGAGAGGTTAGGTTGGGTTAGGTTAGGTTATATTACGTTATTGATGTATATAAAGGTCCCACGGAATCATAGAGCGCAACAAGCCAGGAATGTTGTCAAATATTACAGCCGAGATGTTAAGTTGGGTTATTTTAGGTTAAATTACGTTATTGATGGATATGAAAGTCCCACGGAGACGTAGAAGCCAACAAGCCAGGAATGTTGTTAAATATTAGTACCGAGATGTTAGGTTGGGTCAGGTTAGGTTATATTACGTTATTGATGTATATAAAGTTCTCAGGGAAACGTAGAGGCCAACAAGCCGGGAATGTGGTTAAACATTACCTCCGAGACGTTACTTTGGGTTAGGTTAGGTTATATTACGTTATTGATGTATATAAAAGCCCCACGGAGACGTAGAGGCCAACTCGCCAGGAATGTTGTGAAATATTAGTGCCGAGAGGTTGGGTTGTGTTAGGTTAGGTTATATTACGTTATTGATGTATATAAAGGCCCCACGGAGACGTAGAGGCCAACTCGCCAGGAATGTTGTCAAATAATAGCGCCGAAAGGTTAGGTTGGGTTAAGTTAGGTTATATTAGGTTATTGATGTATATAAAAGTCCCAGGGTGACGTAGAGGGCAACTCGCCAGGAATGTTGTCAAATAATAGCGCCGAGAGGTTAGGTTGGGTTAGGTTAGGTTATATTACGTTATTGATGTATATAAAGGTCCCACGGAATCATAGAGGCCAACAAGCCAGGAATGTTGTCACATATTACAGCCGAGATGTTAAGTTGGGTTATTTTAGGTTAAATTACGTTATTGATGGATATGAAAGTCCCACGGAGACGTAGAAGCCAACAAGCCAGGAATGTTGTTAAATATTAGTACCGAGATGTTAGGTTGGGTTAGGTTAGGTTATATTACGTTATTGATGTATATAAAGTTCTCAGGGAAATGTAGAGGCCAACAAGCCAGGAATGTGGTTAAACATTACCTCCGAGACGTTACTTTGGGTTAGGTTAGGTTATATTACGTTATTGATGTATATAAAAGCCACACGGAAACGTAGAGGCCAACTCGCCAGGAATGTTGTCAAATAATAGCGCCGAAAGGTTAGGTTGGGTTAAGTTAGGTTATATTAGGTTATTGATGTATATAAAAGTCCCACGGAGACGTAGAGGCCAACTCGCCAGGAATGTTGTCAAATATTAGTGCCGAGAGGTTGGGTAGTGTTAGGTTAGGTTATATTACGAGATTGATGTATATAAAGGCCCCACGGAGACATAGAGGCCAACTCGCCACGAATGTTGTCAAATATTACCGCCGAGATGTTAGGTTGGGTTAGGTTAGGTTATATTACGTTTTTGATGTATATGAAGGCCCCACGGAGACGTAGAGGCCAACTCGACAGGAATGTTGTCAAATAATAGCGCCGAGAGGTTAGGTTGGGTTAGGTTAGGTTATATTACGTTATTGATGTATATAAAGGTCCCACGGAGGCGTAGATGCCAACAAGCCAGGAATGTTGTCAAATATTACAGCCAAGATGTTACGTTGGGTTAGGTTAGGTTATATTACGTTTTTGATGTATATGAAGGCCTCACTGAGACGTAGAAGCCAACAAGCCAGGAATGTGGTTAAACATTACCTCCGAGACGTTACTTTGGGTTAGGTTAGGTTATATTACGTTATTGATGTATATAAAAGCCACACGGAAACGTAGAGGCCAACTCGCCAGGAATGTTGTCAAATAATAGCGCCGAAAGGTTAGGTTGGGTTAAGTTAGGTTATATTAGGTTATTGATGTATATAAAAGTCCCACGGAGACGTAGAGGCCAACTCGCCAGGAATGTTGTCAAATATTAGTGCCGAGAGGTTGGGTAGTGTTAGGTTAGGTTATATTACGAGATTGATGTATATAAAGGCCCCACGGAGACATAGAGGCCAACTCGCCACGAATGTTGTCAAATATTACCGCCGAGATGTTAGGTTGGGTTAGGTTAGGTTATATTACGTTTTTGATGTATATGAAGGCCCCACGGAGACGTAGAGGCCAACTCGACAGGAATGTTGTCAAATAATAGCGCCGAGAGGTTAGGTTGGGTTAGGTTAGGTTATATTACGTTATTGATGTATATAAAGGTCCCACGGAGGCGTAGATGCCAACAAGCCAGGAATGTTGTCAAATATTACAGCCAAGATGTTACGTTGGGTTAGGTTAGGTTATATTACGTTTTTGATGTATATGAAGGCCTCACTGAGACGTAGAAGCCAACAAGCCAGGAATGTGGTTAAACATTACCTCCGAGACGTTACTTTGGGTTAGGTTAGGTTATATTACGTTATTGATGTACATAAAGGTCTCAGGGAAACGTAGAGGCCAACTCGCCAGGAATGTTGTCAAACATTACCGCCGAGATGTTAGGTTGGGTTAGGTTATGTTATATTACGTTATTGATGTATATAAAAGCCCCACGGAAACGTAGAGGCCAACTCGCCAGGAATGTTGTCAAATATTAGTGCCGTGAGGTTGGGTTGTGTTAGGTTAGGTTATATTACGTTATTGGTGTATATAAAGGCCCCACGGAGACGTAGATGCCAACCCGCCAGGAATGTTCTCAAATAATAGCGCCGAAAGGTTAGGTTGGGATAGGTTAGGTTATATTACGTTATTGATGTATATAAAAGTCCCACGGAGACGTAGAGGCCAACTCGCCAGGAATGTTGTCAAATAATAGCGCCGAGAGGTTTGGTTGGGTTATATAAGGTTATATTACGTTATTGATGGATATGAAGGCCTCACGGAGACGAAGAGGCCAACTCGCCAGGAATGTTGTCAAATATTACCGCCGAGATGTTAGGTTGGGTTAGGTTAGGTTATAATACGTTATTGATGTATATAAAGGTCTCAGGAAACGTAGAGGCCAACAAGCCAGGAATGTGGTTAAACATTACCTCCGTGACGTTACTTTGGGTTAGGTTAGGTTATATTACGTTATTGATGTATGTAAAAGCCCCACGGAAACGTAGAGGCCAACTCGCCAGGAATGTTGTCAAATATTAGTACCGAGATGTTAGGTTGTGTTAGGTTAAGTTATATTACGCTATTGATGTATATAAAAGCCCCACGGAAACGTAGAGGCCAACTCGCCAGTAATGTTGTCAAATATTAGTGCCGAGAGGTTGGGTAGTGTTAGGTTAGGTTATATTACGAGATTGATGTATATAAAGGCCCCACGGAGACGTAGAGGCAAACTCGCCACGAATGTTGTCAAATATTACCGCCGAGATGTTAGGTTGGGTTAGGTTACGTTATATTACGTTTTTGATGTATATGAAGGCCCCACGGAGACGTAGAGGCCAACTCGACAGGAATGTTGTCAAATAATAGCGCCGAGAGGTTAGGTTGGGTTAGGTTAGGTTATATTACGTTATTGATGTATATAAAGGTCCCACGGAATCATAGAGGCCAACAAGCCAGGAATGTTGTCAAATATTACAGCCGAGATGTTAAGTTGGGTTATTTTAGGTTAAATTACGTTATTGATGGATATGAAAGTCCCACGGAGACGTAGAAGCCAACAAGCCAGGAATGTTGTTAAATATTAGTACCGAGATGTTAGGTTGGGTTAGGTTAGGTTATATTACGTTATTGATGTATATAAAGTTCTCAGGGAAACGTAGAGGCCAACAAGCCAGGAATGTGGTTAAACATTACCTCCGAGACGTTACTTTGGGTTAGGTTAGGTTATATTACGTTATTGATGTATATAAAAGCCCCACGGAAACGTAGAGGCCAACTCGCCAGGAATGTTATCAAATAATAGCGCCGAAAGGTTAGGTTGGGTTAAGTTAGGTTATATTAGGTTATTGATGAATATAAAAGTCCCACGGAGACGTAGAGGCCAACTCGCCAGGAATGTTGTCAAATATTAGTGCCGAGAGGTTGGGTAGTGTTAGGTTAGGTTATACTACGAGATTGATGTATATAAAGGCCCCACGGAGACGTAGAGGCCAACTCGCCACGAATGTTGTCAAATATTACCGCCGAGATGTTAGGTTGGGTTAGGTTAGGTTATATTACGTTATTGATGTATATAAAGTTCTCAGGGAAACGTAGATGCCAACAAGCCAGGAATGTGGTTAAACATTACCTCCGAGACGTTACTTTGGGTTAGGTTAGGTTATATTACGTTATTGATGTATATAAAAGCCCCACGGAAACGTAGAGGCCAACTCGACAGGAATGTTGTCAAATAATAGCGCCGAAAGGTTAGGTTGGGTTAAGGTAGGTTATATTAGGTTATTGATGTATATAAAAGTCCCACGGAGACGTAGAGGCCAACTCGCAAGGAATATTGTCAAATAATAGCGCCGAGAGGTTAGGTTGGGTTATATAAGGTTATATTACGTTATTGATGGATATGAAGGCCTCACGGAGACGTAGAGGCCAACTCGCCAGGAATGTTGTCAAATATTACCGCCGAGATGTTAGGTTGGGTTAGGCTAGGTTATATTACGTTATTGATGTATATGA
This sequence comes from Xylocopa violacea, assembly GCA_963969225.1. Lineage (NCBI taxonomy): Eukaryota > Metazoa > Arthropoda > Insecta > Hymenoptera > Apidae > Xylocopa > Xylocopa violacea. Next base: position 904,820 of record CAXAJV010000741.1, on the reverse strand, counting down.
AGGTCCCACGGAAACATAGAGGCCAACAAGCCAGGAATGTTGCCAAATATTACAGCCGAGATGTTACGTTGGGTTATTTTAGGTTAAATTACGTTATTGATGGATATGTATGTCCCACGGAGGCGTAGAGGCCAACAAGCCAGGAATGTTGTCAAATATTACAGCCAAGATGTTACGTTGGGTTAGGTTAGGTTATATTACGTTTTTGATGTATATGAAGGCCTCACGGAGACGTAGAAGCCAACAAGCCAGGAATGTGGTTAAACATTACCTCCGAGACGTTACTTTGGGTTAGGTTAGGTTATATTACGTTATTGATGTACATAAAGGTCTCAGGGAAACGTAGAGGCCAACTCGCCAGGAATGTTGTCAAACATTACCGCCGAGATGTTAGGTTGGGTTAGGTTATGTTATATTACGTTATTGATGTATACAAAAGCCCCACGGAAACGTAGAGGCCAACTCGCCAGGAATGTTGTCAAATATTAGTGCCGTGAGGTTGGGTTGTGTTAGGTTAGGTTATATTACGTTATTGGTGTATATAAAGGCCCCACGGAGACGTAGAGGCCAACCCGCCAGGAATGTTCTCAAATAATAGCGCCGAAAGGTTAGGTTGGGATAGGTTAGGTTATATTACGTTATTGATGTATATAAAAGTCCCACGGAGACGTAGAGGCCAACTCGCCAGGAATGTTGTCAAATAATAGCGCCGAGAGGTTTGGTTGGGTTATATAAGGTTATATTACGTTATTGATGGATATGAAGGCCTCACGGAGACGAAGAGGCCAACTCGCCAGGAATGTTGTCAAATATTACCGCCGAGATGTTAGGTTGGGTTAGGTTAGGTTATATTACGTTATTGATGTATATAAAGTTCTCAGGGAAACGTAGAGGCCAACAAGCCAGGAATGTGGTTAAACATTACCTCCGAGACGTTACTTTGGGTTAGGTTAGGTTATATTACGTTATTGATGTATATAAAAGCCCCACGGAAACGTAGAGGCCAACTCGCCAGGAATGTTGTCAAATAATAGCGCCGAAAGGTTAGGTTGGGTTAAGTTAGGTTATATTAGGTTATTGATGTATATAAAAGTCCCACGGAGACGTAGAGGCCAACTCGACAGGAATGTTGTCAAATAATAGCGCCGAGAGGTTAGGTTGTGTTAGGTTAGGTTATATTACGTTATTGATGTATATAAAGGTCCCACGGAATCATAGAGGCCAACAAGCCAGGAATGTTGTCAAATATTACAGCCGAGATGTTAAGTTGGGTTATTTTAGGTTAAATTACGTTATTGATGGATATGAAAGTCCCACGGAAACGTAGAGGCCAACTCGCCAGGAATGTTGTCAAATAATAGCGCCGAAAGGTTAGGTTGGGTTAAGTTAGGTTATATTAGGTTATTGATGTATATAAAAGTCCCACGGAGACGTAGAGGCCAACTCGCCAGGAATGTTGTCAAATATTAGTGCCGAGAGGTTGGGTAGTGTTAGGTTAGGTTATATTACGAGATTGATGTATATAAAGGCCCCACGGAGACGTAGAGGCCAACTCGCCAGGAATGTTGTCAAATAATAGCGCCGAAAGGTTAGGTTGGGTTAAGTTAGGTTATATTAGGTTATTGATGTATATAAAAGTCCCACGGAGACGTAGAGGCCAACTCGCCAGGAATGTTGTCAAATATTAGTGCCGAGAGGTTGGGTAGTGTTAGGTTAGGTTATATTACGAGATTGATGTATATAAAGGCCCCACGGAGACGTAGAGGCCAACTCGCCACGAATGTTGTCAAATATTACCGCCGAGATGTTAGGTTGGGTTAGGTTAGGTTATATTACGTTTTTGATGTATATGAAGGCCCCACGGAGACGTAGAGGCCAACTCGACAGGAATGTTGTCAAATAATAGCGCCGAGAGGTTAGGTTGGGTTAGGTTACGTTATATTACGTTATTGATGTATATAAAGGTCCCACGGAATCATAGAGGCCAACAAGCCAGGAATGTTGTCAAATATTACATCCGAGATGTTAAGTTGGGTTATTTTAGGTTAAATTACGTTATTGATGGATATGAAAGTCCCACGGAGACGTAGAAGCCGACAAGCCAGGAATATTGTTAAATATTAGTACCGAGATGTTAGGTTGGGTTAGGTTAGGTTATATTACGTTATTGATGTATATAAAGTTCTCAGGGAAACGTAGAGGCCAACAAGCCAGGAATGTGGTTAAACATTACCTCCGAGACGTTACTTTGGGTTAGGTTAGGTTATATTACGTTATTGATGTATATAAAAGCCCCACGGAAACGTAGAGGCCAACTCGCCAGGAATGTTGTCAAATAATATTGCCGAAAGGTTAGGTTGGGTTAAGTTAGGTTATATTAGGTTATTGATGTATATAAAAGTCCCACGGAGACGTAGAGGCCAACTCGCAAGGAATATTGTCAAATAATAGCGCCGAGAGGTTAGGTTGGGTTATATAAGGTTATATTACGTTATTGATGGATATGAAGGCCTCACGGAGACGTAGAGGCCAACTCGCCAGGAATGTTGTCAAATAATAGCGCCGAAAGGTTAGGTTGGGTTAGGTTAGGTTATATTAGGTTATTGATGGATATGAAGGTCTCACGGAGACGTAGAGGCCAACTCGCCAGTAATGTTGTCAAACATTACCGCGGAGATGTTAGGGTGGGTTAGGTTAGGTTATATTACGTTATTAATGTATATAAAGGTCCCACGGAATCATAGAGGCCAACAAGCCAGGAATGTTGTCAAATATTACAGCCGAGATGTTACGTTGGGTTATTTTAGGTTAAATTACGTTATTGATGGATATGAAAGTCTCACAGAGACGTAGAAGCCAAAAAGCCAGGAATGTTGTTAAATATTAGTACCGAGATGTTATGTTGGGTTAGGTTAGGTTATATTACGTTATTGATGTATATGAAGGCCTCACGGAGACGTAGAAGCCAACAAGCCAGGAATGTGGTTAAACATTACCTCCGAGACGTTACTTTGGGTTAGGTTAGGTTATATTACGTTATTGATGTATATAAAGGCCCCACTGAGACCTAGAGTCCAACTCGCCAGGAATGTTGTCAAATATAACCGCCGAGATGTTAGGTTGGGTTAGGTTAGGTTATACTACGTTTTTGATGTATATGAAGGCCCCACGGAGACGTAGAGGCCAACTCGACAGGAATGTTGTCAAATAATAGCGCCGAGAGGTTAGGTTGGGTTATATAAGGTTATATTACGTTATTGATGGATATGAAGGTCTCACGGAGAGGTAGCGGCCAACTCGCCAGGAATGTTGTCAAACATTACCGCCGAGATGTTAGGTTAGGTTAGGTTACGTTATATTACGTTATTGATGTATATAAAGGTCCCACGGAAACATAGAGGCCAACAAGCCAGGAATGTTGTGAAATATTACAGCCGAGATGTTACGTTGGGTTATTTTAGGTTAAATTACGTTATTGATGGAAATGAATGTCCCACGGAGACGTAGAGGCCAACAAGCCAGGAATGTTGTCAAATATTACCGCCGAGATGTTAGGTTGGGTTAGGTTAGGTTATATTATGTTTTTGATGTATATGAAGGCCCCACGGAGACGTAGAGGCCAACTCGACAGGAATGTTGTCAAATAATAGCGCCGAGAGGTTAGGTTGGGTTATAAAAGGTTATATTACGTTATTGATGGATATGAAGTTCTCACGGAGACGTAGAGGCCAACTCGCCAGGAATGTTGTCAAATATTACCGCCGAGATGTTAGGTTGGGATAGGTTAGGTTATATTATGTTTTTGATGTATATGAAGGCCCCACGGAGACGTAGAGGCCAACTCGCCAGGAATGTTGTCAAATAATAGCGCCGAAAGGTTAGGTTGCGTTAGATTAGGTAATATTACGTTATTGATGTGCATAAAAGTCCCACGGAGACGTAGAGGCCAACTCGCCAGGAATGTTGTCAAATAATAGCGCCGAGAGGTTAGGTTGGGTTATATAAGGTTATATTACGTTATTGACGGATATGAAGGCCTGACGGAGACGTAGAGGCCAACTCGCCAGGAATGTTGTCAAATATTACAGCCGAGATGTTACGTTGGGTTAGGTTAGGCTAATTACGTTATTGATGGATATGAAAGTCTCACAGAGACGTAGAAGCCAAAAAGCCAGGAATGTTGTTAAATATTAGTACCGAGATGTTATGTTGGGTTAGGTTAGGTTATATTACGTTATTGATGTATATGAAGGCCTCACGGAGACGTAGAAGCCAACAAGCCAGGAATGTGGTTAAACATTACCTCCGAGACGTTACTTTGGGTTAGGTTAGGTTATATTACGTTATTGATGTATATAAAGGCCCCACTGAGACCTAGAGTCCAACTCGCCAGGAATGTTGTCAAATATAACCGCCGAGATGTTAGGTTGGGTTAGGTTAGGTTATACTACGTTTTTGATGTATATGAAGGCCCCACGGAGACGTAGAGGCCAACTCGACAGGAATGTTGTCAAATAATAGCGCCGAGAGGTTAGGTTGGGTTATATAGGGTTATATTACGTTATTGATGGATATGAAGGTCTCACGGCGAGGTAGCGGCCAACTCGCCAGGAATGTTGTCAAACATTACCGCCGAGATGTTAGGTTAGGTTAGGTTAGGTTATATTACGTTATTGATGTATATAAAGGTCCCACGTAAACATAGAGGCCAACAAGCCAGGAATGTTGTCAAATATTACAGCCGAGATGTTACGTTGGGTTATTTTAGGTTAAATTACGTTATTGATGGATATGAATGTCCCACGGAGACGTAGAGGCCAACAAGCCAGGAATGTTGTCAAATATTACCGCCGAGATGTTAGGTTGGGTTAGGTTAGGTTATATTATGTTTTTGATGTATATGAAGGCCCCACGGAGACGTAGAGGCCAACTCGACAGGAATGTTGTCAAATAATAGCGCCGAGAGGTTAGGTTGGGTTATAAAAGGTTATATTACGTTATTGATGGATATGAAGTTCTCACGGAGACGTAGAAGCCAACTAGCCAGGAATGTTGTCAAATAATAGCGCCGAAAGGTTAGGTTGGGTTAGGTTAGGTTATATTACGTTATTGATGTATATAAAAGTCCGACGGAGACGTAGAGGCCAACTCGACAGGAATGTTGTCAAATATTACCGCCGAGATGTTAGGTTGGGTTAGGTTAGGTTATATTACCTTATTGATGTATATAAAGGTCCCACGGAAACATAGAGGCGAACAAGCCAGGAATGTTGTCAAATATTACAGCCGAGATGTTACGTTGGGTTATTTTAGGTTAAATTACGTTATTGATGGATATGAATGTCCCACGGAGACGTAGAGGCCAACAAGCCAGGAATGTTGTCAAATATAACCGCCGAGATGTTAGGTTGGGTTAGGTTAGGTTATACTACGTTTTTGATGTATATGAAGGCCCCACGGAGACGTAGAGGCCAACAAGCCAGGAATGTTGTCAAATATTACAGCCGAGATGTGACGTTGGGTTATTTTAGGTTAAATTACGTTATTGATGGATATGAAAGTCTCACAGAGACGTAGAAGCCAAAAAGCCAGGAATGTTGTTAAATATTAGTACCGAGATGTTATGTTGGGTTAGGTTAGGTTATATTACGTTATTGATGTATATGAAGGCCTCACGGAGACGTAGAAGCCAACAAGCCAGGAATGTGGTTAAACATTACCTCCGAGACGTTACTTTGGGTTAGGTTAGGTTATATTACGTTATTGATGGATATGAATGTCCCACGGAGACGTAGAGGCCAACAAGCCAGGAATGTTGTCAAATATAACCGCCGAGATATTAGGTTGGGTTAGGTTAGGTTATACTACGTTTTTGATATATATGAAGGCCCCACGGAGACGTAGAGGCCAACTCGACAGGAATGTTGTCAGATAATAGCGCCGAGAGGTTAGATTGGGTTATATAAGGTTATATTACGTTATTGATGGATATGAAGGTCTCACGGAGAGGTAGCGGCCAACTCGCCAGGAATGTTGTCAAACATTACCGCCGAGATGTTAGGTTAGGTTAGGTTAGGTTATATTACGTTATTGATGTATATAAAGGTCCCACGGAAACATAGAGGCCAACAAGCCAGGAATGTTGTCAAATATTACAGCCGAGATGTTACGTTGGGTTATTTTAGGTTACATTACGTTATTGATGGATATGAATGTCCCACGGAGACGTAGAGGCCAACAAGCCAGGAATGTTGTCAAATATTACCGCCGAGATGTTAGGTTGGGTTAGGTTAGGTTATATTATGTTTTTGATGTATATGAAGGCCCCACGGAGACGTAGAGGCCCACTCGACAGGAATGTCGTCAAATAATAGCGCCGAGAGGTTAGGTTGGGTTATAAAAGGTTATATTACGTTATTGATGGATATGAAGTTCTCACGGAGACGTAGAGGCCAACTCGCCAGGAATGTTGTCAAATAATAGCGCCGAAAGGTTAGGTTGGGTTAGGTTAGGTTATATTACGTTATTGATGTATATAAAAGTCCGACGGAGACGTAGAGGCCAACTCGACAGGAATGTTGTCAAATATTACCGCCGAGATGTTAGTTTGGGTTAGGTTAGGTTATATTACCTTATTGATGTATATAAAGGCCCCACGGAAACATAGAGGCGAACAAGCCAGGAATGTTGTCAAATGTTACAGCCGAGATGTTACGTTGGGTTATTTTAGGTTAAATTACGTTATTGATGGATATGAATGTCCCACGGAGACGTAGAGGCCAACAAGCCAGGAATGTTGTCAAATATAACCGCCGAGATGTTAGGTTGGGTTAGGTTAGGTTATACTACGTTTTTGATGTATATGAAGGCCCCACGGAGACGTAGAGGCCAACTCGACAGGAATGTTGTCAAATAATAGCGCCGAGAGGTTAGGTTGGGTTATATAAGGTTATATTACGTTATTGATGGATATGAAGGTCTCACGGAGAGGTAGCGGCCAACTCGCCAGGAATGTTGCCAAACATTACCGCCGAGATGTTAGGTTAGGTTAGGTTAGGTTATATTACGTTATTGATGTATATAAAGGTCCCACGGAAACATAGAGGCCAACAAGCCAGGAATGTTGTCAAATATTACAGCCGAGATGTTACGTTGGGTTATTTTAGGTTAAATTACGTTATTGATGGATATGAATGTCCCACGGAGACGTAGAGGCCAACAAGCCAGGAATGTTGTCAAATATTACCGCCGAGATGTTAGGTTGGGTTAGGTTAGGTTATATTATGTTTTTGATGTATATGAAGGCCCCACGGAGACGTAGAGGCCCACTCGACAGGAATGTCGTCAAATAATAGCGCCGAGAGGTTAGGTTGGGTTATAAAAGGTTATATTACGTTATTGATGGATATGAAGTTCTCACGGAGACGTAGAGGCCAACTCGCCAGGAATGTTGTCAAATAATAGCGCCGAAAGGTTAGGTTGGGTTAGGTTAGGTTATATTACGTTATTGATGTATATAAAAGTCCGACGGAGACGTAGAGGCCAACTCGACAGGAATGTTGTCAAATATTACCGCCGAGATGTTAGGTTGGGTTAGGTTAGGTTATATTACCTTATTGATGTATATAAAGGTCCCACGGAAACATAGAGGCGAACAAGCCAGGAATGTTGTCAAATATTACAGCCGAGATGTTACGTTGGGTTATTTTAGGTTAAATTACGTTATTGATGGATATGAATGTCCCACGGAGACGTAGAGGCCAACAAGCCTGGAATGTTGTCAAATATAACCGCCGAGATGTTAGGTTGGGTTAGGTTAGGTTATACTACGTTTTTGATGTATATGATGGCCCCACGGAGACGTAGAGGCCAACTCGACAGGAATGTTGTCAAATAATAGCGCCGAGAGGTTAGGTTGGGTTATATAAGGTTATATTACGTTATTGATGGATATGAAGGTCTCACGGAGAGGTAGCGGCCAACTCGCCAGGAATGTTGTCAAACATTACCGCCGAGATGTTAGGTTAGGTTAGGTTACGTTATATTACGTTATTGATGTATATAAAGGTCCCACGGAAACATAGAGGCCAACAAGCCAGGAATGTTGTCAAATATTACAGCCGAGATGTTACGTTGGGTTATTTTAGGTTAAATTACGTTATTGATGGATATGAAAGTCTCACAGAGACGTAGAAGCCAAAAAGCCAGGAATGTTGTTAAATATTAGTACCGAGATGTTATGTTGGGTTAGGTTAGGTTATATTACGTTATTGATGTATATGAAGGCCTCACGAAGACGTAGAAGCCAACAAGCCAGGAATGTGGTTAAACATTACCTCCGAGACGTTACTTTGGGTTAGGTTAGGTTATATTACGTTATTGATGTATATAAAGGCCCCACTGAGACCTAGAGTTCAACTCGCCAGGAATGTTGTCAAATATTACCGCCGAGATGTTAGGTTGGGTTAGGTTAGGTTATATTACGTTTTTGATGTATATGTAGGCCCCACGGAGACGTAGAGGCCAACTCGACAGGAATGTTGTCAAATAATAGCGCCGAGAGGTTAGGTTGGGTTATATAAGGTTATATTACGTTATTGATGGATATGAAGGTCTCACGGAGAGGTAGCGGCCAACTCGCCAGGAATGTTGTCAAACATTACCGCCGAGATGCTAGGTTAGGTTAGGTTAGGTTATATTACGTTATTGATGTATATAAAGGTCCCACGGAAACATAGAGGCCAACAAGCCAGGAATGTTGTCAAATATTACAGCCGAGATGTGACGTTGGGTTATTTTAGGTTAAATTACGTTATTGATGGATATGAATGTCCCACGGAGACGTAGAGGCCAACAAGCCAGGAATGTTGTCAAATATTACCGCCGAGATGTTAGGTTGGGTTAGGTTAGGTTATATTATGTTTTTGATGTATATGAAGGCCCCACGGAGACGTAGAGGCCAACTCGCCAGGAATGTTGTCAAATAATAGCGCCGAAAGGTTAGGTTGGGTTAGGTTAGGTTATATTACGTTATTGATGTGCATAAAAGTCCCACGGAGACGTAGAGGCCAACTCGCCAGGAATGTTGTCAAATAATAGCGCCGGGAGGTTAGGTTGGGATATATAAGGTTATATTACGTTATTGACGGATATGAAGGCCTGACGGAGACGTAGAGGCCAACTCGCCAGGAATGTTGTCAAATATTACAGCCGAGATGTTACGTTGGGTTAGGTTAGGTTATATTACGTTTTTGATGTATATGAAGGCCTCACGGAGACGTAGAAGCCAACAAGCCAGGAATGTGGTTAAACATTACCTCCGAGTCGTTACTTTGGGTTAGGTTAGGTTATATTACGTTATTGATGTATATAAAAGCCCCACGGAAACGTAGAGGCCAACTCGCCAGGTATGTTGTCAAATATTAGTGCCGAGAGGTTGGGTTGTGTTAGGTTAGGTTATATTACGTTATTGGTGTATATAAAGGCCCCACGGAGATGTAGAGGCGAATTCGCCAGGAATGTTGTCAAATAATAGCGGCGAAAGGTTAGGTTGGGTTAGGTTAGGTTATATTAGGTTATTGATGTATATAAAAGTCCCACGGAGACGTAGAGGCCAACTCGCTAGGAATGTTGTCAAATAATAGCGCCGAGAGGTTAGGTTGGGTTATATAAGGTTATATTACGTTATTGATGGATATGAAAGTCTCACAGAGACGTAGAAGCCAAAAAGCCAGGAATGTTGTTAAATATTAGTACCGAGATGTTATGTTGGGTTAGGTTAGGTTATATTACGTTATTGATGTATATAAAGGCCCCACTGAGACCTAGAGTCCAACTCGCCAGGAATGTTGTCAAATAATAGCGCCGAGAGGTTAGGTTGGGTTATATAAGGTTATATTACGTTATTGATGGATATGAAGGTCTCACGGAGAGGTAGCGGCCAACTCGCCAGGAATGTTGTCAAACATTACCGCCGAGATGTTAGGTTAGGTTAGGTTACATTATATTACGTTATTGATGTATATAAAGGTCCCACGGAAACATAGAGGCCAACAAGCCAGGAATGTTGTCAAATATTACCGCCGAGATGTTAGGTTGGGTTAGGTTAGGTTATATTATGTTTTTGATGTATATGAAGGCCCCACGGAGACGTAGAGGCCAACAAGCCAGGAATGTTGTCAAATATTACCGCCGAGATGTTAGGTTGGGTTAGGTTAGGTTATATTATGTTTTTGATGTATATAAAGGCCCCACGGAGACGTAGAGGCCAACTCGTCAGGAATGTTGTCAAATAATAGCGCCGAAAGGTTAGGTTGGGTTAGGTTAGGTTATATTACGTTATTGATGTGCATAAAAGTCCCACGGAGACGTAGAGGCCAACTCGCTAGGAATGTTGTCAAATAATAGCGCCGAGAGGTTAGGTTGGGTTATATAAGGTTATATTACGTTATTGATGGATATGAAAGTCTCACAGAGACGTAGAAGCCAAAAAGCCAGGAATGTTGTTAAATATTAGTACCGAGATGTTATGTTGGGTTAGGTTAGGTTATATTACGTTATTGATGTATATAAAGGACCCACTGAGACCTAGAGTCCAACTCGCCAGGAATGTTGTCAAATAATAGCGCCGAGAGGTTAGGTTGGGTTATATAAGGTTATATTACGTTATTGATGGATATGAAGGTCTCACGGAGAGGTAGCGGCCAACTCGCCAGGAATGTTGTCAAACATTAAAGCCGAGATGTTAGGTTAGGTTAGGTTACATTATATTACGTTATTGATGTATATAAAGGTCCCACGGAAACATAGAGGCCAACAAGCCAGGAATGTTGTCAAATATTACAGCCGAGATGTTACGTTGGGTTATTTTAGGTTAAATTACGTTATTGATGGATATGAATGTCCCACGGAGACGTAGAGGCCAACAAGCCAGGAATGTTGTCAAATATTACCGCCGAGATGTTAGGTTGGGTTAGGTTAGGTTATATTATGTTTTTGATGTATATGAAGGCCCCACGGAGACGTAGAGGCCAACTCGACAGGAATGTCGTCAAATAATAGCGCCGAGAGGTTAGGTTGGGTTATAAAAGGTTATATTACGTTATTGATGGATATGAAGTTCTCACGGAGACGTAGACGCCAACTCGCCAGGAATGTTGTCAAATAATAGCGCCGAAAGGTTAGGTTGGGTTAGGTTAGGTTATATTACGTTATTGATGTATATAAAAGTCCGACGGAGACGTAGAGGCCAACTCGACAGGAATGTTGTCAAATATTACCGCCGAGATGTTAGGTTGGGTTAGGTTAGGTTATATTACCTTATTGATGTATATAAAGGTCCCACGGAAACATAGAGGCGAACAAGCCAGGAATGTTGTCAAATATTACAGCCGAGATGTTACGCTGGGTTATTTTAGGTTAAATTACGTTATTGATGGATATGAATGTCCCACGGAGACGTAGAGGCCAACAAGCCAGGAATGTTGTCAAATATTACAGCCGAGATGTTACGTTGGGTTAGGTTAGGTTATATTACGTTTTTGATGTATATGAAGGCCTCACGGAGAAGTAGAAGCCAACAAGCCAGGAATGTGGTTAAACATTACCTCCGAGACGTTACTTTGGGTTAGGTTAGGTTATATTACGTTATTGATGTATATAAAGGTCTCAGGGAAACGTAGAGGCCAACAAGCCAGGAATGTGGTTAAACACTACCTCCGAGACGTTACTTTGGGTTAGGTTAGGTTATATTACGTTATTGATGTATATAAAGGCCCCACGGAGACGTAGAGTCCAACTCGCCACGAATGTTGTCAAATATTACCGCCGAGATGTTAGGTTGGGTTAGGTTAGGTTATATTACGTTATTGATGGATATGAAGGCCTCACGGAGACGTGGAGGACAACTCGCCAGGAATGTTGTCAAATATTACCGCCGAGATGTTAGGTTGGGTTAGGTTAGGTTATATTACGTTATTGATGTATATAAAGGTCCCACGGAAACATTGAGGCCAACAAGCCAGGAATGTTGTCAAATATTACAGCCGAGATGTTACGTTGGGTTATTTTAGGTTAAATTACGTTAATGATTGATATGAATGTCCCACCGAGACGTAGAGGCCAATAAGACAGGAATGTTGTCAAATATTACAGCCGAGATGTTACGTCGGGTTAGGTTAGGTTATATTACGTTTTTGATGTATATGAAGGCCTCACGGAGACGTAGAAGCCAACAAGCCAGGAATGTGGTTAAACATTACCTCCGAGACGTTACTTTGGGTTAGGTTAGGTTATATTACGTTATTGATGTATATAAAGGTCTCAGGGAAACGTAGAGGCCAACTCGCCAGGAATGTTGTCAAACATTACCGCCGAGATGTTAGGTTGGGTTAGGTTATGTTATATTACGTTATTGATGTATGTAAAAGCCCCACGGAAACGTAGAGGCCAACTCGCCAGGAATATTGTCAAATATTAGTGCCGAGAGGTTGGGTTGTGTTACGTTAGGTTATATTACGTTATTGGTGTATATAAAGGCCCCACGGAGACGTAGAGGCCAGCTCGCAAGGAATGTTGTCAAATAATAGCGCCGAAAGGTTAGGTTGGGTTAGGTTAGGTTATATTACGTTACTGATGTATATAAAAGTCCCACGGAGACGTAGAGGCCAACTCGCCAGGAATGTTGTCAAATAATAGCGCCGAGAGGTTAGGTTGGGTTATATAAGGTTATATTACGTTATTGATGGATATGAAGGTCTCACGGAGACGTAGAGGCCAACTCGTCAGGAATGCTGTCAAACATTACCGCCTAGATGTTAGGTTGGGTTAGGTTAGGTTATATTACGTGTTTGATGTATATGAAGGCCCCACGGAGACGTAGAAGCCAACTCGACAGGAATGTTGTCAAATATTACCGCCGAGATGTTAGGTTGGGTTAGGTTAGGTTATATTACGTTATTGATGGATATGAAGGTCTCACGGAGAGGTAGCGGCCAACTCGCCAGGAATGTTGTCAAACATTACCGCCGAGATGTTAGGTTAGGTTAGGTTACATTATATTACGTTATTGATGTATATAAAGGTCCCACGGAAACATAGAGGCCAACAAGCCAGGAATGTTGTCAAATATTACAGCCGAGATGTTACGTTGGGTTATTTTAGGTTAAATTACGTTATTGATGGATATGAATGTCCCACGGAGACGTAGAGGCCAACAAGCCAGGAATGTTGTCAAATATTACCGCCGAGATGTTAGGTTGGGTTAGGTTAGGTTATATTATGTTTTTGATGTATATGAAGGCCCCACGGAGACGTAGAGGCCAACTCGACAGGAATGTCGTCAAATAATAGCGCCGAGAGGTTAGGTTGGGTTATAAAAGGTTATATTACGTTATTGATGGATATGAAGTTCTCACGGAGACGTAGACGCCAACTCGCCAGGAATGTTGTCAAATAATAGCGCCGAAAGGTTAGGTTGGGTTAGGTTAGGTTATATTGCGTTATTGATGTATATAAAAGTCCGACGGAGACGTAGAGGCCAACTCGACAGGAATGTTGTCAAATATTACCGCCGAGATGTTAGGTTGGGTTAGGTTAGGTTATATTACCTTATTGATGTATATAAAGGTCCCACGGAAACATAGAGGCGAACAAGCCAGGAATGTTGTCAAATATTACAGCCGAGGTGTTACGTTGGGTTATTTTAGGTTAAATTACGTTATTGATGGATATGAATGTCCCACGGAGACGTAGAGGCCAACAAGCCAGGAATGTTGTCAAATATTACAGCCGAGATGTTACGTTGGGTTAGGTTAGGTTATATTACGTTTTTGATGTATATGAAGGCCTCACGGAGACGTAGAAGCCAACAAGCCAGGAATGTGGTTAAACATTACCTCCGAGACGTTACTTTGGGTTAGGTTAGGTTATATTACGTTATTGATGTATATAAAGGTCTCAGGGAAACGTAGAGGCCAACAAGCCAGGAGTGTGGTTAAACACTACCTCCGAGACGTTACTTTGGGTTAGGTTAGGTTATATTACGTTATTGATGTATATAAAGGCCCCACGGAGACGTAGAGTCCAACTCGCCACGAATGTTGTCAAATATTACCGCCGAGATGTTAGGTTGGGTTAGGTTAGGTTATATTACGTTATTGATGGATATGAAGGCCTCACGGAGACGTGGAGGACAACTCGCCAGGAATGTTGTCAAATATTACCGCCGAGATGTTAGGTTGGGTTAGGTTAGGTTATATTACGTTATTGATGTATATAAAGGTCCCACGGAAACATTGAGGCCAACAAGCCAGGAATGTTGTCAAATATTACAGCCGAGACGTTACGTTGGGTTATTTTAGGTTAAATTACGTTATTGATTGATATGAATGTCCCACCGAGACGTAGAGGCCAACAAGCCAGGAATGTTGTCAAATATTACAGCCGAGATGTTACGTTGGGTTAGGTTAGGTTATATTACGTTTTTGATGTATATGAAGGCCTCACGGAGACGTAGAAGCCAACAAGCCAGGAATGTGGTTAAACATTACCTCCGAGACGTTACTTTGGGTTAGGTTAGGTTATATTACGTTATTGATGTATATAAAGGTCTCAGGGAAACGTACAGGCCAACTCGCCAGGAATGTTGTCAAACATTACCGCCGAGATGTTAGGTTGGGTTAGGTTATGTTATATTACGTTATTGATGTATGTAAAAGCCCCACGGAAACGTAGAGGCCAACTCGCCAGGAATATTGTCAAATATTAGTGCCGAGAGGTTGGGTTGTGTTAGGTTAGGTTATATTACGTTATTGGTGTATATAAAGGCCCCACGGAGACGTAGAGGCCAGCTCGCAAGGAATGTTGTCAAATAATAGCGCCGAGATGTTAGGTTAGGTTAGGTTACATTATATTACGTTATTGATGTATATAAAGGTCCCACGGAAAGATAGAGGCCAACAAGCCAGGAATGTTGTCAAATATTACAGCCGAGATGTTACGTTGGGTTATTTTAGGTTAAATTACGTTATTGATGGATATGAATGTCCCACGGAGACGTAGAGGCCAACAAGCCAGGAATGTTGTCAAATATTACCGCCGAGACGTTAGGTTGGTTTAGGTTAGGTTATATTATGTTTTTGATGTATATGAAGGCCCCACGGAGACGTAGAGACCAACTCGACAGGAATGTTGTCAAATAATAGCGCCGAGAGGTTAGGTTGGGTTATATAAGGTTATATTACGTTATTGATGGATATGAAGGTCTCACGGAGAGGTAGCGGCCAACTAGACAGGAATGTTGTTAAATATTAGTACCGAGATGTTATGTTGGGTTAGGTTAGGTTATATTACGTTATTGATGTATATGAAGGCCTCACGGAGACGTAGAAGCCAACAAGCCAGGAATGTGGTTAAACATTACCTCCGAGACGTTACTTTGGGTTAGGTTAGGTTATAATACGTTATTGATGGATATGAATGTCCCACGGAGACGTAGACGCCAACTCGCCAGGAATGTTGTCAAATAATAGCGCCGAAAGGTTAGGTTGGGTTAGGTTAGGTTATATTACGTTATTGATGGATATGAAGGCCTCACGGAGACGTGGAGGACAACTCGCCAGGAATGTTGTCAAATATTACCGCCGAGATGTTAGGTTGGGTTAGGTTAGGTTATATTACGTTATTGATGTATATAAAGGTCCCACGGAAACATTGAGGCCAACAAGCCAGGAATGTTGTCAAATATTACAGCCGAGATGTTACGTTGGGTTATTTTAGGTTAAATTACGTTATTGATTGATATGAATGTCCCACCGAGACGTAGAGGCCAACAAGCCAGGAATGTTGTCAAATATTACAGCCGAGATGTTACGTTGGGTTAGGTTAGGTTATATTACGTTTTTGATGTATATGAAGGCCTCACGGAGACGTAGAAGCCAACAAGCCAGGAATGTGGTTAAACATTACCTCCGAGACGTTACTTTGGGTTAGGTTAGGTTATATTACGTTATTGATGTATATAAAGGTCTCAGGGAAACGTAGAGGCCAACTCGCCAGGAATGTTGTCAAACATTACCGCCGAGATGTTAGGTTGGGTTAGGTTATGTTATATTACGTTATTGATGTATGTAAAAGCCCCACGGAAACGTAGAGGCCAACTCGCCAGGAATATTGTCAAATATTAGTGCCGAGAGGTTGGGTTGTGTTAGGTTAGGTTATATTACGTTATTGGTGTATATAAAGGCCCCACGGAGACGTAGAGGCCAGCTCGCAAGGAATGTTGTCAAATAATAGCGCCGAAAGGTTAGGTTGGGTTAGGTTAGGTTATATTACGTTACTGATGTATATAAAAGTCCCACGGAGACGTAGAGGCCAACTCGCCAGGAATGTTGTCAAACATTACCGCCTAGATGTTAGGTTGGGTTAGGTTAGGTTATATTACGTGTTTGATGTATATGAAGGCCCCACGGAGACGTAGAAGCCAACTCGACAGGAATGTTGTCAAATATTACCGCCGAGATGTTAGGTTGGGTTAGGTTAGGTTATATTATGTTTTTGATGTATATGAAGGCCCCACGGAGACGTAGAGGCCAACTCGACAGGAATGTCGTCAAATAATAGCGCCGAGAGGTTAGGTTGGGTTATAAAAGGTTATATTACGTTATTGATGGATATGAAGTTCTCACGGAGACGTAGACGCCAACTCGCCAGGAATGTTGTCAAATAATAGCGCCGAAAGGTTAGGTTGGGTTAGGTTAGGTTATATTACGTTATTGATGTATATAAAAGTCCGACGGAGACGTAGAGGCCAACTCGACAGGAATGTTGTCAAATATTACCGCCGAGATGTTAGGTTGGGTTAGGTTAGGTTATATTACCTTATTGATGTATATAAAGGTCCCACGGAAACATAGAGGCGAACAAGCCAGGAATATTGTCAAATATTACAGCCGAGATGTTACGTTGGGTTATTTTAGGTTAAATTACGTTATTGATGGATATGAATGTCCCACGGAGACGTAGAGGCCAACAAGCCAGGAATGTTGTCAAATATTACAGCCGAGATGTTACGTTGGGTTAGGTTAGGTTATATTACGTTATTGATGGATATGAAGGCCTCACGGAGACGTGGAGGACAACTCGCCAGGAATGTTGTCAAATATTACCGCCGAGATGTTAGGTTGGGTTAGGTTAGGTTATATTACGTTATTGATGTATATAAAGGTCCCACGGAAACATTGAGGCCAACAAGCCAGGAATGTTGTCAAATATTACAGCCGAGATGTTACGTTGGGTTATTTTAGGTTAAATTACGTTATTGATTGATATGAATGTCCCACCGAGACGTAGAGGCCAACAAGCCAGGAATGTTGTCAAATATTACAGCCGAGATGTTACGTTGGGTTAGGTTAGGTTATATTACGTTTTTGATGTATATGAAGGCCTCACGGAGACGTAGAAGCCAACAAGCCAGGAATGTGGTTAAACATTACCTCCGAGACGTTACTTTGGGTTAGGTTAGGTTATATTACGTTATTGATGTATATAAAGGTCTCAGGGAAACGTAGAGGCCAACTCGCCAGGAATGTTGTCAAACATTACCGCCGAGATGTTAGGTTGGGTTAGGTTATGTTATATTACGTTATTGATGTATGTAAAAGCCCCACGGAAACGTAGAGGCCAACTCGCCAGGAATATTGTCAAATATTAGTGCCGAGAGGTTGGGTTGTGTTAGGTTAGGTTATATTACGTTACTGGTGTATATAAAGGCCCCACGGAGACGTAGAGGCCAGCTCGCAAGGAATGTTGTCAAATAATAGCGCCGAAAGGTTAGGTTGGGTTAGGTTAGGTTATATTACGTTACTGATGTATATAAAAGTCCCACGGAGACGTAGAGGCCAACTCGCCAGGAATGTTGTCAAATAATAGCGCCGAGAGGTTAGGTTGGGTTATATAAGGTTATATTACGTTATTGATGTATATAAAGGCCCCAAGGAGACGTAGAGGCCAACTCGCCAGGAATGTTGTCAAATATTAGTACCGAGATGTTAGGTTGTGTTAGGTTAAGTTATATTACGCTATTGATGTATATAAAAGCCCCACGGAAACGTAGAGGCAAACTCGCCAGGAATGTTGTCAAATATTAGTCCCGAGAGGTTGGGTTGTGTTAGGTTAGGTTATATTACGTTATTGGTGTATATAAAGGCACCACGGTGACGTAGAGGCCAACTCGCATGGAATGTTGTCAAATAATAGCGCCGAAAAGTTAGGTTGGGTTAGGTTATGTTATATTACGTTTTTGATGTATATAAAATTCCCAAGGAGACGTAGAGGCCAACTCGCCAGGAATGTTGTCAAATATTAGTACCGTGATGTTAGGTTGTGTTAGGTTAATTTATATTACGTTATTGGTGTATATAAAGGCCCAACGGAGACGTAGAGGCCAACTCGCAAGGAATGTTGTCAAATAATAGCGCTGAAAGGTTAGGTTGGGTTAGGATAGGTTATATTACGTGATGAGTCTCGTTCGAGCAGCCGTAGAGAGCAGAAGTGTTTCGCTGTGCTCCGCTACCTAAGTTGATCGGCGCGACTTTTTCGGAGAAAAGGATATAAACTCTTGTTTATATCCTTCCAAGGCGGTTTGTGAACACTTCCAGTGTAAGAACTGGAAGTTAGTAACAATATTTGCGGAAATAAAGGGAGAATACGCTTTGCGCTTCCCTTTGTTCGCGCGGGTGAAGTGGAGCTGGCTTCGAGTCGACGCTTTCGGTCGTAGAAGCTGGAAAGTTGTGTGGAACACTTCCCAGTGCTCCGGGTTTACGCGCGCCAACATCTGTGTAAAGCTTGTGGCGGAAAAGTGCAAGTGAAGTGTGAAAACGAGTGAAAATCGACGGAAGGAAAAAAGACGTTACCGCCGACATATTGCCACGTAGCCGTGGCACGTACGCAATATATCGCGATTTGGCCGTTTCTTCACGCGATAATCGCTTGTTCGCGCACCTAGAGTGCTCTTTGCGACTAAAATTTTAGTGCGGAAGTGCCAGCAGTTACGGTTGCTACAGGAAAAGTACGAAAATAAGCGATAAAAGCACCGAGAGAAGACGAGGCGTCGCCGCCGCCATTTTGAAAGTCGGGCGTGGCACGTACGCCACGTTGATACGACTGACGAGAATTAGAGTATTCTCTCGGCCTTTTTCGCGTATTTGCGCACTTTTGGCGCTTGCGGACAATAAGTGCAAATTCGGTGGAAAAAGTGCAAGAACACTGACAATCAAAGGGACGCTTGTCAACGACATTTAGAGCTGACAGCGTGAAATTCTGCAGCCTAACGCGGGATTTTGTTGGAGAAAGCAGGTAGCGGCCTTCTTCGCGGAGGAAAAACGCGGGAAAAGAGCGGCGGCCATCTCCCACGCGGAAATCCAGCGGGTAGAAACAGCAATACGATAAGCAATCAATTTCGGATTATAGCGGGAGATTGCGACAAGGAAGACGACAAAGGTATGTGTATAGAGACTTTAATACGCGAACCTTTGAACTTTTGCGCTGCTTCGTGGACTCACGTGGGAGTGAGAGAGAGACTCTTTAAGAGACAAGGACTGAAGGACGGTTGGACTGTGTAAGCGGGAGAGAGATAGGCAACCGGCCTGCACTAAAACGTGGAAAGTGCGGGCGTTCCCACGCGGAAGGGCAAGTGAAGTGCGCGGAGTTATTTTCTCCACGGGGAGAAAATCGTGTGCCAGACCGACCCGTCGATCAAGTTAATAAATCGTGCGAAGCCCTGCTTGGGCAACCAAGCATGGCGGCGCGCGATTACGCGACCGCGACGAGTGGGGGAGAGGGGGCCGGCCCGAGCGGCCTTTCTGATTTTAGTTGTGGCGGAGAGAAGCCGGTGATTATGGAAGACAGGATCCTGCCGGAAGCACCGAGGAAGATTACGCGCCAGCGTAAAAGCATAAAGCGAGCCAAGGAGGAAACCTCCGAGTACGACTCGGATACGTCGTTGGCTTCATTACTCTCGACGACACCGTCAGAGCCAACGAAGCCTCTCAAGAAGAGGGGACGCCCCCCCACAGCGGGTGAATACGTCAAGCTGGCGGAAGCCAAACTCGCAGACAAGAAATCTGCAGCGAAGGACGCAGAGGACGCTCTAGAGCGAGAGCTCCTCTCCGGTGAATGCATGCCGCCGCCTCCGGCAAGGTCGTCAAATCCCATCCCGGATCAAGAAGTTTTCGACGAGGAGGCAAGGAAAATGCCAATTCAGGATTTGGCAGCCTGGGCTCTCGAATCGGCGGCGAAGATTGAGTACGCAGCTGCGAAGTCATCGCAGCTAAAAGGTTCAATAAAAAGAACGATGCGAGTAAGCGTAAGGATCCTGCGAGCGGCTACGACGGAAGCCGGACTGCGCGCCAGCCGCGCCATCGCAGGATTCGCAGAGGATCCCGAATTCGGCCTTATTAAAGCGAAGGCCGAAAAGTTAGAGAAGGAGAACGCCCTTCTAAAGGAGAGGCTGACCGCCCTGGAAAACAGGGAAAGCAGCCATTTACCGCCGGCGATTGAACGCATGGAAATCGCCAAGCGCAGCGAGGGGAAATCGCGACGACAATCGCTCGCACCGACGACGGAAGAAACCAGCATCCCCGATGGCGGTCTCGTTCTGCTGATGGAGCAGATCGGGGCAATCATAAATGAAAGACTCTCGAGCTTTTGGGAGAAGGCGGAGAAACGCTTCGCTCCCAAGGAGGAGCGTCCGCGATCGGCGGCAAGAAACTCGGCGCGACGGGAGGAACCTGCGAAAGCGGAAACAAACGCCGAACCGATGAAGAAGGAAAAGTCAGGTGGAGAGAGAGAGGCGTTGCACCCTCCACCGGTGAAGAAAGCCGCGAAAGCGGAAGAAAAAAAGAAGTCTCCCGTCCAGAAGAGGATGGAAGAAATACAAAAAGAGCAGGTGCGTAAGGAGAATGATAAGAAATCTCCTGCAGCAACCACAACTGCTGTGCCGAGTGCGAATAAGATGGAAACGCCGTGGACGAAAGTCCTCGGTAGAAAAATAAAGAAAGAGACAGTGACCGCGGCAAGCAAACCCGCGAGCGCAGGAAAAAAGGCACCGTCGCAGGTAGTAACTGCGAAGCCGGTGCCAAAGGAGAAGCCGAAACTGGCTAAAAACCCGAGCACGGCCGCTATCGTCATTACGATAGGCAGGGATAGCCGTATGACTTACGCCGAGCTGATGACGACAGCTCGGCAGCATATAAAGTTGTCAGAACTGGGTATAGAAGAAGTAAGGCCCAGAAAGGCGCTAACCGGCGCACTTATTTTGGAAATAAGCGGCGGCGGTAAGGAGGAAAAAGCGGATAAGCTCGCGCTAAGACTGAGCCAATTATTCGCGACGACGTGCGGCGTGAAAGTCACGCGCCCATGCAAACGGGCGGCCTTGAGAGTTTTCCGAATGGAAGACTCTCTAACGGTCGACGAAATCGTCGAGGCAGTCGCCGCGCAAGGCGGCTGCACTACCTATGACGTAAAAGTCGGCCCGAGAAGGATAGCAAATAATGGCATGGGCACAATGCTCATGCAATGTCCGATCGCCGCCGCGAGAAAAGTAACGGAGAGCGGCAAGGTTAAAGTCGGCTGGACGTCTGTCCGAGTCGAACATATAGAGGAAAGGCAGTTAATCTGCTTCAAATGCTGGGCGATCGGCCACGTAATCGCTAAATGCACAGCGAACGTGGACCGCACCGAAGCCTGCTACAGGTGCGGCGAAAAGGGACATCGTGCGACAAATTGCAAAGAGAAGTCGCCGACGTGCCCGGTTTGCAAATCGGCGGGCCGCCCGCACGGACATAGAGCAGGTAGTAAGGCCTGCTCTGCTTCGCCGCCGGCGACGAAAGAGAGAGCGACCGCCGCTAAATCCGGCGCGAAATCGACAGGTGTACCTGCACAGAAGAAGGAAGAGGCCGCAACAGCAGCCAAATCAATACCTGCAGTGGAGAAAGCGCGTGAATCTCCGAAGGCGTCCATTAGCCACGAGGAGAAAATGGAAATCGCGTAATACTCAACGCGAAATCACAAATACTGCAAGCTAATTTGAATCACGCCGCGAGAGCACAAGATCTGATGCTCGAAAGCTTACACAGCGGCGTAGTCGAATTAGTCGTTGCAGCGGAGCCGTATTCTATCCACGACAAGCCGTCGTGGATAGCAAACAAAGAGAAGACAGTGGCAATTATTCAGACGACGCCGACACGCATCCGTCCGATCACGCTCATCGCGCAAGGGCGTGGTTACGTAGCCGTATCGTGGTTGGACTGCGTCGTCATCGGAATATACGCTCCGCCGAGCTGGTCACTGGAAGATTACGACCGGCTCTTAGATGAAGTGGAAGGGGTAGTGCGAAGCCACGCCCCCCGTCCAACATTCGTTCTGGGAGATTTTAATGCTCACGCAACTATGTGGCACTCCTCCAGAACGAACCAGCGCGGACACTCGACGATGGATTGGGCAGCATCCGCGAATCTCAGGCTGCTGAATCAAGGATCTGCCAGTACGTGCGTACGTCAGCAGGGCGAGAGCACGGTCGACCTCTCGTTCGCGAACGACGCAGCATCCCGAAGAGTCACCGGCTGGAAAGTTGACACGACCGAAACATTATCTGATCATCTCTACATAAGGATCGACGTGTCAACCATGCAAAGAAGAAAAACTACGACTGGAAAACAAAATAAATGGTCGTTGCGAAAGTTGGACGAGGATATGTTTATGGCGGCTACCCTCGTCGCTACCTGGCCGAGCGAGGCGACCGAAACGGCCGTAGTCGAGCGAGAAGCCGAATGGTTTACAAGGACGTTGACCTCGGTATGCAATGCAAGCATGCCGAAAATAAAGTCAAATCCTCCGCGTAAACCTTTGTACTGGTGGAGCAATGAGATCGCTCATCTCCGTGCGGAGAGCACGACCGCGCGGAGACAGTACACGAGATACCGGAAACGGAGGGATCCCGATCCGGAAAGGAAGGCGCAACTCTATGAAGTTTACAAGGAGAAGAAAATAGAGCTGCAAGCCGCCATAAAAACGTCAAAGGCACGAGCATGGGACGGGCTGCTGGAAACGCTGCGTGACGATCCGTGGGGGCGGCCGTACAAGATAGTAATGAATAAATTACGACCGTGGGCGCCCCCGTTAACGGAGACGATGGAGACGCCTTTCTTGAGGCGAGTCGTTGACGCGCTCTTCCCACCGGGAGAATCTGCTTCGGCGAGCAACTCGCAAATTTCAGAACACATCGACCCGATCATCTGGTCGCAGGACAACGACGTCAGCGAGGAGGAAATGGCTCGCGCCATAAAGCGCATGACAAAGAAGAACACCGCGCCCGGACCGGATGGAATTCCCGGCCGTGCCTGGTTGATGGCACTCAGTGTCCTGAATTCAAGATTGCGGAAGTTATTTACAGCATGCTTGAAGACGGGCACGTTGCCAGCAAAATGGAAAACTGGCAGATTAGTGTTGCTCCGAAAGCCGGGAAAACCGGAGGATTCACCGGCCGCGTACAGGCCGATAGTTTTGCTCGACGAGATCGGAAAATTATTTGAAAGAATAATCCACAACCGCCTCGTCGAGCACCTGTCGCGAACCGGGCCGAACTTAGCCGAGAACCAGTTCTGTTTCCGAGAAGGGCGATCGACGATTGACGCGATTCGACAAGTGAAGAGTTTCGCCGAAAACGCGATCGCTGCCGGGGGAGTCGTAATCGCGATATCTTTAGATATTAAGAATGCGTTCAACTCCCTCGAATGGAGTACGATACGTAGAGCGCTTGAAAAGCACGGGTTTCCGCGATACCTGCGAAGGGTCGTGGAAAATTACCTGAGCGACCGCGCGATTCTCTACGATAGCCGGCACGGAATCGAGAAGAAGAAGATTGATCGCGGCGTTCCCCAGGGATCGGTCCTCGGACCGCTTCTCTGGAATCTCGGGTACGACGCGGTCCTGAAGCTGCCAATGCCGTCCGGCGTGCATCTCACATGCTACGCGGATGACACGATGGTGTTGGCAGTCGACACGTGCCGGCAACGCGCAATTTGCCGGGCCGAAATGGCAGTTGCGGTCGTGGCTAATGCCATCAAGAAGATGGGGCTCCAGATGGCACCGGAGAAATCTGAAATCCTGTGCTTCAAGGGACGAAGAAGAGACCCGCGAGGAGGAAACGAAGTGGTCAACATCGGACCAGCCAAAGTTACAGTGGGGAGCGAGATGAAGTATCTTGGACTGCTCCTTGATGATAAATGGAACTTTGGTCTCCACTTCGCTCGTCAGGCCGTTCGACTGGATGCTGCGGCGAATTACCTAAGCCGCATCATGCCGAATCTGCACGGACCGGACGAGAAAGTAAGGAAACTTTATGCCGGGGTGATAAGAAGCATCGCGCTTTACGGAGCCCCGGTATGGAGCGACGCGCTCAACAAAGGAGGCAGAAAGCTGCAGCTGCTGCGAAGCGCGTGGCGAAGAATAGCCATTCGGATCGTAAGAGGATATCGCACGATTTCTTACGATGCGGCAACAATGCTGGCGGGTCTCACACCACTGGAATACCTGGCGCAGGAAGATCTGATAGTGTACGAAACCCTTCGTACAATGCGCCAGGTACAAGAAGAAGGTGCACCCGCTCCGACGAAGGACGAGATTAGAAGAGAAGCGAGACGCTTCACTTTCTCTAAATGGAAGGAGAAACTCGCACCTGCGACCAATCACAGGATCGTCGGAGCGATTCTACCCATCTTGGAAAAATGGGTAGAAAACAGGAGAGGGCAGCTCAACTTCAGAGTGACGCAGATGCTGACTGGACACGGTTGCTTCGGTCAGTACCTGTGCAAGATCGGAAAAGAAGCCACGGCTGAATGTCACCATTGCGGAGACGGAGACGACTCTGCGCAGCACACGCTGGAACACTGTCCGGCATGGCAAACGCTGCGCCACGCTCTCGTGGCAGAGATCGGACCGGATCTCTCGCCGACCAGCATCCTGCCGAAGATGCTGGAAGGGGAGAGATATTGGCGAGCCGTTACATTGTTTTGCGACAAAGTGATGGCTGCGAAGGAAGCCGCCGAGCGCGAAAGGGAGCGCACGCTCTCTGCTCGACGAGTCTTATGTGGTCGGCGTCGTAGACGTTTGCCACGATCCACTCCAAGGTAGGGGACTCTCGTCCATCACGGCTCGAGAGTCGCTTCAAAGTACCCACCGGGGAGTGGAGCTTCGCCGCTGCCGTCCATCTCGAAATGCCGCAAGCAGGAGAAGAGGAAGACGACGTAGAAGGAAGGAGGCAGAAAAATTAAATTAGAAAAAGAGAAAGAGCCGCCGAGCGCCGGATAGACAGGATTTGGGTCACGTCTCTCCGGCACGTGCTCGACCGAGGAGAGGGCAGCGACCTCGGTGGTTGCGGTCGCTGCCTGTTTAAATAATGAACTCGCGAACGAGCTGTGTGCAGAGAGTTCAACGAACTCAGACACGAGGCCGGATGCTGGATGCGTTCGAAAGAGTTCCCGGCTACCCGCTACAAGTGTAGGAAGACCACCGCAGGGATTTAGTCGGTAAGAGTCCGACATAACCGCGGATTTCCCAAAAATCCACGGTATCCATGAGGATTTCCCTGCGACAAAAAAAAAAAAAAAAAAAAAAAAAGGTTATATTACGTTATTGATGTATATAAAAGTCCCACGGATACGTAGAGGCCAACTCGCCAGGAATATTGTCAACTATTACCGCCGAGATGTTAGGTTGGGTTAGGTTAGTTTATATTACGTTATTGATGTATATAAAGGTCCCACGGAAACATAGAGGCCAACAAGACAGGAATGTTGTCAAATATTACAGCCGAGATGTTAGGTTGGGTTAGGTTAGTTTATATTACGTCATTGATGTTTATAAAGGTCTCACGGAAACGTAGAGGCCAACAAGCCAGGAATGTGGTTAAACATTACCTCCGAGACGTTACTTTGGGTTAGGTTAGGTTATATTACGTTATTGATGTATATAAAGGCCCCACGGAGACTTAGAGGCCAACTCGCCAGGAATGTTGTCAAATAATACCGCCGAAAGGTTAGGTTGGGTTAGGTTAGGTTATATTACGTTATTGATGTATATAAAAGTCCGACGGAGACGTAGAGTCCAACTCGACAGGAATGTTGTCAAATATTACCGCCGAGATGTTAGGTTGGGTTAGGTTAGGTTATATTACGTTATTGATGTATATAAAAGTCCCACGGAGACGTAGAGGCCTACTCGCCAGGAATGTTGTCAAATATTACAGCCGAGATGTTTGGTTGGGTTATATAAGGTTATATTACGTTATTGATGGATATGAAGGCCTCACGGAGACGTAGAAGCCAACAAGCCAGGAATGTTGTCAAATATTAGTACCGAGATGTTAGGTTGTGTTAGGTTAATTTATATTACGTTATTGGTGTATATAAAGGCCCAACGGAGACGTAGAGGCCAACTCGCAAGGAATGTTGTCAAATAATAGCGCTGAAAGGTTAGGTTGGGTTAGGTTAGGTTATATTACGTTATTGATGTATATAAAAGTCCGACGGAGACGTAGAGTCCAACTCGACAGGAATGTTGTCAAATATTACCGCCGAGATGTTAGGTTGGGTTAGGTTAGGTTATATTACGTTATTGATGTATATAAAAGTCCCACGGACACGTAGAGGCCAACTCGCCAGGAATGTTGTCAAATATTACAGCCGAGATGTTTGGTTGGGTTATATAAGGTTATATTACGTTATTGATGGATATGAAGGCCTCACGGAGACATAGAGGCCAACTCGCCAGGAATGTTGTCAAATATTACCGCCGAGATGTTAGGTTGGGTTAGGTTAGGTTATAATACGTTATTGATGAATATAAAGGTCTCAGGAAACGTAGAGGCCAACAAGCCAGGAATGTGGTTAAACATTACCTCCGAGACGTTACTTTGGGTTAGGTTAGGTTATATTACGTTATTGATGTATGTAAAAGCCCCACGGGAACGTAGAGGCCAACTCGCCAGGAATGTTGTAAAATATTAGTACCGAGATGTTAGGTTGTGTTAGGTTAAGTTATATTACGCTATTGATGTATATAAAATCCCCACGGAAACGTAGAGGCCAACTCGCCAGGAATGTTGTCAAATATTAGTGCCGAGTGGTTGGGTTGTGTTAGGTTAGGTTAAATTACGTTATTGATGGATATGAATGTCCCACGGAGACGTAGAGGCCAACTCGCCAGGAGTGTTGTCAACTATTACCGCCGAGATGTTAGGTCGGGTTAGGTTAGGTTATATTACGTTTTTGATGTATATGAAGGCCTCACGGAGACGTAGAAGCCAACAAGCCAGGAATGTGCTTCAACATTACCTCCGAGACGTTACTTTGGGTTAGGTTAGGTTATATTACGTTATTGATGTATATAAAGGTCTCAGGGAAACGTAGAGGCCAACTCGCCAGGAATGTTGTCAAACATTACCGCCGAGATGTTAGGTTGGGTTAGGTTATGTTATATTACGTTATGGATGTATGTAAAAGCCCCACGGAAACGTAGAGGCCAACTCGCCAGGAATATTGTCAAATATTAGTGCCGAGAGGTTGGGTTGTGTTAGGTTAGGTTATATTACGTTATTGGTGTATATAAAGGCCCCACGGAGACGTAGAGGCCAGCTCGCAAGGAATGTTGTCAAATAATAGCGCCGAAAGGTTAGGTTGGGTTAGGTTAGGTTATATTACGTTACTGATGTATATAAAGGTCTCACGGAAACGTAGAGGCCAACAAGCCAGGAATGTGGTTAAACATTACCTCCGAGACGTTACTTTGGGTTAGGTTAGGTTATATTACGTTATTGATGTATATAAAAGCCCCACGGAAACGTGGAGGCCAACTCGCCAGAAATGTTGTCAAATAATAGCGCCGAAAGGTTAGGTTAGGTTAGGGTAGGTTATATTACGTTATTCATGTATATAAAAGTCCCACGGAGACGTAGAGGCCAACTCGTTAGCAATGTTTTCAAATATTACCGCCGAGATGATAGGTTGGGTTAGGTTAAGTTAAATTACGTTATTGGTGTATATAAAGGCCCAACGGAGACGTAGAGGCCAACTCGCAAGGAATGTTGTCAAATAATAGCGCTGAAAGGTTAGGTTGGGTTAGGTTAGGTTATATTACGTTATTGATGTATATAAAAGTCCGACGGAGACGTAGAGTCCAACTCGACAGGAATGTTGTCAAATATTACCGCCGAGATGTTAGGTTGGGTTAGGTTAGGTTATATTACGTTATTGATGTATATAAAAGTCCCACGGACACGTAGAGGACAACTCGCCAGGAATGTTGTCAATTATTACAGCCGAGATGTTTGGTTGGGTTATATAAGGTTATATTACGTTATTGATGGATATGAAGGCCTCACGGAGACATAGAGGCCAACTCGCCAGGAATGTTGTCAAATATTACCGCCGAGATGTTAGGTTGGGTTAGGTTAGGTTATAATACGTTATTGATGAATATAAAGGTCTCAGGAAACGTAGAGGCCAACAAGCCAGGAATGTGGTTAAACATTACCTCCGAGACGTTACTTTGGGTTAGGTTAGGTTATATTACGTTATTGATGTATGTAAAAGCCCCACGGGAACGTAGAGGCCAACTCGCCAGGAATGTTGTAAAATATTAGTACCGAGATGTTAGGTTGTGTTAGGTTAAGTTATATTACGCTATTGATGTATATAAAAGCCCCACGGAAACGTAGAGGCCAACTCGCCAGGAATGTTGTCAAATATTAGTGCCGAGTGGTTGGGTTGTGTTAGGTTAGGTTAAATTACGTTATTGATGGATATGAATGTCCCACGGAGACGTAGAGGCCAACTCGCCAGGAGTGTTGTCAACTATTACCGCCGAGATGTTAGGTCGGGTTAGGTTAGGTTATATTACGTTTTTGATGTATATGAAGGCCTCACGGAGACGTAGAAGCCAACAAGCCAGGAATGTGCTTCAACATTACCTCCGAGACGTTACTTTGGGTTAGGTTAGGTTATATTACGTTATTGATGTATATAAAGGTCTCAGGGAAACGTAGAGGCCAACTCGCCAGGAATGTTGTCAAACATTACCGCCGAGATGTTAGGTTGGGTTAGGTTATGTTATATTACGTTATTGATGTATGTAAAAGCCCCACGGAAACGTAGAGGCCAACTCGCCAGGAATATTGTCAAATATTAGTGCCGAGAGGTTGGGTTGTGTTAGGTTAGGTTATATTACGTTATTGGTGTATATAAAGGCCCCACGGAGACGTAGAGGCCAGCTCGCAAGGAATGTTGTCAAATAATAGCGCCGAAAGGTTAGGTTGGGTTAGGTTAGGTTATATTACGTTACTGATGTATATAAAGGTCTCACGGAAACGTAGAGGCCAACAAGCCAGGAATGTGGTTAAACATTACCTCCGAGACGTTACTTTGGGTTAGGCTAGGTTATATTACGTTATTGATGTATATAAAAGCCCCACGGAAACGTGGAGGCCAACTCGCCAGAAATGTTGTCAAATAATAGCGCCGAAAGGTTAGGTTAGGTTAGGGTAGGTTATATTACGTTATTCATGTATATAAAAGTCCCACGGAGACGTAGAGGCCAACTCGTTAGCAATGTTTTCAAATATTACCGCCGAGATGATAGGTTGGGTTAGGTTAAGTTAAATTACGTTATTGATGTATATGAAGGTCCCACGGAGACGTAGAGGCCAACTCGCCAGGAATGTTATCAAATATTACCGCCGTGGTGTTAGATTGGGTTAGGTTAGGTTATATTACGTTATTGATGTATATAAAATTCCTACGGAGACATAGAGGCCAACTCGCCAGGAATGTTGTCAAATAATAGTGCCGAGAGGTTGGGTTGTGTTAGGTTAGGTTATATTACGCTATTGATGTATATAAAGGCCCCACGGAGACGTAGAGGCCAACTCGCCAGGAATGTTGTCAAATAATAGCGCCGAGATCTTAGGTTGGGTTAGGTTAGGTTATATTACGTTATTGATGTATATGAAGGTCCCACGGAGACGTAGAGGCCAACTCGCCAGGAATGTTGTCAAATATTAGTACCGAGAGGTTGGGTTGGGTTAGGTTAGGTTATATTACGTTATTGATGTATATAAAGGCCCCACGGAAAGGTAGAGGCCAACTCGCCAGAAATGTTGTCAAATAATAGCGCCGAAAGGTTAGGTTGGGTTAGGATAGGTTATATTACGTTATTGATGTATATAAAAGTCCCACGGAGACGTGGAGGCCAACTCGTTAGCAATGTTTTCAAATATTACCGCCGAGATGATAGGTTGGGTTAGGTTAACTTAAATTACGTTATTGATGTATATGAAGGTCCCACGGAGACGTAGAGGCCAACTCGCCAGGAATGTTGCCAAATATTACCGCTGAGATGTTAGGTTGGGTTAGGTTAGGTTATATTACGTTTTTGATGTATATGAATGCCTCACGGAGACGTAGAAGCCAGCTCGACAGGAATGTTGTCAAATATTAGTGCCGAGATGTTTGGTTCGGTTAGGTTAGGTTATATTACGTTACTGATGTATATAAAGGTCCCACGGAAACCATGAGGCCAATAAGCCAGGAATGTCGTCAAATATTACCGCCGTGATGTTAGATTGGGTTAGGTTAGGTTATATTACGTTATTGATGTATATAAAATTCCCACGGAGACGTAGAGGACAACTGGCCAGGAATGTTGTCAAATAATAGTGCCGAGAGGTTGGGTTGTGTTAGGTTAGGTTATATTAGGTTATTGATGTATATAAAGGCCCCAAGGAGACGTAGAGGCCAACTCGCCAGGAATGTTGTCAAATATTAGTACCGAGATGTTAGGTTGTGTTAGGTTAAGTTATATTACGCTATTGATGTATATAAAAGCCCCACGGAAACGTAGAGGCAAACTCGCCAGGAATGTTGTCAAATATTAGTATCGAGAGGTTGGGTTGTGTTAGGTTAGGTTATATTACGTTATTGGTGTATATAAAGGCACCACGGTGACGTAGAGGCCAACTCGCATGGAATGTTGTCAAATAATAGCGCCGAAAAGTTAGGTTGGGTTAGGTTATGTTATATTACGTTTTTGATGTATATAAAATTCCCAAGGAGACGTAGAGGCCAACTCGCCAGGAATGTTGTCAAATATTAGTACCGAGATGTTAGGTTGTGTTAGGTTAATTTATATTACGTTATTGGTGTATATAAAGGCCCAACGGAGACGTAGAGGCCAACTCGCAAGGAATGTTGTCAAATAATAGCGCTGAAAGGTTAGGTTGGGTTAGGATAGGTTATATTACGTTATTGATGTATATAAAAGTCCCACGGATACGTAGAGGCCAACTCGCCAGGAATATTGTCAACTATTACCGCCGAGATGTTAGGTTGGGTTAGGTTAGTTTATATTACGTTATTGATGTATATAAAGGTCTCACGGAAACGTAGAGGCCAACAAGCCAGAAATGTGGTTAAACATTACCTCCGAGACGTTACTTTGGGTTAGGTTAGGTTATATTACGTTATTGATGTATGTAAAAGCCCCACGGAAACGTAGAGGCCAACTCGCCAGGAATGTTGTCAAATATTAGTGCCGAGAGGTTGGGTTGTGTTAGGTTAGGTTATATTACGTTATTGGTGTATATAAAGGCCGCACGGAGACGTAGAGGCCAACTGGCCAGGAATGTTGTCAAATAATAGCCCCGAAAGGTTAGGTTGGGTTAGGTTAGGTTATATTACGTTATTGATGTATATAAAGGTCCCACGGAAACATAGAGGCCAACAAGCCAGGAATGTTGTCAAATATTACAGCCGAGATGTTAGGTTGGGTTAGGTTAGTTTATATTACGTCATTGATGTTTATAAAGGTCTCACGGAAACGTAGAGGCCAACAAGCCAGGAATGTGGTTAAACATTACCTCCGAGACGTTACTTTGGGTTAGGTTAGGTTATATTACGTTATTGATGTATATAAAGGCCCCACGGAGACTTAGAGGCCAACTCGCCAGGAATGTTGTCAAATAATACCGCCGAAAGGTTAGGTTGGGTTAGGTTAGGTTATATTACGTTATTGATGTATATAAAAGTCCGACGGAGACGTAGAGTCCAACTCGACAGGAATGTTGTCAAATATTACCGCCGAGATGTTAGGTTGGGTTAGGTTAGGTTATATTACGTTATTGATGTATATAAAAGTCCCACGGAGACGTAGAGGCCAACTCGCCAGGAATGTTGTCAAATATTACAGCCGAGATGTTTGGTTGGGTTATATAAGGTTATATTACGTTATTGATGGATATGAAGGCCTCACGGAGACGTAGAGGCCAACTCGCCGGGAATGTTGTCAAACATTACCGCCGAGATGTTAGGTTGGGTTAGGTTAGGTTATATTACGTTATTGATGTATATAAAGGTCCCAGGGAATCATAGAGGCCAACAAGCCAGGAATGTTGTCAAATATTACAGCCGAGATGTTACGTTGGGTTATTTTAGGTTAAATTACGTTATTGATGTATATGAAGGCCTCATTGGAGACGTAGAAGCCAACAAGCCAGGAATGTTGTTAAATATTAGTACCCAGATGTTAGGTTGTGTTAGGTTAATTTATATTACGTTATTGGTGTATATAAAGGCCCAACGGAGACGTAGAGTCCAACTCGCAAGGAATGTTGTCAAATAATAGCGCTGAAAGGTTAGGTTGGGTTAGGTTAGGTTATATTACGTTATTGATGTATATAAAAGTCCGACGGAGACGTAGAGTCCAACTCGACAGGAATGTTGTCAAATATTACCGCCGAGATGTTAGGTTGGGTTAGGTTAGGTTATATTACGTTATTGATGTATATAAAAGTCCCACGGAGACGTAGAGGCCAACTCGCCAGGAATGTTGTCAAATATTACAGCCGAGATGTTTGGTTGGGTTATATAAGGTTATATTACGTTATTGATGGATATGAAGGCCTCACGGAGACATAGAGGCCAACTCGCCAGGAATGTTGTCAAATATTACCGCCGAGATGTTAGGTTGGGTTAGGTTAGGTTATAATACGTTATTGATGAATATAAAGGTCTCAGGAAACGTAGAGGCCAACAAGCCAGGAATGTGGTTAAACATTACCTCCGAGACGTTACTTTGGGTTAGGTTAGGTTATATTACGTTATTGATGTATGTAAAAGCCCCACGGGAACGTAGAGGCCAACTCGCCAGGAATCTTGTAAAATATTAGTACCGAGATGTTAGGTTGTGTTAGGTTAAGTTATATTACGCTATTGATGTATATAAAAGCCCCACGGAAACGTAGAGGCCAACTCGCCAGGAATGTTGTCAAATATTAGTGCCGTGAGGTTGGGTTGTGTTAGGTTAGGTTATATTACGTTATTGGTGTATATAAAGGCCCCATGGAGACGTAGAGGCCAACTCGCCAGGAACGTTCTCAAATAATAGCGCCGAAAGGTTAGGTTGGGTTAGGTTAGGTTATATTACGTTATTGATGTATATAAAAGACCCATGGGGACGTAGAGGCTAACTCGCCAGGAATGTTGTCAAATAATAGCGCCGAGAGGTTTGGTTGGGTTATATAAGGTTATATTACGTTATTGATGGATATGAAGGCCTCACGGAGACGTAGAGGCCAACTCATCAGGAATGTTGTCAAATATTACCGCCGAGATGTTAGGTTGGATTAGGTTAGGTTATAATACGTTATTGATGTATATAAAGGTCTCAGGAAACGTAGAGGCCAACAAGCCAGAAATGTGGTTAAACACTACCTCCGAGACGTTACTTGGGTCAGGTTAGGTTATATTACGTTATTGATGTATGTAAAAGCCCCACGGAAACGTAGAGGCCAACTCGCCAGGAATGTTGTCAAATAATAGCACCGAGAGGTTAGGTTGCGTTATATAAGGTTATATTACGTTATTGACGGATATGAAGGCCTGACGGAGACGTAGAGGCCAACTCGCCAGAAATGTTGTCAAATATTACAGCCGAGATGTTACGTTGGGTTAGGTTAGGTCATATTACGTTTTTGATGTATATGAAGGCCTCACGGAGACGTAGAAGCCAACAAGCCAGGAATGTGGTTAAACATTACCTCCGAGACGTTACTTTGGTTTAGGTTGGGTTATATTACGTTATTGATGTATACAAAGGTCTCAGGGAAACGTAGAGGCCAACTCTCCAGGAATGTTGTCAAATATTAGTGCCGGGAGTTTGGGTTGTGTTAGGTTAGGTTATATTACGTTATTGATGTATATAAAGGCCCCACGGAGACGTAGAGGCCAACTCGCCAGGAATGTTGTCAAATATTACCGCCGAGATGTTAGGTTGGGTTAGGTTAGGTTATATTACGTTTTTGATGTATATGAAGGCCCCACGGAGACGTAGAGGCCAGCTCGCAAGGAATATTGTCAAATAGCAGCGCCGAGAGGTTAGGTTGGGTTATATAAGGTTATATTACGTTATTGATGGATATGAAGGTCTCACGGATACGTAGAGGCCAACTCGCCAGGAATGTTGTCAAACATTACCGCCGAGATGTTAGGTTGGGTTAGGTTAGGTTATATTACGTTATTGATGTATATAAAGGTCCCAGGGAATCATAGAGGCCAACAAGCCAGGAATGTTGTCAAATATTACAGCCGAGATGTTACGTTGGGTTATTTTAGGTTAAATTACGTTATTGATGTATATGAAGGCCTCATTGGAGACGTAGAAGCCAACAAGCCAGGAATGTTGTCAAATATTAGTACCGAGATGTTAGGTTGTGTTAGGTTAATTTATATTACGTTATTGGTGTATATAAAGGCCCAACGGAGACGTAGAGGCCAACTCGCAAGGAATGTTGTCAAATAATAGCGCTGAAAGGTTAGGTTGGGTTAGGTTAGGTTATATTACGTTATTGATGTATATAAAAGTCCGACGGAGACGTAGAGTCCAACTCGACAGGAATGTTGTCAAATATTACCGCCGAGATGTTAGGTTGGGTTAGGTTAGGTTATATTACGTTATTGATGTATATAAAAGTCCCACGGAGACGTAGAGGCCAACTCGCCAGGAATGTTGTCAAATATTACAGCCGAGATGTTTGGTTGGGTTATATAAGGTTATATTACGTTATTGATGGATATGAAGGCCTCACGGAGACATAGAGGCCAACTCGCCAGGAATGTTGTCAAATATTACCGCCGAGATGTTAGGTTGGGTTAGGTTAGGTTATAATACGTTATTGATGAATATAAAGGTCTCAGGAAACGTAGAGGCCAACAAGCCAGGAATGTGGTTAAACATTACCTCCGAGACGTTACTTTGGGTTAGGTTAGGTTATATTACGTTATTGATGTATGTAAAAGCCCCACGGGAACGTAGAGGCGAACTCGCCAGGAATGTTGTCAAATATTAGTGCCGAGTGGTTGGGTTGTGTTAGGTTAGGTTAAATTACGTTATTGATGGATATGAATGTCCCACGGAGACGTAGAGGCCAACTCGCCAGGAGTGTTGTCAACTATTACCGCCGAGATGTTAGGTCGGGTTAGGTTAGGTTATATTACGTTTTTGATGTATATGAAGGCCTCACGGAGACGTAGAAGCCAACAAGCCAGGAATGTGCTTCAACATTACCTCCGAGACGTTACTTTGAGTTAGGTTAGGTTATATTACGTTATTGATGTATATAAAGGTCTCAGGGAAACGTAGAGGCCAACTCGCAAGGAATGTTGTCAAATAATAGCGCTGAAAGGTTAGGTTGGGTTAGGTTAGGTTATATTACGTTATTGATGTATATAAAAGTCCGACGGAGACGTAGAGTCCAACTCGACAGGAATGTTGTCAAATATTACCGCCGAGATGTTAGGTTGGGTTAGGTTAGGTTATATTACGTTATTGATGTATATAAAAGACCCATGGGGACGTAGAGGCCAACTCGCCAGGAATGTTGTCAAATAATAGCGCCGAGAGGTTTGGTTGGGTTATATAAGGTTATATTACGTTATTGATGGATATGAAGGCCTCACGGAGACGTAGAGGCCAACTCATCAGGAATGTTGTCAAATATTACCGCCGAGATGTTAGGTTGGATTAGGTTAGGTTATAATACGTTATTGATGTATATAAAGGTCTCAGGAAACGTAGAGGCCAACAAGCCAGAAATGTGGTTAAACACTACCTCCGAGACGTTACTTGGGTCAGGTTAGGTTATATTACGTTATTGATGTATGTAAAAGCCCCACGGAAACGTAGAGGCCAACTCGCCAGGAATGTTGTCAAATAATAGCACCGAGAGGTTAGGTTGCGTTATATAAGGTTATATTACGTTATTGACGGATATGAAGGCCTGACGGAGACGTAGAGGCCAACTCGCCAGAAATGTTGTCAAATATTACAGCCGAGATGTTACGTTGGGTTAGGTTAGGTCATATTACGTTTTTGATGTATATGAAGGCCTCACGGAGACGTAGAAGCCAACAAGCCAGGAATGTGGTTAAACATTACCTCCGAGACGTTACTTTGGTTTAGGTTGGGTTATATTACGTTATTGATGTATACAAAGGTCTCAGGGAAACGTAGAGGCCAACTCTCCAGGAATGTTGTCAAATATTAGTGCCGGGAGTTTGGGTTGTGTTAGGTTAGGTTATATTACGTTATTGATGTATATAAAGGCCCCACGGAGACGTAGAGGCCAACTCGCCAGGAATGTTGTCAAATATTACCGCCGAGATGTTAGGTTGGGTTAGGTTAGGTTATATTAAGTTTTTGATGTATATGAAGGCCCCACGGAGACGTAGAGGCCAGCTCGCAAGGAATATTGTCAAATAGTAGCGCCGAGAGGTTAGGTTGGGTTATATAAGGTTATATTACGTTATTGATGGATATGAAGGTCTCACGGATACGTAGAGGCCAACTCGCCAGGAATGTTGTCAAACATTACCGCCGAGATGTTAGGTTGGGTTAGGTTAGGTTATATTACGTTATTGATGTATATAAAGGTCCCAGGGAATCATAGAGGCCAACAAGCCAGGAATGTTGTCAAATATTACAGCCGAGATGTTACGTTGGGTTATTTTAGGTTAAATTACGTTATTGATGTATATGAAGGCCTCACGGAGACGTAGAAGCCAACAAGCCAGGAATGTTGTCAAATATTAGTACCGAGATGTTAGGTTGTGTTAGGTTAATTTATATTACGTTATTGGTGTATATAAAGGCCCAACGGAGACGTAGAGGCCAACTCGCAAGGAATGTTGTCAAATAATAGCGCTGAAAGGTTAGGTTGGGTTAGGTTAGGTTATATTACGTTATTGATGTATATAAAAGTCCGACGGAGACGTAGAGGCCAACTCGCCAGGAATGTTGTCAAATATTACCGCCGAGATGTTAGGTTGGGTTAGGTTAGGTTATAATACGTTATTGATGAATATAAAGGTCTCAGGAAACGTAGAGGCCAACAAGCCAGGAATGTGGTTAAACATTACCTCCGAGACGTTACTTTGGGTTAGGTTAGGTTATATTACGTTATTGATGTATGTAAAAGCCCCACGGGAACGTAGAGGCCAACTCGCCAGGAATCTTATAAAATATTAGTACCGAGATGTTAGGTTGTGTTAGGTTAAGTTATATTACGCTATTGATGTATATAAAAGCCCCACGGAAACGTAGAGGCCAACTCGCCAGGAATGTTGTCAAATATTAGTGCCGAGTGGTTGGGTTGTGTTAGGTTAGGTTAAATTACGTTATTGATGGATATGAATGTCCCACGGAGACGTAGAGGCCAACTCGACAGGAGTGTTGTCAACTATTACCGCCGAGATGTTAGGTCTGGTTAGGTTAGGTTATATTACGCTTTTGATGTATATGAAGGCCTCACGGAGACGTAGAAGCCAACAAGCCAGGAATGTGCTTCAACATTACCTCCGAGACGTTACTTTGGGTTAGGTTAGGTTATATTACGTTATTGATGTATATAAAGGTCTCAGGGAAACGTAGAGGCCAACTCGCCAGGAATGTTGTCAAACATTACCGCCGAGATGTTAGGTTGGGTTAGGTCATGTTATATTACGTTATTGATGTATATAAAAGCCCCACGGAAACGTAGAGGCCAACTCGCCAGGAATGTTGTCAAATATTAGTGCCGTGAGGTTGGGTTGTGTTAGGTTAGGTTATATTACGTTATTGGTGTATATAAAGGCCCCATGGAGACGTAGAGGCCAACTCGCCAGGAATGTTCTAAAATGATAGCGCCGAAAGGTTAGGTTGGGTTAGGGTAGGTTATATTACGTTATTGATGTATATAAAAGTCCCATGGGGACGTAGAGGCCAACTCGCCAGGAATGTTGTCAAATAATAGCGCCGAGAGGTTTGGTTGGGTTATATAAGGTTATATTACGTTATTGATGGATATGAAGGCCTCACGGAGACGTAGAGGCCAACTCATCAGGAATGTTGTCAAATATTACCGCCGAGATGTTAGGTTGGATTAGGTTAGGTTATAATACGTTATTGATGTATATAAAGGTCTCAGGAAACGTAGAGGCCAACAAGCCAGAAATGTGGTTAAACACTACCTCCGAGACGTTACTTGGGTTAGGTTAGGTTATATTACGTTATTGATGTATGTAAAAGCCCCACGGAAACGTAGAGGCCAACTCCCCAGGAATGTTGTCAAATAATAGCACCGAGAGGTTAGGTTGGGTTATATAAGGTTATATTACGTTATTGACG
Source organism: Xylocopa violacea (assembly GCA_963969225.1). NCBI lineage: Eukaryota > Metazoa > Arthropoda > Insecta > Hymenoptera > Apidae > Xylocopa > Xylocopa violacea. The sequence continues at coordinate 866,054 of CAXAJV010000741.1, read as the reverse complement.
GATATGAAGGCCCGACGGAGACGTAGAGGCCAACTCGCCAGAAATGTTGTCAAATATTACAGCCGAGATGTTACGTTGGGTTAGGTTAGGTCATATTACGTTTTTGATGTATATGAAGGCCTCACGGAGACGTAGAAGCCAACAAGCCAGGAATGTGGTTAAACATTACCTCCGAGACGTTACTTTGGGTTAGGTTAGGTTATATTACGTTATTGATGTATATAAAGGTCTCAGGGAAACGTAGAGGCCAACTCTCCAGGAATGTTGTCAAATATTAGTGCCGGGAGTTTGGGTTGTGTTAGGTTAGGTTATATTACGTTATTGATGTATATAAAGGCCCCACGGAGACGTAGAGGCCAACTCGCCAGGAATGTTGTCAAATATTACCGCCGAGATGTTAGGTTGGGTTAGGTTAGGTTATATTACGTTTTTGATGTATATGAAGGCCCCACGGAGACGTAGAGGCCAGCTCGCAAGGAATATTGTCAAATAGTAGCGCCGAGAGGTTAGGTTGGGTTATATAAGGTTATATTACGTTATTGATGGATATGAAGGTCTCACGGATACGTAGAGGCCAACTCGCCAGGAATGTTGTCAAATATTACCGCCCAGATGTTAGGTTGGGATAGGTGAGGTTATATTACGTTATTGATGTATATAAAAGTCTCAGGGAAACGTAGAGGCCAACAAGCCAGGAATGTGGTTAAACATTACCTCCGAGACGTTACTTTGGGTTGGGTTAGGTTATATTACGTTATTGATGTATATGAAAGCCCCACGGAAACGTAGAGGCCAACTCGCCAGGAATGTTGTCAAATATTAGTGCAGAGAGGTTGGGTTGTGTTAGGTTAGGTTATATTACGTTATTGGTGTATATAAAGGCCCCACGGAGACTTAGAGGCCAACTAGCCAGGAATGTTGTCAAATAATACCGCCGAAAGGATAGGTTGGGTTAGGTTAGGTTATATTACGTTATTGATGTATATAAAAGTCCGACGGAGACGTAGAGTCCAACTCGACAGGAATGTTGTCAAATATTACCGCCGAGATGTTAGGTTGGGTTAGGTTAGGTTATATTACGTTATTGATGTATGTAAAAGCCCCACGGAGACGTAGAGGCCAACTCGCCAGAAATGTTGTCAAATATTACCGCCGAGATGTTAGGTTGGGTTAGGTTAGGTTATAATACGTTATTGATGAATATAAAGGTCTCAGGAAACGTAGAGGCCAACAAGCCAGGAATGTGGTTAAACATTACCTCCGAGACGTTACTTTGGGTTAGGTTAGGTTATATTACGTTATTGATGTATGTAAAAGCCCCACGGGAACGTAGAGGCCAACTCGCCAGGAATGTTGTAAAATATTAGTACCGAGATGTTAGGTTGTGTTAGGTTAAGTTATATTACGCTATTGATGTATATAAAAGCCCCACGGAAACGTAGAGGCCAACTCGCCAGGAATGTTGTCAAATATTAGTGCCGAGTGGTTGGGTTGTGTTAGGTTAGGTTAAATTACGTTATTGATGGATATGAATGTCCCACGGAGACGTAGAGGCCAACTCGCCAGGAGTGTTGTCAACTATTACCGCCGAGATGTTAGGTCGGGTTAGGTTAGGTTATATTACGCTTTTGATGTATATGAAGGCCTCACGGAGACGTAGAAGCCAACAAGCCAGGAATGTGCTTCAACATTACCTCCGAGACGTTACTTTGGGTTAGGTTAGGTTATATTACGTTATTGATGTATATAAAGGTCTCAGGGAAACGTAGAGGCCAACTCGCCAGGAATGTTGTCAAACATTACCGCCGAGATGTTAGGTTGGGTTAGGTCATGTTATATTACGTTATTGATGTATATAAAAGCCCCACGGAAACGTAGAGGCCAACTCGCCAGGAATGTTGTCAAATATTAGTGCCGTGAGGTTGGGTTGTGTTAGGTTAGGTTATATTACGTTATTGGCGTATATAAAGGCCCCATGGAGACGTAGAGGCCAACTCGCCAGGAATGTTCTCAAATAATAGCGCCGAAAGGTTAGGTTGGGTTAGGTTAGGTTATATTACGTTATTGATGTATATAAAAGTCCCATGGGGACGTAGAGGCCAACTCGCCAGGAATGTTGTCAAATAATAGCGCCGAGAGGTTTGGTTGGGTTATATAAGGTTATATTACGTTATTGATGGATATGAAGGCCTCACGGAGACGTAGAGGCCAACTCATCAGGAATGTTGTCAAATATTACCGCCGAGATGTTAGGTTGGATTAGGTTAGGTTATAATACGTTATTGATGTATATAAAGGTCTCAGGAAACGTAGAGGCCAACAAGCCAGAAATGTGGTTAAACACTACCTCCGAGACGTTACTTGGGTTAGGTTAGGTTATATTACGTTATTGATGTATGTAAAAGCCCCACGGAAACGTAGAGGCCAACTCGCCAGGAATGTTGTCAAATAATAGCACCGAGAGGTTAGGTTGGGTTATATAAGGTTATATTACGTTATTGACGGATATGAAGGCCCGACGGAGACGTAGAGGCCAACTCGCCAGAAATGTTGTCAAATATTACAGCCGAGATGTTACGTTGGGTTAGGTTAGGTCATATTACGTTTTTGATGTATATGAAGGCCTCACGGAGACGTAGAAGCCAACAAGCCAGGAATGTGGTTAAACATTACCTCCGAGACGTTACTTTGGGTTAGGTTAGGTTATATTACGTTATTGATGTATATAAAGGTCTCAGGGAAACGTAGAGGCCAACTCTCCAGGAATGTTGTCAAATATTAGTGCCGGGAGTTTGGGTTGTGTTAGGTTAGGTTATATTACGTTATTGATGTATATAAAGGCCCCACGGAGACGTAGAGGCCAACTCGCCAGGAATGTTGTCAAATATTACCGCCGAGATGTTAGGTTGGGTTAGGTTAGGTTATATTACGTTTTTGATGTATATGAAGGCCCCACGGAGACGTAGAGGCCAGCTCGCAAGGAATATTGTCAAATAGTAGCGCCGAGAGGTTAGGTTGGGTTATATAAGGTTATATTACGTTATTGATGGATATGAAGGTCTCACGGATACGTAGAGGCCAACTCGCCAGGAATGTTGTCAAATAATAGCGCTGAAAGGTTAGGTTGGGTTAGGTTAGGTTATATTACGTTATTGATGTATATAAAAGTCCGACGGAGACGTAGAGTCCAACTCGACAGGAATGTTGTCAAATATTACCGCCGAGATGTTAGGTTGGGTTAGGTTAGGTTATATTACGTTATTGATGTATATAAAAGTCCCACGGAGACGTAGAGGCCAACTCGCCAGGAATGTTGTTAAATATTACAGCCGAGATGTTTGGTTGGGTTATATAAGGTTATATTACGTTATTGATGGATATGAAGGCCTCACGGAGACATAGAGGCCAACTCGCCAGGAATGTTGTCAAATATTACCGCCGAGATGTTAGGTTGGGTTAGGTTAGGTTATAATACGTTATTGATGAATATAAAGGTCTCAGGAAACGTAGAGGCCAACAAGCCAGGAATGTGGTTAAACATTACCTCCGAGACGTTACTTTGGGTTAGGTTAGGTTATATTACGTTATTGATGTATGTAAAAGCCCCACGGGAACGTAGAGGCCAACTCGCCAGGAATGTTGTAAAATATTAGTACCGAGATGTTAGGTTGTGTTAGGTTAAGTTATATTACGCTATTGATGTATATAAAAGCCCCACGGAAACGTAGAGGCCAACTCGCCAGGAATGTTGTCAAATATTAGTGCCGAGTGGTTGGGTTGTGTTAGGTTAGGTTAAATTACGTTATTGATGGATATGAATGTCCCACGGAGACGTAGAGGCCAACTCGCCAGGAGTGTTGTCAACTATTACCGCCGAGATGTTAGGTCGGGTTAGGTTAGGTTATATTACGCTTTTGATGTATATGAAGGCCTCACGGAGACGTAGAAGCCAACAAGCCAGGAATGTGCTTCAACATTACCTCCGAGACGTTACTTTGGGTTAGGTTAGGTTATATTACGTTATTGATGTATATAAAGGTCTCAGGGAAACGTAGAGGCCAACTCGCCAGGAATGTTGTCAAACATTACCGCCGAGATGTTAGGTTGGGTTAGGTCATGTTATATTACGTTATTGATGTATATAAAAGCCCCACGGAAACGTAGAGGCCAACTCGCCAGGAATGTTGTCAAATATTAGTGCCGTGAGGTTGGGTTGTGTTAGGTTAGGTTATATTACGTTATTGGCGTATATAAAGGCCCCATGGAGACGTAGAGGCCAACTCGCCAGGAATGTTCTCAAATAATAGCGCCGAAAGGTTAGGTTGGGTTAGGTTAGGTTATATTACGTTATTGATGTATATAAAAGTCCCATGGGGACGTAGAGGCCAACTCGCCAGGAATGTTGTCAAAGAATAGCGCCGAGAGGTTTGGTTGGGTTATATAAGGTTATATTACGTTATTGATGGATATGAAGGCCTCACGGAGACGTAGAGGCCAACTCATCAGGAATGTTGTCAAATATTACCGCCGAGATGTTAGGTTGGATTAGGTTAGGTTATAATACGTTATTGATGTATATAAAGGTCTCAGGAAACGTAGAGGCCAACAAGCCAGAAATGTGGTTAAACACTACCTCCGAGACGTTACTTGGGTTAGGTTAGGTTATATTACGTTATTGATGTATGTAAAAGCCCCACGGAAACGTAGAGGCCAACTCGCCAGGAATGTTGTCAAATAATAGCACCGAGAGGTTAGGTTGGGTTATATAAGGTTATATTACGTTATTGACGGATATGAAGGCCCGACGGAGACGTAGAGGCCAACTCGCCAGAAATGTTGTCAAATATTACAGCCGAGATGTTACGTTGGGATAGGTTAGGTCATATTACGTTTTTGATGTATATGAAGGCCTCACGGAGACGTAGAAGCCAACAAGCCAGGAATGTGGTTAAACATTACCTCCGAGACGTTACTTTCGGTTAGGTTAGGTTATATTACGTTATTGATGTATATAAAGGTCTCAGGGAAACGTAGAGGCCAACTCTCCAGGAATGTTGTCAAATATTAGTGCCGGGAGTTTGGGTTGTGTTAGGTTAGGTTATATTACGTTATTGATGTATATAAAGGCCCCACGGAGACGTAGAGGCCAACTCGCCAGGAATGTTGTCAAATATTACCGCCGAGATGTTAGGTTGGGTTAGGTTAGGTTATATTACGTTTTTGATGTATATGAAGGCCCCACGGAGACGTAGAGGCCAGCTCGCAAGGAATATTGTCAAATAGTAGCGCCGAGAGGTTAGGTTGCGTTATATAAGGTTATATTACGTTATTGATGGATATGAAGGTCTCACGGATACGTAGAGGCCAACTCGCCAGGAATGTTGTCAAATATTACCGCCCAGATGTTAGGTTGGGATAGGTGAGGTTATATTACGTTATTGATGTATATAAAAGTCTCAGGCAAACGTAGAGGCCAACAAGCCAGGAATGTGGTTAAACATTACCTCCGAGACGTTACTTTGGGTTAGGTTAGGTTATATTACGTTATTGATGTATATGAAAGCCCCACGGAAACGTAGAGGCCAACTCGCCAGGAATGTTGTCAAATATTAGTGCAGAGAGGTTGGGTTGTGTTAGGTTAGGTTATATTACGTTATTGGTGTATATAAAGGCCCCACGGAGACTTAGAGGCCAACTAGCCAGGAATGTTGTCAAATAATACCGCCGAAAGGATAGGTTGGGTTAGGTTAGGTTATATTACGTTATTGATGTATATAAAAGTCCGACGGAGACGTAGAGTCCAACTCGACAGGAATGTTGTCAAATATTACCGCCGAGATGTTAGGTTGGGTTAGGTTAGGTTATATTACGTTATTGATGTATGTAAAAGCCCCACGGAAACGTAGAGGCCAACTCGCCAGGAATGTTGTCAAATAATAGCACCGAGAGGTTAGGTTGGGTTATATAAGGTTATATTACGTTATTGACGGATATGAAGGCCTGACGGAGACGTAGAGGCCAACTCGCCAGAAATGTTGTCAAATATTACAGCCGAGATGTTACGTTGGGTTAGGTTAGGTCATATTACGTTTTTGATGTATATGAAGGCCTCACGGAGACGTAGAAGCCAACAAGCCAGGAATGTGGTTAAACATTACCTCCGAGACGTTACTTTGGGTTAGGTTAGGTTATATTACGTTATTGATGTATATAAAGGTCTCAGGGAAACGTAGAGGCCAACTCTCCAGGAATGTTGTCAAATATTAGTGCCGGGAGTTTGGGTTGTGTTAGGTTAGGTTATATTACGTTATTGATGTATATAAAGGCCCCACGGAGACGTAGAGTCCAACTCGCCAGGAATGTTGTCAAATATTACCGCCGAGATGTTAGGTTGGGTTAGGTTAGGTTATATTACGTTTTTGATCTATATGAAGGCCCCACGGAGACGTAGAGGCCAGCTCGCAAGGAATATTGTCAAATAGTAGCGCCGAGAGGTTAGGTTGGTTTATATAAGGTTATATTACGTTATTGATGGATATGAAGGTCTCACGGATACGTAGAGGCCAACTCGCCAGGAATGTTGTCAAATATTACCGCCGAGATGTTAGGTTGGGATAGGTGAGGTTATATTACGTTATTGATGTATATAAAAGTCTCAGGCAAACGTAGAGGCCAACAAGCCAGGAATGTGGTTAAACATTACCTCCGAGACGTTACTTTGGGTTAGGTTAGGTTATATTACGTTATTGATGTATATAAAAGTCCGACGGAGACGTAGAGTCCAACTCGACAGGAATGTTGTCAAATATTACCGCCGAGATGTTAGGTTGGGTTAGGTTAGGTTATATTACGTTATTGATGTATATAAAAGTCCCACGGAGACGTAGAGGCCAACTCGCCAGGAATGTTGTCAAATATTACAGCCGAGATGTTTGGTTGGGTTATATAAGGTTATATTACGTTATTGATGGATATGAAGGCCTCACGGAGACGTAGAGGCCAACACGCCAGGAATGTTGTCAAATATTACCGCCGAGATGTTAGGTTGGGTTAGGTTGGGTTATATTACGTTTTTGATGCATATGAAGGTCCCACGGAGACGTAGCGGCCAGCTCGCAAGGAATATTGTCAAATAATAGCGCCGAGAGGTTAGGTTGGGTTATATAAGCTTATATTACGTTATTGATGGATATGAAGGTCTCACGGATACGTAGAGGCCAACTCGCCAGGAATGTTGTCAAACATTACCGCCGAGATGTTAGGTTGGGTTAGGTTAGGTTATATTACGTTATTGATGTATATAAAGGTCCCACGGAATCATAGAGGCCAACAAGCCAGGAATGTTGTCAAATATTACAGCCGAGATGTTACGTTGGGTTATTTTAGGTTAAATTACGTTATTGATGTATATGAAGGCCTCACGGAGACGTAGAAGCCAACAAGCCAGGAATGTGGTTAAACATTACCTGCGAGACGTTACTTTGGGTTACGTTAGGTTATATTACGTTATTGATGTATATAAAGGTCTCAGGGAAGCGTAGAGGCCAACTCGCCAGGAATGTTGTCAAATATTAGTGCCGAGAGGTTGGGTTGTGTTAGGTTGGGTTGTGTTAGGTTAGGTTATATTACGTTATTATGTATATAAAGGCCCCACGGAGACGTAGAGGCCAACTCGACACGAATGTTGTCAAATATTACCGCCGAGATGTTAGGTTGTGTTAGGTTAGGTTATATTACGTTATTGGTGTATATAAAGGCCCCACGGAGACGTAGGGGCCAACTCGCCACGAATGTTGTCAAATAATAGCGCCGAAAGGTTAGGTTGGGTTAGGTTAGGTTATATTACGTTATTGATGTATATAAAAGTCCGACGGAGACGTAGAGTCCAACTCGCCAGGAATGTAGTCAAATATTACAGCCGAGATGTTACGTTGGGTTAGGTTAGGTTATATTACGTTTTTGATGTATATGAAGGCCTCACGGAGACGTAGAAGCCAACAAGCCAGGAATGTGGTTAAACATTACCTCCGAGACGTTACTTTGGGTCAGGTTAGGTTATATTACGTTATTGATGTATATAAAAGCCCCACGGAAACGTAGAGGCCAACTCGCCAGGAAGGTTGTCAAATATTAGTGCCGAGAGGTTGGGTTGTGTTAGGTTAGGTTATATTACGTTATTGATGTATATAAAGGCCCCACGGAGACGTAGAGTCCAACTCGCCACGAATGTTGTCAAATATTACCGCCGAGATGTTAGGTTGGGTTAGGTTAGGTTATATTACGTTATTGATGGATATGAAGGCCTCACGGAGACGTAGAGGACAACTCGCCAGGAATGTTGTCAAATATTACCGCCGAGATGTTAGGTTGGGTTAGGTTAGGTTATATTACGTTATTGATGTATATAAAGGTCGCACGGAAACATAGAGGCCAACAAGCCAGGAATGTTGTCAAATATTACAGCCGAGATGTTACGTTGGGTTATTTTAGGTTAAATTACGTTATTGATTGATATGAATGTCCCACGGAGACGTAGAGGCCAACAAGCCAGGAATGTTGTCAAATAATAGCGCCGAAAGGTTAGGTTGGGTTACGTTAGGTAATATTACGTTATTGATGTATATAAAGGTCTCAGGGAAGCGTAGAGGCCAACTCGCCAGGAATATTGTCAAATATTACAGCCGAGATGTTACGTTGGGTTATTTTAGGTTAAATTACGTTATTGATGGATATGAAAGTCTCACAGAGACGTAGAAGCCAAAAAGCCAGGATTGTTGTTAAATATTAGTACCGAGATGTTATGTTGGGTTAGGTTAGGTTATATTACGTTATTGATGTATATGAAGGCCTCACGGAGACGTAGAAGCCAACAAGCCAGGAATGTGGTTAAACATTACCTCCGGGACGTTACTTTGGGTTAGGTTAGGTTATATTACGTTATTGATGTATATAAAGGCCCCACTGAGACCTAGAGTTCAACTCGCCAGGAATGTTGTCAAGTATTACCGCCGAGATGTTAGGTTGGGTTAGGTTAGGTTATATTACGTTTTTGATGTATATGAAGGCCCCACGGAGACGTAGAGGCCAACTCGACAGGAATGTTGTCAAATAATAGCGCCGAGAGGTTAGGTTGGGTTATATAAGGTTATATTACGTTATTGATGGATATGAAAGTCTCACGGAGAGGTAGCGGCCAACTCGCCAGGAATGTTGTCAAACATTACCGCCGAGATGTTAGGTTAGGTTAGGTTAAGTTATATTACGCTATTGATGTATATAAAAGCCCCACGGAAACGTAGAGGCCAACTCGCCAGGAATGTTGTCAAATATTAGTGCCGAGTGGTTGGGTTGTGTTAGGTTAGGTTATATTACGTTATTGATGTATATGAAGGTCCCACGGAGACGTAGAGGCCAACTCGGCAGGAATGTTGTCAAATATTAGTACCGAGATGTTAGGTTGTGTTAGGTTAAGTTATATTACGCTATTGATGTATATAAAAGCCCCACGGAAACGTAGAGGCCAACTCGCCAGGAATGTTGTCAAATATCAGTGCCGAGAGGTTGGGTAGTGTTAGGTTAGGTTATATTACGAAATTGAAGTATATAAAGGCCCCACGGAGACGTAGAGGCCAACTCGCCAGGAATGTTGTCAAATAATAGCCCCGAAAGGTTAGGTTGGGTTAGGTTAGGTTATATTACGTTATTGATGTGTATAAAAGTCCCACGGAAACATAGAGGCCAACAAGCCAGGAATGTTGTCAAATATTACAGCCGAGATGTTACGTTGGGCTATTTTAGGTTAAATTACGTTATTGATGGATATGAATGTCCCACGGAGACGTAGAGGCCAACAAGCCAGGAATGTTGTCAAATATTACAGCCGAGATGTTACGTTGGGTTAGGTTAGGTTATATTACGTTTTTGATGTATATGAATGCCTCACGGAGACGTAGAAGCCAACAAGCCAGGAATGTGGTTAAACATTACCTCCGAGACGTTACTTTGGGTTAGGTTAGGTTATATTACGTTATTGATGTATATAAAGGTCTCAGGGAAACGTAGAGGCCAACAAGCCAGGAATGTGGTTAAACACTACCTCCGAGACGTTACTTTGGGTTAGGTTAGGTTATATTACGTTATTGATGTATGTAAAAGCCCCACGGAAACGTAGAGTCCAACTCGCAAGGAATGTTGTCAAATATTACCGCCGAGGTGTTAGGTTGGGTTAGGTTAGGTTATATTACGTTATTGACGTATGTAAAAGTCTCAGGGAAACGTAGAGGCCAACAAGCCAGGAATGTGGTTAAACATTACCTCCGAGACGTTACTTTGGGTTAGGTTAGGTTATATTACGTTATTGATGTATATAAAAGCCCCACGGAAACGTAGAGGCCAACTCGCCAGGAAGGTTGTCAAATATTAGTGCCGAGAGGTTGGGTTGTGTTAGGTTAGGTTATATTACGTTATTGATGTATATAAAGGCCCCACGGAGACGTAGAGTCCAACTCGCCACGAATGTTTTCAAATATTACCGCCGAGATGTTAGGTTGGGTTAGGTTAGGTTATATTACGTTATTGATGGATATGAAGGCCTCACGGAGACGTAGAGGACAACTCGCCAGGAATGTTGTCAAATATTACCGCCGAGATGTTAGGTTGGGTTAGGTTAGGTTATATTACGTTATTGATGTATATAAAGGTCGCACGGAAACATAGAGGCCAACAAGCCAGGAATGTTGTCAAATATTACAGCCGAGATGTTACGTTGGGTTATTTTAGGTTAAACTACGTTATTGATTGATATGAATGTCCCACGGAGACGTAGAGGCCAACAAGCCAGGAATGTTGTCAAATATTACAGCCGAGATGTTACGTTGGGTTAGGTTAGGTTATATTACGTTTTTGATGTATATGAAGGCCTCACGGAGACGTAGAAGCCAACAAGCCAGGAATGTGGTTAAACATTACCTCCGAGACGTTACTTTGGGTTAGGTTAGGTTATATTACGTTATTGATGTATATAAAGGTCTCAGGGAAACGTAGAGGCCAACTCGCCAGGAATGTTGTCAAATATTAGTGCCGGGAGTTTGGGTTGTGTTAGGTTAGGTTATATTACGTTATTGATGTATATAAAGGCCCCACGGAGACGTAGAGGCCAACTCGCCAGGAATGTTGTCAAATATTACCGCCGAGATGTTAGGTTGGGTTAGGTTAGGTTATATTACGTTTTTGATGTATATGAAGGCCCCACGGAGACGTAGAGGCCAGCTCGCAAGGAATATTGTCAAATAATAGCGCCGAGAGGTTAGGTTGGGTTATATAAGGTTATATTACGTTATTGATGGATATGAAGGTCTCACGGATACGTAGAGGCCAACTCGCCAGGAATGTTGTCAAACATTACCGCCGAGATGTTAGGTTGGGTTAGGTTAGGTTATATTACGTTATTGATGTATATAAAGGTCCCACGGAATCATAGAGTCCAACAAGCCAGGAATGTTGTCAAATATTACAGCCGAGATGTTACGTTGGGTTATTTTAGGTTAAATAACGTTATTGATGGATATTGAAGTCCCACAGAGACGTAGAAGCCAACAAGCCAGGAATGTTGTTAAATATTAGTACCGAGATGTTAGGTTGGGTTAGGTTAGGTTATATTACTTTATTGATGTATATAAAGGCCCCGCTGAGACATAGAGTCCAAGTCGCCAGGAATGTTGTCAAATATTACCGCCGAGATGTTAGGTTGGGATAGGTGAGGTTATATTACGTTATTGACGTATATAAAAGTCTCAGGCAAACGTAGAGGCCAACAAGCCAGGAATGTGATTAAACATTACCTCCGAGACGTTACTTTGGGTTAGGTTAGGTTATATTACGTTATTGATGTATATGAAAGACCCACGGATACGTAGAGGCCAACTCGCCAGGAATGTTGTCAAATATTAGTGCCGAGAGGTTGGGTTGTGTTAGGTTAGGTTATATTACGTTATTGGTGTATATAAAGGCCCCACGGAGACGTAGGGGCCAACTCGCCACGAATGTTGTCAAATAATAGCGCCGAAAGGTTAGGTTGGGTTAGGTTAGGTTATATTACGTTATTGATGTATATAAAAGTCCGACGGAGACGTAGAGTCCAACTCGCCAGGAATGTAGTCAAATATTACAGCCGAGATGTTACGTTGGGTTAGGTTAGGTTATATTACGTTTTTGATGTATATGAAGACCTCACGGAGACGTAGAAGCCAACAAGCCAGGAATGTGGTTAAACATTACCTCCGAGACGTTACTTTGGGTTAGGTTAGGTTATATTACGTTATTGATGTATATAAAAGCCCCACGGAAACGTAGAGGCCAACTCGCCAGGAAGGTTGTCAAATATTAGTGCCGAGAGGTTGGGTTGTGTTAGGTTAGGTTATATTACGTTATTGATGTATATAAAGGCCCCACGGAGACGTAGAGTCCAACTCGCCACGAATGTTGTCAAATATTACCGCCGAGATGTTAGGTTGGGTTAGGTTAGGTTATATTACGTTATTGATGGATATGAAGGCCTCACGGAGACGTGGAGGACAACTCGCCAGGAATGTTGTCAAATATTACCGCCGAGATGTTAGGTTGGGTTAGGTTAGGTTATATTACGTTATTGATGTATATAAAGGTCGCACGGAAACATAGAGTCCAACAAGCCAGGAATGTTGTCAAATATTACAGCCGAGATGTTACGTTGGGTTATTTTAGGTTAAATTACGTTATTGATGGATATGAAAGTCCCACAGAGACGTAGAAGCCAACAAGCCAGGAATGTTGTTAAATATTAGTACCGAGATGTTAGGTTGGGTTAGGTTAGGTTATATTACTTTATTGATGTATATAAAGGCCCCACTGAGACATAGAGTCCAAGTCGCCAGGAATGTTGTCAAATATTACCGCCGAGATGTTAGGTTGGGATAGGTGAGGTTATATTACGTTATTGATGTATATAAAAGTCTCAGGCAAACGTAGAGGCCAACAAGCCAGGAATGTGATTAAACATTACCTCCGAGACGTTACTTTGGGTTAGGTTAGGTTATATTACGTTATTGATGTATATGAAAGCCCCACGGATACGTAGAGGCCAACTCGCCAGGAATGTTGTCAAATATTAGTGCCGAGAGGTTGGGTTGTGTTAGGTTAGGTTATATTACGTTATTGGTGTATATAAAGGCCCCACGGAGACGTAGGGGCCAACTCGCCACGAATGTTGTCAAATAATAGCGCCGAAAGGTTAGGTTGGGTTAGGTTAGGTTATATTACGTTATTGATGTATATAAAAGTCCGACGGAGACGTAGAGTCCAACTCGCCAGGAATGTAGTCAAATATTACAGCCGAGATGTTACGTTGGGTTAGGTTAGGTTATATTACGTTTTTGATGTATATGAAGGCCTCACGGAGACGTAGAAGCCAACAAGCCAGGAATGTGGTTAAACATTACCTCCGAGACGTTACTTTGGGTTAGGTTAGGTTATATTACGTTATTGATGTATATAAAAGCCCCACGGAAACGTAGAGGCCAACTCGCCAGGAATGTTGTCAAATATTAGTGCCGAGAGGTTGGGTTGTGTTAGGTTAGGTTATATTACGTTATTGATGTATATAAAGGCCCCACGGAGACGTAGAGTCCAACTCGCCACGAATGTTGTCAAATATTACCGCCGAGATGTTAGGTTGGGTTAGCTTAGGTTATATTACGTTATTGATGGATATGAAGGCCTCACGGAGACGTAGAGGACAACTCGCCAGGAATGTTGTCAAATATTACCGCCGAGATGTTAGGTTGGGTTAGGTTAGGTTATATTACGTTATTGATGTATATAAAGGTCGCACGGAAACATAGAGGCCAACAAGCCAGGAATGTTGTCAAATATTACAGCCGAGATGTTACGTTGGGTTATTTTAGGTTAAATTACGTTATTGATTGATATGAATGTCCCACGGAGACGTAGAGGCCAACAAGCCAGGAATGTTGTCAAATAATAGCGCCGAAAGGTTAGGTTGGGTTAGGTTAGGTTATATTACGTTATTGATGTGTATAAAAGTCCCACGGAAACATAGAGGCCAACAAGCCAGGAATGTTGTCAAATATTACAGCCGAGATGTTACGTTGGGCTATTTTAGGTTAAATTACGTTATTGATGGATATGAATGTCCCACGGAGACGTAGAGGCCAACAAGCCAGGAATGTTGTCAAATATTACAGCCGAGATGTTACGTTGGGTTAGGTTAGGTTATATTACGTTTTTGATGTATATGAATGCCTCACGGAGACGTAGAGTTCAACTCGCCAGGAATGTTGTCAAGTATTACCGCCGAGATGTTAGGTTGGGTTAGGTTAGGTTATATTACGTTTTTGATGACTATGAAGGCCCCACGGAGACGTAGAGGCCAACTCGACAGGAATGTTGTCAAATAATAGCGCCGAGAGGTTAGGTTGGGTTATATAAGGTTATATTACGTTATTGATGGATATGAAAGTCTCACGGAGAGGTAGCGGCCAACTCGCCAGGAATGTTGTCAAACATTACCGCCGAGATGTTAGGTTAGGTTAGGTTAAGTTATATTACGCTATTGATGTATATAAAAGCCCCACGGAAACGTAGAGGCCAACTCGCCAGGAATGTTGTCAAATATTAGTGCCGAGTGGTTGGGTTGTGTTAGGTTAGGTTATATTACGTTATTGATGTATATGAAGGTCCCACGGAGACGTAGAGGCCAACTCGGCAGGAATGTTGTCAAATATTAGTACCGAGATGTTAGGTTGTGTTAGGTTAAGTTATATTACGCTATTGATGTATATAAAAGCCCCACGGAAACGTAGAGGCCAACTCGCCAGGAATGTTGTCAAATATCAGTGCCGAGAGGTTGGGTAGTGTTAGGTTAGGTTATATTACGAAATTGAAGTATATAAAGGCCCCACGGAGACGTAGAGGCCAACTCGCCAGGAATGTTGTCAAATAATAGCCCCGAAAGGTTAGGTTGGGTTAGGTTAGGTTATATTACGTTATTGATGTGTATAAAAGTCCCACGGAAACATAGAGGCCAACAAGCCAGGAATGTTGTCAAATATTACAGCCGAGATGTTACGTTGGGCTATTTTAGGTTAAATTACATTATTGATGGATATGAATGTCCCACGGAGACGTAGAGGCCAACAAGCCAGGAATGTTGTCAAATATTACAGCCGAGATGTTACGTTGGGTTAGGTTAGGTTATATTACGTTTTTGATGTATATGAATGCCTCACGGAGACGTAGAAGCCAACAAGCCAGGAATGTGGTTAAACATTACCTCCGAGACGTTACTTTGGGTTAGGTTAGGTTATATTACGTTATTGATGTATATAAAGGTCTCAGGGAAACGTAGAGGCCAACAAGCCAGGAATGTGGTTAAACACTACCTCCGAGACGTTACTATGGGTTAGGTTAGGTTATATTACGTTATTGATGTATGTAAAAGCCCCACGGAAACGTAGAGTCCAACTCGCAAGGAATGTTGTCAAATATTACCGCCGAGGTGTTAGGTTGGGTTAGGTTACGTTATATTACGTTATTGACGTATGTAAAAGTCTCAGGGAAACGTAGAGGCCAACAAGCCAGGAATGTGGTTAAACATTACCTCCGAGACGTTACTTTGGGTTAGGTTAGGTTATATTACGTTATTGATGTATATAAAAGCCCCACGGAAACGTAGAGGCCAACTCGCCAGGAAGGTTGTCAAATATTAGTGCCGAGAGGTTGGGTTGTGTTAGGTTAGGTTATATTACGTTATTGATGTATATAAAGGCCACACGAAGACGTAGAGTCCAAGTCGCCACGAATGTAGTCAAATATTACCGCCGAGATGTTAGGTTGGGTTAGGTTAGGTTATATTACGTTATTGATGGATATGAAGGCCTCACGGAGACGTAGAGGACAACTCGCCAGGAATGTTGTCAAATATTACCGCCGAGGTGTTAGGTTGGGTTAGGTTAGGTTATATTACGTTATTGATGTATATAAAGGTCGCACGGAAACATAGAGGCCAACAAGCCAGGAATGTTGTCAAATATTACAGCCGAGATTTTACGTTGGGTTATTTTAGGTTAAATTACGTTATTGATTGATATGAATGTCCCACGGAGACGTAGAGGCCAACAAGCCAGGAATGTTGTCAAATATTACAGCCGAGATGTTACGTTGGGTTAGGTTAGGTTATATTACGTTTTTGATGTATATGAAGGCCTCACGGAGACGTAGAAGCCAACAAGCCAGGAATGTGGTTAAACATTACCTCCGAGACGTTACTTTGGGTTAGGTTAGGTTATATTACGTTATTGATGTATATAAAGGTCTCAGGGAAACGTAGAGGCCAACTCGCCAGGAATGTTGTCAAATATTAGTGCCGGGAGTTTGGGTTGTGTTAGGTTAGGTTATATTACGTTATTGATGTATATAAAGGCCCCACGGAGACGTAGAGGCCAACTCGCCAGGAATGTTGTCAAATATTACCGCCGAGATGTTAGGTTGGGTTAGGTTAGGTTATATTACGTTTTTGATGTATATGAAGGCCCCACGGAGACGTAGAGGCCAGCTCGCAAGGAATATTGTCAAATAATAGCGCCGAGAGGTTAGGTTGGGTTATATAAGGTTATATTACGTTATTGATGGATATGAAGGTCTCACGGATACGTAGAGGCCAACTCGCCAGGAATGTTGTCAAACATTACCGCCGAGATGTTACGTTGGGTTATTTTAGGTTAAATTACGTTATTGATTGATATGAATGTCCCACGGAGACGTAGAGGCCAACAAGCCAGGAATGTTGTCAAATAATAGCGCCGAAAGGTTAGGTTGGGTTAGGTTAGGTTATATTACGTTATTGATGTATATAAAGGTCGCACGGAAACATAGAGGCCAACAAGCCAGGAAAGTTGTCAAATATTACAGCCGAGATGTTACGTTGGGTTATTTTAGGTTAAATTACGTTATTGATTGATATGAATGTCCCACGGAGACGTAGAGGCCAACAAGCCAGGAATGTTGTCAAATATTACAGCCGAGATGTTACGTTGGGTTAGGTTAGGTTATATTACGTTTTTGATGTATATGAAGGCCTCACGGAGACGTAGAAGCCAACAAGCCAGGAATGTGGTTAAACATTACCTCCGAGACGTTACTTTGGGTTAGGTTAGGTTATATTACGTTATTGATGTATATAAATGTCTCAGGGAAACGTAGAGGCCAACTCGCCAGGAATGTTGTCAAATATTAGTCCCGGGAGTTTGGGTTGTGTTAGGTTAGGTTATATTACGTTATTGATGTATATAAAGGCCCCACGGAGACGTAGAGGCCAACTCGCCAGGAATGTTGTCAAATATTACCGCCGAGATGTTAGGTTGGGTTAGGTTAGGTTATATTACGTTTTTGATGTATATGAAGGCCCCACGGAGACGTAGAGGCCAGCTCGCAAGGAATATTGTCAAATAATAGCGCCGAGAGTTTAGGTTGGGTTATATAAGGTTATATTACGTTATTGATGGATATGAAGGTCTCACGGAGACGTAGAGGCCAACTCGCCAGTAATGTTGTCAAACATTACCGCGGAGATGTTAGGGTGGGTTAGGTTAGGTTATATTACGTTATTAATGTATATAAAGGTCCCACGGAATCATAGAGGCCAACAAGCCAGGAATGTTGCCAAATATTACAGCCGAGATGTTACGTTGGGCTATTTTAGGTTAAATTACGTTATTGATGGATATGAATGTCCCACGGAGACGTAGAGGCCAACAAGCCAGGAATGTTGTCAAATATTACAGCCGAGATGTTACGTTGGGTTAGGTTAGGTTATATTACGTTTTTGATGTATATGAATGCCTCACGGAGACGTAGAAGCCAACAAGCCAGGAATGTGGTTAAACATTACCTCCGAGACGTTACTTTGGGTTAGGTTAGGTTATATTACGTTATTGATGTATGTAAAAGCCCCACGGAAACGTAGAGTCCAACTCGCAAGGAATGTTGTCAAATATTACCGCCGAGGTGTTAGGTTGGGTTAGGTTAGGTTATATTACGTTAATGACGTATATAAATGTCTCAGGGAAACGTAGAGGCCAACAAGCCAGGAATGTGGTTAAACATTACCTCCGAGACGTTACTTTGGGTTAGGTTAGGTTATATTACGTTATTGATGTATATAAAAGCCCCACGGAAACGTAGAGGCCAACTCGCCAGGAAGGTTGTCAAATATTAGTGCCGAGAGGTTGGGTTGTGTTAGGTTAGGTTATATTACGTTATTGATGTATATAAAGGCCCCACGGAGACGTAGAGTCCAACTCGCCACGAATGTTGTCAAATATTACCGCCGAGATGTTAGGTTGGGTTAGGTTAGGTTATATTACGTTATTGATGGATATGAAGGCCTCACGGAGACGTAGAGGACAACTCGCCAGGAATGTTGTCAAATATTACCGCCGAGATGTTACGTTGGGTTATTTTAGGTTAAATTACGTTATTGATTGATATGAATGTCCCACGGAGACGTAGAGGCCAACAAGCCAGGAATGTTGTCAAATAATAGCGCCGAAAGGTTAGGTTGGGTTAGGTTAGGTTATATTACGTTATTGATGTGTATAAAAGTCCCACGGAAACATAGAGGCCAACAAGCCAGGAATGTTGTCAAATATTACAGCCGAGATGTTACGTTGGGCTATTTTAGGTTAAATTACGTTATTGATGGATATGAATGTCCCACGGAGACGTAGAGGCCAACAAGCCAGGAATGTTGTCAAATATTACAGCCGAGATGTTACGTTGGGTTAGGTTAGGTTATATTACGTTTTTGATGTATATGAATGCCTCACGGAGACGTAGAAGCCAACAAGCCAGGAATGTGGTTAAACATTACCTCCGAGACGTTACTTTGGGTTAGGTTAGGTTATATTACGTTATTGATGTATGTAAAAGCCCCACGGAAACGTAGAGTCCAACTCGCAAGGAATGTTGTCAAATATTACCGCCGAGGTGTTAGGTTGGGTTAGGTTAGGTTATATTACGTTAATGACGTATATAAAAGTCTCAGGGAAACGTAGAGGCCAACAAGCCAGGAATGTGGTTAAACATTACCTCCGAGACGTTACTTTGGGTTAGGTTAGGTTATATTACGTTATTGATGTATGTAAAAGCCCCACGGAAACGTAGAGTCCAACTCGCAAGGAATGTTGTCAAATATTACCGCCGAGGTGTTAGGTTGGGTTAGGTTAGGTTATATTACGTTAATGACGTATATAAAAGTCTCAGGGAAACGTAGAGGCCAACAAGCCAGGAATGTGGTTAAACATTACCTCCGAGACGTTACTTTGGGTTAGGTTAGGTTATATTACGTTATTGATGTATATAAAAGCCCCACGGAAACGTAGAGGCCAACTCGCCAGGAAGGTTGTCAAATATTAGTGCCGAGAGGTTGGGTTGTGTTAGGTTAGGTTATATTACGTTATTGATGTATATAAAGGCCCCACGGAGACGTAGAGTCCAACTCGCCACGAATGTTGTCAAATATTACCGCCGAGATGTTAGGTTGGGTTAGGTTAGGTTATATTACGTTATTGATGGATATGAAGGCCTCACGGAGACGTAGAGGACAACTCGCCAGGAATGTTGTCAAATATTACCGCCGAGATGTTACGTTGGGTTATTTTAGGTTAAATTACGTTATTGATTGATATGAATGTCCCACGGAGACGTAGAGGCCAACAAGCCAGGAATGTTGTCAAATAATAGCGCCGAAAGGTTAGGTTGGGTTAGGTTAGGTTATATTACGTTATTGATGTGTATAAAAGTCCCACGGAAACATAGAGGCCAACAAGCCAGGAATGTTGTCAAATATTACAGCCGAGATGTTACGTTGGGCTATTTTAGGTTAAATTACGTTAATGATGGATATGAATGTCCCACGGAGACGTAGAGGCCAACAAGCCAGGAATGTTGTCAAATATTACAGCCGAGATGTTACGTTGGGTTAGGTTAGGTTATATTACGTTTTTGATGTATATGAATGCCTCACGGAGACGTAGAAGCCAACAAGCCAGGAATGTGGTTAAACATTACCTCCGAGACGTTACTTTGGGTTAGGTTAGGTTATATTACGTTATTGATGTATGTAAAAGCCCCACGGAAACGTAGAGTCCAACTCGCAAGGAATGTTGTCAAATATTACCGCCGAGGTGTTAGGTTGGGTTAGGTTAGGTTATATTACGTTAATGACGTATATAAAAGTCTCAGGGAAACGTAGAGGCCAACAAGCCAGGAATGTGGTTAAACATTACCTCCGAGACGTTACTTTGGGTTAGGTTAGGTTATATTACGTTATTGATGTATATAAAAGCCCCACGGAAACGTAGAGGCCAACTCGCCAGGAAGGTTGTCAAATATTAGTACCGAGAGGTTGGGTTGTGTTAGGTTAGGTTATATTACGTTATTGATGTATATAAAGGCCCCACGGAGACGTAGAGTCCAACTCGCCACGAATGTTGTCAAATATTACCGCCGAGATGTTAGGTTGGGTTAGGTTAGGTTATATTACGTTATTGATGGATATGAAGGCCTCACGGAGACGTAGAGGACAACTCGCCAGGAATGTTGTCAAATATTACCGCCGAGATGTTAGGTTGGGTTAGGCTAGGTTATATTACGTTATTGATGTATATAAAGGTCGCACGGAAACATAGAGGCCAACAAGCCAGGAATGTTGTCAAATATTACAGCCGAGATGTTACGTTGGGTTATTTTAGGTTAAATTACGTTATTGATTGATATGAATGTCCCACGGAGACGTAGAGGCCAACAATCCAGGAATGTAGTCAAATATTACAGCCGAGATGTTACGTTGGGTTAGGTTAGGTTATATTACGTTTTTGATGTATATGAAGGCCTCACGGAAACGTAGAAGCCAACAAGCCAGGAATGTGGTTAAACATTACCTTCGAGACGTTACTTTGGGTTAGGTTAGGTTATATTACGTTATTGATGTATATAAAGGTCTCAGGGAAACGTAGAGGCCAACTCGCCAGGAATGTTGTCAAATATTAGTGCCGGGAGTTTGGGTTGTGTTAGGTTAGGTTATATTACGTTATTGATGTATATAAAGGCCCCACGGAGACGTAGAGGCCAACTCGCCAGGAATGTTGTCAAATATTACCGCCGAGATGTTAGGTTGGGTTAGGTTAGGTTATATTACGTTTCTGATGTATATGAAGGCCCCACGGAGACGTAGAGGCCAGCTCGCAAGGAATATTGTCAAATAATAGCGCCGAGAGGTTAGGTTGGGTTATATAAGGTTATATTACGTTATTGATGGATATGAAGGTCTCACGGATACGTAGAGGCCAACTCGCCAGGAATGTTGTCAAACATTACCGCCGAGATGTTAGGTTGGGTTAGGTTAGGTTATATTACGTTATTGATGTATATAAAGGTCCCACGGAATCATAGAGTCCAACAAGCCAGGAATGTTGTCAAATATTACAGCCGAGATGTTACGTTGGGTTATTTTAGGTTAAATAACGTTATTGATGGATATGAAAGTCCCACAGAGACGTAGAAGCCAACAAGCCAGGAATGTTGTTAAATATTAGTACCGAGATGTTAGGTTGGGTTAGGTTAGGTTATATTACGTTATTGATGTATATAAAAGTCCGACGGAGACGTAGAGTCCAACTCGCCAGGAATGTAGTCAAATATTACAGCCGAGATGTTACGTTGGGTTAGGTTAGGTTATATTACGTTTTTGATGTATATGAAGGCCTCACGGAGACGTAGAAGCCAACAAGCCAGGAATGTGGTTAAACATTACCTCCGAGACGTTACTTTGGGTTAGGTTAGGTTATATTACGTTATTGATGTATATAAAAGCCCCACGGAAACGTAGAGGCCAACTCGCCAGGAAGGTTGTCAAATATTAGTGCCGAGAGGTTGGGTTGTGTTAGGTTAGGTTATATTACGTTATTGATGTATATAAAGGCCCCACGGAGACGTAGAGTCCAACTCGCCACGAATGTTGTCAAATATTACCGCCGAGATGTTAGGTTGGGTTAGGTTAGGTTATATTACGTTATTGATTGATATGAATGTCCCACGGAGACGTAGAGGACAACTCGCCAGGAATGTTGTCAAATATTACCGCCGAGATGCTAGGTTGGGTTAGGTTAGGTTATATTACGTTATTGATGTATATAAAGGTCGCACGGAAACATAGAGGCCAACAAGCCAGGAATGTTGTCAAATATTACAGCCGAGATGTTACGTTGGGTTATTTTAGGTTAAATTACGTTATTGATTGATATGAATGACCCACGGAGACGTAGAGGCCAACAAGCCAGGAATGTTGTCAAATATTACAGCCGAGATGTTACGTTGGGTTAGGTTAGGTTATATTACGTTTTTGATGTATATGAAGGCCTCACGGAGACGTAGAAGCCAACAAGCCAGGAATGTGGTTAAACATTACCTCCGAGACGTTACTTTGGGTTAGGTTAGGTTATATTACGTTATTGATGTATATAAATGTCTCAGGGAAACGTAGAGGCCAACTCGCCAGGAATGTTGTCAAATATTAGTGCCGGGAGTTTGGGTTGTGTTAGGTTAGGTTATATTACGTTATTGATGTATATAAAGGCCCCACGGAGACGTAGAGGCCAACTCGCCAGGAATGTTGTCAAATATTACCGCCGAGATGTTAGGTTGGGTTAGGTTAGGTTATATTACGTTTTTGATGTATATGAAGGCCCCACGGAGACGTAGAGGCCAGCTCGCAAGGAATATTGTCCAATAATAGCGCCGAGAGGTTAGGTTGGGTTATATAAGGTTATATTACGTTATTGATGGATATGAAGGTCTCACGGATACGTAGAGGCCAACTCGCCAGGAATGTTGTCAAACATTACCGCCGAGATGTTAGGTTGGGTTAGGTTAGGTTATATTACGTTATTGATGTATATAAAGGTCCCACGGAATCATAGAGTCCAACAAGCCAGGAATGTTGTCAAATATTACAGCCGAGATGTTACGTTGGGCTATTTTAGGTTAAATTACGTTATTGATGGATATGAATGTCCCACGGAGACGTAGAGGCCAACAAGCCAGGAATGTTGTCAAATATTACAGCCGAGATGTTACGTTGGGTTAGGTTAGGTTATATTACGTTTTTGATGTATATGAATGCCTCACGGAGACGTAGAAGCCAACAAGCCAGGAATGTGGTTAAACATTACCTCCGAGACGTTACTTTGGGTTAGGTTAGGTTATATTACGTTATTGATGTATGTAAAAGCCCCACGGAAACGTAGAGTCCAACTCGCAAGGAATGTTGTCAAATATTACAGCCGAGATGTTACGTTGGGTTATTTTAGGTTAAATAACGTTATTGATGGATATGAAAGTCCCACAGAGACGTAGAAGCCAACAAGCCAGGAATGTTGTTAAATATTAGTACCGAGATGTTAGGTTCGGTTAGGTTAGGTTATATTACTTTATTGATGTATATAAAGGCCCCACTGAGACATAGAGTCCAAGTCGCCAGGAATGTTGTCAAATATTACCGCCGAGATGTTAGGTTGGGATAGGTGAGGTTATATTACGTTATTGATGTATATAAAGGTCTCAGGCAAACGTAGAGGCCAACAAGCCAGGAATGTGATTAAACATTACCTCCGAGACGTTACTTTGGGTTAGGTTAGGTTATATTACGTTATTGATGTATATGAAAGCCCCACGGATACGTAGAGGCCAACTCGCCAGGAATGTTGTCAAATATTAGTGCCGAGAGGTTGGGTTGTGTTAGGTTAGGTTATATTACGTTATTGGTGTATATAAAGGCCCCACGGAGACGTAGAGGCGAACTTGCCAGGAATGTTGTCAAATAATAGCGCCGAAAGGTTAGGTTGGGTTAGGTTAGGTTATATTAGGTTATTGATGTATATAAAAGTCCCACGGAGACGTAGAGGCCAACTCGCTAGGAATGTTGTCAAATAATAGCGCCGAGAGGTTAGGTTGGGTTATATAAGGTTATATTACGTTATTGATGGATATGAAGGTCTCACGGAGACGTAGAGGCCAACTCGCCAGTAATGTTGTCAAACATTACCGCGGAGATGTTAAGGTGGGTTAGGTTAGGTTATATTACGTTATTAATGTATATAAAGGTCCCACGGAATCATAGAGGCCAACAAGCCAGGAATGTTGTCAAATATTACAGCCGAGATGTTACGTTGGGCTATTTTAGGTTAAATTACGTTATTGATGGATATGAATGTCCCACGGAGACGTAGAGGACAACTCGCCAGGAATGTTGTCAAATATTACCGCCGAGATGTTACGTTGGGTTAGGTTAGGTTATATTACGTTTTTGATGTATATGAATTCCTCACGGAGACGTAGAAGCCAACAAGCCAGGAATGTGGTTAAACATTACCTCCGAGACGTTACTTTGGGTTAGGTTAGGTTATATTACTTTATTGATGTATATAAAGGTCTCAGGGAAACGTGGAGGCCAACAAGCCAGGAATGTGGTTAAACACTACCTCCGAGACGTTACTATGGGTTAGGTTAGGTTATATTACGTTATTGATGTATGTAAAAGCCCCACGGAAACGTAGAGTCCAACTCGCAAGGAATGTTGTCAAATATTACCGCCGAGGTGTTAGGTTGGGTTAGGTTACGTTATATTACGTTATTGACGTATGTAAAAGTCTCAGGGAAACGTAGAGGCCAACAAGCCAGGAATGTGGTTAAACATTACCTCCGAGACGTTACTTTGGGTTAGGTTAGGTTATATTACGTTATTGATGTATATAAAAGCCCCACGGAAACGTAGAGGCCAACTCGCCAGGAAGGTTGTCAAATATTAGTGCCGAGAGGTTGGGTTGTGTTAGGTTAGGTTATATTACGTTATTGATGTATATAAAGGCCCCACGGAGACGTAGAGTCCAAGTCGCCACGAATGTAGTCAAATATTACCGCCGAGATGTTAGGTTGGGTTAGGTTAGGTTATATTACGTTATTGATGGATATGAATGTCCCACGGAGACGTAGAGGCCAACAAGCCAGGAATGTTGTCAAATATTACAGCCGAGATGTTACGTTGGGTTAGGTTAGGTTATATTACGTTTTTGATGTATATGAATGCCTCACGGAGACGTAGAAGCCAACAAGCCAGGAATGTGGTTAAACATTACCTCCGAGACGTTACTTTGGGTTAGGTTAGGTTATATTACGTTATTGATGTATGTAAAAGCCCCACGGAAACGTAGAGTCCAACTCGCAAGGAATGTTGTCAAATATTACCGCCGAGGTGTTAGGTTGGGTTAGGTTAGGTTATATTACGTTAATGACGTATATAAAAGTCTCAGGGAAACGTAGAGGCCAACAAGCCAGGAATGTGGTTAAACATTACCTCCGAGACGTTACTTTGGGTTAGGTTAGGTTATATTACGTTATTGATGTATATAAAAGCCCCACGGAAACGTAGAGGCCAACTCGCCAGGAAGGTTGTCAAATATTAGTGCCGAGAGGTTGGGTTGTGTTAGGTTAGGTTATATTACGTTATTGATGTATATAAAGGCCCCACGGAGACGTAGAGTCCAACTCGCCACGAATGTTGTCAAATATTACCGCCGAGATGTTAGGTTGGGTTAGGTTAGGTTATATTACGTTATTGATGGATATGAAGGCCTCACGGAGACGTAGAGGACAACTCGCCAGGAATGTTGTCAAATATTACCGCCGAGATGTTAGGTTGGGTTAGGCTAGGTTATATTACGTTATTGATGTATATAAAGGTCGCACGGAAACATAGAGGCCAACAAGCCAGGAATGTTGTCAAATATTACAGCCGAGATGTTACGTTGGGTTATTTTAGGTTAAATTACGTTATTGATTGATATGAATGTCCCACGGAGACGTAGAGGCCAACAATCCAGGAATGTAGTCAAATATTACAGCCGAGATGTTACGTTGGGTTAGGTTAGGTTATATTACGTTTTTGATGTATATGAAGGCCTCACGGAAACGTAGAAGCCAACAAGCCAGGAATGTGGTTAAACATTACCTTCGAGACGTTACTTTGGGTTAGGTTAGGTTATATTACGTTATTGATGTATATAAAGGTCTCAGGGAAACGTAGAGGCCAACTCGCCAGGAATGTTGTCAAATATTAGTGCCGGGAGATTGGGTTGTGTTAGGTTAGGTTATATTACGTTATTGATGTATATAAAGGCCCCACGGAGACGTAGAGGCCAACTCGCCAGGAATGTTGTCAAATATTACCGCCGAGATGTTAGGTTGGGTTAGGTTAGGTTATATTACGTTTCTGATGTATATGAAGGCCCCACGGAGACGTAGAGGCCAGCTCGCAAGGAATATTGTCAAATAATAGCGCCGAGAGGTTAGGTTGGGTTATATAAGGTTATATTACGTTATTGATGGATATGAAGGTCTCACGGATACGTAGAGGCCAACTCGCCAGGAATGTTGTCAAACATTACCGCCGAGATGTTAGGTTGGGTTAGGTTAGGTTATATTACGTTATTGATGTATATAAAGGTCCCACGGAATCATAGAGTCCAACAAGCCAGGAATGTTGTCAAATATTACAGCCGAGATGTTACGTTGGGTTATTTTAGGTTAAATAACGTTATTGATGGATATGAAAGTCCCACAGAGACGTAGAAGCCAACAAGCCAGGAATGTTGTTAAATATTAGTACCGAGATGTTAGGTTGGGTTAGGTTAGGTTATATTACGTTATTGATGTATATAAAAGTCCGACGGAGACGTAGAGTCCAACTCGCCAGGAATGTAGTCAAATATTACAGCCGAGATGTTACGTTGGGTTAGGTTAGGTTATATTACGTTTTTGATGTATATGAAGGCCTCACGGAGACGTAGAAGCCAACAAGCCAGGAATGTGGTTAAACATTACCTCCGAGACGTTACTTTGGGTTAGGTTAGGTTATATTACGTTATTGATGTATATAAAAGCCCCACGGAAACGTAGAGGCCAACTCGCCAGGAAGGTTGTCAAATATTAGTGCCGAGAGGTTGGGTTGTGTTAGGTTAGGTTATATTACGTTATTGATGTATATAAAGGCCCCACGGAGACGTAGAGTCCAACTCGCCACGAATGTTGTCAAATATTACCGCCGAGATGTTAGGTTGGGTTAGGTTAGGTTATATTACGTTATTGATTGATATGAATGTCCCACGGAGACGTAGAGGACAACTCGCCAGGAATGTTGTCAAATATTACCGCCGAGATGCTAGGTTGGGTTAGGTTAGGTTATATTACGTTATTGATGTATATAAAGGTCGCACGGAAACATAGAGGCCAACAAGCCAGGAATGTTGTCAAATATTACAGCCGAGATGTTACGTTGGGCTATTTTAGGTTAAATTACGTTATTGATGGATATGAATGTCCCACGGAGACGTAGAGGCCAACAAGCCAGGAATGTTGTCAAATATTACAGCCGAGATGTTACGTTGGGTTAGGTTAGGTTATATTACGTTTTTGATGTATATGAATGCCTCACGGAGACGTAGAAGCCAACAAGCCAGGAATGTGGTTAAACATTACCTCCGAGACGTTACTTTGGGTTAGGTTAGGTTATATTACGTTATTGATGTATGTAAAAGCCCCACGGAAACGTAGAGGCCAACTCGCCAGGAAGGTTGTCAAATATTAGTGCCGAGAGGTTGGGTTGTGTTAGGTTAGGTTATATTACGTTATTGATGTATATAAAGGCCCCACGGAGACGTAGAGTCCAACTCGCCACGAATGTTGTCAAATATTACCGCCGAGATGTTAGGTTGGGTTATGTTAGGTTACATTACGTTATTGATGGATATGAAGGCCTCACGGAGACGTAGAGGACAACTCGCCAGGAATGTTGTCAAATATTACCGCCGAGATGTTAGGTTGGGTTAGGCTAGGTTATATTACGTTATTGATGTATATAAAGGTCGCACGGAAACATAGAGGCCAACAAGCCAGGAATGTTGTCAAATATTACAGCCGAGATGTTACGTTGGGTTATTTTAGGTTAAATTACGTTATTGATTGATATGAATGTCCCACGGAGACGTAGAGGCCAACAAGCCAGGAATGTAGTCAAATATTACAGCCGAGATGTTACGTTGGGTTAGGTTAGGTTATATTACGTTTTTGATGTATATGAAGGCCTCACGGAGACGTAGAAGCCAACAAGCCAGGAATGTGGTTAAACATTACCTCCGAGACGTTACTTTGGGTTAGGTTAGGTTATATTACGTTATTGATGTATATAAAGGTCTCCGGGAAACGTAGAGGCCAACTCGCCAGGAATGTTGTCAAATATTAGTGCCGGGAGTTTGGGTTGTGTTAGGTTAGGTTATATTACGTTATTGATGTATATAAAGGCCCCACGGAGACGTAGAGGCCAACTCGCCAGGAATGTTGTCAAATATTACCGCCGAGATGTTAGGTTGGGTTAGGTTAGGTTATATTACGTTTTTGATGTATATGAAGGCCCCACGGAGACGTAGAGGCCAGCTCGCAAGGAATATTGTCAAATAATAGCGCCGAGAGGTTAGGTTGGGTTATATAAGGTTATATTACGTTATTGATGGATATGAAGGTCTCACGGATACGTAGAGGCCAACTCGCCAGGAATGTTGTCAAACATTACCGCCGAGATGTTACGTTGGGTTATTTTAGGTTAAATTACGTTATTGATTGATATGAATGTCCCACGGAGACGTAGAGGCCAACAAGCCAGGAATGTTGTCAAATAATAGCGCCGAAAGGTTAGGTTGGGTTAGGTTAGGTTATATTACGTTATTGATGTGTATAAAAGTCCCACGGAAACATAGAGGCCAACAAGCCAGGAATGTTGTCAAATATTACAGCCGAGATGTTACGTTGGGCTATTTTAGGTTAAATTACGTATTGATGGATATGAATGTCCCACGGAGACGTAGAGGCCAACTCGCAAGGAATGTTGTCAAATATTACCGCCGAGGTGTTAGGTTGGGTTAGGTTAGGTTATATTACGTTATTGACGTATATAAAAGTCTCAGGGAAACGTAGAGGCCAACAAGCCAGGAATGTGGTTAAACATTACCTCCGAGACGTTACTTTGGGTTAGGTTAGGTTATATTACGTTATTGATGTATATAAAAGCCCCACGGAAACGTAGAGGCCAACTCGCCAGGAAGGTTGTCAAATATTAGTGCCGAGAGTTTGGGTTGTGTTAGGTTAGGTTATATTACGTTATTGATGTATATAAAGGCCCCACGGAGACGTAGAGTCCAACTCGCCACGAATGTTGTCAAATATTACCGCCGAGATGTTAGGTTGGGTTAGGTTAGGTTATATTACGTTATTGATGGATATGAAGGCCTCACGGAGACGTAGAGGACAACTCGCCAGGAATGTTGTCAAATATTACCGCCGAGATGTTAGGTTGGGTTAGGCTAGGTTATATTACGTTATTGATGTATATAAAGGTCGCACGGAAACATAGAGGCCAACAAGCCAGGAATGTTGTCAAATATTACAGCCGAGATGTTACGTTGGGTTATTTTAGGTTAAATTACGTTATTGATTGATATGAATGTCCCACGGAGACGTAGAGGCCAACAATCCAGGAATGTAGTCAAATATTACAGCCGAGATGTTACGTTGGGTTAGGTTAGGTTATATTACGTTTTTGATGTATATGAAGGCCTCACGGAAACGTAGAAGCCAACAAGCCAGGAATGTGGTTAAACATTACCTTCGAGACGTTACTTTGGGTTAGGTTAGGTTATATTACGTTATTGATGTATATAAAGGTCTCAGGGAAACGTAGAGGCCAACTCGCCAGGAATGTTGTCAAATATTAGTGCCGGGAGTTTGGGTTGTGTTAGGTTAGGTTATATTACGTTATTGATGTATATAAAGGCCCCACGGAGACGTAGAGGCCAACTCGCCAGGAATGTTGTCAAATATTACCGCCGAGATGTTAGGTTGGGTTAGGTTAGGTTATATTACGTTTCTGATGTATATGAAGGCCCCACGGAGACGTAGAGGCCAGCTCGCAAGGAATATTGTCAAATAATAGCGCCGAGAGGTTAGGTTGGGTTATATAAGGTTATATTACGTTATTGATGGATATGAAGGTCTCACGGATACGTAGAGGCCAACTCGCCAGGAATGTTGTCAAACATTACCGCCGAGATGTTAGGTTGGGTTAGGTTAGGTTATATTACGTTATTGATGTATATAAAGGTCCCACGGAATCATAGAGTCCAACAAGCCAGGAATGTTGTCAAATATTACAGCCGAGATGTTACGTTGGGTTATTTTAGGTTAAATAACGTTATTGATGGATATGAAAGTCCCACAGAGACGTAGAAGCCAACAAGCCAGGAATGTTGTTAAATATTAGTACCGAGATGTTAGGTTGGGTTAGGTTAGGTTATATTACGTTATTGATGTATATAAAAGTCCGACGGAGACGTAGAGTCCAACTCGCCAGGAATGTAGTCAAATATTACAGCCGAGATGTTACGTTGGGTTAGGTTAGGTTATATTACGTTTTTGATGTATATGAAGGCCTCACGGAGACGTAGAAGCCAACAAGCCAGGAATGTGGTTAAACATTACCTCCGAGACGTTACTTTGGGTTAGGTTAGGTTATATTACGTTATTGATGTATATAAAAGCCCCACGGAAACGTAGAGGCCAACTCGCCAGGAAGGTTGTCAAATATTAGTGCCGAGAGGTTGGGTTGTGTTAGGTTAGGTTATATTACGTTATTGATGTATATAAAGGCCCCACGGAGACGTAGAGTCCAACTCGCCACGAATGTTGTCAAATATTACCGCCGAGATGTTAGGTTGGGTTAGGTTAGGTTATATTACGTTATTGATTGATATGAATGTCCCACGGAGACGTAGAGGACAACTCGCCAGGAATGTTGTCAAATATTACCGCCGAGATGCTAGGTTGGGTTAGGTTAGGTTATATTACGTTATTGATGTATATAAAGGTCGCACGGAAACATAGAGGCCAACAAGCCAGGAATGTTGTCAAATATTACAGCCGAGATGTTACGTTGGGTTATTTTAGGTTAAATTACGTTATTGATTGATATGAATGTCCCACGGAGACGTAGAGGCCAACAAGCCAGGAATGTTGTCAAATATTACAGCCGAGATGTTACGTTGGGTTAGGTTAGGTTATATTACGTTTTTGATGTATATGAAGGCCTCACGGAGACGTAGAAGCCAACAAGCCAGGAATGTGGTTAAACATTACCTCCGAGACGTTACTTTGGGTTAGGTTAGGTTATATTACGTTATTGATGTATATAAATGTCTCAGGGAAACGTAGAGGCCAACTCGCCAGGAATGTTGTCAAATATTAGTGCCGGGAGTTTGGGTTGTGTTAGGTTAGGTTATATTACGTTATTGATGTATATAAAGGCCCCACGGAGACGTAGAGGCCAACTCGCCAGGAATGTTGTCAAATATTACCGCCGAGATGTTAGGTTGGGTTAGGTTAGGTTATATTACGTTTTTGATGTATATGAAGGCCCCACGGAGACGTAGAGGCCAGCTCGCAAGGAATATTGTCAAATAATAGCGCCGAGAGGTTAGGTTGGGTTATATAAGGTTATATTACGTTATTGATGGATATGAAGGTCTCACGGATACGTAGAGGCCAACTCGCCAGGAATGTTGTCAAACATTACCGCCGAGATGTTAGGTTGGGTTAGGTTAGGTTATATTACGTTATTGATGTATATAAAGGTCCCACGGAATCATAGAGTCCAACAAGCCAGGAATGTTGTCAAATATTACAGCCGAGATGTTACGTTGGGCTATTTTAGGTTAAATTACGTTATTGATGGATATGAATGTCCCACGGAGACGTAGAGGCCAACAAGCCAGGAATGTTGTCAAATATTACAGCCGAGATGTTACGTTGGGTTAGGTTAGGTTATATTACGTTTTTGATGTATATGAATGCCTCACGGAGACGTAGAAGCCAACAAGCCAGGAATGTGGTTAAACATTACCTCCGAGACGTTACTTTGGGTTAGGTTAGGTTATATTACGTTATTGATGTATGTAAAAGCCCCACGGAAACGTAGAGTCCAACTCGCAAGGAATGTTGTCAAATATTACAGCCGAGATGTTACGTTGGGTTATTTTAGGTTAAATAACGTTATTGATGGATATGAAAGTCCCACAGAGACGTAGAAGCCAACAAGCCAGGAATGTTGTTAAATATTAGTACCGAGATGTTAGGTTCGGTTAGGTTAGGTTATATTACTTTATTGATGTATATAAAGGCCCCACTGAGACATAGAGTCCAAGTCGCCAGGAATGTTGTCAAATATTACCGCCGAGATGTTAGGTTGGGATAGGTGAGGTTATATTACGTTATTGATGTATATAAAGGTCTCAGGCAAACGTAGAGGCCAACAAGCCAGGAATGTGATTAAACATTACCTCCGAGACGTTACTTTGGGTTAGGTTAGGTTATATTACGTTATTGATGTATATGAAAGCCCCACGGATACGTAGAGGCCAACTCGCCAGGAATGTTGTCAAATATTAGTGCCGAGAGGTTGGGTTGTGTTAGGTTAGGTTATATTACGTTATTGGTGTATATAAAGGCCCCACGGAGACGTAGAGGCGAACTTGCCAGGAATGTTGTCAAATAATAGCGCCGAAAGGTTAGGTTGGGTTAGGTTAGGTTATATTAGGTTATTGATGTATATAAAAGTCCCACGGAGACGTAGAGGCCAACTCGCTAGGAATGTTGTCAAATAATAGCGCCGAGAGGTTAGGTTGGGTTATATAAGGTTATATTACGTTATTGATGGATATGAAGGTCTCACGGAGACGTAGAGGCCAACTCGCCAGTAATGTTGTCAAACATTACCGCGGAGATGTTAAGGTGGGTTAGGTTAGGTTATATTACGTTATTAATGTATATAAAGGTCCCACGGAATCATAGAGGCCAACAAGCCAGGAATGTTGTCAAATATTACAGCCGAGATGTTACGTTGGGCTATTTTAGGTTAAATTACGTTATTGATGGATATGAATGTCCCACGGAGACGTAGAGGCCAACAAGCCAGGAATGTTGTCAAATATTACAGCCGAGATGTTACGTTGGGTTAGGTTAGGTTATATTACGTTTTTGATGTATATGAATGCCTCACGGAGACGTAGAAGCCAACAAGCCAGGAATGTGGTTAAACATTACCTCCGAGACGTTACTTTGGGTTAGGTTAGGTTATATTACGTTATTGATGTATGTAAAAGCCCCACGGAAACGTAGAGTCCAACTCGCAAGGAATGTTGTCAAATATTACCGCCGAGGTGTTAGGTTGGGTTAGGTTAGGTTATATTACGTTAATGACGTATATAAAAGTCTCAGGGAAACGTAGAGGCCAACAAGCCAGGAATGTGGTTAAACATTACCTCCGAGACGTTACTTTGGGTTAGGTTAGGTTATATTACGTTATTGATGTATATAAAAGCCCCACGGAAACGTAGAGGCCAACTCGCCAGGAAGGTTGTCAAATATTAGTGCCGAGAGGTTGGGTTGTGTTAGGTTAGGTTATATTACGTTATTGATGTATATAAAGGCCCCACGGAGACGTAGAGTCCAACTCGCCACGAATGTTGTCAAATATTACCGCCGAGATGTTAGGTTGGGTTATGTTAGGTTATATTACGTTATTGATGGATATGAAGGCCTCACGGAGACGTAGAGGACAACTCGCCAGGAATGTTGTCAAATATTACCGCCGAGATGTTAGGTTGGGTTAGGCTAGGTTATATTACGTTATTGATGTATATAAAGGTCGCACGGAAACATAGAGGCCAACAAGCCAGGAATGTTGTCAAATATTACAGCCGAGATGTTACGTTGGGTTATTTTAGGTTAAATTACGTTATTGATTGATATGAATGTCCCACGGAGACGTAGAGGCCAACAAGCCAGGAATGTAGTCAAATATTACAGCCGAGATGTTACGTTGGGTTAGGTTAGGTTATATTACGTTTTTGATGTATATGAAGGCCTCACGGAGACGTAGAAGCCAACAAGCCAGGAATGTGGTTAAACATTACCTCCGAGACGTTACTTTGGGTTAGGTTAGGTTATATTACGTTATTGATGTATATAAAGGTCTCAGGGAAACGTAGAGGCCAACTCGCCAGGAATGTTGTCAAATATTAGTGCCGGGAGTTTGGGTTGTGTTAGGTTAGGTTATATTACGTTATTGATGTATATAAAGGCCCCACGGAGACGTAGAGGCCAACTCGCCAGGAATGTTGTCAAATATTACCGCCGAGATGTTAGGTTGGGTTAGGTTAGGTTATATTACGTTTTTGATGTATATGAAGGCCCCACGGAGACGTAGAGGCCAGCTCGCAAGGAATATTGTCAAATAATAGCGCCGAGAGGTTAGGTTGGGTTATATAAGGTTATATTACGTTATTGATGGATATGAAGGTCTCACGGATACGTAGAGGCCAACTCGCCAGGAATGTTGTCAAACATTACCGCCGAGATGTTAGGTTGGGTTAGGTTAGGTTATATTACGTTATTGATGTATATAAAGGTCCCACGGAATCATAGATTCCAACAAGCCAGGAATGTTGTCAAATATTACAGCCGAGATGTTACGTTGGGTTATTTTAGGTTAAATAACGTTATTGACGG
Source organism: Xylocopa violacea (assembly GCA_963969225.1). NCBI lineage: Eukaryota > Metazoa > Arthropoda > Insecta > Hymenoptera > Apidae > Xylocopa > Xylocopa violacea. Next base: position 831,275 of record CAXAJV010000741.1, on the reverse strand, counting down.
ATATGAAAGTCCCACAGAGACGTAGAAGCCAACAAGCCAGGAATGTTGTTAAATATTAGTACCGAGATGTTAGGTTGGGTTAGGTTAGGTTATATTACGTTATTGATGTATATAAAAGTCCGACGGAGACGTAGAGTCCAACTCGCCAGGAATGTAGTCAAATATTACAGCCGAGATGTTACGTTGGGTTAGGTTAGGTTATATTACGTTTTTGATGTATATGAAGGCCTCACGGAGACGTAGAAGCCAACAAGCCAGGAATGTGGTTAAACATTACCTCCGAGACGTTACTTTGGGTTAGGTTATGTTATATTACGTTATTGATGTATATAAAAGCCCCACGGAAACGTAGAGGCCAACTCGCCAGGAAGGTTGTCAAATATTAGTGCCGAGAGGTTGGGTTGTGTTAGGTTAGGTTATATTACGTTATTGATGTATATAAAGGCCCCACGGAGACGTAGAGTCCAACTCGCCACGAATGTTGTCAAATATTACCGCCGAGATGTTAGGTTGGGTTAGGTTAGGTTATATTACGTTATTGATGGATATGAAGGCCTCACGGAGACGTAGAGGACAACTCGCCAGGAATGTTGTCAAATATTACCGCCGAGATGTTACGTTGGGTTAGGTTAGGTTATATTACGTTTTTGATGTATATGAATTCCTCACGGAGACGTAGAAGCCAACAAGCCAGGAATGTGGTTAAACATTACCTCCGAGACGTTACTTTGGGTTAGGTTAGGTTATATTACGTTATTGATGTATATAAAGGTCTCAGGGAAACGTGGAGGCCAACAAGCCAGGAATGTGGTTAAACACTACCTCCGAGACGTTACTATGGGTTAGGTTAGGTTATATTACGTTATTGATGTATGTAAAAGCCCCACGGAAACGTAGAGTCCAACTCGCAAGGAATGTTGTCAAATATTACCGCCGAGGTGTTAGGTTGGGTTAGGTTACGTTATATTACGTTATTGACGTATGTAAAAGTCTCAGGGAAACGTAGAGGCCAACAAGCCAGGAATGTGGTTAAACATTACCTCCGAGACGTTACTTTGGGTTAGATTAGGTTATATTACGTTATTGATGTATATAAAAGCCCCACGGAAACGTAGAGGCCAACTCGCCAGGAAGGTTGTCAAATATTAGTGCCGAGAGGTTGGGTTGTGTTAGGTTAGGTTATATTACGTTATTGATGTATATAAAGGCCCCACGGAGACGTAGAGTCCAAGTCGCCACGAATGTAGTCAAATATTACCGCCGAGATGTTAGGTTGGGTTAGGTTAGGTTATATTACGTTATTGATGGATATGAATGTCCCACGGAGACGTAGAGGCCAACAAGCCAGGAATGTTGTCAAATATTACAGCCGAGATGTTACGTTGGGTTAGGTTAGGTTATATTACGTTTTTGATGTATATGAATGCCTCACGGAGACGTAGAAGCCAACAAGCCAGGAATGTGGTTAAACATTACCTCCGAGACGTTACTTTGGGTTAGGTTAGGTTATATTACGTTATTGATGTATGTAAAAGCCCCACGGAAACGTAGAGTCCAACTCGCAAGGAATGTTGTCAAATATTACCGCCGAGGTGTTAGGTTGGGTTAGGTTAGGTTATATTACGTTAATGACGTATATAAAAGTCTCAGGGAAACGTAGAGGCCAACAAGCCAGGAATGTGGTTAAACATTACCTCCGAGACGTTACTTTGGGTTAGGTTAGGTTATATTACGTTATTGATGTATATAAAAGCCCCACGGAAACGTAGAGGCCAACTCGCCAGGAAGGTTGTCAAATATTAGTGCCGAGAGGTTGGGTTGTGTTAGGTTAGGTTATATTACGTTATTGATGTATATAAAGGCCCCACGGAGACGTAGAGTCCAACTCGCCACGAATGTTGTCAAATATTACCGCCGAGATGTTAGGTTGGGTTAGGTTAGGTTATATTACGTTATTGATGGATATGAAGGCCTCACGGAGACGTAGAGGACAACTCGCCAGGAATGTTGTCAAATATTACCGCCGAGATGTTAGGTTGGGTTAGGCTAGGTTATATTACGTTATTGATGTATATAAAGGTCGCACGGAAACATAGAGGCCAACAAGCCAGGAATGTTGTCAAATATTACAGCCGAGATGTTACGTTGGGTTATTTTAGGTTAAATTACGTTATTGATTGATATGAATGTCCCACGGAGACGTAGAGGCCAACAATCCAGGAATGTAGTCAAATATTACAGCCGAGATGTTACGTTGGGTTAGGTTAGGTTATATTACGTTTTTGATGTATATGAAGGCCTCACGGAAACGTAGAAGCCAACAAGCCAGGAATGTGGTTAAACATTACCTTCGAGACGTTACTTTGGGTTAGGTTAGGTTATATTACGTTATTGATGTATATAAAGGTCTCAGGGAAACGTAGAGGCCATCTCGCCAGGAATGTTGTCAAATATTAGTGCCGGGAGATTGGGTTGTGTTAGGTTAGGTTATATTACGTTATTGATGTATATAAAGGCCCCACGGAGACGTAGAGGCCAACTCGCCAGGAATGTTGTCAAATATTACCGCCGAGATGTTAGGTTGGGTTAGGTTAGGTTATATTACGTTTCTGATGTATATGAAGGCCCCACGGAGACGTAGAGGCCAGCTCGCAAGGAATATTGTCAAATAATAGCGCCGAGAGGTTAGGTTGGGTTATATAAGGTTATATTACGTTATTGATGGATATGAAGGTCTCACGGATACGTAGAGGCCAACTCGCCAGGAATGTTGTCAAACATTACCGCCGAGATGTTAGGTTGGGTTAGGTTAGGTTATATTACGTTATTGATGTATATAAAGGTCCCACGGAATCATAGAGTCCAACAAGCCAGGAATGTTGTCAAATATTACAGCCGAGATGTTACGTTGGGTTATTTTAGGTTAAATAACGTTATTGATGGATATGAAAGTCCCACAGAGACGTAGAAGCCAACAAGCCAGGAATGTTGTTAAATATTAGTACCGAGATGTTAGGTTGGGTTAGGTTAGGTTATATTACGTTATTGATGTATATAAAAGTCCGACGGAGACGTAGAGTCCAACTCGCCAGGAATGTAGTCAAATATTACAGCCGAGATGTTACGTTGGGTTAGGTTAGGTTATATTACGTTTTTGATGTATATGAAGGCCTCACGGAGACGTAGAAGCCAACAAGCCAGGAATGTGGTTAAACATTACCTCCGAGACGTTACTTTGGGTTAGGTTAGGTTATATTACGTTATTGATGTATATAAAAGCCCCACGGAAACGTAGAGGCCAACTCGCCAGGAAGGTTGTCAAATATTAGTGCCGAGAGGTTGGGTTGTGTTAGGTTAGGTTATATTACGTTATTGATGTATATAAAGGCCCCACGGAGACGTAGAGTCCAACTCGCCACGAATGTTGTCAAATATTACCGCCGAGATGTTAGGTTGGGTTAGGTTAGGTTATATTACGTTATTGATTGATATGAATGTCCCACGGAGACGTAGAGGACAACTCGCCAGGAATGTTGTCAAATATTACCGCCGAGATGCTAGGTTGGGTTAGGTTAGGTTATATTACGTTATTGATGTATATAAAGGTCGCACGGAAACATAGAGGCCAACAAGCCAGGAATGTTGTCAAATATTACAGCCGAGATGTTACGTTGGGCTATTTTAGGTTAAATTACGTTATTGATGGATATGAATGTCCCACGGAGACGTAGAGGCCAACAAGCCAGGAATGTTGTCAAATATTACAGCCGAGATGTTACGTTGGGTTAGGTTAGGTTATATTACGTTTTTGATGTATATGAATGCCTCACGGAGACGTAGAAGCCAACAAGCCAGGAATGTGGTTAAACATTACCTCCGAGACGTTACTTTGGGTTAGGTTAGGTTATATTACGTTATTGATGTATGTAAAAGCCCCACGGAAACGTAGAGGCCAACTCGCCAGGAAGGTTGTCAAATATTAGTGCCGAGAGGTTGGGTTGTGTTAGGTTAGGTTATATTACGTTATTGATGTATATAAAGGCCCCACGGAGACGTAGAGTCCAACTCGCCACGAATGTTGTCAAATATTACCGCCGAGATGTTAGGTTGGGTTATGTTAGGTTACATTACGTTATTGATGGATATGAAGGCCTCACGGAGACGTAGAGGACAACTCGCCAGGAATGTTGTCAAATATTACCGCCGAGATGTTAGGTTGGGTTAGGCTAGGTTATATTACGTTATTGATGTATATAAAGGTCGCACGGAAACATAGAGGCCAACAAGCCAGGAATGTTGTCAAATATTACAGCCGAGATGTTACGTTGGGTTATTTTAGGTTAAATTACGTTATTGATTGATATGAATGTCCCACGGAGACGTAGAGGCCAACAAGCCAGGAATGTAGTCAAATATTACAGCCGAGATGTTACGTTGGGTTAGGTTAGGTTATATTACGTTTTTGATGTATATGAAGGCCTCACGGAGACGTAGAAGCCAACAAACCAGGAATGTGGTTAAACATTACCTCCGAGACGTTACTTTGGGTTAGGTTAGGTTATATTACGTTATTGATGTATATAAAGGTCTCAGGGAAACGTAGAGGCCAACTCGCCAGGAATGTTGTCAAATATTAGTGCCGGGAGTTTGGGTTGTGTTAGGTTAGGTTATATTACGTTATTGATGTATATAAAGGCCCCACGGAGACGTAGAGGCCAACTCGCCAGGAATGTTGTCAAATATTACCGCCGAGATGTTAGGTTGGGTTAGGTTAGGTTATATTACGTTTTTGATGTATATGAAGGCCCCACGGAGACGTAGAGGCCAGCTCGCAAGGAATATTGTCAAATAATAGCGCCGAGAGGTTAGGTTGGGTTATATAAGGTTATATTACGTTATTGATGGATATGAAGGTCTCACGGATACGTAGAGGCCAACTCGCCAGGAATGTTGTCAAACATTACCGCCGAGATGTTACGTTGGGTTATTTTAGGTTAAATTACGTTATTGATTGATATGAATGTCCCACGGAGACGTAGAGGCCAACAAGCCAGGAATGTTGTCAAATAATAGCGCCGAAAGGTTAGGTTGGGTTAGGTTAGGTTATATTACGTTATTGATGTGTATAAAAGTCCCACGGAAACATAGAGGCCAACAAGCCAGGAATGTTGTCAAATATTACAGCCGAGATGTTACGTTGGGCTATTTTAGGTTAAATTACGTATTGATGGATATGAATGTCCCACGGAGACGTAGAGGCCAACTCGCAAGGAATGTTGTCAAATATTACCGCCGAGGTGTTAGGTTGGGTTAGGTTAGGTTATATTACGTTATTGACGTATATAAAAGTCTCAGGGAAACGTAGAGGCCAACAAGCCAGGAATGTGGTTAAACATTACCTCCGAGACGTTACTTTGGGTTAGGTTAGGTTATATTACGTTATTGATGTATATAAAAGCCCCACGGAAACGTAGAGGCCAACTCGCCAGGAAGGTTGTCAAATATTAGTGCCGAGAGTTTGGGTTGTGTTAGGTTAGGTTATATTACGTTATTGATGTATATAAAGGCCCCACGGAGACGTAGAGTCCAACTCGCCACGAATGTTGTCAAATATTACCGCCGAGATGTTAGGTTGGGTTAGGTTAGGTTATATTACGTTATTGATGGATATGAAGGCCTCACGGAGACGTAGAGGACAACTCGCCAGGAATGTTGTCAAATATTACCGCCGAGATGCTAGGTTGGGTTAGGTTAGGTTATATTACGTTATTGATGTATATAAAGGTCGCACGGAAACATAGAGGCCAACAAGCCAGGAAAGTTGTCAAATATTACAGCGGAGATGTTACGTTGGGTTATTTTAGGTTAAATTACGTTATTGATTGATATGAATGTCCCACGGAGACGTAGAGGCCAACAAGCCAGGAATGTAGTCAAATATTACAGCCGAGATGTTACGTTGGGTTAGGTTAGGTTATATTACGTTTTTGATGTATATGAAGGCCTCACGGAGACGTAGAAGCCAACAAGCCAGGAATGTGGTTAAACATTACCTCCGAGACGTTACTTTGGGTTAGGTTAGGTTATATTACGTTATTGATGTATATAAAAGCCCCACGGAAACGTAGAGGCCAACTCGCCAGGAAGGTTGTCAAATATTAGTGCCGAGAGGTTGGGTTGTGTTAGGTTAGGTTATATTACGTTATTGATGTATATAAAGGCCCCACGGAGACGTAGAGTCCAACTCGCCACGAATGTTGTCAAATATTACCGCCGAGATGTTAGGTTGGGTTAGGTTAGGTTATATTACGTTATTGATTGATATGAATGTCCCACGGAGACGTAGAGGACAACTCGCCAGGAATGTTGTCAAATATTACCGCCGAGATGCTAGGTTGGGTTAGGTTAGGTTATATTACGTTATTGATGTATATAAAGGTCGCACGGAAACATAGAGGCCAACAAGCCAGGAATGTTGTCAAATATTACAGCCGAGATGTTACGTTGGGCTATTTTAGGTTAAATTACGTTATTGATGGATATGAATGTCCCACGGAGACGTAGAGGCCAACAAGCCAGGAATGTTGTCAAATATTACAGCCGAGATGTTACGTTGGGTTAGGTTAGGTTATATTACGTTTTTGATGTATATGAATGCCTCACGGAGACGTAGAAGCCAACAAGCCAGGAATGTGGTTAAACATTACCTCCGAGACGTTACTTTGGGTTAGGTTAGGTTATATTACGTTATTGATGTATGTAAAAGCCCCACGGAAACGTAGAGGCCAACTCGCCAGGAAGGTTGTCAAATATTAGTGCCGAGAGGTTGGGTTGTGTTAGGTTAGGTTATATTACGTTATTGATGTATATAAAGGCCCCACGGAGACGTAGAGTCCAACTCGCCACGAATGTTGTCAAATATTACCGCCGAGATGTTAGGTTGGGTTATGTTAGGTTACATTACGTTATTGATGGATATGAAGGCCTCACGGAGACGTAGAGGACAACTCGCCAGGAATGTTGTCAAATATTACCGCCGAGATGTTAGGTTGGGTTAGGCTAGGTTATATTACGTTATTGATGTATATAAAGGTCGCACGGAAACATAGAGGCCAACAAGCCAGGAATGTTGTCAAATATTACAGCCGAGATGTTACGTTGGGTTATTTTAGGTTAAATTACGTTATTGATTGATATGAATGTCCCACGGAGACGTAGAGGCCAACAAGCCAGGAATGTAGTCAAATATTACAGCCGAGATGTTACGTTGGGTTAGGTTAGGTTATATTACGTTTTTGATGTATATGAAGGCCTCACGGAGACGTAGAAGCCAACAAACCAGGAATGTGGTTAAACATTACCTCCGAGACGTTACTTTGGGTTAGGTTAGGTTATATTACGTTATTGATGTATATAAAGGTCTCAGGGAAACGTAGAGGCCAACTCGCCAGGAATGTTGTCAAATATTAGTGCCGGGAGTTTGGGTTGTGTTAGGTTAGGTTATATTACGTTATTGATGTATATAAAGGCCCCACGGAGACGTAGAGGCCAACTCGCCAGGAATGTTGTCAAATATTACCGCCGAGATGTTAGGTTGGGTTAGGTTAGGTTATATTACGTTTTTGATGTATATGAAGGCCCCACGGAGACGTAGAGGCCAGCTCGCAAGGAATATTGTCAAATAATAGCGCCGAGAGGTTAGGTTGGGTTATATAAGGTTATATTACGTTATTGATGGATATGAAGGTCTCACGGATACGTAGAGGCCAACTCGCCAGGAATGTTGTCAAACATTACCGCCGAGATGTTACGTTGGGTTATTTTAGGTTAAATTACGTTATTGATTGATATGAATGTCCCACGGAGACGTAGAGGCCAACAAGCCAGGAATGTTGTCAAATAATAGCGCCGAAAGGTTAGGTTGGGTTAGGTTAGGTTATATTACGTTATTGATGTGTATAAAAGTCCCACGGAAACATAGAGGCCAACAAGCCAGGAATGTTGTCAAATATTACAGCCGAGATGTTACGTTGGGCTATTTTAGGTTAAATTACGTATTGATGGATATGAATGTCCCACGGAGACGTAGAGGCCAACTCGCAAGGAATGTTGTCAAATATTACCGCCGAGGTGTTAGGTTGGGTTAGGTTAGGTTATATTACGTTATTGACGTATATAAAAGTCTCAGGGAAACGTAGAGGCCAACAAGCCAGGAATGTGGTTAAACATTACCTCCGAGACGTTACTTTGGGTTAGGTTAGGTTATATTACGTTATTGATGTATATAAAAGCCCCACGGAAACGTAGAGGCCAACTCGCCAGGAAGGTTGTCAAATATTAGTGCCGAGAGTTTGGGTTGTGTTAGGTTAGGTTATATTACGTTATTGATGTATATAAAGGCCCCACGGAGACGTAGAGTCCAACTCGCCACGAATGTTGTCAAATATTACCGCCGAGATGTTAGGTTGGGTTAGGTTAGGTTATATTACGTTATTGATGGATATGAAGGCCTCACGGAGACGTAGAGGACAACTCGCCAGGAATGTTGTCAAATATTACCGCCGAGATGCTAGGTTGGGTTAGGTTAGGTTATATTACGTTATTGATGTATATAAAGGTCGCACGGAAACATAGAGGCCAACAAGCCAGGAAAGTTGTCAAATATTACAGCGGAGATGTTACGTTGGGTTATTTTAGGTTAAATTACGTTATTGATTGATATGAATGTCCCACGGAGACGTAGAGGCCAACAAGCCAGGAATGTAGTCAAATATTACAGCCGAGATGTTACGTTGGGTTAGGTTAGGTTATATTACGTTTTTGATGTATATGAAGGCCTCACGGAGACGTAGAAGCCAACAAGCCAGGAATGTGGTTAAACATTACCTCCGAGACGTTACTTTGGGTTAGGTTAGGTTATATTACGTTATTGATGTATATAAAGGTCTCAGGGAAACGTAGAGGCCAACTCGCCAGGAATGTTGTCAAATATTAGTGCCGGGAGTTTGGGTTGTGTTAGGTTAGGTTATATTACGTTATTGATGTATATAAAGGCCCCACGGAGACGTAGAGGCCAACTCGCCAGGAATGTTGTCAAATATTACCGCCGAGATGTTAGGTTGGGTTAGGTTAGGTTATATTACGTTTTTGATGTATATGAAGGCCCCACGGAGACGTAGAGGCCAGCTCGCAAGGAATATTGTCAAATAATAGCGCCGAGAGGTTAGGTTGGGTTATATAAGGTTATATTACGTTATTGATGGATATGAAGGTCTCACGGATACGTAGAGGCCAACTCGCCAGGAATGTTGTCAAACATTACCGCCGAGATGTTACGTTGGGTTATTTTAGGTTAAATTACGTTATTGATTGATATGAATGTCCCACGGAGACGTAGAGGCCAACAAGCCAGGAATGTTGTCAAATAATAGCGCCGAAAGGTTAGGTTGGGTTAGGTTAGGTTATATTACGTTATTGATGTGTATAAAAGTCCCACGGAAACATAGAGGCCAACAAGCCAGGAATGTTGTCAAATATTACAGCCGAGATGTTACGTTGGGCTATTTTAGGTTAAATTACGTATTGATGGATATGAATGTCCCACGGAGACGTAGAGGCCAACTCGCAAGGAATGTTGTCAAATATTACCGCCGAGGTGTTAGGTTGGGTTAGGTTAGGTTATATTACGTTATTGACGTATATAAAAGTCTCAGGGAAACGTAGAGGCCAACAAGCCAGGAATGTGGTTAAACATTACCTCCGAGACGTTACTTTGGGTTAGGTTAGGTTATATTACGTTATTGATGTATATAAAAGCCCCACGGAAACGTAGAGGCCAACTCGCCAGGAAGGTTGTCAAATATTAGTGCCGAGAGTTTGGGTTGTGTTAGGTTAGGTTATATTACGTTATTGATGTATATAAAGGCCCCACGGAGACGTAGAGTCCAACTTGCCACGAATGTTGTCAAATATTACCGCCGAGATGTTAGGTTGGGTTAGGTTAGGTTATATTACGTTATTGATGGATATGAAGGCCTCACGGAGACGTAGAGGACAACTCGCCAGGAATGTTGTCAAATATTACCGCCGAGATGCTAGGTTGGGTTAGGTTAAGTTATATTACGTTATTGATGTATATAAAGGTCGCACGGAAACATAGAGGCCAACAAGCCAGGAAAGTTGTCAAATATTACAGCGGAGATGTTACGTTGGGTTATTTTAGGTTAAATTACGTTATTGATTGATATGAATGTCCCACGGAGACGTAGAGGCCAACAAGCCAGGAATGTTGTCAAATATTACAGCCGAGATGTTACGTTGGGTTAGGTTAGGTTATATTAAGTTTTTGATGTATATGAAGGCCTCACGGAGACGTAGAAGCCAACAAGCCAGGAATGTGGTTAGACATTACCTCCGAGACGTTACTTTGGGTTAGGTTAGGTTATATTACGTTATTGATGTATATAAATGTCTCAGGGAAACGTAGAGGCCAACTCGCCAGGAATGTTGTCAAATATTAGTCCCGGGAGTTTGGGTTGTGTTAGGTTAGGTTATATTACGTTATTGATGTATATAAAGGCCCCACGGAGACGTAGAGGCCAACTCGCCAGGAATGTTGTCAAATATTACCGCCGAGATGTTAGGTTGGGTTAGGTTAGGTTATATTACGTTTTTGATGTATATGAAGGCCCCACGGAGACGTAGAGGCCAGCTCGCAAGGAATATTGTCAAATAATAGCGCCGAGAGGTTAGGTTGGGTTATATAAGGTTATATTACGTTATTGATGGATATGAAGGTCTCACGGATACGTAGAGGCCAACTCGCCAGGAATGTTGTCAAACATTACCGCCGAGATGTTAGGTTGGGTTAGGTTATGTTATATTACGTTATTGATGTATATAAAGGTCCCACGGAATCATAGAGTCCAACAAGCCAGGAATGTTGTCAAATATTACAGCCGAGATGTTACGTTGGGTTATTTTAGGTTAAATAACGTTATTGATGGATATGAAAGTCCCACAGAGACGTAGAAGCCAACAAGCCAGGAATGTTGTTAAATATTAGTACCGAGATGTTAGGTTCGGTTAGGTTAGGTTATATTACTTTATTGATGTATATAAAGGCCCCACTGAGACATAGAGTCCAAGTCGCCAGGAATGTTGTCAAATATTACCGCCGAGATGTTAGGTTGGGATAGGTGAGGTTATATTACGTTATTGATGTATATAAAAGTCTCAGGCAAACGTAGAGGCCAACAAGCCAGGAATGTGATTAAACATTACCTCCGAGACGTTACTTTGGGTTAGGTTAGGTTATATTACGTTATTGATGTATATGAAAGCCCCACGGATACGTAGAGGCCAACTCGCCAGGAATGTTGTCAAATATTAGTGCCGAGAGGTTGGGTTGTGTTAGGTTAGGTTATATTACGTTATTGGTGTATATAAAGGCCCCACGGAGACGTAGGGGCCAACTCGCCACGAATGTTGTCAAATAATAGCGCCGAAAGGTTAGGTTGGGTTAGGTTAGGTTATATTAGGTTATTGATGTATATAAAAGTCCCACGGAGACGTAGAGGCCAACTCGCTAGGAATGTTGTCAAATAATAGCGCCGAGAGGTTAGGTTGGGTTATATAAGGTTATATTACGTTATTGATGGATATGAAGGTCTCACGGAGACGTAGAGGCCAACTCGCCAGTAATGTTGTCAAACATTACCGCGGAGATGTTAGGGTGGGTTAGGTTAGGTTATATTACGTTATTAATGTATATAAAGGTCCCACGGAATCATAGAGGCCAACAAGCCAGGAATGTTGTCAAATATTACAGCCGAGATGTTACGTTGGGCTATTTTAGGTTAAATTACGTTATTGATGGATATGAATGTCCCACGGAGACGTAGAGGCCAACAAGCCAGGAATGTTGTCAAATATTACAGCCGAGATGTTACGTTGGGTTAGGTTAGGTTATATTACGTTTTTGATGTATATGAATGCCTCACGGAGACGTAGAAGCCAACAAGCCAGGAATGTGGTTAAACATTACCTCCGAGACGTTACTTTGGGTTAGGTTAGGTTATATTACGTTATTGATGTATGTAAAAGCCCCACGGAAACGTAGAGTCCAACTCGCAAGGAATGTTGTCAAATATTACCGCCGAGGTGTTAGGTTGGGTTAGGTTATGTTATATTACGTTAATGACGTATATAAAAGTCTCAGGGAAACGTAGAGGCCAACAAGCCAGGAATGTGGTTAAACATTACCTCCGAGACGTTACTTTGGGTTAGGTTAGGTTATATTACGTTATTGATGTATATAAAAGCCCCACGGAAACGTAGAGGCCAACTCGCCAGGAAGGTTGTCAAATATTAGTGCCGAGAGGTTGGGTTGTGTTAGGTTAGGTTATATTACGTTATTGATGTATATAAAGGCCCCACGGAGACGTAGAGTCCAACTCGCCACGAATGTTGTCAAATATTACCGCCGAGATGTTAGGTTGGGTTAGGTTAGGTTATATTACGTTATTGATGGATATGAAGGCCTCACGGAGACGTAGAGGACAACTCGCCAGGAATGTTGTCAAATATTACCGCCGAGATGTTACGTTGGGTTATTTTAGGTTAAATTACGTTATTGATTGATATGAATGTCCCACGGAGACGTAGAGGCCAACAAGCCAGGAATGTTGTCAAATAATAGCGCCGAAAGGTTAGGTTGGGTTAGGTTAGGTTATATTACGTTATTGATGTGTATAAAAGTCCCACGGAAACATAGAGGCCAACAAGCCAGGAATGTTGTCAAATATTACAGCCGAGATGTTACGTTGGGCTATTTTAGGTTAAATTACGTTATTGATGGATATGAATGTCCCACGGAGACGTAGAGGCCAACAAGCCAGGAATGTTGTCAAATATTACAGCCGAGATGTTACGTTGGGTTAGGTTAGGTTATATTACGTTTTTGATGTATATGAATGCCTCACGGAGACGTAGAAGCCAACAAGCCAGGAATGTGGTTAAACATTACCTCCGAGACGTTACTTTGGGTTAGGTTAGGTTATATTACGTTATTGATGTATGTAAAAGCCCCACGGAAACGTAGAGTCCAACTCGCAAGGAATGTTGTCAAATATTACCGCCGAGGTGTTAGGTTGGGTTAGGTTAGGTTATATTACGTTAATGACGTATATAAAAGTCTCAGGGAAACGTAGAGGCCAACAAGCCAGGAATGTGGTTAAACATTACCTCCGAGACGTTACTTTGGGTTAGGTTAGGTTATATTACGTTATTGATGTATATAAAAGCCCCACAGAAACGTAGAGGCCAACTCGCCAGGAAGGTTGTCAAATATTAGTGCCGAGAGGTTGGGTTGTGTTAGGTTAGGTTATATTACGTTATTGATGTATATAAAGGCCCCACGGAGACGTAGAGTCCAACTCGCCACGAATGTTGTCAAATATTACCGCCGAGATGTTAGGTTGGGTTAGGTTAGGTTATATTACGTTATTGATGGATATGAAGGCCTCACGGAGACGTAGAGGACAACTCGCCAGGAATGTTGTCAAATATTACCGCCGAGATGTTAGGTTGGGTTAGGCTAGGTTATATTACGTTATTGATGTATATAAAGGTCGCACGGAAACATAGAGGCCAACAAGCCAGGAATGTTGTCAAATATTACAGCCGAGATGTTACGTTGGGTTATTTTAGGTTAAATTACGTTATTGATTGATATGAATGTCCCACGGAGACGTAGAGGCCAACAATCCAGGAATGTAGTCAAATATTACAGCCGAGATGTTACGTTGGGTTAGGTTAGGTTATATTACGTTTTTGATGTATATGAAGGCCTCACGGAAACGTAGATGCCAACAAGCCAGGAATGTGGTTAAACATTACCTCCGAGACGTTACTTAGGGTTAGGTTAGGTTATATTACGTTATTGATGTATATAAAGGTCTCAGGGAAACGTAGAGGCCAACTCGCCAGGAATGTTGTCAAATATTAGTGCCGGGAGTTTGGGTTGTGTTAGGTTAGGTTATATTACGTTATTGATGTATATAAAGGCCCCACGGAGACGTAGAGGCCAACTCGCCAGGAATGTTGTCAAATATTACCGCCGAGATGTTAGGTTGGGTTAGGTTAGGTTATATTACGTTTCTGATGTATATGAAGGCCCCACGGAGACGTAGAGGCCAGCTCGCAAGGAATATTGTCAAATAATAGCGCCGAGAGGTTAGGTTGGGTTATATAAGGTTATATTACGTTATTGATGGATATGAAGGTCTCACGGATACGTAGAGGCCAACTCGCCAGGAATGTTGTCAAACATTACCGCCGAGATGTTAGGTTGGGTTAGGTTAGGTTATATTACGTTATTGATGTATATAAAGGTCCCACGGAATCATAGAGTCCAACAAGCCAGGAATGTTGTCAAATATTACAGCCGAGATGTTACGTTGGGTTATTTTAGGTTAAATAACGTTATTGATGGATATGAAAGTCCCACAGAGACGTAGAAGCCAACAAGCCAGGAATGTTGTTAAATATTAGTACCGAGATGTTAGGTTCGGTTAGGTTAGGTTATATTACTTTATTGATGTATATAAAGGCCCCACTGAGACATAGAGTCCAAGTCGCCAGGAATGTTGTCAAATATTACCGCCGAGATGTTAGGTTGGGATAGGTGAGGTTATATTACGTTATTGATGTATATAAAAGTCTCAGGCAAACGTAGAGGCCAACAAGCCAGGAATGTGATTAAACATTACCTCCGAGACGTTACTTTGGGTTAGGTTAGGTTATATTACGTTATTGATGTATATGAAAGCCCCACGGATACGTAGAGGCCAACTCGCCAGGAATGTTGTCAAATATTAGTGCCGAGAGGTTGGGTTGTGTTAGGTTAGGTTATATTACGTTATTGGTGTATATAAAGGCCCCACGGAGACGTAGAGGCGAACTTGCCAGGAATGTTGTCAAATAATAGCGCCGAAAGGTTAGGTTGGGTTAGGTTAGGTTATATTAGGTTATTGATGTATATAAAAGTCCCACGGAGACGTAGAGGCCAACTCGCTAGGAATGTTGTCAAATAATAGCGCCGAGAGGTTAGGTTGGGTTATATAAGGTTATATTACGTTATTGATGGATATGAAGGTCTCACGGAGACGTAGAGGCCAACTCGCCAGTAATGTTGTCAAACATTACCGCGGAGATGTTAAGGTGGGTTAGGTTAGGTTATATTACGTTATTAATGTATATAAAGGTCCCACGGAATCATAGAGGCCAACAAGCCAGGAATGTTGTCAAATATTACAGCCGAGATGTTACGTTGGGCTATTTTAGGTTAAATTACGTTATTGATGGATATGAATGTCCCACGGAGACGTAGAGGCCAACAAGCCAGGAATGTTGTCAAATATTACAGCCGAGATGTTACGTTGGGTTAGGTTAGGTTATATTACGTTTTTGATGTATATGAATGCCTCACGGAGACGTAGAAGCCAACAAGCCAGGAATGTGGTTAAACATTACCTCCGAGACGTTACTTTGGGTTAGGTTAGGTTATATTACGTTATTGATGTATGTAAAAGCCCCACGGAAACGTAGAGTCCAACTCGCAAGGAATGTTGTCAAATATTACCGCCGAGGTGTTAGGTTGGGTTAGGTTAGGTTATATTACGTTAATGACGTATATAAAAGTCTCAGGGAAACGTAGAGGCCAACAAGCCAGGAATGTGGTTAAACATTACCTCCGAGACGTTACTTTGTGTTAGGTTAGGTTATATTACGTTATTGATGTATATAAAGGTCTCAGGGAAACGTAGAGGCCAACTCGCCAGGAATGTTGTCAAATATTAGTGCCGGGAGTTTGGGTTGTGTTAGGTTAGGTTATATTACGTTATTGATGTATATAAAGGCCCCACGGAGACGTAGAGGCCAACTCGCCAGGAATGTTGTCAAATATTACCGCCGAGATGTTAGGTTGGGTTAGGTTAGGTTATATTACGTTTTTGATGTATATGAAGGCCCCACGGAGACGTAGAGGCCAGCTCGCAAGGAATATTGTCAAATAATAGCGCCGAGAGGTTAGGTTGGGTTATATAAGGTTATATTACGTTATTGATGGATATGAAGGTCTCACGGATACGTAGAGGCCAACTCGCCAGGAATGTTGTCAAACATTACCGCCGAGATGTTAGGTTGGGTTAGGTTAGGTTATATTACGTTATTGATGTATATAAAGGTCCCACGGAATCATAGAGTCCAACAAGCCAGGAATGTTGTCAAATATTACAGCCGAGATGTTACGTTGGGTTATTTTAGGTTAAATAACGTTATTGATGGATATGAAAGTCCCACAGAGACGTAGAAGCCAACAAGCCAGGAATGTTGTTAAATATTAGTACCGAGATGTTAGGTTGGGTTAGGTTAGGTTATATTACGTTATTGATGTATATAAAAGTCCGACGGAGACGTAGAGTCCAACTCGCCAGGAATGTAGTCAAATATTACAGCCGAGATGTTACGTTGGGTTAGGTTAGGTTATATTACGTTTTTGATGTATATGAAGGCCTCACGGAGACGTAGAAGCCAACAAGCCAGGAATGTGGTTAAACATTACCTCCGAGACGTTACTTTGGGTTAGGTTAGGTTATATTACGTTATTGATGTATATAAAAGCCCCACGGAAACGTAGAGGACAACTCGCCAGGAATGTTGTCAAATATTACCGCCGAGATGTTAGGTTGGGTTAGGTTAGGTTATATTACGTTATTGATGTATATAAAGGTCGCACGGAAACATAGAGGCCAACAAGCCAGGAATGTTGTCAAATATTACAGCCGAGATGTTACGTTGGGTTATTTTAGGTTAAATTACGTTATTGGTTGATATGAATGTCCCACGGAGACGTAGAGGCCAACAAGCCAGGAATGTTGTCAAATAATAGCGCCGAAAGGTTAGGTTGGGTTAGGTTAGGTTATATTACGTTATTGATGTGTATAAAAGTCCCACGGAAACATAGAGGCCAACAAGCCAGGAATGTTGTCAAATATTACAGCCGAGATGTTACGTTGGGCTATTTTAAGTTAAACTACGTATTGATGGATATGAATGTCCCACGGAGACGTAGAGGCCAACAAGCCAGGAATGTTGTCAAATATTACAGCCGAGATGTTAGGTTGGGTTAGGTTAGGTTATATTACGTTTTTGATGTATATGAATGCCTCACGGAGACGTAGAAGCCAACAAGCCAGGAATGTGGTTAAACATTACCTCCGAGACGCTACTTTGGGTTAGGTTAGGTTATATTACGTTATTGATGTATATAAAGGTCTCAGGGAAACGTAGAGGCCAACAAGCCAGGAATGTGGTTAAACACTACCTCCGAGACGTTACTTTGGGTTAGGTTAGGTTATATTACGTTATTGATGTATGTAAAAGCCCCACGGAAACGTAGAGTCCAACTCGCAAGGAATGTTGTCAAATATTACCGCCGAGGTGTTAGGTTGGGTTAGGTTAGGTTATATTACGTTATTGACGTATATAAAAGTCTCAGGGAAACGTAGAGGCCAACAAGCCAGGAATGTGGTTAAACATTACCTCCGAGACGTTACTTTGGGTTAGGTTAGGTTATATTACGTTATTGATGTATATAAAAGCCCCACGGAAACGTAGAGGCCAACTCGCCAGGAAGGTTGTCAAATATTAGTGCCGAGAGGTTGGGTTGTGTTAGGTTAGGTTATATTACGTTATTGATGTATATAAAGGCCCCACGGAGACGTAGAGGCGAACTTGCCAGGAATGTTGTCAAATAATAGCGCCGAAAGGTTAGGTTGGGTTAGGTTAGGTTATATTAGGTTATTGATGTATATAAAAGTCCCACGGAGACGTAGAGGCCAACTCGCTAGGAATGTTGTCAAATAATAGCGCCGAGAGGTTAGGTTGGGTTATATAAGGTTATATTACGTTATTGATGGATATGAAGGTCTCACGGAGACGTAGAGGCCAACTCGCCAGTAATGTTGTCAAACATTACCGCGGAGATGTTAGGGTGGGTTAGGTTAGGTTATATTACGTTATTAATGTATATAAAGGTCCCACGGAATCATAGAGGCCAACAAGCCAGGAATGTTGTCAAATATTACAGCCGAGATGTTACGTTGGGCTATTTTAGGTTAAATTACGTTATTGATGGATATGAATGTCCCACGGAGACGTAGAGGCCAACAAGCCAGGAATGTTGTCAAATATTACAGCCGAGATGTTACGTTGGGTTAGGTTAGGTTATATTACGTTTTTGATGTATATGAATGCCTCACGGAGACGTAGAAGCCAACAAGCCAGGAATGTGGTTAAACATTACCTCCGAGACGTTACTTTGGGTTAGGTTAGGTTATATTACGTTATTGATGTATGTAAAAGCCCCACGGAAACGTAGAGTCCAACTCGCAAGGAATGTTGTCAAATATTACCGCCGAGGTGTTAGGTTGGGTTAGGTTAGGTTATATTACGTTAATGACGTATATAAAAGTCTCAGGGAAACGTAGAGGCCAACAAGCCAGGAATGTGGTTAAACATTACCTCCGAGACGTTACTTTGGGTTAGGTTAGGTTATATTACGTTATTGATGTATGTAAAAGCCCCACGGAAACGTAGAGTCCAACTCGCAAGGAATGTTGTCAAATATTACCGCCGAGGTGTTAGGTTGGGTTAGGTTAGGTTATATTACGTTAATGACGTATATAAAAGTCTCAGGGAAACGTAGAGGCCAACAAGCCAGGAATGTGGTTAAACATTACCTCCGAGACGTTACTTTGGGTTAGGTTAGGTTATATTACGTTATTGATGTATATAAAAGCCCCACGGAAACGTAGAGGCCAACTCGCCAGGAAGGTTGTCAAATATTAGTGCCGAGAGGTTGGGTTGTGTTAGGTTAGGTTATATTACGTTATTGATGTATATAAAGGCCCCACGGAGACGTAGAGTCCAACTCGCCACGAATGTTGTCAAATATTACCGCCGAGATGTTAGGTTGGGTTAGGTTAGGTTATATTACGTTATTGATGGATATGAAGGCCTCACGGAGACGTAGAGGACAACTCGCCAGGAATGTTGTCAAATATTACCGCCGAGATGTTAGGTTGGGTTAGGCTAGGTTATATTACGTTATTGATGTATATAAAGGTCGCACGGAAACATAGAGGCCAACAAGCCAGGAATGTTGTCAAATATTACAGCCGAGATGTTACGTTGGGTTATTTTAGGTTAAATTACGTTATTGATTGATATGAATGTCCCACGGAGACGTAGAGGCCAACAAGCCAGGAATGTAGTCAAATATTACAGCCGAGATGTTACGTTGGGTTAGGTTAGGTTATATTACGTTTTTGATGTATATGAAGGCCTCACGGAGACGTAGAAGCCAACAAGCCAGGAATGTGGTTAAACATTACCTCCGAGACGTTACTTTGGGTCAGGTTAGGTTATATTACGTTATTGATGTATATAAAGGTCTCAGGGAAACGTAGAGGCCAACTCGCCAGGAATGTTGTCAAATATTAGTGCCGGGAGTTTGGGTTGTGTTAGGTTAGGTTATATTACGTTATTGATGTATATAAAGGCCCCACGGAGACGTAGAGGCCAACTCGCCAGGAATGTTGTCAAATATTACCGCCGAGATGTTAGGTTGGGTTAGGTTAGGTTATATTACGTTTTTGATGTATATGAAGGCCCCACGGAGACGTAGAGGCCAGCTCGCAAGGAATATTGTCAAATAATAGCGCCGAGAGGTTAGGTTGGGTTATATAAGGTTATATTACGTTATTGATGGATATGAAGGTCTCACGGATACGTAGAGGCCAACTCGCCAGGAATGTTGTAAAACATTACCGCCGAGATGTTAGGTTGGGTTAGGTTAGGTTATATTACGTTATTGATGTATATAAAGGTCCCACGGAATCATAGAGTCCAACAAGCCAGGAATGTTGTCAAATATTACAGCCGAGATGTTACGTTGGGTTATTTTAGGTTAAATAACGTTATTGATGGATATGAAAGTCCCACAGAGACGTAGAAGCCAACAAGCCAGGAATGTTGTTAAATATTAGTACCGAGATGTTAGGTTGGGTTAGGTTAGTTTATATTACGTTATTGATGTATATAAAAGTCCGACGGAGACGTAGAGTCCAACTCGCCAGGAATGTAGTCAAATATTACAGCCGAGATGTTACGTTGGGTTAGGTTAGGTTATATTACGTTTTTGATGTATATGAAGGCCTCACGGAGACGTAGAAGCCAACAAGCCAGGAATGTGGTTAAACATTACCTCCGAGACGTTACTTTGGGTTAGGTTAGGTTATATTACGTTATTGATGTATATAAAAGCCCAACGGAAACGTAGAGGCCAACTCGCCAGGAAGGTTGTCAAATATTAGTGCCGAGAGGTTGGGTTGTGTTAGGTTAGGTTATATTACGTTATTGATGTATATAAAGGCCCCACGGAGACGTAGAGTCCAACTCGCCACGAATGTTGTGAAATATTACCGCCGAGATGTTAGGTTGGGTTAGGTTAGGTTATATTACGTTATTGATGGATATGAAGGCCTCACGGAGACGTAGAGGACAACTCGCCAGGAATGTTGTCAAATATTACCGCCGAGATGTTAGGTTGGGTTAGGTTAGGTTATATTACGTTATTGATGTATATAAAGGTCGCACGGAAACATAGAGGCCAACAAGCCAGGAATGTTGTCAAATATTACAGCCGAGATGTTACGTTGGGTTATTTTAGGTTAAATTACGTTATTGATTGATATGAATGTCCCACGGAGACGTAGAGGCCAACAAGCCAGGAATGTTGTCAAATAATAGCGCCGAAAGGTTAGGTTGGGTTAGGTTAGGTTATATTACGTTATTGATGTGTATAAAAGTCCCACGGAAACATAGAGGCCAACAAGCCAGGAATGTTGTCAAATATTACAGCCGAGATGTTACGTTGGGCTATTTTAAGTTAAACTACGTATTGATGGATATGAATGTCCCACGGAGACGTAGAGGCCAACAAGCCAGGAATGTTGTCAAATATTACAGCCGAGATGTTACGTTGGGTTAGGTTAGGTTATATTACGTTTTTGATGTATATGAATGCCTCACGGAGACGTAGAAGCCAACAAGCCAGGAATGTGGTTAAACATTACCTCCGAGACGTTACTTTGGGTTAGGTTAGGTTATATTACGTTATTGATGTATATAAAGGTCTCAGGGAAACGTAGAGGCCAACAAGCCAGGAATGTGGTTAAACACTACCTCCGAGACGTTACTTTGGGTTAGGTTAGGTTATATTACGTTATTGATGTATGTAAAAGCCCCACGGAAACGTAGAGTCCAACTCGCAAGGAATGTTGTCAAATATTACCGCCGAGGTGTTAGGTTGGGTTAGGTTAGGTTATATTACGTTATTGACGTATATAAAAGTCTCAGGGAAACGTAGAGGCCAACAAGCCAGGAATGTGGTTAAACATTACCTCCGAGACGTTACTTTGGGTTAGGTTAGGTTATATTACGTTATTGATGTATATAAAAGCCCCACGGAAACGTAGAGGCCAACTCGCCAGGAAGGTTGTCAAATATTAGTGCCGAGAGGTTGGGTTGTGTTAGGTTAGGTTATATTACGTTATTGATGTATATAAAGGCCCCACGGAGACGTAGAGTCCAACTCGCCACGAATGTTGTCAAATATTACCGCCGAGATGTTAGGTTGGGTTAGGTTAGGTTATATTACGTTATTGATGGATATGAAGGCCTCACGGAGACGTAGAGGACAACCCGCCAGGAATGTTGTCAAATATTACCGCCGAGATGCTAGGTTGGGTTAGGTTAGGTTATATTACGTTATTGATGTATATAAAGGTCGCACGGAAACATAGAGGCCAACAAGCCAGGAATGTTGTCAAATATTACAGCCGAGATGTTACGTTGGGTTATTTTAGGTTAAATTACGTTATTGATTGATATGAATGTCCCACGGAGACGTAGAGGCCAACAAGCCAGGAATGTTGTCAAATATTACAGCCGAGATGTTACGTTGGGTTAGGTTAGGTTATATTACGTTTTTGATGTATATGAAGGCCTCACGGAGACGTAGAAGCCAACAAGCCAGGAATGTGGTTAAACATTACCTCCGAGACGTTACTTTGGGTTAGGTTAGGTTATATTACGTTATTGATGTATATAAATGTCTCAGGGAAACGTAGAGGCCAACTCGCCAGGAATGTTGTCAAATATTAGTGCCGGGAGTTTGGGTTGTGTTAGGTTAGGTTATATTACGTTATTGATGTATATAAAGGCCCCACGGAGACGTAGAGGCCAACTCGCCAGGAATGTTGTCAAATATTACCGCCGAGATGTTAGGTTGGGTTAGGTTAGGTTATATTACGTTTTTGATGTATATGAAGGCCCCACGGAGACGTAGAGGCCAGCTCGCAAGGAATATAGTCAAATAATAGCGCCGAGAGGTTAGGTTGGGTTATATAAGGTTATATTACGTTATTGATGGATATGAAGGTCTCACGGATACGTAGAGGCCAACTCGCCAGGAATGTTGTCAAACATTACCGCCGAGATGTTAGGTTGGGTTAGGTTAGGTTATATTATGTTATTGATGTATATAAAAGCCCCACGGAAACGTAGAGGCCAACTCGCCAGGAAGGTTGTCAAATATTATTGCCGAGAGGTTGGGTTGTGTTAGGTTAGGTTATATTACGTTATTGATGTATATAAAGGCCCCACGGAGACGTAGAGTCCAACTCGCCACGAATGTTATCAAATATTACCGCCGAGATGCTAGGTTGGGTTAGGTTAGGTTATATTACGTTATTGATGTATATAAAGGTCGCACGGAAACATAGAGGCCAACAAGCCAGGAATGTTGTCAAATATTACAGCCGAGATGTTACGTTGGGTTATTTTAGGTTAAATTACGTTATTGATTGATATGAATGTCCCACGGAGACGTAGAGGCCAACAAGCCAGGAATGTTGTCAAATATTACAGCCGAGATGTTACGTTGGGTTAGGTTAGGTTATATTACGTTTTTGATGTATATGAAGGCCTCACGGAGACGTAGAAGCCAACAAGCCAGGAATGTGGTTAAACATTACCTCCGAGACGTTACTTTGGGTTAGGTTAGGTTATATTACGTTATTGATGTATATAAATGTCTCAGGGAAACGTAGAGGCCAACTCGCCAGGAATGTTGTCAAATATTAGTGCCGGGAGTTTGGGTTGTGTTAGGTTAGGTTATATTACGTTATTGATGTATATAAAGGCCCCACGGAGACGTAGAGGCCAACTCGCCAGGAATGTTGTCAAATATTACCGCCCAGATGTTAGGTTGGGTTAGGTTAGGTTATATTACGTTTTTGATGTATATGAAGGCCCCACGGAGACGTAGAGGCCAGCTCGCAAGGAATATTGTCAAATAATAGCGCCGAGAGGTTAGGTTGGGTTATATAAGGTTATATTACGTTATTGATGGATATGAAGGTCTCACGGATACGTAGAGGCCAACTCGCCAGGAATGTTGTCAAACATTACCGCCGAGATATTAGGTTGGGTTAGGTTAGGTTATATTACGTTATTGATGTATATAAAGGTCCCACGGAATCATAGAGTCCAACAAGACAGGAATGTTGCCAAATATTACAGCCGAGATGTTACGTTGGGTTATTTTAGGTTAAATAACGTTATTGATGGATATGAAAGTCCCACAGAGACGTAGAAGCCAACAAGCCAGGAATGTTGTTAAATATTAGTACCGAGATGTTAGGTTCGGTTAGGTTAGGTTATATTACTTTATTGATGTATATAAAGGCCCCACTGAGACATAGAGTCCAAGTCGCCAGGAATGTTGTCAAATATTACCGCCGAGATGTTAGGTTGGGATAGGTGAGGTTATATTACGTTATTGATGTATATAAAAGTCTCAGGCAAACGTAGAGGCCAACAAGCCAGGAATGTGATTAAACATTACCTCCGAGACGTTACTTTGGGTTAGGTTAGGTTATATTACGTTATTGATGTATATGAAAGCCCCACGGATACGCAGAGGCCAACTCGCCAGGAATGTTGTCAAATATTAGTGCCGAGAGGTTGGGCTGTGTTAGGTTAGGTTATATTACGTTATTGGTGTATATAAAGGCCCCACGGAGACGTAGGGGCCAACTCGCCACGAATGTTGTCAAATAATAGCGCCGAAAGGTTAGGTTGGGTTAGGTTAGGTTATATTAGGTTATTGATGTATATAAAAGTCCCACGGAGACGTAGAGGCCAACTCGCTAGGAATGTTGTCAAATAATAGCGCCGAGAGGTTAGGTTGGGTTATATAAGGTTATATTACGTTATTGATGGATATGAAGGTCTCACGGAGACGTAGAGGCCAACTCGCCAATAATGTTGTCAAACATTACCGCGGAGATGTTAGGGTGGGTTAGGTTAGGTTATATTACGTTATTAATGTATATAAAGGTCCCACGGAATCATAGAGGCCAACAAGCCAGGAAGGTTGTCAAATATTACAGCCGAGATGTTACGTTGGGCTATTTTAGGTTAAATTACGTTATTGATGGATATGAATGTCCCACGGAGACGTAGAGGCCAACAAGCCAGGAATGTTGTCAAATATTACAGCCGAGATGTTACGTTGGGTTAGGTTAGGTTATATTACGTTTTTGATGTATATGAATGCCTCACGGGGACGTAGAAGCCAACAAGCCAGGAATGTGGTTAAACATTACCTCCGAGACGTTACTTTGGGTTAGGTTAGGTTAT
This sequence comes from Xylocopa violacea, assembly GCA_963969225.1. Classification (NCBI taxonomy): domain Eukaryota; kingdom Metazoa; phylum Arthropoda; class Insecta; order Hymenoptera; family Apidae; genus Xylocopa; species Xylocopa violacea. The sequence goes on along the minus strand of CAXAJV010000741.1, from coordinate 806,444 downwards.
ATTACGTTACTGATGTATGTAAAAGCCCCACGGAAACGTAGAGTCCAACTCGCAAGGAATGTTGTCAAATATTACCGCCGAGGTGTTAGGTTGGGTTAGGTTAGGTTATATTACGTTAATGACGTATATAAAAGTCTCAGGGAAACGTAGAGGCCAACAAGCCAGGAATGTGGTTAAACATTACCTCCGAGACGTTACTTTGGGTTAGGTTAGGTTATATTACGTTATTGATGTATATAAAAGCCCCACGGAAACGTAGAGGCCAACTCGCCAGGAAGGTTGTCAAATATTAGTGCCGAGAGGTTGGGTTGTGTTAGGTTAGGTTATATTACGTTATTGATGTATATAAAGGCCCCACGGAGACGTAGAGTCCAACTCGCCACGAATGTTGTCAAATATTACCGCCGAGATGTTAGGTTGGGTTAGGTTAGGTTATATTACGTTATTGATGGATATGAAGGCCTCACGGAGACGTAGAGGACAACTCGCCAGGAATGTTGTCAAATATTACCGCCGAGATGTTAGGTTGGGTTAGGTTAGGTTATATTACGTTATTGATGTATATAAAGGTCGCACGGAAACATAGAGGCCAACAAGCCAGGAATGTTGTCAAATATTACAGCCGAGATGTTACGTTGGGTTATTTTAGGTTAAATTACGTTATTGATTGATATGAATGTCCCACGGAGACGTAGAGGCCAACAAGCCAGGAATGTTGTCAAATAATAGCGCCGAAAGGTTAGTTTGGGTTAGGTTAGGTTATATTACGTTATTGATGTATATAAAGGTCCCACGGAATCATAGAGTCCAACAAGCCAGGAATGTTGTCAAATATTACAGCCGAGATGTTACGTTGGGTTATTTTAGGTTAAATAACGTTATTGATGGATATGAAAGTCCCACAGAGACGTAGAAGCCAACAAGCCAGGAATGTTGTTAAATATTAGTACCGAGATGTTAGGTTGGGTTAGGTTAGGTTATATTACTTTATTGATGTATATAAAGGCCCCACTGAGACATAGAGTCCAAGTCGCCAGGAATGTTGTCAAATATTACCGCCGAGATGCTAGGTTGGGATAGGTGAGGTTATATTACGTTATTGACGTATATAAAAGTCTCAGGCAAACGTAGAGGCCAACAAGCCAGGAATGTGATTAAACATTACCTCCGAGACGTTACTTTGGGTTAGGTTAGGTTATATTACGTTATTGATGTATATGAAAGCCCCACGGATACGTAGAGGCCAACTCGCCAGGAATGTTGTCAAATATTAGTGCCGAGAGGTTGGGTTGTGTTAGGTTAGGTTATATTACGTTATTGGTGTATATAAAGGCCCCACGGAGACGTACGGGCCAACTCGCCACGAATGTTGTCAAATAATAGCGCCGAAAGGTTAGGTTGGGTTAGGTTAGGTTATATTACGTTATTGATGTATATAAAAGTCCGACGGAGACGTAGAGTCCAACTCGCCAGGAATGTAGTCAAATATTACAGCCGAGATGTTACGTTGGGTTAGGTTAGGTTATATTACGTTTTTGATGTATATGAAGGCCTCACGGAGACGTAGAAGCCAACAAGCCAGGAATGTGGTTAAACATTACCTCCGAGACGTTACTTTGGGTTAGGTTAGGTTATATTACGTTATTGATGTATATAAAAGCCCCACGGAAACGTAGAGGCCAACTCATCAGGAAGGTTGTCAAATATTAGTGCCGAGAGGTTGGGTTGTGTTAGGTTAGGTTATATTACGTTATTGATGTATATAAAGGCCCCACGGAGACGTAGAGTCCAACTCGCCACGAATGTTGTCAAATATTACCGCCGAGATGTTAGGTTGGGTTAGGTTAGGTTATATTACGTTATTGATGGATATGAAGGCCTCACGGAGACGTAGAGGACAACTCGCCAGGAATGTTGTCAAATATTACCGCCGAGATGTTAGGTTGGGTTAGGTTAGGTTATATTACGTTATTGATGTATATAAAGGTCGCACGGAAACATAGAGGCCAACAAGCCAGGAATGTTGTCAAATATTACAGCCGAGATGTTACGTTGGGTTATTTTAGGTTAAATTACGTTATTGATTGATATGAATGTCCCACGGAGACGTAGAGGCCAACAAGCCAGGAATGTTGTCAAATAATAGCGCCGAAAGGTTAGGTTGGGTTAGGTTAGGTTATATTACGTTATTGATGTGTATAAAAGTCCCACGGAAACATAGAGGCCAACAAGCCAGGAATGTTGTCAAATATTACAGCCGAGATGTTACGTTGGGCTATTTTAAGTTAAATTACGTATTGATGGATATGAATGTCCCACGGAGACGTAGAGGCCAACAAGCCAGGAATGTTGTCAAATATTACAGCCGAGATGTTACGTTGGGTTAGGTTAGGTTATATTACGTTTTTGATGTATATGAATGCCTCACGGAGACGTAGAAGCCAACAAGCCAGGAATGTGGTTAAACATTACCTCCGAGACGTTACTTTGGGTTAGGTTAGGTTATATTACGTTATTGATGTATATAAAGGTCTCAGGGAAACGTAGAGGCCAACAAGCCAGGAATGTGGTTAAACACTACCTCCGAGACGTTACTTTGGGTTAGGTTAGGTTACATTACGTTATTGATGTATGTAAAGGCCCCACGGAAACGTAGAGTCCAACTCGCAAGGAATGTTGTCAAATATTACCGCCGAGGTGTTAGGTTGGGTTAGGTTAGGTTATATTACGTTATTGACGTATATAAAAGTCTCAGGGAAACGTAGAGGCCAACAAGCCAGGAATGTGGTTAAACATTACCTCCGAGACGTTACTTTGGGTTAGGTTAGGTTATATTACGTTATTGATGTATATAAAAGCCCCACGGAAACGTAGAGGCCAACTCGCCAGGAAGGTTGTCAAATATTAGTGCCGAGAGGTTGGGTTATGTTAGGTTAGGTTATATTACGTTATTGATGTATATAAAGGCCCCACGGAGACGTAGAGTCCAACTCGCCACGAATATTGTCAAATAATAGCGCCGAGAGGTTAGGTTGGGTTATATAAGGTTATATTACGTTATTGATGGATATGAAGGTCTCACGGATACGTAGAGGCCAACTCGCCAGGAATGTTGTCAAACATTACCGCCGAGATGTTAGGTTGGGTTAGGTTAGGTTATATTACGTTATTGATGTATATAAAGGTCCCACGGAATCATAGAGTCCAACAAGCCAGGAATTTTGTCAAATATTACAGCCGAGATGTTACGTTGGGCTATTTTAGGTTATATTACGTTATTGATGGATATGAATGTCCCACGGAGACGTAGAGGCCAACAAGCCAGGAATGTTGTCAAATATTACAGCCGAGATGTTACGTTGGGTTAGGTTAGGTTATATTACGTTTTTGATGTATATGAAGGCCTCACGGAGACGTAGAAGCCAACAAGCCAGGAATGTGGTTAAACATTACCTCCGAGAAGTTACTTTGGGTTAGGTTAGGTTATATTACGTTATTGATGTATATAAAAGCCCCACGGAAACGTAGAGGCCAACTCGCCAGGAATGTTGTCAAATATTAGTGCCGAGAGGTTGGGTTGTGTTAGGTTAGGTTATATTACGTTATTGGTGTATATAAAGGCCCCACGGAGACGTAGAGGCGAACTTGCCAGGAATGTTGTCAAATAATAGCGCCGAAAGGTTAGGTTGGGTTAGGTTAGGTTATATTAGGTTATTGATGTATATAAAAGTCCCACGGAGACGTAGAGGCCAACTCGCTAGGAATGTTGTCAAATAATAGCGCCGAGAGGTTAGGTTGGGTTATATAAGGTTATATTACGTTATTGATGGATATGAAGGTCTCACGGAGACGTAGAGGCCAACTCGCCAGTAATGTTGTCAAACATTACCGCGGAGATGTTAGGGTGGGTTAGGTTAGGTTATATTACGTTATTAATGTATATAAAGGTCCCACGGAATCATAGAGGCCAACAAGCCAGGAATGTTGTCAAATATTACAGCCGAGATGTTACGTTGGGCTATTTTAGGTTAAATTACGTTATTGATGGATATGAATGTCCCACGGAGACGTAGAGGCCAACAAGCCAGGAATGTTGTCAAATATTACAGCCGAGATGTTACGTTGGGTTAGGTTAGGTTATATTACGTTTTTGATGTATATGAATGCCTCACGGAGACGTAGAAGCCAACAAGCCAGGAATGTGGTTAAACATTACCTCCGAGACGTTACTTTGGGTTAGGTTAGGTTATATTACGTTATTGATGTATATAAAGGTCTCAGGGAAACGTAGAGGCCAACAAGCCAGGAATGTGGTTAAACACTACCTCCGAGACGTTACTTTGGGTTAGGTTAGGTTACATTACGTTATTGATGTATGTAAAGGCCCCACGGAAACGTAGAGTCCAACTCGCAAGGAATGTTGTCAAATATTACCGCCGAGGTGTTAGGTTGGGTTAGGTTAGGTTATATTACGTTATTGACGTATATAAAAGTCTCAGGGAAACGTAGAGGCCAACAAGCCAGGAATGTGGTTAAACATTACCTCCGAGACGTTACTTTGGGTTAGGTTAGGTTATATTACGTTATTGATGTATATAAAAGCCCCACGGAAACGTAGAGGCCAACTCGCCAGGAATGTTGTCAAATATTAGTGCCGAGAGGTTGGGTTGTGTTAGGTTAGGTTATATTACGTTATTGGTGTATATAAAGGCCCCACGGAGACGTAGAGGCGAACTTGCCAGGAATGTTGTCAAATAATAGCGCCGAAAGGTTAGGTTGGGTTAGGTTAGGTTATATTAGGTTATTGATGTATATAAAAGTCCCACGGAGACGTAGAGGCCAACTCGCTAGGAATGTTGTCAAATAATAGCGCCGAGAGGTTAGGTTGGGTTATATAAGGTTATATTACGTTATTGATGGATATGAAGGTCTCACGGAGACGTAGAGGCCAACTCGCCAGTAATGTTGTCAAACATTACCGCGGAGATGTTAGGGTGGGTTAGGTTAGGTTATATTACGTTATTAATGTATATAAAGGTCCCACGGAATCATAGAGGCCAACAAGCCAGGAATGTTGTCAAATATTACAGCCGAGATGTTACGTTGGGCTATTTTAGGTTAAATTACGTTATTGATGGATATGAATGTCCCACGGAGACGTAGAGGCCAACAAGCCAGGAATGTTGTCAAATATTACAGCCGAGATGTTACGTTGGGTTAGGTTAGGTTATATTACGTTTTTGATGTATATGAATGCCTCACGGAGACGTAGAAGCCAACAAGCCAGGAATGTGGTTAAACATTACCTCCGAGACGTTACTTTGGGTTAGGTTAGGTTATATTACGTTATTGATGTATATAAAGGTCTCAGGGAAACGTAGAGGCCAACAAGCCAGGAATGTGGTTAAACACTACCTCCGAGACGTTACTTTGGGTTAGGTTAGGTTACATTACGTTATTGATGTATGTAAAGGCCCCACGGAAACGTAGAGTCCAACTCGCAAGGAATGTTGTCAAATATTACCGCCGAGGTGTTAGGTTGGGTTAGGTTAGGTTATATTACGTTATTGACGTATATAAAAGTCTCAGGGAAACGTAGAGGCCAACAAGCCAGGAATGTGGTTAAACATTACCTCCGAGACGTTACTTTGGGTTAGGTTAGGTTATATTACGTTATTGATGTATATAAAAGCCCCACGGAAACGTAGAGGCCAACTCGCCAGGAAGGTTGTCAAATATTAGTGCCGAGAAGTTGGGTTATGTTAGGTTAGGTTATATTACGTTATTGATGTATATAAAGGCCCCACGGAGACGTAGAGTCCAACTCGCCACGAATATTGTCAAATAATAGCGCCGAGAGGTTAGGTTGGGTTATATAAGGTTATATTACGTTATTGATGGATATGAAGGTCTCACGGATACGTAGAGGCCAACTCGCCAGGAATGTTGTCAAACATTACCGCCGAGATGTTAGGTTGGGTTAGGTTAGGTTATATTACGTTATTGATGTATATAAAGGTCCCACGGAATCATAGAGTCCAACAAGCCAGGAATGTTGTCAAATATTACAGCCGAGATGTTACGTTGGGCTATTTTAGGTTATATTACGTTATTGATGGATATGAATGTCCCACGGTGACGTAGAGGCCAACAAGCCAGGAATGTTGTCAAATATTACAGCCGAGATGTTACGTTGGGTTAGGTTAGGTTATATTACGTTTTTGATGTATATAAAAGCCCCACGGAAACGTAGAGGCCAACTCGCCAGGAAGGTTGTCAAATATTAGTGCCGAGAGGTTGGGTTGTGTTAGGTTAGGTTATATTACGTTATTGATGTATATAAAGGCCCCACGGAGACGTAGAGTCCAACTCGCCACGAATGTAGTCAAATATTACCGCCGAGATGTTAGGTTGGGTTAGGTTAGGTTATATTACGTTATTGATGGATATGAAGGCCTCACGGAGACGTAGAGGACAACTCGCCAGGAATGTTGTCAAATATTACCGCCGAGGTGTTAGGTTGGGTTAGGTTAGGTTATATTACGTTATTGATGTATATAAAGGTCCCACGGAATCATAGATTCCAACAAGCCAGGAATGTTGTCAAATATTACAGCCGAGATGTTACGTTGGGCTATTTTAGGTTAAATTACGTTATTGATGGATATGAATGTCCCACGGAGACGTAGAGGCCAACAAGCCAGGAATGTTGTCAAATATTACAGCCGAGATGTTACGTTGGGTTAGGTTAGGTTATATTACGTTTTTGATGTATATGAAGGCCTCACGGAGACGTAGAAGCCAACAAGCCAGGAATGTGGTTAAACATTACCTCCGAGAAGTTACTTTGGGTTAGGTTAGGTTATATTACGTTATTGATGTATATAAGAGCCCCACGGAAACGTAGAGGCCAACTCGCCAGGAATGTTGTCAAATATTAGTGCCGAGAGGTTGGGTTGTGTTAGGTTAGGTTATATTACGTTATTGGTGTATATAAAGGCCCCACGGAGACGTAGAGGCGAACTTGCCAGGAATGTTGTCAAATAATAGCGCCGAAAGGTTAGGTTGGGTTAGGTTAGGTTATATTAGGTTATTGATGTATATAAAAGTCCCACGGAGACGTAGAGGCCAACTCGCTAGGAATGTTGTCAAATAATAGCGCCGAGAGGTTAGGTTGGGTTATATAAGGTTATATTACGTTATTGATGGATATGAAGGTCTCACGGAGACGTAGAGGCCAACTCGCCAGGAATGTTGTCAAATATTACCGCCGAGGTGTTAGGTTGGGTTAGGTTAGGTTATATTACGTTATTGATGTATATAAAGGTCCCACGGAATCATAGAGGCCAACAAGCCAGGAATGTTGTCAAATATTACAGCCGAGATGTTACGTTGGGCTATTTTAGGTTAAATTACGTTATTGATGGATATGAATGTCCCACGGAGACGTAGAGGCCAACAAGCCAGGAATGTTGTCAAATATTACAGCCGAGATGTTACGTTGGGTTAGGTTAGGTTATATTACGTTTTTGATGTATATGAATGCCTCACGGAGACGTAGAAGCCAACAAGCCAGGAATGTGGTTAAACATTACCTCCGAGACGTTACTTTGGGTTAGGTTAGGTTATATTACGTTATTGATGTATGTAAAAGCCCCACGGAAACGTAGAGTCCAACTCGCAAGGAATGTTGTCAAATATTACCGCCGAGGTGTTAGGTTGGGTTAGGTTAGGTTATATTACGTTATTGACGTATATAAAAGTCTCAGGGAAACGTAGAGGCCAACAAGCCAGGAATGTGGTTAAACATTACCTCCGAGACGTTACTTTGGGTTAGGTTAGGTTATATTACGTTATTGATGTATATAAAAGCCCCACGGAAACGTAGAGGCCAACTCGCCAGGAAGGTTGTCAAATATTAGTGCCGAGAGGTTGGGTTATGTTAGGTTAGGTTATATTACGTTATTGATGTATATAAAGGCCCCACGGAGACGTAGAGTCCAACTCGCCACGAATATTGTCAAATAATAGCGCCGAGAGGTTAGGTTGGGTTATATAAGGTTATATTACGTTATTGATGGATATGAAGGTCTCACGGATACGTAGAGGCCAACTCGCCAGGAATGTTGTCAAACATTACCGCCGAGATGTTAGGTTGGGTTAGGTTAGGTTATATTACGTTATTGATGTATATAAAGGTCCCACGGAATCATAGAGTCCAACAAGCCAGGAATGTTGTCAAATATTACAGCCGAGATGTTACGTTGGGCTATTTTAGGTTATATTACGTTATTGATGGATATGAATGTCCCACGGAGACGTAGAGGCCAACAAGCCAGGAATGTTGTCAAATATTACAGCCGAGATGTTACGTTGGGTTAGGTTAGGTTATATTACGTTTTTGATGTATATAAAAGCCCCACGGAAACGTAGAGGCCAACTCGCCAGGAAGGTTGTCAAATATTAGTGCCGAGAGGTTGGGTTGTGTTAGGTTAGGTTATATTACGTTATTGATGTATATAAAGGCCCCACGGAGACGTAGAGTCCAACTCGCCACGAATGTAGTCAAATATTACCGCCGAGATGTTAGGTTGGGTTAGGTTAGGTTATATTACGTTATTGATGGATATGAAGGCCTCACGGAGACGTAGAGGACAACTCGCCAGGAATGTTGTCAAATATTACCGCCGAGGTGTTAGGTTGGGTTAGGTTAGGTTATATTACGTTATTGATGTATATAAAGGTCGCACGGAAACATAGAGGCCAACAAGCCAGGAATGTTGTCAAATATTACAGCCGAGATGTTACGTTGGGTTATTTTAGGTTAAATTACGTTATTGATTGATATGAATGTCCCACGGAGACGTAGAGGCCAACAAGCCAGGAATGTTGTCAAATATTACAGCCGAGATGTTACGTTGGGTTAGGTTAGGTTATATTACGTTTTTGATGTATATGAAGGCCTCACGGAGACGTAGAAGCCAACAAGCCAGGAATGTGGTTAAACATTACCTCCGAGAAGTTACTTTGCGTTAGGTTAGGTTATATTACGTTATTGATGTATATAAAAGCCCCACGGAAACGTAGAGGCCAACTCGCCAGGAATGTTGTCAAATATTAGTGCCGAGAGGTTGGGTTGTGTTAGGTTAGGTTATATTACGTTATTGGTGTATATAAAGGCCCCACGGAGACGTAGAGGCGAACTTGCCAGGAATGTTGTCAAATAATAGCGCCGAAAGGTTAGGTTGGGTTAGGTTAGGTTATATTAGGTTATTGATGTATATAAAAGTCCCACGGAGACGTAGAGGCCAACTCGCTAGGAATGTTGTCAAATAATAGCGCCGAGAGGTTAGGTTGGGTTATATAAGGTTATATTACGTTATTGATGGATATGAAGGTCTCACGGAGACGTAGAGGCCAACTCGCCAGTAATGTTGTCAAACATTACCGCGGAGATGTTAGGGTGGGTTAGGTTAGGTTATATTACGTTATTAATGTATATAAAGGTCCCACGGAATCATAGAGGCCAACAAGCCAGGAATGTTGTCAAATATTACAGCCGAGATGTTACGTTGGGCTATTTTAGGTTAAATTACGTTATTGATGGATATGAATGTCCCACGGAGACGTAGAGGCCAACAAGCCAGGAATGTTGTCAAATATTACAGCCGAGATGTTACGTTGGGTTAGGTTAGGTTATATTACGTTTTTGATGTATATGAATGCCTCACGGAGACGTAGAAGCCAACAAGCCAGGAATGTGGTTAAACATTACCTCCGAGACGTTACTTTGGGTTAGGTTAGGTTATATTACGTTATTGATGTATATAAAGGTCTCAGGGAAACGTAGAGGCCAACAAGCCAGGAATGTGGTTAAACACTACCTCCGAGACGTTACTTTGGGTTAGGTTAGGTTACATTACGTTATTGATGTATGTAAAGGCCCCACGGAAACGTAGAGTCCAACTCGCAAGGAATGTTGTCAAATATTACCGCCGAGGTGTTAGGTTGGGTTAGGTTAGGTTATATTACGTTATTGACGTATATAAAAGTCTCAGGGAAACGTAGAGGCCAACAAGCCAGGAATGTGGTTAAACATTACCTCCGAGACGTTACTTTGGGTTAGGTTAGGTTATATTACGTTATTGATGTATATAAAAGCCCCACGGAAACGTAGAGGCCAACTCGCCAGGAAGGTTGTCAAATATTAGTGCCGAGAGGTTGGGTTATGTTAGGTTAGGTTATATTACGTTATTGATGTATATAAAGGCCCCACGGAGACGTAGAGTCCAACTCGCCACGAATATTGTCAAATAATAGCGCCGAGAGGTTAGGTTGGGTTATATAAGGTTATATTACGTTATTGATGGATATGAAGGTCTCACGGATACGTAGAGGCCAACTCGCCAGGAATGTTGTCAAACATTACCGCCGAGATGTTAGGTTGGGTTAGGTTAGGTTATATTACGTTATTGATGTATATAAAGGTCCCACGGAATCATAGAGTCCAACAAGCCAGGAATTTTGTCAAATATTACAGCCGAGATGTTACGTTGGGCTATTTTAGGTTATATTACGTTATTGATGGATATGAATGTCCCACGGAGACGTAGAGGCCAACAAGCCAGGAATGTTGTCAAATATTACAGCCGAGATGTTACGTTGGGTTAGGTTAGGTTATATTACGTTTTTGATGTATATAAAAGCCCCACGGAAACGTAGAGGCCAACTCGCCAGGAAGGTTGTCAAATATTAGTGCCGAGAGGTTGGGTTGTGTTAGGTTAGGTTATATTACGTTATTGATGTATATAAAGGCCCCACGGAGACGTAGAGTCCAACTCGCCACGAATGTAGTCAAATATTACCGCCGAGATGTTAGGTTGGGTTAGGTTAGGTTATATTACGTTATTGATGGATATGAAGGCCTCACGGAGACGTAGAGGACAACTCGCCAGGAATGTTGTCAAATATTACCGCCGAGGTGTTACGTTGGGTTAGGTTAGGTTATATTACGTTTTTGATGTATATGAAGGCCTCACGGAGACGTAGAAGCCAACAAGCCAGGAATGTGGTTAAACATTACCTCCGAGAAGTTACTTTGGGTTAGGTTAGGTTATATTACGTTATTGATGTATATAAAAGCCCCACGGAAACGTAGAGGCCAACTCGCCAGGAATGTTGTCAAATATTAGTGCCGAGAGGTTGGGTTGTGTTAGGTTAGGTTATATTACGTTATTGGTGTATATAAAGGCCCCACGGAGACGTAGAGGCGAACTTGCCAGGAATGTTGTCAAATAATAGCGCCGAAAGGTTAGGTTGGGTTAGGTTAGGTTATATTAGGTTATTGATGTATATAAAAGTCCCACGGAGACGTAGAGGCCAACTCGCTAGGAATGTTGTCAAATAATAGCGCCGAGAGGTTAGGTTGGGTTATATAAGGTTATATTACGTTATTGATGGATATGAAGGTCTCACGGAGACGTAGAGGCCAACTCGCCAGGAATGTTGTCAAATATTACCGCCGAGGTGTTAGGTTGGGTTAGGTTAGGTTATATTACGTTATTGATGTATATAAAGGTCCCACGGAATCATAGAGGCCAACAAGCCAGGAATGTTGTCAAATATTACAGCCGAGATGTTACGTTGGGCTATTTTAGGTTAAATTACGTTATTGATGGATATGAATGTCCCACGGAGACGTAGAGGCCAACAAGCCAGGAATGTTGTCAAATATTACAGCCGAGATGTTACGTTGGGTTAGGTTAGGTTATATTACGTTTTTGATGTATATGAATGCCTCACGGAGACGTAGAAGCCAACAAGCCAGGAATGTGGTTAAACATTACCTCCGAGACGTTACTTTGGGTTAGGTTAGGTTATATTACGTTATTGATGTATATAAAGGTCTCAGGGAAACGTAGAGGCCAACAAGCCAGGAATGTGGTTAAACACTACCTCCGAGACGTTACTTTGGTTTAGGTTAGGTTATATTACGTTATTGATGTATGTAAAAGCCCCACGGAAACGTAGAGTCCAACTCGCAAGGAATGTTGTCAAATATTACCGCCGAGGTGTTAGGTTGGGTTAGGTTAGGTTATATTACGTTATTGACGTATATAAAAGTCTCAGGGAAACGTAGAGGCCAACAAGCCAGGAATGTGGTTAAACATTACCTCCGAGACGTTACTTTGGGTTAGGTTAGGTTATATTACGTTATTGATGTATATAAAAGCCCCACGGAAACGTAGAGGCCAACTCGCCAGGAAGGTTGTCAAATATTAGTGCCGAGAGGTTGGGTTATGTTAGGTTAGGTTATATTACGTTATTGATGTATATAAAGGCCCCACGGAGACGTAGAGTCCAACTCGCCACGAATATTGTCAAATAATAGCGCCGAGAGGTTAGGTTGGGTTATATAAGGTTATATTACGTTATTGATGGATATGAAGGTCTCACGGATACGTAGAGGCCAACTCGCCAGGAATGTTGTCAAACATTACCGCCGAGATGTTAGGTTGGGTTAGGTTAGGTTATATTACGTTATTGATGTATATAAAGGTCCCACGGAATCATAGAGTCCAACAAGCCAGGAATGTTGTCAAATATTACAGCCGAGATGTTACGTTGGGCTATTTTAGGTTATATTACGTTATTGATGGATATGAATGTCCCACGGAGACGTAGAGGCCAACAAGCCAGGAATGTTGTCAAATATTACAGCCGAGATGTTACGTTGGGTTAGGTTAGGTTATATTACGTTTTTGATGTATATAAAAGCCCCACGGAAACGTAGAGGCCAACTCGCCAGGAAGGTTGTCAAATATTAGTGACGAGAGGTTGGGTTGTGTTAGGTTAGGTTATATTACGTTATTGATGTATATAAAGGCCCCACGGAGACGTAGAGTCCAACTCGCCACGAATGTAGTCAAATATTACCGCCGAGATGTTAGGTTGGGTTAGGTTAGGTTATATTACGTTATTGATGGATATGAAGGCCTCACGGAGACGTAGAGGACAACTCGCCAGGAATGTTGTCAAATATTACCGCCGAGGTGTTAGGTTGGGTTAGGTTAGGTTATATTACGTTATTGATGTATATAAAGGTCGCACGGAAACATAGAGGCCAACAAGCCAGGAATGTTGTCAAATATTACAGCCGAGATGTTACGTTGGGTTATTTTAGGTTAAATTACGTTATTGATTGATATGAACGTCCCACGGAGACGTAGAGGCCAACAAGCCAGGAATGTTGTCAAATATTACAGCCGAGATGTTACGTTGGGTTAGGTTAGGTTATATTACGTTTTTGATGTATATGAAGGCCTCACGGAGACGTAGAAGCCAACAAGCCAGGAATGTGGTTAAACATTACCTCCGAGACGTTACTTTGGCTTAGGTTAGGTTATATTACGTTATTGATGTATATAAAGGTCTCAGGGAAACGTAGAGGCCAACTCGCCAGGAATGTTGTCAAATATTAGTGCCGGGAGTTTGGGTTGTGTTAGGTTAGGTTATATTACGTTATTGATGTATATAAAGGCCCCACGGAGACGTAGAGGCCAACTCGCCAGGAATGTTGTCAAATATTACCGCCGAGATGTTAGGTTGGGTTAGGTTAGGTTATATTACGTTTTTGATGTATATGAAGGCCCCACGGAGACGTAGAGGCCAGCTCGCAAGGAATATTGTCAAATAATAGCGCCGAGAGGTTAGGTTGGGTTATATAAGGTTATATTACGTTATTGATGGATATGAAGGTCTCACGGATACGTAGAGGCCAACTCGCCAGGAATGTTGTCAAACATTACCGCCGAGATGTTAGGTTAGGTTAGGTCAGGTTATATTACGTTATTGATGTATATAAAGGTCCCACGGAATCATAGAGTCCAACAAGCCAGGAATGTTGTCAAATATTACAGCCGAGATGTTACGTTGGGTTATTTTAGGTTAAATAACGTTATTGATGGATATGAAAGTCCCACAGAGACGTAGAAGCCAACAAGCCAGGAATGTTGTTAAATATTAGTACCGAGATGTTAGGTTGGGTTAGGTTAGGTTATATTACTTTATTGATGTATATAAAGGCCCCACTGAGACATAGAGTCCAAGTCGCCAGGAATGTTGTCAAATATTACCGCCGAGATGTTAGGTTGGGATAGGTGAGGTTATATTACGTTATTGACGTATATAAAAGTCTCAGGCAAACGTAGAGGCCAACAAGCCAGGAATGTGATTAAACATTACCTCCGAGACGTTACTTTGGGTTAGGTTAGGTTATATTACGTTATTGATGTATATGAAAGCCCCACGGATACGTAGAGGCCAACTCGCCAGGAATGTTGTCAAATATTAGTGCCGAGAGGTTGGGTTGGGATAGGTTAGGTTATATTACGTTATTGATGTATATAAAGGTCGCACGGAAACATAGAGGCCAACAAGCCAGGAATGTTGTCAAATATTACAGCCGAGATGTTACGTTGGGTTATTTTAGGTTAAATTACGTTATTGATTGATATGAATGTCCCACGGAGACGTAGAGGCCAACAAGCCAGGAATGTTGTCAAATAATAGCGCCGAAAGGTTAGGTTGGGTTAGGTTAGGTTATATTACGTTATTGATGTGTATAAAAGTCCCACGGAAACATAGAGGCCAACAAGCCAGGAATGTTGTCAAATATTACAGCCGAGATGTTACGTTGGGCTATTTTAGGTTAAATTACGTTATTGATGGATATGAATGTCCCACGGAGACGTAGAGGCCAACAAGCCAGGAATGTTGTCAAATATTACAGCCGAGATGTTACGTTGGGTTAGGTTAGGTTATATTACGTTTTTGGTGTATATGAAGGCCTCACGGAGACGTAGAAGCCAACAAGCCAGGAATGTGGTTAAACATTACCTCCGAGAAGTTACTTTGGGTTAGGTTAGGTTATATTACGTTATTGATGTATATAAAAGCCCCACGGAAACGTAGAGGCCAACTCGCCAGGAATGTTGTCAAATATTAGTGCCGAGAGGTTGGGTTGTGTTAGGTTAGGTTATATTACGTTATTGGTGTATATAAAGGCCCCACGGAGACGTAGAGGCGAACTTGCCAGGAATGTTGTCAAATATTAGTGCCGGGAGTTTGGGTTGTGTTAGGTTAGGTTATATTACGTTATTGATGTATATAAAGGCCCCACGGACACGTAGAGGCCAACTCGCCAGGAATGTTGTCAAATATTACCGCCGAGATGTTAGGTTGGGTTACGTTAGGTTATATTACGTTTTTGATGTATATGAAGGCCCCACGGAGACGTAGAGGCCAGCTCGCAAGGAATATTGTCAAATAATAGCGCCGAGAGGTTAGGTTGGGTTATATAAGGTTATATTACGTTATTGATGGATATGAAGGCCTCACGGAGACGTAGAGGACAACTCGCCAGGAATGTTGTCAAATATTACCGCCGAGGTGTTAGGTTGGGTTAGGTTAGGTTATATTACGTTATTGATGTATATAAAGGTCCCACGGAATCATAGAGTCCAACAAGCCAGGAATGTTGTCAAATATTACAGCCGAGATGTTACGTTGGGCTATTTTAGGTTAAATTACGTTATTGATGGATATGAATGTCCCACGGAGACGTAGAGGCCAACAAGCCAGGAATGTTGTCAAATATTACAGCCGAGATGTTACGTTGGGTTAGGTTAGGTTATATTACGTTTTTGATGTATATGAAGGCCTCACGGAGACGTAGAAGCCAACAAGCCAGGAATGTGGTTAAACATTACCTCCGAGAAGTTACTTTGGGTTAGGTTAGGTTATATTACGTTATTGATGTATATAAAAGCCCCACGGAAACGTAGAGGCCAACTCGCCAGGAATGTTGTCAAATATTAGTGCCGAGAGGTTGGGTTGTGTTAGGTTAGGTTATATTACGTTATTGGTGTATATAAAGGCCCCACGGAGACGTAGAGGCGAACTTGCCAGGAATGTTGTCAAATAATAGCGCCGAAAGGTTAGGTTGGGTTAGGTTAGGTTATATTAGGTTATTGATGTATATAAAAGTCCCACGGAGACGTAGAGGCCAACTCGCTAGGAATGTTGTCAAATAATAGCGCCGAGAGGTTAGGTTGGGTTATATAAGGTTATATTACGTTATTGATGGATATGAAGGTCTCACGGAGACGTAGAGGCCAACTCGCCAGGAATGTTGTCAAATATTACCGCCGAGGTGTTAGGTTGGGTTAGGTTAGGTTATATTACGTTATTGATGTATATAAAGGTCCCACGGAATCATAGAGGCCAACAAGCCAGGAATGTTGTCAAATATTACAGCCGAGATGTTACGTTGGGCTATTTTAGGTTAAATTACGTTATTGATGGATATGAATGTCCCACGGAGACGTAGAGGCCAACAAGCCAGGAATGTTGTCAAATATTACAGCCGAGATGTTACGTTGGGTTAGGTTAGGTTATATTACGTTTTTGATGTATATGAATGCCTCACGGAGACGTAGAAGCCAACAAGCCAGGAATGTGGTTAAACATTACCTCCGAGACGTTACTTTGGGTTAGGTTAGGTTATATTACGTTATTGATGTATATAAAGGTCTCAGGGAAACGTAGAGGCCAACAAGCCAGGAATGTGGTTAAACACTACCTCCGAGACGTTACTTTGGGTTAGGTTAGGTTATATTACGTTATTGATGTATATAAAAGCCCCACGGAAACGTAGAGGCCAACTCGCCAGGAAGGTTGTCAAATATTAGTGCCGAGAGGTTGGGTTATGTTAGGTTAGGTTATATTACGTTATTGATGTATATAAAGGCCCCACGGAGACGTAGAGTCCAACTCGCCACGAATATTGTCAAATAATAGCGCCGAGAGGTTAGGTTGGGTTATATAAGGTTATATTACGTTATTGATGGATATGAAGGTCTCACGGATACGTAGAGGCCAACTCGCCAGGAATGTTGTCAAACATTACCGCCGAGATGTTAGGTTGGGTTAGGTTAGGTTATATTACGTTATTGATGTATATAAAGGTCCCACGGAATCATAGAGTCCAACAAGCCAGGAATGTTGTCAAATATTACAGCCGAGATGTTACGTTGGGCTATTTTAGGTTATATTACGTTATTGATGGATATGAATGTCCCACGGAGACGTAGAGGCCAACAAGCCAGGAATGTTGTCAAATATTACAGCCGAGATGTTACGTTGGGTTAGGTTAGGTTATATTACGTTTTTGATGTATATAAAAGCCCCACGGAAACGTAGAGGCCAACAAGCCAGGAATGTGGTTAAACATTACCTCCGAGACGTTACTTTGGGTTAGGTTAGGTTATATTACGTTATTGATGTATATAAAAGCCCCACGGAAACGTAGAGGCCAACTCGCCAGGAAGGTTGTCAAATATTAGTGCCGAGAGGTTGGGTTATGTTAGGTTAGGTTATATTACGTTATTGATGTATATAAAGGCCCCACGGAGACGTAGAGTCCAACTCGCCACGAATATTGTCAAATAATAGCGCCGAGAGGTTAGGTTGGGTTATATAAGGTTATATTACGTTATTGATGGATATGAAGGTCTCACGGATACGTAGAGGCCAACAAGCCAGGAATGTTGTCAAATATTACAGCCGAGATGTTACGTTGGGTTATTTTAGGTTAAATAACGTTATTGATGGATATGAAAGTCCCACAGAGACGTAGAAGCCAACAAGCCAGGAATGTTGTTAAATATTAGTACCGAGATGTTAGGTTGGGTTAGGTTAGGTTATATTACTTTATTGATGTATATAAAGGCCCCACTGAGACATAGAGTCCAAGTCGCCAGGAATGTTGTCAAATATTACCGCCGAGATGTTAGGTTGGGATAGGTGAGGTTATATTACGTTATTGACGTATATAAAAGTCTCAGGCAAACGTAGAGGCCAACAAGCCAGGAATGTGATTAAACATTACCTCCGAGACGTTACTTTGGGTTAGGTTAGGTTATATTACGTTATTGATGTATATGAAAGCCCCACGGATACGTAGAGGCCAACTCGCCAGGAATGTTGTCAAATATTAGTGCCGAGAGGTTGGGTTGTGTTAGGTTAGGTTATATTACGTTATTGGTGTATATAAAGGCCCCACGGAGACGTAGGGGCCAACTCGCCACGAATGTTGTCAAATGATAGCGCCGAAAGGTTAGGTTGGGTTAGGTTAGGTTATATTACGTTATTGCTGTATATAAAAGTCCGACGGAGACGTAGAGTCCAACTCGCCAGGAATGTAGTCAAATATTACAGCCGAGATGTTACGTTGGGTTAGGTTAGATTATATTACGTTTTTGATGTATATGAAGGCCTCACGGAGACGTAGAAGCCAACAAGCCAGGAATGTGGTTAAACATTACCTCCGAGACGTTACTTTGGGTTAGGTTAGGTTATATTACGTTATTGATGTATATAAAAGCCCCACGGAAACGTAGAGGCCAACTCGCCAGGAAGGTTGTCAAATATTAGTGCCGAGAGGTTGGGTTGTGTTAGGTTAGGTTATATTACGTTATTGATGTATATAAAGGCCCCACGGAGACGTAGAGTCCAACTCGCCACGAATGTTGTCAAATATTACCGCCGAGATGTTAGGTTGGGTTAGGTTAGGTTATATTACGTTATTGATGGATATGAAGGCCTCACGGAGACGTAGAGGACAACTCGCCAGGAATGTTGTCAAATATTACCGCCGAGATGTTACGTTGGGTTAGGTTAGGTTATATTACGTTATTGATGTATATAAAGGTCGCACGGAAACATAGAGGCCAACAAGCCAGGAATGTTGTCAAATATTACAGCCGAGATGTTACGTTGGGTTATTTTAGGTTAAATTACGTTATTGATTGATATGAATGTCCCACGGAGACGTAGAGGCCAACAAGCCAGGAATGTTGTCAAATAATAGCGCCGAAAGGTTAGTTTGGGTTAGGTTAGGTTATATTACGTTATTGATGTGTATAAAAGTCCCACGGAAACATAGAGGCCAACAAGCCAGGAATGTTGTCAAATATTACAGCCGAGATGTTACGTTGGGCTATTTTAGGTTAAATTACGTTATTGATGGATATGAATGTCCCACGGAGACGTAGAGGCCAACAAGCCAGGAATGTTGTCAAATATTACAGCCGAGATGTTACGTTGGGTTAGGTTAGGTTATATTAAGTTTTTGATGTATATGAATGCCTCACGGAGACGTAGAAGCCAACAAGCCAGGAATGTGGTTAAACATTACCTCCGAGACGTTACTTTGGGTTAGGTTAGGTTATATTACGTTATTGATGTATGTAAAAGCCCCACGGAAACGTAGAGTCCAACTCGCAAGGAATGTTGTCAAATATTACCGCCGAGGTGTTAGGTTGGGTTAGGTTAGGTTATATTACGTTATTGACGTATATAAAAGTCTCAGGGAAACGTAGAGGCCAACAAGCCAGGAATGTGGTTAAACATTACCTCCGAGACGTTACTTTGGGTTAGGTTAGGTTATATTACGTTATTGATGTATATAAAAGCCCCACGGAAACGTAGAGGCCAACTCGCCAGGAAGGTTGTCAAATATTAGTGCCGAGAGGTTGGGTTGTGTTAGGTTAGGTTATCTTACGTTATTGATGTATATAAAGGCCCCACGGAGACGTAGAGTCCAACTCGCCACGAATGTTGTCAAATATTACCGCCGAGATGTTAGATTGGGTTAGGTTAGGTTATATTACGTTATTGATGGATATGAAGGCCTCACGGAGACGTAGAGGACAACTCGCCAGGAATGTTGTCAAATATTACCGCCGAGATGCTAGGTTGGGTTAGGTTAGGTTATATACGTTATTGATGTATATAAAGGTCGCACGGAAACATAGAGGCCAACAAGCCAGGAATGTTGTCAAATATTACAGCCGAGATGTTACGTTGGGTTATTTTAGGTTAAATTACGTTATTGATTGATATGAATGTCCCACGGAGACGTAGAGGCCAACAAGCCAGGAATGTTGTCAAATATTACAGCCGAGATGTTACGTTGGGTTAGGTTAGGTTATATTACGTTTTTGATGTATATGAAGGCCTCACGGAGACGTAGAAGCCAACAAGCCAGGAATGTGGTTAAACATTACCTCCGAGACGTTACTTTGGGTTAGGTTAGGTTATATTACGTTATTGATGTATATAAAGGTCTCAGGGAAACGTAGAGGCCAACTCGCCAGGAATGTTGTCAAATATTAGTGCCGGGAGTTTGGGTTGTGTTAGGTTAGGTTATATTACGTTATTGATGTATATAAAAGCCCCACGGAAACGTAGAGGCCAACTCGCCAGGAAGGTTGTCAAATATTAGTGCCGAGAGGTTGGGTTGTGTTAGGTTAGGTTATATTACGTTATTGATGTATATAAAGGCCCCACGGAGACGTAGAGTCCAACTCGCCACGAATGTTGTCAAATATTACCGCCGAGATGTTAGGTTGGGTTAGGTTAGGTTATATTACGTTATTGATGGATATGAAGGCCTCACGGAGACGTAGAGGACAACTCGCCAGGAATGTTGTCAAATATTACCGCCGAGATGTTACGTTGGGTTAGGTTAGGTTATATTACGTTATTGATGTATATAAAGGTCGCACGGAAACATAGAGGCCAACAAGCCAGGAATGTTGTCAAATATTACAGCCGAGATGTTACGTTGGGTTATTTTAGGTTAAATTACGTTATTGATTGATATGAATGTCCCACGGAGACGTAGAGGCCAACAAGCCAGGAATGTTGTCAAATATTACAGCCGAGATGTTACGTTGGGTTAGGTTAGGTTATATTAAGTTTTTGATGTATATGAATGCCTCACGGAGACGTAGAAGCCAACAAGCCAGGAATGTGGTTAAACATTACCTCCGAGACGTTACTTTGGGTTAGGTTAGGTTATATTACGTTATTGATGTATGTAAAAGCCCCACGGAAACGTAGAGTCCAACTCGCAAGGAATGTTGTCAAATATTACCGCCGAGGTGTTAGGTTGGGTTAGGTTAGGTTATATTACGTTATTGACGTATATAAAAGTCTCAGGGAAACGTAGAGGCCAACAAGCCAGGAATGTGGTTAAACATTACCTCCGAGACGTTACTTTGGGTTAGGTTAGGTTATATTACGTTATTGATGTATATAAAAGCCCCACGGAAACGTAGAGGCCAACTCGCCAGGAAGGTTGTCAAATATTAGTGCCGAGAGGTTGGGTTGTGTTAGGTTAGGTTATCTTACGTTATTGATGTATATAAAGGCCCCACGGAGACGTAGAGTCCAACTCGCCACGAATGTTGTCAAATATTACCGCCGAGATGTTAGGTTGGGTTAGGTTAGGTTATATTACGTTATTGATGGATATGAAGGCCTCACGGAGACGTAGAGGACAACTCGCCAGGAATGTTGTCAAATATTACCGCCGAGATGCTAGGTTGGGTTAGGTTAGGTTATATACGTTATTGATGTATATAAAGGTCGCACGGAAACATAGAGGCCAACAAGCCAGGAATGTTGTCAAATATTACAGCCGAGATGTTACGTTGGGTTATTTTAGGTTAAATTACGTTATTGATTGATATGAATGTCCCACGGAGACGTAGAGGCCAACAAGCCAGGAATGTTGTCAAATATTACAGCCGAGATGTTACGTTGGGTTAGGTTAGGTTATATTACGTTTTTGATGTATATGAAGGCCTCACGGAGACGTAGAAGCCAACAAGCCAGGAATGTGGTTAAACATTACCTCCGAGACGTTACTTTGGGTTAGGTTAGGTTATATTACGTTATTGATGTATATAAAGGTCTCAGGGAAACGTAGAGGCCAACTCGCCAGGAATGTTGTCAAATATTAGTGCCGGGAGTTTGGGTTGTGTTAGGTTAGGTTATATTACGTTATTGATGTATATAAAGGCCCCACGGAGACGTAGAGGCCAACTCGCCAGGAATGTTGTCAAATATTACCGCCGAGATGTTAGGTTGGGTTAGGTTAGGTTATATTACGTTTTTGATGTATATGAAGGCCCCACGGAGACGTAGAGGCCAGCTCGCAAGGAATATTGTCAAATAATAGCGCCGAGAGGTTAGGTTGGGTTATATAAGGTTATATTACGTTATTGATGGATATGAAGGTCTCACGGATACGTAGAGGCCAACTCGCCAGGAATGTTGTCAAACATTACCGCCGAGATGTTAGGTTGGGTTAGGTTAGGTTATATTACGTTATTGATGTATATAAAGGTCCCACGGAATCATAGAGTCCAACAAGCCAGGAATGTTGTCAAATATTACAGCCGAGATGTTACGTTGGGTTATTTTAGGTTAAATAACGTTATTGATGGATATGAAAGTCCCACAGAGACGTAGAAGCCAACAAGCCAGGAATGTTGTTAAATATTAGTACCGAGATGTTAGGTTGGGTTGGGTTAGGTTATATTACTTTATTGATGTATATAAAGGCCCCACTGAGACATAGAGTCCAAGTCGCCAGGAATGTTGTCAAATATTACCGCCGAGATGTTAGGTTGGGATAGGTGAGGTTATATTACGTTATTGATGTATATAAAAGTCTCAGGCAAACGTAGAGGCCAACAAGCCAGGAATGTGATTAAACATTACCTCCGAGACGTTACTTTGGGTTAGGTTAGGTTATATTACGTTATTGATGTATATGAAAGCCCCACGGATACGTAGAGGCCAACTCGCCAGGAATGTTGTCAAATATTAGTGCCGAGAGGTTGGGTTGTGTTAGGTTAGGTTATATTACGTTATTGGTGTATATAAAGGCCCCACGGAGACGTAGGGGCCAACTCGCCACGAATGTTGTCAAATAATAGCGCCGAAAGGTTAGGTTGGGTTAGGTTAGGTTATATTACGTTATTGATGTATATAAAAGTCCGACGGAGACGTAGAGTCCAACTCGCCAGGAATGTAGTCAAATATTACAGCCGAGATGTTAGGTTGGGTTAGGTTAGGTTATATTACGTTTTTGATGTATATGAAGGCCTCACGGAGACGTAGAAGCCAACAAGCCAGGAATGTGGTTAAACATTACCTCCGAGAAGTTACTTTGGGTTAGGTTAGGTTATATTACGTTATTGATGTATATAAAAGCCCCACGGAAACGTAGAGGCCAACTCGCCAGGAATGTTGTCAAATATTAGTGCCGAGAGGTTGGGTTGTGTTAGGTTAGGTTATATTACGTTATTGGTGTATACAAAGGCCCCACGGAGACGTAGAGGCGAACTTGCCAGGAATGTTGTCAAATATTAGTGCCGGGAGTTTGGGTTGTGTTAGGTTAGGTTATATTACGTTATTGATGTATATAAAGGCCCCACGGACACGTAGAGGCCAACTCGCCAGGAATGTTGTCAAATATTACCGCCGAGATGTTAGGTTGGGTTACGTTAGGTTATATTACGTTTTCGATGTATATGAAGGCCCCACGGAGACGTAGAGGCCAGCTCGCAAGGAATATTGTCAAATAATAGCGCCGAGAGGTTAGGTTGGGTTATATAAGGTTATATTACGTTATTGATGGATATGAAGGTCTCACGGATACGTAGAGGCCAACTCGCCAGGAATGTTGTCAAACATTACCGCCGAGATGTTAGGTTGGGTTAGGTTAGGTTATATTACGTTATTGATGTATATAAAGGTCCCACGGAATCATAGTGTCCAACAAGCCAGGAATGTTGTCAAATATTACAGCCGAGATGTTACGTTGGGTTATTTTAGGTTAAATAACGTTATTGATGGATATGGAAGTCCCACAGAGACGTAGAAGCCAACAAGCCAGGAATGTTGTTAAATATTAGTACCGAGATGTTAGGTTGGGTTAGGTTAGGTTATATTACTTTATTGATGTATATAAAGGCCCCACTGAGACATAGAGTCCAAGTCGCCAGGAATGTTGTCAAATATTACCGCCGAGATGTTAGGTTGGGATAGGTGAGGTTATATTACGTTATTGATGTAAATAAAAGTCTCAGGCAAACGTAGAGGCCAACAAGCCAGGAATGTGATTAAACATTACCTCCGAGACGTTACTTTGGGTTAGGTTAGGTTATATTACGTTATTGATGTATATGAAAGCCCCACGGATACGTAGAGGCCAACTCGCCAGGAATGTTGTCAAATATTAGTGCCGAGAGGTTGGGTTGTGTTAGGTTAGGTTATATTACGTTATTGGTGTATATAAAGGCTCCACGGAGACGTAGGGGCCAACTCGCCACGAATGTTGTCAAATAATAGCGCCGAAAGGTTAGGTTGGGTTAGGTTAGGTTATATTACGTTATTGATGTATATAAAAGTCCGACGGAGACGTAGAGTCCAACTCGCCAGGAATGTAGTCAAATATTACAGCCGAGATGTTACGTTGGGTTAGGTTAGGTTATATTACGTTTTTGATGTATATGAAGGCCTCACGGAGACGTAGAAGCCAACAAGCCAGGAATGTGGTTAAACATTACCTCCGAGAAGTTACTTTGGGTTAGGTTAGGTTATATTACGTTATTGATGTATATAAAAGCCCCACGGAAACGTAGAGGCCAACTCGCCAGGAATGTTGTCAAATATTAGTGCCGAGAGGTTGGGTTGTGTTAGGTTAGGTTATATTACGTTATTGGTGTATATAAAGGCCCCACGGAGACGTAGAGGCGAACTTGCCAGGAATGTTGTCAAATAATAGCGCCGAAAGGTTAGGTTGGGTTAGGTTAGGTTATATTAGGTTATTGATGTATATAAAAGTCCCACGGAGACGTAGAGGCCAACTCGCTAGGAATGTTGTCAAATAATAGCGCCGAGAGGTTAGGTTGGGTTATATAAGGCTATATTACGTTATTGATGGATATGAAGGTCTCACGGAGACGTAGAGGCCAACTCGCCAGTAATGTTGTCAAACATTACCGCGGAGATGTTAGGGTGGGTTAGGTTAGGTTATATTACGTTATTAATGTATATAAAGGTCCCACGGAATCATAGAGGCCAACAAGCCAGGAATGTTGTCAAATATTACAGCCGAGATGTTACGTTGGGCTATTTTAGGTTAAATTACGTTATTGATGGATATGAATGTCCCACGGAGACGTAGAGGCCAACAAGCCAGGAATGTTGTCAAATATTACAGCCGAGATGTTACGTTGGGTTAGGTTAGGTTATATTACGTTTTTCATGTATATGAATGCCTCACGGAGACGTAGAAGCCAACAAGCCAGGAATGTGGTTAAACATTACCTCCGAGACGTTACTTTGGGTTAGGTTAGGTTATATTACGTTATTGATGTATATAAAGGTCTCAGGGAAACGTAGAGGCCAACAAGCCAGGAATGTGGTTAAACACTACCTCCGAGACGTTACTTTGGGTTAGGTTAGGTTATATTACGTTATTGATGTATGTAAAAGCCCCACGGAAACGTAGAGTCCAACTCGCAAGGAATGTTGTCAAATATTACCGCCGAGGTGTTAGGTTGGGTTAGGTTAGGTTATATTACGTTATTGACGTATATAAAAGTCTCAGGGAAACGTAGAGGCCAACAAGCCAGGAATGTGGTTAAACATTACCTCCGAGACGTTACTTTGGGTTAGGTTAGGTTATATTACGTTATTGATGTATATAAAAGCCCCACGGAAACGTAGAGGCCAACTCGCCAGGAAGGTTGTCAAATATTAGTGCCGAGAGGTTGGGTTGTGTTAGGTTAGGTTATATTACGTTATTGATGTATATAAAGGCCCCACGGAGACGTAGAGTCCAACTCGCCACGAATGTTGTCAAATATTACCGCCGAGATGTTAGGTTGGGTTAGGTTAGGTTATATTACGTTATTGATGGATATGAAGGCCTCACGGAGACGTAGAGGACAACTCGCCAGGAATGTTGTCAAATATTACCGCCGAGATGTTAGGTTGG
This sequence comes from Xylocopa violacea, assembly GCA_963969225.1. Lineage (NCBI taxonomy): Eukaryota > Metazoa > Arthropoda > Insecta > Hymenoptera > Apidae > Xylocopa > Xylocopa violacea. Next base: position 780,520 of record CAXAJV010000741.1, on the reverse strand, counting down.
GTTAGGTTAGGTTATATTACGTTATTGATGTATATAAAGGTCCCACGGAATCATAGAGTCCAACAAGCCAGGAATGTTGTCAAATATTACAGCCGAGATGTTACGTTGGGTTATTTTAGGTTAAATAACGTTATTGATGGATATGAAAGTCCCACAGAGACGTAGAAGCCAACAAGCCAGGAATGTTGTTAAATATTAGTACCGAGATGTTAGGTTGGGTTGGGTTAGGTTATATTACTTTATTGATGTATATAAAGGCCCCACTGAGACATAGAGTCCAAGTCGCCAGGAATGTTGTCAAATATTACCGCCGAGATGTTAGGTTGGGATAGGTGAGGTTATATTACGTTATTGATGTATATAAAAGTCTCAGGCAAACGTAGAGGCCAACAAGCCAGGAATGTGATTAAACATTACCTCCGAGACGTTACTTTGGGTTAGGTTAGGTTATATTACGTTATTGATGTATATGAAAGCCCCACGGATACGTAGAGGCCAACTCGCCAGGAATGTTGTCAAATAATAGCGCCGAAAGGTTAGGTTGGGTTAGGTTAGGTTATATTACGTTATTGATGTATATAAAAGTCCGACGGAGACGTAGAGTCCAACTCGCCAGGAATGTAGTCAAATATTACAGCCGAGATGTTAGGTTGGGTTAGGTTAGGTTATATTACGTTTTTGATGTATATGAAGGCCTCACGGAGACGTAGAAGCCAACAAGCCAGGAATGTGGTTAAACATTACCTCCGAGAAGTTACTTTGGGTTAGGTTAGGTTATATTACGTTATTGATGTATATAAAAGCCCCACGGAAACGTAGAGGCCAACTCGCCAGGAATGTTGTCAAATATTAGTGCCGAGAGGTTGGGTTGTGTTAGGTTAGGTTATATTACGTTATTGGTGTATATAAAGGCCCCACGGAGACGTAGAGGCGAACTTGCCAGGAATGTTGTCAAATATTAGTGCCGGGAGTTTGGGTTGTGTTAGGTTAGGTTATATTACGTTATTGATGTATATAAAGGCCCCACGGACACGTAGAGGCCAACTCGCCAGGAATGTTGTCAAATATTACCGCCGAGATGTTAGGTTGGGTTACGTTAGGTTATATTACGTTTTCGATGTATATGAAGGCCCCACGGAGACGTAGAGGCCAGCTCGCAAGGAATATTGTCAAATAATAGCGCCGAGAGGTTAGGTTGGGTTATATAAGGTTATATTACGTTATTGATGGATATGAAGGTCTCACGGATACGTAGAGGCCAACTCGCCAGGAATGTTGTCAAACATTACCGCCGAGATGTTAGGTTGGGTTAGGTTAGGTTATATTACGTTATTGATGTATACAAAGGTCCCACGGAATCATAGTGTCCAACAAGCCAGGAATGTTGTCAAATATTACAGCCGAGATGTTACGTTGGGTTATTTTAGGTTAAATAACGTTATTGATGGATATGAAAGTCCCACAGAGACGTAGAAGCCAACAAGCCAGGAATGTTGTTAAATATTAGTACCGAGATGTTAGGTTGGGTTAGGTTAGGTTATATTACTTTATTGATGTATATAAAGGCCCCACTGAGACATAGAGTCCAAGTCGCCAGGAATGTTGTCAAATATTACCGCCGAGATGTTAGGTTGGGATAGGTGAGGTTATATTACGTTATTGATGTAAATAAAAGTCTCAGGCAAACGTAGAGGCCAACAAGCCAGGAATGTGATTAAACATTACCTCCGAGACGTTACTTTGGGTTAGGTTAGGTTATATTACGTTATTGATGTATATGAAAGCCCCACGGATACGTAGAGGCCAACTCGCCAGGAATGTTGTCAAATATTAGTGCCGAGAGGTTGGGTTGTGTTAGGTTAGGTTATATTACGTTATTGGTGTATATAAAGGCTCCACGGAGACGTAGGGGCCAACTCGCCACGAATGTTGTCAAATAATAGCGCCGAAAGGTTAGGTTGGGTTAGGTTAGGTTATATTACGTTATTGATGTATATAAAAGTCCGACGGAGACGTAGAGTCCAACTCGCCAGGAATGTAGTCAAATATTACAGCCGAGATGTTACGTTGGGTTAGGTTAGGTTATATTACGTTTTTGATGTATATGAAGGCCTCACGGAGACGTAGAAGCCAACAAGCCAGGAATGTGGTTAAACATTACCTCCGAGAAGTTACTTTGGGTTAGGTTAGGTTATATTACGTTATTGATGTATATAAAAGCCCCACGGAAACGTAGAGGCCAACTCGCCAGGAATGTTGTCAAATATTAGTGCCGAGAGGTTGGGTTGTGTTAGGTTAGGTTATATTACGTTATTGGTGTATATAAAGGCCCCACGGAGACGTAGAGGCGAACTTGCCAGGAATGTTGTCAAATAATAGCGCCGAAAGGTTAGGTTGGGTTAGGTTAGGTTATATTAGGTTATTGATGTATATAAAAGTCCCACGGAGACGTAGAGGCCAACTCGCTAGGAATGTTGTCAAATAATAGCGCCGAGAGGTTAGGTTGGGTTATATAAGGCTATATTACGTTATTGATGGATATGAAGGTCTCACGGAGACGTAGAGGCCAACTCGCCAGTAATGTTGTCAAACATTACCGCGGAGATGTTAGGGTGGGTTAGGTTAGGTTATATTACGTTATTAATGTATATAAAGGTCCCACGGAATCATAGAGGCCAACAAGCCAGGAATGTTGTCAAATATTACAGCCGAGATGTTACGTTGGGCTATTTTAGGTTAAATTACGTTATTGATGGATATGAATGTCCCACGGAGACGTAGAGGCCAACAAGCCAGGAATGTTGTCAAATATTACAGCCGAGATGTTACGTTGGGTTAGGTTAGGTTATATTACGTTTTTCATGTATATGAATGCCTCACGGAGACGTAGAAGCCAACAAGCCAGGAATGTGGTTAAACATTACCTCCGAGACGTTACTTTGGGTTAGGTTAGGTTATATTACGTTATTGATGTATATAAAGGTCTCAGGGAAACGTAGAGGCCAACAAGCCAGGAATGTGGTTAAACACTACCTCCGAGACGTTACTTTGGGTTAGGTTAGGTTATATTACGTTATTGATGTATGTAAAAGCCCCACGGAAACGTAGAGTCCAACTCGCAAGGAATGTTGTCAAATATTACCGCCGAGGTGTTAGGTTGGGTTAGGTTAGGTTATATTACGTTATTGACGTATATAAAAGTCTCAGGGAAACGTAGAGGCCAACAAGCCAGGAATGTGGTTAAACATTACCTCCGAGACGTTACTTTGGGTTAGGTTAGGTTATATTACGTTATTGATGTATATAAAAGCCCCACGGAAACGTAGAGGCCAACTCGCCAGGAAGGTTGTCAAATATTAGTGCCGAGAGGTTGGGTTGTGTTAGGTTAGGTTATATTACGTTATTGATGTATATAAAGGCCCCACGGAGACGTAGAGTCCAACTCGCCACGAATGTTGTCAAATATTACCGCCGAGATGTTAGGTTGGGTTAGGTTAGGTTATATTACGTTATTGATGGATATGAAGGCCTCACGGAGACGTAGAGGACAACTCGCCAGGAATGTTGTCAAATATTACCGCCGAGATGTTAGGTTGGGTTAGGTTAGGTTATATTACGTTATTGATGTATATAAAGGTCCCACGGAATCATAGAGTCCAACAAGCCAGGAATGTTGTCAAATATTACAGCCGAGATGTTACGTTGGGTTATTTTAGGTTAAATAACGTTATTGATGGATATGAAAGTCCCACAGAGACGTAGAAGCCAACAAGCCAGGAATGTTGTTAAATATTAGTACCGAGATGTTAGGTTGGGTTGGGTTAGGTTATATTACTTTATTGATGTATATAAAGGCCCCACTGAGACATAGAGTCCAAGTCGCCAGGAATGTTGTCAAATATTACCGCCGAGATGTTAGGTTGGGATAGGTGAGGTTATATTACGTTATTGATGTATATAAAAGTCTCAGGCAAACGTAGAGGCCAACAAGCCAGGAATGTGATTAAACATTACCTCCGAGACGTTACTTTGGGTTATTTTAGGTTAAATAACGTTATTGATGGATATGAAAGTCCCACAGAGACGTAGAAGCCAACAAGCCAGGAATGTTGTTAAATATTAGTACCGAGATGTTAGGTTGGGTTAGGTTAGGTTATATTACTTTATTGATGTATATAAAGGCCCCACTGAGACATAGAGTCCAAGTCGCCAGGAATGTTGTCAAATATTACCGCCGAGATGTTAGGTTGGGATAGGTGAGGTTATATTACGTTATTGATGTAAATAAAAGTCTCAGGCAAACGTAGAGGCCAACAAGCCAGGAATGTGATTAAACATTACCTCCGAGACGTTACTTTGGGTTAGGTTAGGTTATATTACGTTATTGATGTATATGAAAGCCCCACGGATACGTAGAGGCCAACTCGCCAGGAATGTTGTCAAATATTAGTGCCGAGAGGTTGGGTTGTGTTAGGTTAGGTTATATTACGTTATTGGTGTATATAAAGGCTCCACGGAGACGTAGGGGCCAACTCGCCACGAATGTTGTCAAATAATAGCGCCGAAAGGTTAGGTTGGGTTAGGTTAGGTTATATTACGTTATTGATGTATATAAAAGTCCGACGGAGACGTAGAGTCCAACTCGCCAGGAATGTAGTCAAATATTACAGCCGAGATGTTACGTTGGGTTAGGTTAGGTTATATTACGTTTTTGATGTATATGAAGGCCTCACGGAGACGTAGAAGCCAACAAGCCAGGAATGTGGTTAAACATTACCTCCGAGAAGTTACTTTGGGTTAGGTTAGGTTATATTACGTTATTGATGTATATAAAAGCCCCACGGAAACGTAGAGGCCAACTCGCCAGGAATGTTGTCAAATATTAGTGCCGAGAGGTTGGGTTGTGTTAGGTTAGGTTATATTACGTTATTGGTGTATATAAAGGCCCCACGGAGACGTAGAGGCGAACTTGCCAGGAATGTTGTCAAATAATAGCGCCGAAAGGTTAGGTTGGGTTAGGTTAGGTTATATTAGGTTATTGATGTATATAAAAGTCCCACGGAGACGTAGAGGCCAACTCGCTAGGAATGTTGTCAAATAATAGCGCCGAGAGGTTAGGTTGGGTTATATAAGGCTATATTACGTTATTGATGGATATGAAGGTCTCACGGAGACGTAGAGGCCAACTCGCCAGTAATGTTGTCAAACATTACCGCGGAGATGTTAGGGTGGGTTAGGTTAGGTTATATTACGTTATTAATGTATATAAAGGTCCCACGGAATCATAGAGGCCAACAAGCCAGGAATGTTGTCAAATATTACAGCCGAGATGTTACGTTGGGCTATTTTAGGTTAAATTACGTTATTGATGGATATGAATGTCCCACGGAGACGTAGAGGCCAACAAGCCAGGAATGTTGTCAAATATTACAGCCGAGATGTTACGTTGGGTTAGGTTAGGTTATATTACGTTTTTCATGTATATGAATGCCTCACGGAGACGTAGAAGCCAACAAGCCAGGAATGTGGTTAAACATTACCTCCGAGACGTTACTTTGGGTTAGGTTAGGTTATATTACGTTATTGATGTATATAAAGGTCTCAGGGAAACGTAGAGGCCAACAAGCCAGGAATGTGGTTAAACACTACCTCCGAGACGTTACTTTGGGTTAGGTTAGGTTATATTACGTTATTGATGTATGTAAAAGCCCCACGGAAACGTAGAGTCCAACTCGCAAGGAATGTTGTCAAATATTACCGCCGAGGTGTTAGGTTGGGTTAGGTTAGGTTATATTACGTTATTGACGTATATAAAAGTCTCAGGGAAACGTAGAGGCCAACAAGCCAGGAATGTGGTTAAACATTACCTCCGAGACGTTACTTTGGGTTAGGTTAGGTTATATTACGTTATTGATGTATATAAAAGCCCCACGGAAACGTAGAGGCCAACTCGCCAGGAAGGTTGTCAAATATTAGTGCCGAGAGGTTGGGTTGTGTTAGGTTAGGTTATATTACGTTATTGATGTATATAAAGGCCCCACGGAGACGTAGAGTCCAACTCGCCACGAATGTTGTCAAATATTACCGCCGAGATGTTAGGTTGGGTTAGGTTAGGTTATATTACGTTATTGATGGATATGAAGGCCTCACGGAGACGTAGAGGACAACTCGCCAGGAATGTTGTCAAATATTACCGCCGAGATGTTAGGTTGGGTTAGGTTAGGTTATATTACGTTATTGATGTATATAAAGGTCGCACGGAAACATAGAGGCCAACAAGCCAGGAATGTTGTCAAATATTACATGCCGAGATGTTACGTTGGGTTATTTTAGGTTAAATTACGTTATTGATTGATATGAATGTCCCACGGAGACGTAGAGGCCAACAAGCCAGGAATGTTGTCAAATAATAGCGCCGAAAGGTTAGGTTGGGTTAGGTTAGGTTATATTACGTTATTGATGTGTATAAAAGTCCCACGGAAACATAGAGGCCAACAAGCCAGGAATGTTGTCAAATATTACAGCCGAGATGTTACGTTGGGCTATTTTAGGTTAAATTACGTTATTGATGGATATGAATGTCCCACGGAGACGTAGAGGCCAACAAGCCAGGAATGTTGTCAAATATTACAGCCGAGATGTTACGTTGGGTTAGGTTAGGTTATATTAAGTTTTTGATGTATATGAATGCCTCACGGAGACGTAGAAGCCAACAAGCCAGGAATGTGGTTAAACATTACCTCCGAGACGTTACTTTGGGTTAGGTTAGGTTATATTACGTTATTGATGTATGTAAAAGCCCCACGGAAACGTAGAGTCCAACTCGCAAGGAATGTTGTCAAATATTACCGCCGAGGTGTTAGGTTGGGTTAGGTTAGGTTATATTACGTTATTGATGTATATAAAGGTCGCACGGAAACATAGAGGCCAACAAGCCAGGAATGTTGTCAAATATTACAGCCGAGATGTTACGTTGGGTTATTTTAGGTTAAATTACGTTATTGATTGATATGAATGTCCCACGGAGACGTAGAGGCCAACAAGCCAGGAATGTTGTCAAATATTACAGCCGAGATGTTACGTTGGGTTAGGTTAGGTTATATTACGTTTTTGATGTATATGAAGGCCTCACGGAGACGTAGAAGCCAACAAGCCAGGAATGTGGTTAAACATTACCTCCGAGACGTTACTTTGGCTTAGGTTAGGTTATATTACGTTATTGATGTATATAAAGGTCTCAGGGAAACGTAGAGGCCAACTCGCCAGGAATGTTGTCAAATATTAGTGCCGGGAGTTTGGGTTGTGTTAGGTTAGGTTATATTACGTTATTGATGTATATAAAGGCCCCACGGAGACGTAGAGGCCAACTCGCCAGGAATGTTGTCAAATATTACCGCCGAGATGTTAGGTTGGGTTAGGTTAGGTTATATTACGTTTTTGATGTATATGAAGGCCCCACGGAGACGTAGAGGCCAGCTCGCAAGGAATATTGTCAAATAATAGCGCCGAGAGGTTAGGTTGGGTTATATAAGGTTATATTACGTTATTGATGGATATGAAGGTCTCACGGATACGTAGAGGCCAACTCGCCAGGAATGTTGTCAAACATTACCGCCGAGATGTTAGGTTGGGTTAGGTTAGGTTATATTACGTTATTGATGTATATAAAGGTCCCACGGAATCATAGAGTCCAACAAGCCAGGAATGTTGTCAAATATTACAGCCGAGATGTTACGTTGGGTTATTTTAGGTTAAATAACGTTATTGATGGATATGAAAGTCCCACAGAGACGTAGAAGCCAACAAGCCAGGAATGTTGTTAAATATTAGTACCGAGATGTTAGGTTGGGTTAGGTTAGGTTATATTACTTTATTGATGTATATAAAGGCCCCACTGAGACATAGAGTCCAAGTCGCCAGGAATGTTGTCAAATATTACCGCCGAGATGTTAGGTTGGGATAGGTGAGCTTATATTACGTTATTGACGTATATAAAAGTCTCAGGGAAACGTAGAGGCCAACAAGCCAGGAATGTGATTAAACATTACCTCCGAGACGTTACTTTGGGTTAGGTTAGGTTATATTACGTTATTGATGTATATGAAAGCCCCACGGATACGTAGAGGCCAACTCGCCAGGAATGTTGTCAAATATTAGTGCCGAGAGGTTGGGTTGTGTTAGGTTAGGTTATATTACGTTATTGGTGTATATAAAGGCCCCACGGAGACGTAGGGGCCAACTCGCCACGAATGTTGTCAAATGATAGCGCCGAAAGGTTAGGTTGGGTTAGGTTAGGTTATATTACGTTATTGATGTATATAAAAGTCCGACGGAGACGTAGAGTCCAACTCGCCAGGAATGTAGTCAAATATTACAGCCGAGATGTTACGTTGGGTTAGGTTAGATTATATTACGTTTTTGATGTATATGAAGGCCTCACGGAGACGTAGAAGCCAACAAGCCAGGAATGTGGTTAAACATTACCTCCGAGACGTTACTTTGGGTTAGGTTAGGTTATATTACGTTATTGATGTATGTAAAAGCCCCACGGAAACGTAGAGTCCAACTCGCAAGGAATGTTGTCAAATATTACCGCCGAGGTGTTAGGTTGGGTTAGGTTAGGTTATATTACGTTATTGACGTATATAAAAGTCTCAGGGAAACGTAGAGGCCAACAAGCCAGGAATGTGGTTAAACATTACCTCCGAGACGTTACTTTGGGTTAGGTTAGGTTATATTACGTTATTGATGTATATAAAAGCCCCACGGAAACGTAGAGGCCAACTCGCCAGGAAGGTTGTCAAATATTAGTGCCGAGAGGTTGGGTTGTGTTAGGTTAGGTTATATTACGTTATTGATGTATATAAAGGCCCCACGGAGACGTAGAGTCCAACTCGCCACGAATGTTGTCAAATATTACCGCCGAGATGTTAGGTTGGGTTAGGTTAGGTTATATTACGTTATTGATGGATATGAAGGCCTCACGGAGACGTAGAGGACAACTCGCCAGGAATGTTGTCAAATATTACCGCCGAGATGCTAGGTTGGGTTAGGTTAGGTTATATTACGTTATTGATGTATATAAAGGTCGCACGGAAACATAGAGGCCAACAAGCCAGGAATGTTGTCAAATATTACAGCCGAGATGTTACGTTGGGTTATTTTAGGTTAAATTACGTTATTGATTGATATGAATGTCCCACGGAGACGTAGAGGCCAACAAGCCAGGAATGTTGTCAAATATTACAGCCGAGATGTTACGTTGGGTTAGGTTAGGTTATATTACGTTTTTGATGTATATGAAGGCCTCACGGAGACGTAGAAGCCAACAAGCCAGGAATGTGGTTAAACATTACCTCCGAGACGTTACTTTGGCTTAGGTTAGGTTATATTACGTTATTGATGTATATAAAGGTCTCAGGGAAACGTAGAGGCCAACTCGCCAGGAATGTTGTCAAATATTAGTGCCGGGAGTTTGGGTTGTGTTAGGTTAGGTTATATTACGTTATTGATGTATATAAAGGCCCCACGGAGACGTAGAGGCCAACTCGCCAGGAATGTTGTCAAATATTACCGCCGAGATGTTAGGTTGGGTTAGGTTAGGTTATATTACGTTTTTGATGTATATGAAGGCCCCACGGAGACGTAGAGGCCAGCTCGCAAGGAATATTGTCAAATAATAGCGCCGAGAGGTTAGGTTGGGTTAGGTTAGGTTATATTACGTTATTGATGTATATAAAGGTCCCACGGAATCATAGAGTCCAACAAGCCAGGAATGTTGTCAAATATTACAGCCGAGATGTTACGTTGGGTTATTTTAGGTTAAATAACGTTATTGATGGATATGAAAGTCCCACAGAGACGTAGAAGCCAACAAGCCAGGAATGTTGTTAAATATTAGTACCGAGATGTTAGGTTGGGTTGGGTTAGGTTATATTACTTTATTGATGTATATAAAGGCCCCACTGAGACATAGAGTCCAAGTCGCCAGGAATGTTGTCAAATATTACCGCCGAGATGTTAGGTTGGGATAGGTGAGGTTATATTACGTTATTGATGTATATAAAAGTCTCAGGCAAACGTAGAGGCCAACAAGCCAGGAATGTGATTAAACATTACCTCCGAGACGTTACTTTGGGTTAGGTTAGGTTATATTACGTTATTGATGTATATGAAAGCCCCACGGATACGTAGAGGCCAACTCGCCAGGAATGTTGTCAAATATTAGTGCCGAGAGGTTGGGTTGTGTTAGGTTAGGTTATATTACGTTATTGGTGTATATAAAGGCCCCACGGAGACGTAGGGGCCAGCTCGCAAGGAATATTGTCAAATAATAGCGCCGAGAGGTTAGGTTGGGTTATATAAGGTTATATTACGTTATTGATGGATATGAAGGTCTCACGGATACGTAGAGGCCAACTCGCCAGGAATGTTGTCAAACATTACCGCCGAGATGTTAGGTTGGGTTAGGTTAGGTTATATTACGTTATTGATGTATATAAAGGTCCCACGGAATCATAGAGTCCAACAAGCCAGGAATGTTGTCAAATATTACAGCCGAGATGTTACGTTGGGTTATTTTAGGTTAAATAACGTTATTGATGGATATGAAAGTCCCACAGAGACGTAGAAGCCAACAAGCCAGGAATGTTGTTAAATATTAGTACCGAGATGTTAGGTTGGGTTAGGTTAGGTTATATTACTTTATTGATGTATATAAAGGCCCCACTGAGACATAGAGTCCAAGTCGCCAGGAATGTTGTCAAATATTACCGCCGAGATGTTAGGTTGGGATAGGTGAGCTTATATTACGTTATTGACGTATATAAAAGTCTCAGGCAAACGTAGAGGCCAACAAGCCAGGAATGTGATTAAACATTACCTCCGAGACGTTACTTTGGGTTAGGTTAGGTTATATTACGTTATTGATGTATATGAAAGCCCCACGGATACGTAGAGGCCAACTCGCCAGGAATGTTGTCAAATATTAGTGCCGAGAGGTTGGGTTGTGTTAGGTTAGGTTATATTACGTTATTGGTGTATATAAAGGCCCCACGGAGACGTAGGGGCCAACTCGCCACGAATGTTGTCAAATGATAGCGCCGAAAGGTTAGGTTGGGTTAGGTTAGGTTATATTACGTTATTGATGTATATAAAAGTCCGACGGAGACGTAGAGTCCAACTCGCCAGGAATGTAGTCAAATATTACAGCCGAGATGTTACGTTGGGTTAGGTTAGATTATATTACGTTTTTGATGTATATGAAGGCCTCACGGAGACGTAGAAGCCAACAAGCCAGGAATGTGGTTAAACATTACCTCCGAGACGTTACTTTGGGTTAGGTTAGGTTATATTACGTTATTGATGTATGTAAAAGCCCCACGGAAACGTAGAGTCCAACTCGCAAGGAATGTTGTCAAATATTACCGCCGAGGTGTTAGGTTGGGTTAGGTTAGGTTATATTACGTTATTGACGTATATAAAAGTCTCAGGGAAACGTAGAGGCCAACAAGCCAGGAATGTGGTTAAACATTACCTCCGAGACGTTACTTTGGGTTAGGTTAGGTTATATTACGTTATTGATGTATATAAAAGCCCCACGGAAACGTAGAGGCCAACTCGCCAGGAAGGTTGTCAAATATTAGTGCCGAGAGGTTGGGTTGTGTTAGGTTAGGTTATATTACGTTATTGATGTATATAAAGGCCCCACGGAGACGTAGAGGCCAGCTCGCAAGGAATATTGTCAAATAATAGCGCCGAGAGGTTAGGTTGGGTTATATAAGGTTATATTACGTTATTGATGGATATGAAGGTCTCACGGATACGTAGAGGCCAACTCGCCAGGAATGTTGTCAAACATTACCGCCGAGATGTTAGGTTGGGTTAGGTTAGGTTATATTACGTTAGTGATGTATATAAAGGTCCCACGGAATCATAGTGTCCAACAAGCCAGGAATGTTGTCAAATATTACAGCCGAGATGTTACGTTGGGTTATTTTAGGTTAAATAACGTTATTGATGGATATGAAAGTCCCACAGAGACGTAGAAGCCAACAAGACAGGAATGTTGTTAAATATTAGTACCGAGATGTTAGGTTGGGTTAGGTTAGGTTATATTACTTTATTGATGTATATAAAGGCCCCACTGAGACATAGAGTCCAAGTCGCCAGGAATGTTGTCAAATATTACCGCCGAGATGTTAGGTTGGGATAGGTGAGGTTATATTACGTTATTGATGTAAATAAAAGTCTCAGGCAAACGTAGAGGCCAACAAGCCAGGAATGTGATTAAACATTACCTCCGAGACGTTACTTTGGGTTAGGTTAGGTTATATTACGTTATTGATGTATATGAAAGCCCCACGGATACGTAGAGGCCAACTCGCCAGGAATGTTGTCAAATATTAGTGCCGAGAGGTTGGGTTGTGTTAGGTTAGGTTATATTACGTTATTGGTGTATATAAAGGCTCCACGGAGACGTAGGGGCCAACTCGCCACGAATGTTGTCAAATAATAGCGCCGAAAGGTTAGGTTGGGTTAGGTTAGGTTATATTACGTTATTGATGTATATAAAAGTCCGACGGAGACGTAGAGTCCAACTCGCCAGGAATGTAGTCAAATATTACAGCCGAGATGTTACGTTGGGTTAGGTTAGGTTATATTACGTTTTTGATGTATATGAAGGCCTCACGGAGACGTAGAAGCCAACAAGCCAGGAATGTGGTTAAACATTACCTCCGAGAAGTTACTTTGGGTTAGGTTAGGTTATATTACGTTATTGATGTATATAAAAGCCCCACGGAAACGTAGAGGCCAACTCGCCAGGAATGTTGTCAAATATTAGTGCCGAGAGGTTGGGTTGTGTTAGGTTAGGTTATATTACGTTATTGGTGTATATAAAGGCCCCACGGAGACGTAGAGGCGAACTTGCCAGGAATGTTGTCAAATAATAGCGCCGAAAGGTTAGGTTGGGTTAGGTTAGGTTATATTAGGTTATTGATGTATATAAAAGTCCCACGGAGACGTAGAGGCCAACTCGCTAGGAATGTTGTCAAATAATAGCGCCGAGAGGTTAGGTTGGGTTATATAAGGCTATATTACGTTATTGATGGATATGAAGGTCTCACGGAGACGTAGAGGCCAACTCGCCAGTAATGTTGTCAAACATTACCGCGGAGATGTTAGGGTGGGTTAGGTTAGGTTATATTACGTTATTAATGTATTTAAAGGTCCCACGGAATCATAGAGGCCAACAAGCCAGGAATGTTGTCATATATTACAGCCGAGATGTTACGTTGGGCTATTTTAGGTTAAATTACGTTATTGATGGATATGAATGTCCCACGGAGACGTAGAGGCCAACAAGCCAGGAATGTTGTCAAATATTACAGCCGAGATGTTACGTTGGGTTAGGTTAGGTTATATTACGTTTTTGATGTATATGAATGCCTCACGGAGACGTAGAAGCCAACAAGCCAGGAATGTGGTTAAACATTACCTCCGAGACGTTACTTTGGGTTAGGTTAGGTTATATTACGTTATTGATGTATATAAAGGTCTCAGGGAAACGTAGAGGCCAACAAGCCAGGAATGTGGTTAAACACTACCTCCGAGACGTTACTTTGGGTTAGGTTAGGTTATATTACGTTATTGATGTATGTAAAAGCCCCACGGAAACGTAGAGTCCAACTCGCAAGGAATGTTGTCAAATATTACCGCCGAGGTGTTAGGTTGGGTTAGGTTAGGTTATATTACGTTATTGACGTATATAAAAGTCTCAGGGAAACGTAGAGGCCAACAAGCCAGGAATGTGGTTAAACATTACCTCCAAGACGTTACTTTGGGTTAGGTTAGGTTATATTACGTTATTGATGTATATAAAAGCCCCACGGAAACGTAGAGGCCAACTCGCCAGAAAGGTTGTCAAATATTAGTGCCGAGAGGTTGGGTTGTGTTAGGTTAGGTTATATTACGTTATTGATGTATATAAAGGCCCCACGGAGACGTAGAGTCCAACTCGCCACGAATGTTGTCAAATATTACCGCCGAGATGTTAGGTTGGGTTAGGTTAGGTTATATTACGTTATTGATGGATATGAAGGCCTCACGGAGACGTAGAGGACAACTCGCCAGGAATGTTGTCAAATATTACCGCCGAGATGTTAGGTTGGGTTAGGTTAGGTTATATTACGTTATTGATGTATATAAAGGTCGCACGGAAACATAGAGGCCAACAAGCCAGGAATGTTGTCAAATATTACAGCCGAGATGTTACGTTGGGTTATTTTAGGTTAAATTACGTTATTGATTGATATGAAGGTCTCACGGAGACGTAGAGGCCAACTCGCCAGTAATGTTGTCAAACATTACCGCGGAGATGTTAGGGTGGGTTAGGTTAGGTTATATTACGTTATTAATGTATATAAAGGTCCCACGGAATCATAGAGGCCAACAAGCCAGGAATGTTGTCAAATATTACAGCCGAGATGTTACGTTGGGCTATTTTAGGTTAAATTACGTTATTGATGGATATGAATGTCCCACGGAGACGTAGAGGCCAACAAGCCAGGAATGTTGTCAAATATTACAGCCGAGATGTTACGTTGGGTTAGGTTAGGTTATATTACGTTTTTGATGTATATGAATGCCTCACGGAGACGTAGAAGCCAACAAGCCAGGAATGTGGTTAAACATTACCTCCGAGACGTTACTTTGGGTTAGGTTAGGTTATATTACGTTATTGATGTATATAAAGGTCTCAGGGAAACGTAGAGGCCAACAAGCCAGGAATGTGGTTAAACACTACCTCCGAGACGTTACTTTGGGTTAGGTTAGGTTATATTACGTTATTGATGTATGTAAAAGCCCCACGGAAACGTAGAGTCCAACTCGCAAGGAATGTTGTCAAATATTACCGCCGAGGTGTTAGGTTGGGTTAGGTTAGGTTATATTACGTTATTGACGTATATAAAAGTCTCAGGGAAACGTAGAGGCCAACAAGCCAGGAATGTGGTTAAACATTACCTCCGAGACGTTACTTTGGGTTAGGTTAGGTTATATTACGTTATTGATGTATATAAAAGCCCCACGGAAACGTAGAGGCCAACTCGCCAGGAAGGTTGTCAAATATTAGTGCCGAGAGGTTGGGTTGTGTTAGGTTAGGTTATATTACGTTATTGATGTATATAAAGGCCCCACGGAGACGTAGAGTCCAACTCGCCACGAATGTTGTCAAATATTACCGCCGAGATGTTAGGTTGGGTTAGGTTAGGTTATATTACGTTATTGATGGATATGAAGGCCTCACGGAGACGTAGAGGACAACTCGCCAGGAATGTTGTCAAATATTACCGCCGAGATGTTAGGTTGGGTTAGGTTAGGTTATATTACGTTATTGATGTATATAAAGGTCGCACGGAAACATAGAGGCCAACAAGCCAGGAATGTTGTCAAATATTACAGCCGAGATGTTACGTTGGGTTATTTTAGGTTAAATTACGTTATTGATTGATATGAATGTCCCACGGAGACGTAGAGGCCAACAAGCCAGGAATGTTGTCAAATATTAGTGCCGAGAGGTTGGGTTGTGTTAGGTTAGGTTATATTACGTTATTGATGTATATAAAGGCCCCACGGAGACGTAGAGTCCAACTCGCCACGAATGTTGTCAAATATTACCGCCGAGATGTTAGGTTGGGTTAGGTTAGGTTATATTACGTTATTGATGGATATGAAGGCCTCACGGAGACGTAGAGGACAACTCGCCAGGAATGTTGTCAAATATTACCGCCGAGATGTTAGGTTGGGTCAGGTTAGGTTATATTACGTTATTGATGTATATAAAGGTCGCACGGAAACATAGAGGCCAACAAGCCAGGAATGTTGTCAAATATTACAGCCGAGATGTTACGTTGGGTTATTTTAGGTTAAATTACGTTATTGATTGATATGAATGTCCCACGGAGACGTAGAGGCCAACAAGCCAGGAATGTTGTCAAATAATAGCGCCGAAAGGTTAGGTTGGGTTAGGTTAGGTTATATTACGTTATTGATGTGTATAAAAGTCCCACGGAAACATAGAGGCCAACAAGCCAGGAATGTTGTCAAATATTACAGCCGAGATGTTACGTTGGGCTATTTTAGGTTAAATTACGTTATTGATGGATATGAATGTCCCACGGAGACGTAGAGGCCAACAAGCCAGGAATGTTGTCAAATATTACAGCCGAGATGTTACGTTGGGTTAGGTTAGGTTATATTAAGTTTTTGATGTATATGAATGCCTCACGGAGACGTAGAAGCCAACAAGCCAGGAATGTGGTTAAACATTACCTCCGAGACGTTACTTTGGGTTAGGTTAGGTTATATTACGTTATTGATGTATGTAAAAGCCCCACGGAAACGTAGAGTCCAACTCGCAAGGAATGTTGTCAAATATTACCGCCGAGGTGTTAGGTTGGGTTAGGTTAGGTTATATTACGTTATTGACGTATATAAAAGTCTCAGGGAAACGTAGAGGCCAACAAGCCAGGAATGTGGTTAAACATTACCTCCGAGACGTTACTTTGGGTTAGGTTAGGTTATATTACGTTATTGATGTATATAAAAGCCCCACGGAAACGTAGAGGCCAACTCGCCAGGAAGGTTGTCAAATATTAGTGCCGAGAGGTTGGGTTGTGTTAGGTTAGGTTATATTACGTTATTGATGTATATAAAGGCCCCACGGAGACGTAGAGTCCAACTCGCCACGAATGTTGTCAAATATTACCGCCGAGATGTTAGGTTGGGTTAGGTTAGGTTATATTACGTTATTGATGGATATGAAGGCCTCACGGAGACGTAGAGGACAACTCGCCAGGAATGTTGTCAAATATTACCGCCGAGATGCTAGGTTGGGTTAGGTTAGGTTATATTACGTTATTGATGTATATAAAGGTCGCACGGAAACATAGAGGCCAACAAGCCAGGAATGTTGTCAAATATTACAGCCGAGATGTTACGTTGGGTTATTTTAGGTTAAATTACGTTATTGATTGATATGAATGTCCCACGGAGACGTAGAGGCCAACAAGCCAGGAATGTGGTTAAACATTACCTCCGAGACGTTACTTTGGGTTAGGTTAGGTTATATTACGTTATTGATGTATATAAAGGTCTCAGGGAAACGTAGAGGCCAACTCGCCAGGAAGGTTGTCAAATATTAGTGCCGAGAGGTTGGGTTGTGTTAGGTTAGGTTATATTACGTTATTGATGTATATAAAGGCCCCACGGAGACGTAGAGGCCAACTCGCCAGGAATGTTGTCAAATATTACCGCCGAGATGTTAGGTTGGGTTAGGTTAGGTTATATTACGTTTTTGATGTATATGAAGGCCCCACGGAGACGTAGAGGCCAGCTCGCAAGGAATATTGTCAAATAATAGCGCCGAGAGGTTAGGTTGGGTTATATAAGGTTATATTACGTTATTGATGGATATGAAGGTCTCACGGATACGTAGAGGCCAACTCGCCAGGAATGTTGTCAAACATTACCGCCGAGATGTTAGGTTGGGTTAGGTTAGGTTATATTACGTTATTGATATATATAAAGGTCCCACGGAATCATAGAGTCCAACAAGCCAGGAATGTTGTCAAATATTACAGCCGAGATGTTACGTTGGGTTATTTTAGGTTAAATAACGTTATTGATGGATATGAAAGTCCCACAGAGACGTAGAAGCCAACAAGCCAGGAATGTTGTTAAATATTAGTACCGAGATGTTAGGTTGGGTTGGGTTAGGTTATATTACTTTATTGATGTATATAAAGGCCCCACTGAGACATAGAGTCCAAGTCGCCAGGAATGTTGTCAAATATTACCGCCGAGATGTTAGGTTGGGATAGGTGAGGTTATATTACGTTATTGATGTATATAAAAGTCTCAGGCAAACGTAGAGGCCAACAAGCCAGGAATGTGATTAAACATTACCTCCGAGACGTTACTTTGGGTTAGGTTAGGTTATATTACGTTATTGATGTATATGAAAGCCCCACGGATACGTAGAGGCCAACTCGCCAGGAATGTTGTCAAATATTAGTGCCGAGAGGTTGGGTTGTGTTAGGTTAGGTTATATTACGTTATTGGTGTATATAAAGGCCCCACGGAGACGTAGGGGCCAACTCGCCACGAATGTTGTCAAATAATAGCGCCGAAAGGTTAGGTTGGGTTAGGTTAGGTTATATTACGTTATTGATGTATATAAAAGTCCGACGGAGACGTAGAGTCCAACTCGCCAGGAATGTAGTCAAATATTACAGCCGAGATGTTAGGTTGGGTTAGGTTAGGTTATATTACGTTTTTGATGTATATGAAGGCCTCACGGAGACGTAGAAGCCAACAAGCCAGGAATGTGGTTAAACATTACCTCCGAGAAGTTACTTTGGGTTAGGTTAGGTTATATTACGTTATTGATGTATATAAAAGCCCCACGGAAACGTAGAGGCCAACTCGCCAGGAATGTTGTCAAATATTAGTGCCGAGAGGTTGGGTTGTGTTAGGTTAGGTTATATTACGTTATTGGTGTATATAAAGGCCCCACGGAGACGTAGAGGCGAACTTGCCAGGAATGTTGTCAAATATTAGTGCCGGGAGTTTGGGTTGTGTTAGGTTAGGTTATATTACGTTATTGATGTATATAAAGGCCCCACGGACACGTAGAGGCCAACTCGCCAGGAATGTTGTCAAATATTACCGCCGAGATGTTAGGTTGGGTTAGGTTAGGTTATATTACGTTTTTGATGTATATGAAGGCCCCAAGGAGACGTAGAGGCCAGCTCGCAAGGAATATTGTCAAATAATAGCGCCGAGAGGTTAGGTTGGGTTATATAAGGTTATATTACGTTATTGATGGATATGAAGGTCTCACGGATACGTAGAGGCCAACTCGCCAGGAATGTTGTCAAACATTACCGCCGAGATGTTAGGTTGGGTTAGGTTAGGTTATATTACGTTATTGATGTATATAAAGGTCCCACGGAATCATAGTGTCCAACAAGCCAGGAATGTTGTCAAATATTACAGCCGAGATGTTACGTTGGGTTATTTTAGGTTAAATAACGTTATTGATGGATATGAAAGTCCCACAGAGACGTAGAAGCCAACAAGCCAGGAATGTTGTTAAATATTAGTACCGAGATGTTAGGTTGGGTTAGGTTAGGTTATATTACTTTATTGATGTATATAAAGGCCCCACTGAGACATAGAGTCCAAGTCGCCAGGAATGTTGTCAAATATTACCGCCGAAATGTTAGGTTGGGATAGGTGAGGTTATATTACGTTATTGATGTATATAAAAGTCCGACGGAGACGTAGAGTCCAACTCGCCAGGAATGTAGTCAAATATTACAGCCGAGATGTTACGTTGGGTTAGGTTAGGTTATATTACGTTTTTGATGTATATGAAGGCCTCACGGAGACGTAGAAGCCAACAAGCCAGGAATGTGGTTAAACATTACCTCCGAGAAGTTACTTTGGGTTAGGTTAGGTTATATTACGTTATTGATGTATATAAAAGCCCCACGGAAACGTAGAGGCCAACTCGCCAGGAATGTTGTCAAATATTTGTGCCGAGAGGTTGGGTTGTGTTAGGTTAGGTTATATTACGTTATTGGTGTATATAAAGGCCCCACGGAGACGTAGAGGCGAACTTGCCAGGAATGTTGTCAAATAATAGCGCCGAAAGGTTAGGTTGGGTTAGGTTAGGTTATATTAGGTTATTGATGTATATAAAAGTCCCACGGAGACGTAGAGGCCAACTCGCTAGGAATGTTGTCAAATAATAGCGCCGAGAGGTTAGGTTGGGTTATATAAGGCTATATTACGTTATTGATGGATATGAAGGTCTCACGGAGACGTAGAGGCCAACTCGCCAGTAATGTTGTCAAACATTACCGCGGAGATGTTAGGGTGGGTTAGGTTAGGTTATATTACGTTATTAATGTATATAAAGGTCCCACGGAATCATAGAGGCCAACAAGCCAGGAATGTTGTCAAATATTACAGCCGAGATGTTACGTTGGGCTATTTTAGGTTAAATTACGTTATTGATGGATATGAATGTCCCACGGAGACGTAGAGGCCAACAAGCCAGGAATGTTGTCAAATATTACAGCCGAGATGTTACGTTGGGTTAGGTTAGGTTATATTACGTTTTTGATGTATATGAATGCCTCACGGAGACGTAGAAGCCAACAAGCCAGGAATGTTGTTAAATATTAGTACCGAGATGTTAGGTTGGGTTAGGTTAGGTTATATTACTTTATTGATGTATATAAAGGCCCCACTGAGACATAGAGTCCAAGTCACCAGGAATGTTGTCAAATATTACCGCCGAAATGTTAGGTTGGGATAGGTGAGGTTATATTACGTTATTGATGTATATAAAAGTCTCAGGCAAACGTAGACGCCAACAAGCCAGGAATGTGATTAAACATTACCTCCGAGACGTTACTTTGGGTTAGGTTAGGTTATATTACGTTATTGATGTATATGAAAGCCCCACGGATACGTAGAGGCCAACTCGCCAGGAATGTTGTCAAATATTAGTGCCGAGAGGTTGGGTTGTGTTAGGTTAGGTTATATTACGTTATTGGTGTATATAAAGGCCCCACGGAGACTTAGAGGCCAACTCGCCAGGAATGTTGTCAAATAATAGCGCCGAAAGGTTAGGTTGGGTTAGGTTAGGTTATATTACGTTATTGATGTATATAAAAGTCCGACGGAGACGTAGAGGCCAACTCGACAGGAATGTTGTCAAATATTACCGCCGAGATGTTAGGTTGGGTTAGGTTAGGTTATATTACGTTATTGATGTATATGAAGGTCCCACGGAGACGTAGAGGCCAACTCGGCAGGAATGTTGTCAAATAATAGCGCCGAGAGGTTTGGTTGGGTTATATAAGGTTATATTACGTTATTGATGGATATGAAGGCCTCACGGAGACATAGAGGCCAACTCGCCAGGAATGTTGTCAAATATTACCGCCGAGATGTTAGGTTGGGTTAGGTTAGGTTATAATACGTTATTGATGTATATAAAGGTCTCAGGAAACGTAGAGGCCAACAAGCCAGGAATGTGGTTAAACATTACCTCCGAGACGTTACTTTGGGTTAGGTTAGGTTATATTACGTTATTGATGTATATAAAAGCCCCACGGAAACGTAGAGGCCAACTCGCCAGGAAGGTTGTCAAATATTAGTGCCGAGAGGTTGGGTTGTGTTAGGTTAGGTTATATTACGTTATTGATGTATATAAAAGCCCCACGGAAACGTAGAGGCCAACTCGCCAGGAATGTTGTCAAATATTTGTGCCGAGAGGTTGGGTTGTGTTAGGTTAGGTTATATTACGTTATTGGTGTATATAAAGGCCCCACGGAGACGTAGAGGCGAACTTGCCAGGAATGTTGTCAAATAATAGCGCCGAAAGGTTAGGTTGGGTTAGGTTAGGTTATATTAGGTTATTGATGTATATAAAAGTCCCACGGAGACGTAGAGGCCAACTCGCTAGGAATGTTGTCAAATAATAGCGCCGAGAGGTTAGGTTGGGTTATATAAGGCTATATTACGTTATTGATGGATATGAAGGTCTCACGGAGACGTAGAGGCCAACTCGCCAGTAATGTTGTCAAACATTACCGCGGAGATGTTAGGGTGGGTTAGGTTAGGTTATATTACGTTATTAATGTATATAAAGGTCCCACGGAATCATAGAGGCCAACAAGCCAGGAATGTTGTCAAATATTACAGCCGAGATGTTACGTTGGGCTATTTTAGGTTAAATTACGTTATTGATGGATATGAATGTCCCACGGAGACGTAGAGGCCAACAAGCCAGGAATGTTGTCAAATATTACAGCCGAGATGTTACGTTGGGTTAGGTTAGGTTATATTACGTTTTTGATGTATATGAATGCCTCACGGAGACGTAGAAGCCAACAAGCCAGGAATGTTGTTAAATATTAGTACCGAGATGTTAGGTTGGGTTAGGTTAGGTTATATTACTTTATTGATGTATATAAAGGCCCCACTGAGACATAGAGTCCAAGTCACCAGGAATGTTGTCAAATATTACCGCCGAAATGTTAGGTTGGGATAGGTGAGGTTATATTACGTTATTGATGTATATAAAAGTCTCAGGCAAACGTAGACGCCAACAAGCCAGGAATGTGATTAAACATTACCTCCGAGACGTTACTTTGGGTTAGGTTAGGTTATATTACGTTATTGATGTATATGAAAGCCCCACGGATACGTAGAGGCCAACTCGCCAGGAATGTTGTCAAATATTAGTGCCGAGAGGTTGGGTTGTGTTAGGTTAGGTTATATTACGTTATTGGTGTATATAAAGGCCCCACGGAGACTTAGAGGCCAACTCGCCAGGAATGTTGTCAAATAATAGCGCCGAAAGGTTAGGTTGGGTTAGGTTAGGTTATATTACGTTATTGATGTATATAAAAGTCCGACGGAGACGTAGAGGCCAACTCGACAGGAATGTTGTCAAATATTACCGCCGAGATGTTAGGTTGGGTTAGGTTAGGTTATATTACGTTATTGATGTATATGAAGGTCCCACGG
Organism: Xylocopa violacea; assembly: GCA_963969225.1. Lineage (NCBI taxonomy): Eukaryota > Metazoa > Arthropoda > Insecta > Hymenoptera > Apidae > Xylocopa > Xylocopa violacea. Next base: position 757,909 of record CAXAJV010000741.1, on the reverse strand, counting down.
AGACGTAGAGGCCAACTCGGCAGGAATGTTGTCAAATAATAGCGCCGAGAGGTTTGGTTGGGTTATATAAGGTTATATTACGTTATTGATGGATATGAAGGCCTCACGGAGACATAGAGGCCAACTCGCCAGGAATGTTGTCAAATATTACCGCCGAGATGTTAGGTTGGGTTAGGTTAGGTTATAATACGTTATTGATGTATATAAAGGTCTCAGGAAACGTAGAGGCCAACAAGCCAGGAATGTGGTTAAACATTACCTCCGAGACGTTACTTTGGGTTAGGTTAGGTTATATTACGTTATTGATGTATATAAAAGCCCCACGGAAACGTAGAGGCCAACTCGCCAGGAAGGTTGTCAAATATTAGTGCCGAGAGGTTGGGTTGTGTTAGGTTAGGTTATATTACGTTATTGATGTATATAAAGGCCCCACGGAGACGTAGAGTCCAACTCGCCACGAATGTTGTCAAATATTACCGCCGAGATGTTAGGTTGGGTTAGGTTAGGTTATATTACGTTATTGATGGATATGAAGGCCTCACGGAGACGTAGAGGACAACTCGCCAGGAATGTTGTCAAATATTACCGCCGAGATGTTAGGTTGGGTTAGGTTAGGTTATATTACGTTATTGATGTATATAAAGGTCGCACGGAAACATAGAGGCCAACAAGCCAGGAATGTTGTCAAATATTACAGCCGAGATGTTACGTTGGGTTATTTTAGGTTAAATTACGTTATTGATTGATATGAATGTCCCACGGAGACGTAGAGGCCAACAAGCCAGGAATGTTGTCAAATATTAGTGCCGAGAGGTTGGGTTGTGTTAGGTTAGGTTATATTACGTTATTGATGTATATAAAGGCCCCACGGAGACGTAGAGTCCAACTCGCCACGAATGTTGTCAAATATTACCGCCGAGATGTTAGGTTGGGTTAGGTTAGGTTATATTACGTTATTGATGGATATGAAGGCCTCACGGAGACGTAGAGGACAACTCGCCAGGAATGTTGTCAAATATTACCGCCGAGATGTTAGGTTGGGTCAGGTTAGGTTATATTACGTTATTGATGTATATAAAGGTCGCACGGAAACATAGAGGCCAACAAGCCAGGAATGTTGTCAAATATTACAGCCGAGATGTTACGTTGGGTTATTTTAGGTTAAATTACGTTATTGATTGATATGAATGTCCCACGGAGACGTAGAGGCCAACAAGCCAGGAATGTTGTCAAATAATAGCGCCGAAAGGTTAGGTTGGGTTAGGTTAGGTTATATTACGTTATTGATGTGTATAAAAGTCCCACGGAAACATAGAGGCCAACAAGCCAGGAATGTTGTCAAATATTACAGCCGAGATGTTACGTTGGGCTATTTTAGGTTAAATTACGTTATTGATGGATATGAATGTCCCACGGAGACGTAGAGGCCAACAAGCCAGGAATGTTGTCAAATATTACAGCCGAGATGTTACGTTGGGTTAGGTTAGGTTATATTAAGTTTTTGATGTATATGAATGCCTCACGGAGACGTAGAAGCCAACAAGCCAGGAATGTGGTTAAACATTACCTCCGAGACGTTACTTTGGGTTAGGTTAGGTTATATTACGTTATTGATGTATGTAAAAGCCCCACGGAAACGTAGAGTCCAACTCGCAAGGAATGTTGTCAAATATTACCGCCGAGGTGTTAGGTTGGGTTAGGTTAGGTTATATTACGTTATTGACGTATATAAAAGTCTCAGGGAAACGTAGAGGCCAACAAGCCAGGAATGTGGTTAAACATTACCTCCGAGACGTTACTTTGGGTTAGGTTAGGTTATATTACGTTATTGATGTATATAAAAGCCCCACGGAAACGTAGAGGCCAACTCGCCAGGAAGGTTGTCAAATATTAGTGCCGAGAGGTTGGGTTGTGTTAGGTTAGGTTATATTACGTTATTGATGTATATAAAGGCCCCACGGAGACGTAGAGTCCAACTCGCCACGAATGTTGTCAAATATTACCGCCGAGATGTTAGGTTGGGTTAGGTTAGGTTATATTACGTTATTGATGGATATGAAGGCCTCACGGAGACGTAGAGGACAACTCGCCAGGAATGTTGTCAAATATTACCGCCGAGATGCTAGGTTGGGTTAGGTTAGGTTATATTACGTTATTGATGTATATAAAGGTCGCACGGAAACATAGAGGCCAACAAGCCAGGAATGTTGTCAAATATTACAGCCGAGATGTTACGTTGGGTTATTTTAGGTTAAATTACGTTATTGATTGATATGAATGTCCCACGGAGACGTAGAGGCCAACAAGCCAGGAATGTGGTTAAACATTACCTCCGAGACGTTACTTTGGGTTAGGTTAGGTTATATTACGTTATTGATGTATATAAAGGTCTCAGGGAAACGTAGAGGCCAACTCGCCAGGAAGGTTGTCAAATATTAGTGCCGAGAGGTTGGGTTGTGTTAGGTTAGGTTATATTACGTTATTGATGTATATAAAGGCCCCACGGAGACGTAGAGGCCAACTCGCCAGGAATGTTGTCAAATATTACCGCCGAGATGTTAGGTTGGGTTAGGTTAGGTTATATTACGTTTTTGATGTATATGAAGGCCCCACGGAGACGTAGAGGCCAGCTCGCAAGGAATATTGTCAAATAATAGCGCCGAGAGGTTAGGTTGGGTTATATAAGGTTATATTACGTTATTGATGGATATGAAGGTCTCACGGATACGTAGAGGCCAACTCGCCAGGAATGTTGTCAAACATTACCGCCGAGATGTTAGGTTGGGTTAGGTTAGGTTATATTACGTTATTGATATATATAAAGGTCCCACGGAATCATAGAGTCCAACAAGCCAGGAATGTTGTCAAATATTACAGCCGAGATGTTACGTTGGGTTATTTTAGGTTAAATAACGTTATTGATGGATATGAAAGTCCCACAGAGACGTAGAAGCCAACAAGCCAGGAATGTTGTTAAATATTAGTACCGAGATGTTAGGTTGGGTTGGGTTAGGTTATATTACTTTATTGATGTATATAAAGGCCCCACTGAGACATAGAGTCCAAGTCGCCAGGAATGTTGTCAAATATTACCGCCGAGATGTTAGGTTGGGATAGGTGAGGTTATATTACGTTATTGATGTATATAAAAGTCTCAGGCAAACGTAGAGGCCAACAAGCCAGGAATGTGATTAAACATTACCTCCGAGACGTTACTTTGGGTTAGGTTAGGTTATATTACGTTATTGATGTATATGAAAGCCCCACGGATACGTAGAGGCCAACTCGCCAGGAATGTTGTCAAATATTAGTGCCGAGAGGTTGGGTTGTGTTAGGTTAGGTTATATTACGTTATTGGTGTATATAAAGGCCCCACGGAGACGTAGGGGCCAACTCGCCACGAATGTTGTCAAATAATAGCGCCGAAAGGTTAGGTTGGGTTAGGTTAGGTTATATTACGTTATTGATGTATATAAAAGTCCGACGGAGACGTAGAGTCCAACTCGCCAGGAATGTAGTCAAATATTACAGCCGAGATGTTAGGTTGGGTTAGGTTAGGTTATATTACGTTTTTGATGTATATGAAGGCCTCACGGAGACGTAGAAGCCAACAAGCCAGGAATGTGGTTAAACATTACCTCCGAGAAGTTACTTTGGGTTAGGTTAGGTTATATTACGTTATTGATGTATATAAAAGCCCCACGGAAACGTAGAGGCCAACTCGCCAGGAATGTTGTCAAATATTAGTGCCGAGAGGTTGGGTTGTGTTAGGTTAGGTTATATTACGTTATTGGTGTATATAAAGGCCCCACGGAGACGTAGAGGCGAACTTGCCAGGAATGTTGTCAAATATTAGTGCCGGGAGTTTGGGTTGTGTTAGGTTAGGTTATATTACGTTATTGATGTATATAAAGGCCCCACGGACACGTAGAGGCCAACTCGCCAGGAATGTTGTCAAATATTACCGCCGAGATGTTAGGTTGGGTTAGGTTAGGTTATATTACGTTTTTGATGTATATGAAGGCCCCAAGGAGACGTAGAGGCCAGCTCGCAAGGAATATTGTCAAATAATAGCGCCGAGAGGTTAGGTTGGGTTATATAAGGTTATATTACGTTATTGATGGATATGAAGGTCTCACGGATACGTAGAGGCCAACTCGCCAGGAATGTTGTCAAACATTACCGCCGAGATGTTAGGTTGGGTTAGGTTAGGTTATATTACGTTATTGATGTATATAAAGGTCCCACGGAATCATAGTGTCCAACAAGCCAGGAATGTTGTCAAATATTACAGCCGAGATGTTACGTTGGGTTATTTTAGGTTAAATAACGTTATTGATGGATATGAAAGTCCCACAGAGACGTAGAAGCCAACAAGCCAGGAATGTTGTTAAATATTAGTACCGAGATGTTAGGTTGGGTTAGGTTAGGTTATATTACTTTATTGATGTATATAAAGGCCCCACTGAGACATAGAGTCCAAGTCGCCAGGAATGTTGTCAAATATTACCGCCGAAATGTTAGGTTGGGATAGGTGAGGTTATATTACGTTATTGATGTATATAAAAGTCCGACGGAGACGTAGAGTCCAACTCGCCAGGAATGTAGTCAAATATTACAGCCGAGATGTTACGTTGGGTTAGGTTAGGTTATATTACGTTTTTGATGTATATGAAGGCCTCACGGAGACGTAGAAGCCAACAAGCCAGGAATGTGGTTAAACATTACCTCCGAGAAGTTACTTTGGGTTAGGTTAGGTTATATTACGTTATTGATGTATATAAAAGCCCCACGGAAACGTAGAGGCCAACTCGCCAGGAATGTTGTCAAATATTTGTGCCGAGAGGTTGGGTTGTGTTAGGTTAGGTTATATTACGTTATTGGTGTATATAAAGGCCCCACGGAGACGTAGAGGCGAACTTGCCAGGAATGTTGTCAAATAATAGCGCCGAAAGGTTAGGTTGGGTTAGGTTAGGTTATATTAGGTTATTGATGTATATAAAAGTCCCACGGAGACGTAGAGGCCAACTCGCTAGGAATGTTGTCAAATAATAGCGCCGAGAGGTTAGGTTGGGTTATATAAGGCTATATTACGTTATTGATGGATATGAAGGTCTCACGGAGACGTAGAGGCCAACTCGCCAGTAATGTTGTCAAACATTACCGCGGAGATGTTAGGGTGGGTTAGGTTAGGTTATATTACGTTATTAATGTATATAAAGGTCCCACGGAATCATAGAGGCCAACAAGCCAGGAATGTTGTCAAATATTACAGCCGAGATGTTACGTTGGGCTATTTTAGGTTAAATTACGTTATTGATGGATATGAATGTCCCACGGAGACGTAGAGGCCAACAAGCCAGGAATGTTGTCAAATATTACAGCCGAGATGTTACGTTGGGTTAGGTTAGGTTATATTACGTTTTTGATGTATATGAATGCCTCACGGAGACGTAGAAGCCAACAAGCCAGGAATGTTGTTAAATATTAGTACCGAGATGTTAGGTTGGGTTAGGTTAGGTTATATTACTTTATTGATGTATATAAAGGCCCCACTGAGACATAGAGTCCAAGTCACCAGGAATGTTGTCAAATATTACCGCCGAAATGTTAGGTTGGGATAGGTGAGGTTATATTACGTTATTGATGTATATAAAAGTCTCAGGCAAACGTAGACGCCAACAAGCCAGGAATGTGATTAAACATTACCTCCGAGACGTTACTTTGGGTTAGGTTAGGTTATATTACGTTATTGATGTATATGAAAGCCCCACGGATACGTAGAGGCCAACTCGCCAGGAATGTTGTCAAATATTAGTGCCGAGAGGTTGGGTTGTGTTAGGTTAGGTTATATTACGTTATTGGTGTATATAAAGGCCCCACGGAGACTTAGAGGCCAACTCGCCAGGAATGTTGTCAAATAATAGCGCCGAAAGGTTAGGTTGGGTTAGGTTAGGTTATATTACGTTATTGATGTATATAAAAGTCCGACGGAGACGTAGAGGCCAACTCGACAGGAATGTTGTCAAATATTACCGCCGAGATGTTAGGTTGGGTTAGGTTAGGTTATATTACGTTATTGATGTATATGAAGGTCCCACGGAGACGTAGAGGCCAACTCGGCAGGAATGTTGTCAAATAATAGCGCCGAGAGGTTTGGTTGGGTTATATAAGGTTATATTACGTTATTGATGGATATGAAGGCCTCACGGAGACATAGAGGCCAACTCGCCAGGAATGTTGTCAAATATTACCGCCGAGATGTTAGGTTGGGTTAGGTTAGGTTATAATACGTTATTGATGTATATAAAGGTCTCAGGAAACGTAGAGGCCAACAAGCCAGGAATGTGGTTAAACATTACCTCCGAGACGTTACTTTGGGTTAGGTTAGGTTATATTACGTTATTGATGTATGTAAAAGCCCCACGGGAACGTAGAGGCCAACTCGCCAGGAATGTTGTAAAATATTAGTACCGAGATGTTAGGTTGTGTTAGGTTAAGTTATATTACGCTATTGATGTATATAAAAGCCCCACGGAAACGTAGGGGCCAACTCGCCAGGAATGTTGTCAAATATTAGTGCCGAGTGGTTGGGTTGTGTTAGGTTAGGTTATATTACGTTATTGATGTATATGAAGGTCCCACGGAGACGTAGAGGCCAACTCGGCAGGAATGTTGTCAAATATTAGTACCGAGATGTTAGGTTGCGTTAGGTTAGGTTATATTACGTTATTGATGGATATGAAGGTCTCACGGAGAGATAGCGGCCAACTCGCCAGGAATGTTGTCAAACATTACCGCCGAGATGTTAGGTTAGGTTAGGTTAGGTTATATTACGTTATTGATGTATATAAAGGTCCCACGGAAACATAGAGGCCAACAAGCCAGGAATGTTGTCAAATATTACAGCCGAGATGTTACGTTGGGTTATTTTAGGTTATATTACGTTATTGATGGATGTGAATGTCCCACGGAGACCTAGAGGCCAACAAGCCAGGAATGTTGTCAAATATTACCGCCGAGATGTTAGGTTGGGATAGGTGAGGTTATATTACGTTATTGATGTATATAAAAGTCTCAGGCAAACGTAGACGCCAACAAGCCAGGAATGTGATTAAACATTACCTCCGAGACGTTACTTTGGGTTAGGTTAGGTTATATTACGTTATTGATGTATATGAAAGCCCCACGGATACGTAGAGGCCAACTCGCCAGGAATGTTGTCAAATATTAGTGCCGAGAGGTTGGGTTGTGTTAGGTTAGGTTATATTACGTTATTGGTGTATATAAAGGCCCCACGGAGACTTAGAGGCCAACTCGCCAGGAATGTTGTCAAATAATAGCGCCGAAAGGTTAGGTTGGGTTAGGTTAGGTTATATTACGTTATTGATGTATATAAAAGTCCGACGGAGACGTAGAGGCCAACTCGACAGGAATGTTGTCAAATATTACCGCCGAGATGTTAGGTTGGGTTAGGTTAGGTTATATTACGTTATTGATGTATATGAAGGTCCCACGGAGACGTAGAGGCCAACTCGGCAGGAATGTTGTCAAATAATAGCGCCGAGAGGTTTGGTTGGGTTATATAAGGTTATATTACGTTATTGATGGATATGAAGGCCTCACGGAGACATAGAGGCCAACTCGCCAGGAATGTTGTCAAATATTACCGCCGAGATGTTAGGTTGGGTTAGGTTAGGTTATAATACGTTATTGATGTATATAAAGGTCTCAGGAAACGTAGAGGCCAACAAGCCAGGAATGTGGTTAAACATTACCTCCGAGACGTTACTTTGGGTTAGGTTAGGTTATATTACGTTATTGATGTATGTAAAAGCCCCACGGGAACGTAGAGGCCAACTCGCCAGGAATGTTGTAAAATATTAGTACCGAGATGTTAGGTTGTGTTAGGTTAAGTTATATTACGCTATTGATGTATATAAAAGCCCCACGGAAACGTAGAGGCCAACTCGCCAGGAATGTTGTCAAATATTAGTGCCGAGTGGTTGGGTTGTGTTAGGTTAGGTTATATTACGTTATTGATGTATATGAAGGTCCCACGGAGACGTAGAGGCCAACTCGGCAGGAATGTTGTCAAATATTAGTACCGAGATGTTAGGTTGTGTTAGGTTAGGTTATATTACGTTATTGATGGATATGAAGGTCTCACAGAGAGATAGCGGCCAACTCGCCAGGAATGTTGTCAAACATTACCGCCGAGATGTTAGGTTAGGTTAGGTTAGGTTATATTACGTTATTGATGTATATAAAGGTCCCACGGAAACATAGAGGCCAACAAGCCAGGAATGTTGTCAAATATTACAGCCGAGATGTTACGTTGGGTTATTTTAGGTTAAATTACGTTATTGATGGATGTGAATGTCCCACGGAGACCTAGAGGCCAACAAGCCAGGAATGTTGTCAAATATTACCGCCGAGATGTTAGGTTGGTTTAGGTTAGGTTATATTATGTTTTTGATGTATATGAAGGCCCCACGGAGACGTAGAGGCCAACTCGACAGGAATGTTGTCAAATAATAGCGCCGAGAGGTTAGGTTGGGTTATATAAGGTTATATTACGTTATTGATGGATATGAAGGTCTCACGGAGAGGTAGCGGCCAACTCGCCAGGAATGTTATCAAATATTACAGCCGAGATGTTACGTTGGGTTATTTTAGGTTAAATTACGTTATTGATGGATATGAATGTCCCACGGAGACGTAGAGGCCAACAAGCCAGGAATGTTGTCAAATATTACAGCCGAGTTGTTACGTTGGGTTAGGTTAGGTTATATTACGTTTTTGATGTATATGAAGGCCTCACGGAGACGTAGAAGCCAACAAGCCAGGAATGTTGTCAAATAATAGCGCCGAGAGGTTAGGTTGGGTTATATAATGTTATATTACGTTATTGATGGATATGAAGGTCTCACGGAGAGGTAGCGGCCAACTCGCCAGGAATGTTGTCAAACATTACCGCCGAGATGTTAGGTTAGGTTAGGTTAGGTTATATTACGTTATTGATGTATATAAAGGTCCCACGGAAACATAGAGGCCAACAAGCCAGGAATGTTGTCAAATATTACAGCCGAGATGTTACGTTTGGTTATTTTAGGTTAAATTACGTTATTGATGGATATGAATGTCCCACGGAGACGTAGAGGCCAACAAGCCAGGAATGTTGTCAAATATTACCTCCGAGACGTTACTTTGGGTTAGGTTAGGTTATATTACGTTATTGATGTATATAAAGGTCTCAGGGAAACGTAGAGGCCAACAAGCCAGGAATGTGGTTAAACACTACCTCGGAGACGTTACTTTGGGTTAGGTTAGGTTATATTACGTTATTGATGTATGTAAAAGCCCCACGGAAACGTAGAGTCCAACTCGCAAGGAATGTTGTCAGATATTACCGCCGAGATGTTAGGTTGGGTTAGGTTAGATTATATTACGTTATTGATGTATATAAAAGTCTCAGGGAAACGTAGAGGCCAACAAGCCAGGAATGTGGTTAAACAGTACCTCCGAGACGTTACTTTGGGTTAGGATAGGTTATATTACGTTATTGATGTATATAAAAGCCCCACGGAAGCGTAGAGGCCAACTCGCCAGGAATGTTGTCAAATATTAGTGCCGAGAGGTTGGGTTGTGTTAGGTTAGGTTATATTACGTTATTGATGTATATAAAGGCCCCACGGAGACGTAGAGGCCAACTCGCAAGGAATGTTGTAAAATAATAGCGCCGAAAGGTTAGGTTGGGTTAGGTTAGAATATATTACGTTATTGATGTATATAAAGGACCCACGGAAACATAGAGGCCAACAAGCCAGGAATGTTGTCAAATATTACAGCCGAGATGTTACGTTGGGTTATTTTAGGTTAAATTACGTTATTGATGGATATGAATGTCCCACGGAGACGTAGAGGCCAACAAGCCAGGAATGTTGTCAAATATTACCGCCGAGATGTTAAGTTGGTTTAGGTTAGGTTATATTATGTTTTTGATGTATATGAAGGCCCCACGGAGACGTAGAGGTCAACTCGACAGGAATGTTGTCAAATAATAGCGCCGAGAGGTTAGGTTGGGTTATATAAGGTTATATTACGTTATTGATGGATATGAAGGTCTCACGGAGAGGTAGCGGCCAACTCGCCAGGAATGTTGTCAAACATTACCGCCGAGATGTTAGGTTAGGTTAGGTTAGGTTATATTACGTTATTGATGTATATAAAGGTCCCACGGAAACATAGAGGCCAACAAGCCAGGAATGTTGTCAAATATTACAGCCGAGATGTTACGTTGGGTTAGGTTAGGTTATATTACGCTATTGATGTATATAAAGGTCGCACGGAATCACAGAGGCCAAAAAGCCAGGAATGTTGTCAAATATTACAGCCGAGATGTGACGTTGGGTTATTTTAGGTTAAATTACGTTATTGATGGATATGAAAGTCCCACGGAGACGTAGAAGCCAACAAGCCAGGAATGTTGTTAAATATTAGTACCGAGATGTTAGGTTGGGTTAGGTTAGGTTATATTACGTTATTGATGTATATAAAGGTCTCAGGGAAACGTAGACGCCAACAAGCCAGGAATGTTGTTAAACATTACCTCCGAGACGTTACTTTGGGTTAGGTTAGGTTATATTACGTTATTGATGTTTATAAAGGTCTCAGGGAAACGTAGAGGCCAACAAGCCAGGAATGTGGTTAAACACTACCTCCGAGACGTTACTTTGGGTTAGGTTAGGTTATATTACGTTATTGATGTATATAAAAGCCCTACGGAAACGTAGAGGCCAACTCGCAAGGAATGTTGTCAAATATTAGTGCCGAGAGGCTGGGTTGTGTTAGGTTAGGTTATATTACGTTATTTATGTATATAAAGGCCCCACGGAAACGTAGAGGCCAACTCGCCAGGAATGTTGTCAAATATTAGTGCCGAGAAGTTGGGTTGTGTTAGGTTAGGTTATATTACGTTATTGGTGTATAGAAAGGCCCCACGGAGACGTTGAGGCCAGCTCGCAAGGAATGTTGTCAAATAATAGCGCCGAAAGGATAGGCTGGGTTAGGATAGGTTATATTACGTTACTGATGTATATAAAAGTCACACGGAGACGTAGAGGCCAACTCGCCAGGAATGTTATCAAACATTACCGCCGAGATGTTAGGTTGGGTTAGGTTAGGTTATATTACGTTATTGATGTATATAAAATTCCTACGGAGATATAGAGGCCAACTCGCCAGGAATGTTGTCAAATAATAGTGCCGAGAGGTTGGGTTGTGTCAGGTTAGGTTATATTACGTTATTGATGTATATGAAGGCCTCACGGAGACGTAGAGGCCAACTCGCCACGAATGTTGTCAAATATTACCGCCGAGATGTTAGGTTGGGTTAGGTTAGGTTATATTACGTTATTGATGGATATGAAGGCCTCACGGAGACGTAGAGGCCAACTCGCCAGGAATGTTGTCAACTATTACCGCCGAGATGTTAGGTTGGGTTAGGTTAGGTTATATTACGTTTTTGATGTATATGAAGGCCCCACGGAGACGTAGAAGCCAACTCGACAGGAATGTTGTCAAATATTACCGCCGAGATGTTAGGTTGGGTTAGGTTAGGTTATATTACGTTTTTGATGTATATAAAATTCCCAAGGAGACGTAGAGGCCAACTCGCCAGGAATGTTGTTAAATACTAGTACCGAGATGTTAGGTTGTGTTAGGTTAAGTTATATTACGCTATTGATGTATATAAAAGTCCCTCGGAGACGTAGAGGCCTACTCGACAGGAATGTTGTCAAATATTACCGCCGAAAGGTTAGGTTGGGTTAGGTTAGGTTATATTACGTTTTTGATGTATATAAAATTCCCAAGGAGACGTAGAGGCCAACTCGCCAGGAATGTTGTTAAATACTAGTACCGAGATGTTAGGTTGTGTTAGGTTAAGTTATTTTACGCTATTGATGTATATAAAAGTCCCTCGGAGACGTAGAGGCCTACTCGACAGGAATGTTGTCAAATAATAGCGCCGAAAGGTTAGGTTGGGTTAGGTTAGGTTATATTACGTTATTGATGTATATAAAGGTCCCACGGATACGTAGAGGCCAACTCGCCAGGAATGTTGTCAAATAATAGCGCCGAAAGGTTAGGTTGGGTTAGGTTAGGTTATATTACGTTATTGATGTATATAAAAGTCCCACGGAGACGTAGAGGCCAACTCGCCAGGAATGTTGTCAAATAATAGCGCCGAGAGGTTAGGTTGGGTTATATAAGGTTATATTACGTTATTGATGGATATGAAGGTCTCACGGAGACGTAGAGGCCAACTCGCCAGGAATGTTATCAAACATACCGCCGAGATGTTAGGTTGGGTTAGGTTAGGTTATATTACGTTATTGATGTATATAACGGTCTCAGGGAAACCTAGACGCCAACAAGCCAGGAATGTGGTTAAACATTACCTCCGTGACATTACTTTGGGTTAGGTTAGGTCATATTACGTTATTGATGTATGTAAAAGCCCCACCGAAACGTAGATGCCAACTCGCCAGGAATGTTGTCAAATATTAGTGCCGAGAGGTTGGGTTGTGTTAGGTTAGGTTATATTACGTTATTGGTGTATAGAAAGGCCCCACGGAGACGTAGTAGCCAGCTCGCAAGGAATGTTGTCAAATAATAGCGCCGAAAGGTTAGGCTGGGTTAGGATAGGTTATATTACGTTATTGATGTATATAAAAGTCACACGGAGACGTAGAGGCCAACTCGCCAGGAATGTTGTCAAATAATATCGCCGAGAGGTTAGGTTGGGTTATATAAGGTTATATTACGTTATTGATGGATATGAAGGTCTCACGGAGACGTAGAGGCCAACTCGCCAGGAATGTTATCAAACATTACCGCCGAGATGTTAGGTTGGGTTAGGTTAGGTTATATTACGTTATTTATGTATATAAAGGTCCCACGGAATCATAGAGGCCAACAAGCCAGGAATGTTGTCAAATATTACAGCCGAGATGTTACGTTGGGTTAGGTTAGGTTATATTACGCTATTGATGTATATAAAGGTCCCACGGAATCATAGAGGCCAAAAAGCCAGGAATGTTGTCAAATATTACAGCCGAGATGTGACGTTGGGTTATATTAGGTTAAATTACGTTATTGATGGATATGAAAGTCCCACGGAGACGTAGAAGCCAACAAGCCAGGAATGTTGTTAAATATTAGTACCGAGATGTTAGGTTGGGTTAGGTTAGGTTATATTACGTTATTGATGTATATAAAGGTCTCAGGGAAACGTAGACGCCAGCAAGCCAGGAATGTGGTTAAACATTACCTCCGAGACGTTACTTTGGGTTAGGTTAGGTTATATTACGTTACTGATGTTTATAAAGGTCTCAGGGAAACGTAGAGGCCAACAAGCCAGAAATGTGGTTAAACATTACCTCCGAGACGTTGGTTTGGGTTAGGTTAGGTTATATTACGTTACTGATGTTTATAAAGGTCTCAGGGAAACGTAGAGGCCAACAAGCCAGAAATGTGGTTAAACATTACCTCCGAGACGTTACTTTGGGTTAGGTTAGGTTATATTACGTTATTGATGTATGTAAAAGCCCCACGGAAACGTAGAGGCAAACTCGCCAGGAATGTTGTCAAATATTAGTGCCGAGAGGTTGGGTTGTGTTAGGTTAGGTTATATTACGTTATTGGTGTATATAAAGGCCCCACGGAGACGTAGAGGCCAACTCGCAAGGAATGTTGTCATATAATAGCGCCGAAAAGTTAGGTTGGGTTAGGTTAGGTTATATTACGTTATCGATGTATATAAAAGTCCCACGCAGACGTAGAGGCCATCTCGCCAGGAATGTTGTCAAATAATAGCGCCGAGAGATTAGGTTGGGTTATATAAGGTTATATTACGTTATTGATGGATATGAAGGTCTCACGGAGACGTAGAGGGCAACTCGTCAGGAATGTTGTCAACCATTACCGCCCAGATGTTAAGTTGGGTTAGGTTAGGTTATATTACGTTTTTGATGTATATGAAGGCCCCACGGAGACGTAGAAGCCAACTCGACAGGAATGTTGTCAAATATTACCGCCGAGATGTTAGGTTGGGTTAGGCTAGGTTATATTACGTTTTTGATGTATATAAAATTCCCAAGGAGACGTAGAGGCCAACTCGCCAGGAATGTTGTCAAATACTAGTACCGAGATGTTAGGTTGTGTTAGGTTAAGTTATATTACGCTATTGATGTATATAAAAGTCCCTCGGAGACGTAGAGGCCAACTCGACAGGAATGTTGTCAAATAATAGCGCCGAAAGGTTAGGTTGGGTTAGGTTAGGTTATATTACGTTATTGATGTATATAAAAGTCCCACGGATACGTAGAGGCCAACTCGCCAGGAATGTTGTCAACTATTACCGCCGAGATGTTAGGTTGGGTTAGGTTAGGTTGTATTATGTTTTTGATGTATATAAAATTCCCAAGGAGACGTAGAGGCCAACTAGCCAGGAATGTTGTCAAACACTAGTACCGAGATGTTAGGTTGTGATAGGTTAAGTTATATTACGCTATTGATGTATATAAAAGTCCCTCGGAGTCGTAGAGGCCAACTCGACAGGAATGTTGTCAAATAATAGCTCCGAAATGTTAGGTTGTGTTAGGTTAGGTTATATTACGCTATTGATGTATATGAAGGCCCCACGGAGACGTAGAAGCCAACTCGACAGGAATGTTGTCAAATATTACCGCCGAGATGTTAGGTTGGGTTATATAAGGTTATATTACGTTATTGATGGATATGAAGGTCTCACGGAGACGTAGAGGCCAACTCGCCAGGAATGTTATCAAACATTACCGCCGAGATGTTAGGTTGGGTTAGGTTAGGTTATATTACGTTATTTATGTATATAAAGGTCCCACGGAATCATAGAGGCCAACAAGCCAGGAATGTTGTCAAATATTACAGCCGAGATGTTACGTTGGGTTAGGTTAGGTTATATTACGCTATTGATGTATATAAAGGTCCCACGGAATCATAGAGGCCAAAAAGCCAGGAATGTTGTCAAATATTACAGCCGAGATGTGACGTTGGGTTATTTTAGGTTAAATTACGTTATTGATGGATATGAAAGTCCCACGGAGACGTAGAAGCCAACAAGCCAGGAATGTTGTTAAATATTAGTACCGAGATGTTAGGTTGGGTTAGGTTAGGTTATATTACGTTATTGATGTATATAAAGGTCTCAGGGAAACGTAGACGCCAGCAAGCCAGGAATGTGGTTAAACATTATCTCCGAGACGTTACTTTGGGTTAGGTTAGGTTATATTACGTTACTGATGTTTATAAAGGTCTCAGGGAAACGTAGAGGCCAACAAGCCAGAAATGTGGTTAAACATTACCTCCGAGACGTTACTTTGGGTTAGGTTAGGTTATATTACGTTACTGATGTTTATAAAGGTCTCAGGGAAACGTAGAGGCCAACAAGCCAGAAATGTGGTTAAACATTACCTCCGAGACGTTACTTTGGGTTAGGTTAGGTTATATTACGTTATTGATGTATGTAAAAGCCCCACGGAAACGTAGAGGCAAACTCGCCAGGAATGTTGTCAAATATTAGTGCCGAGAGGTTGGGTTGTGTTAGGTTAGGTTATATTACGTTATTGGTGTATATAAAGGCCCCACGGAGACGTAGAGGCCAACTCGCAAGGAATGTTGTCATATAATAGCGCCGAAAAGTTAGGTTGGGTTAGGTTAGGTTATATTACGTTATCGATGTATATAAAAGTCCCACGCAGACGTAGAGGCCATCTCGCCAGGAATGTTGTCAAATAATAGCGCCGAGAGATTAGGTTGGGTTATATAAGGTTATATTACGTTATTGATGGATATGAAGGTCTCACGGAGACGTAGAGGGCAACTCGTCAGGAATGTTGTCAACCATTACCGCCCAGATGTTAAGTTGGTTTAGGTTAGGTTATATTACGTTTTTGATGTATATGAAGGCCCCACGGAGACGTAGAAGCCAACTCGACAGGAATGTTGTCAAATATTACCGCCGAGATGTTAGGTTGGGTTAGGTTAGGTTATATTACGTTTTTGATGTATATAAAATTCCCAAGGAGACGTAGAGGCCAACTCGCCAGGAATGTTGTCAAATACTAGTACCGAGATGTTAGGTTGTGTTAGGTTAAGTTATATTACGCTATTGATGTATATAAAAGTCCCTCGGAGACGTAGAGGCCAACTCGACAGGAATGTTGTCAAATAATAGCGCCGAAAGGTTAGGTTGGGTTAGGTTAGGTTATATTACGTTATTGATGTATATAAAAGTCCCACGGATACGTAGAGGCCAACTCGCCAGGAATGTTGTCAACTATTACCGCCGAGATGTTAGGTTGGGTTAGGTTAGGTTGTATTACGTTTTTGATGTATATAAAATTCCCAAGGAGACGTAGAGGCCAACTCGCCAGGAATGTTGTCAAACACTAGTACCGAGATGTTAGGTTGTGATAGGTTAAGTTATATTACGCTATTGATGTACATAAAAGTCCCTCGGAGTCGTAGAGGCCAACTCGACAGGAATGTTGTCAAATAATAGCCCCGAAATGTTAGGTTGTGTTTGGTTAGGTTATATTACGCTATTGATGTATATGAAGGCCCCACGGAGACGTAGAAGCCAACTCGACAGGAATGTTGTCAAATAATAGCGCCGAGAAGTTAGGTTGGGTTATATAAGGTTATATTACGTTATTGATGGATATGAAGGTCTCACGGAGACGTAGAGGCCAATTTGCCAGGAATGTTGTCAAATATTAGTGCCGAGAGGTTGGGTTGTGTTAGGTTAGGTTATATTACGTTATTGGTGTATATGAAGGCCCCACGGAGACGTAGAGGCCAACTCGCAAGGAATGTTGTCAAATAAAAGCGCCAAAAAGTTAGGTTGGGTTAGGTTAGGTTATATTACGTTATTGATGTATATAAAAGTCCCACGGAGACGTAGAGGCCATCTCGCTAGGAATGTTGTCAAATAATAGCGCCGAGAGATTAGGTTGGGTTATATAAGGTTATATTACGTTATTGATGGATATGAAGGTCTCACGGAGACGTAGAGGGCAACTCGTCAGGAATGTTGTCAACCATTACCGCCCAGATGTTAAGTTGGGTTAGGTTAGGTTATATTACGTTTTTGATGTATATGAAGGCCCCACGGAGACGTAGAAGCCAACTCGACAGGAATGTTGTCAAATATTACCGCCGAGATGTTAGGTTGGGTTAGGTTAGGTTATATTACGTTTTTGATGTATATAAAATTCCCAAGGAGACGTAGAGGCCAACTCGCCAGGAATGTTGTCAAATACTAGTACCGAGATGTTAGGTTGTGTTAGGTTAAGTTATATTACGCTATTGATGTATATAAAAGTCCCTCGGAGACGTAGAGGCGAACTCGACAGGAATGTTGTCAAATAATAACGCCGAAAGGTTAGGTTGGGTTAGGTTAGGTTATATTACGTTATTGATGTATATAAAAGTCCCACGGATACGTAGAGGCCAACTCGACAGGAATGTTGTCAAATAATAGCGCCGAGAGGTTAGCTTGGGTTATATAAGGTTATATTACGTTATTGATGGATATGAAGGTCTCACGGAGACGTAGAGGCCAATTTGCCAGGAATGTTGTCAAATATTAGTGCCGAGAGGTTGGGTTGTGTTAGGTTAGGTTATATTACGTTATTGGTGTATATGAAGGCCCCACGGAGACGTAGAGGCCAACTCGCAACGAATGTTGTCAAATAAAAGCGCCAAAAAGTTAGGTTGGGTTAGGTTAGGTTATATTACGTTATTGATGTATATAAAAGTCCCACGGAGACGTAGAGGCCATCTCGCTAGGAATGTTGCCAAATAATAGCGCCGAGAGGTTAGGTTGGGTTATATAAGGTTATATTACGTTATTGATGTATATAAAAGTCCCACGGATACGTAGAGGCCAACTCGACAGGAATGTTGTCAAATAATAGCGCCGAGAGGTTAGCTTGGGTTATATAAGGTTATATTACGTTATTGATGGATATGAAGGTCTCACGGAGACGTAGAGGCCAATTTGCCAGGAATGTTGTCAAATATTAGTGCCGAGAGGTTGGGTTGTGTTAGGTTAGGTTATATTACGTTATTGGTGTATATGAAGGCCCCACGGAGACGTAGAGGCCAACTCGCAAGGAATGTTGTCAAATAAAAGCGCCAAAAAGTTAGGTTGGGTTAGGTTAGGTTATATTACGTTATTGATGTATATAAAAGTCCCACGGAGACGTAGAGGCCATCTCGCTAGGAATGTTGTCAAATAATAGCGCCGAGAGGTTAGGTTGGGTTATATAAGGTTATATTACGTTATTGATGGATATGAAGGTCTCACGGAGACGTAGAGGGCAACTCGTCAGGAATGTTGTCAACCATTACCGCCCAGATGTTAAGTTGGGTTAGGTTAGGTTATATTACGTTTTTGATGTATATGAAGGCCCCACGGAGACGTAGAAGCCAACTCGACAGGAATGTTGTCAAATATTACCGCCGAGATGTTAGGTTGGGTTAGGTTAGGTTATATTACGTTTTTGATGTATATAAAATTCCCAAGGAGACGTAGAGGCCAACTCGCCAGGAATGTTGTCAAATACTAGTACCGAGATGTTAGGTTGTGTTAGGTTAAGTTATATTACGCTATTGATGTATATAAAAGTCCCTCGGAGACGTAGAGGCGAACTCGACAGGAATGTTGTCAAATAATAACGCCGAAAGGTTAGGTTGGGTTAGGTTAGGTTATATTACGTTATTGATGTATATAAAAGTCCCACGGATACGTAGAGGCCAACTCGACAGGAATGTTGTCAAATAATAGCGCCGAGAGGTTAGCTTGGGTTATATAAGGTTATATTACGTTATTGATGGATATGAAGGTCTCACGGAGACGTAGAGGCCAATTTGCCAGGAATGTTGTCAAATATTAGTGCCGAGAGGTTGGGTTGTGTTAGGTTAGGTTATATTACGTTATTGGTGTATATGAAGGCCCCACGGAGACGTAGAGGCCAACTCGCAAGGAATGTTGTCAAATAAAAGCGCCAAAAAGTTAGGTTGGGTTAGGTTAGGTTATATTACGTTATTGATGTATATAAAAGTCCCACGGAGACGTAGAGGCCATCTCGCTAGGAATGTTGCCAAATAATAGCGCCGAGAGGTTAGGTTGGGTTATATAAGGTTATATTACGTTATTGATGTATATAAAAGTCCCACGGATACGTAGAGGCCAACTCGACAGGAATGTTGTCAAATAATAGCGCCGAGAGGTTAGCTTGGGTTATATAAGGTTATATTACGTTATTGATGGATATGAAGGTCTCACGGAGACGTAGAGGCCAATTTGCCAGGAATGTTGTCAAATATTAGTGCCGAGAGGTTGGGTTGTGTTAGGTTAGGTTATATTACGTTATTGGTGTATATGAAGGCCCCACGGAGACGTAGAGGCCAACTCGCAAGGAATGTTGTCAAATAAAAGCGCCAAAAAGTTAGGTTGGGTTAGGTTAGGTTATATTACGTTATTGATGTATATAAAAGTCCCACGGAGACGTAGAGGCCATCTCGCTAGGAATGTTGTCAAATAATAGCGCCGAGAGGTTAGGTTGGGTTATATAAGGTTATATTACGTTATTGATGGATATGAAGGTCTCACGGAGACGTAGAGGGCAACTCGTCAGGAATGTTGTCAACCATTACCGCCCAGATGTTAAGTTGGGTTAGGTTAGGTTATATTACGTTTTTGATGTATATGAAGGCCCCACGGAGACGTAGAAGCCAACTCGACAGGAATGTTGTCAAATATTACCGCCGAGATGTTAGGTTGGGTTAGGTTAGGTTATATTACGTTTTTGATGTAGATAAAATTCCCAAGGAGACGTAGAGGCCAACTCGCCAGGAATGTTGTCAAATACTAGTACCGAGATGTTAGGTTGTGTTAGGTTAAGTTATATTACGCTATTGATGTATATAAAAGTCCCTCGGAGACGTAGAGGCCAACTCGCCAGGAATGTTGTCAAATAATAGCGCCGAGAGGTTAGGTTGGGTTATATAAGGTTATATTACGTTATTGACGGATATGAAGGTCTCACGGAGACGTAGAGGCCAATTCGCCAGGAATGTTGTCAACTATTACCGCCGAGATGTTAGGTTGGGTTAGGTTAGGTTATATTATGTTATTGATGTATATAAAGGTCTCACGGAAACGTAGAGGCCAACAAGCCAGGAATGTGGTTAAACATTACCTCCGAGACGTAACTTTGGGTTAGGTTCGGTTATATTACGTTATTGATGTATATAAAAGCCCCACGGAAACGTAGAAGCCAACTCGCCAGGAATGTTGTCAAATATTAGTGCCGAGAGGCTGGGTTGTGTTAGGTTAGGTTATATTACGTTATTTATGTATATAAAGGACCCACGGAGACGTAGAGGCCAACTCGCCAGGAATGTTGTCAAACATTACCGCCCAGATGTTAGGTTGGGTTAGGTTAGGTTATATTACGTTTTTGATGTATATGAAGGCCCCACGGAGACGTAGAAGCCAACTCGACAGGAATGTTGTCAAATATTACCGCCGAGATGTTAGGTTGGGTTAGGTTAGGTTATATTACGTTTTTGATGTATATAAAATTCCCAAGGAGACGTAGAGGCCAACTCGCCAGGAATGTTGTCAAATACTAGTACCGAGATGTTAGGTTGTGATAGGTTAAGTTATATTACGCTATTGATGTACATAAAAGTCCCTCGGAGTCGTAGAGGCCAACTCGACAGGAATGTTGTCAAATAATAGCTCCGAAATGTTAGGTTGTGTTAGGTTAGGTTATATTACGCTATTGATGTATATGAAGGCCCCACGGAGACGTAGAAGCCAACTCGACAGGAATGTTGTCAAATAATAGCGCCGAGAGGTTAGGTTGGGTTATATAAGGTTATATTACGTTATTGATGGATATGAAGGTCTCACGGAGACGTAGAGGCCAATTTGCCAGGAATGTTGTCAAATATTAGTGCCGAGAGGTTGGGTTGTGTTAGGTTAGGTTATATTACGTTATTGGTGTATATGAAGGCCCCACGGAGACGTAGAGGCCAACTCGCAAGGAATGTTGTCAAATAAAAGCGCCAAAAAGTTAGGTTGGGTTAGGTTAGGTTATATTACGTTATTGATGTATATAAAAGTCCCACGGAGACGTAGAGGCCATCTCGCTAGGAATGTTGTCAAATAATAGCGCCGAGAGATTAGGTTGGGTTATATAAGGTTATATTACGTTATTGATGGATATGAAGGTCTCACGGAGACGTAGAGGGCAACTCGTCTGGAATGTTGTCAACCATTACCGCCCAGATGTTAAGTTGGGTTAGGTTAGGTTATATTACGTTTTTGATGTATATGAAGGCCCCACGGAGACGTAGAAGCCAACTCGACAGGAATGTTGTCAAATATTACCGCCGAGATGTTAGGTTGGGTTAGGTTAGGTTATATTACGTTTTTGATGTATATAAAATTCCCAAGGAGACGTAGAGGCCAACTCGCCAGGAATGTTGTCAAATACTAGTACCGAGATGTTAGGTTGTGTTAGGTTAAGTTATATTACGCTATTGATGTATATAAAAGTCCCTCGGAGACGTAGAGGCGAACTCGACAGGAATGTTGTCAAATAATAACGCCGAAAGGTTAGGTTGGGTTAGGTTAGGTTATATTACGTTATTGATGTATATAAAAGTCCCACGGATACGTAGAGGCCAACTCGACAGGAATGTTGTCAAATAATAGCGCCGAGAGGTTAGCTTGGGTTATATAAGGTTATATTACGTTATTGATGGATATGAAGGTCTCACGGAGACGTAGAGGCCAATTTGCCAGGAATGTTGTCAAATATTAGTGCCGAGAGGTTGGGTTGTGTTAGGTTAGGTTATATTACGTTATTGGTGTATATGAAGGCCCCACGGAGACGTAGAGGCCAACTCGCAAGGAATGTTGTCAAATAAAAGCGCCAAAAAGTTAGGTTGGGTTAGGTTAGGTTATATTACGTTATTGATGTATATAAAAGTCCCACGGAGACGTAGAGGCCATCTCGCTAGGAATGTTGCCAAATAATAGCGCCGAGAGGTTAGGTTGGGTTATATAAGGTTATATTACGTTATTGATGTATATAAAAGTCCCACGGATACGTAGAGGCCAACTCGACAGGAATGTTGTCAAATAATAGCGCCGAGAGGTTAGCTTGGGTTATATAAGGTTATATTACGTTATTGATGGATATGAAGGTCTCACGGAGACGTAGAGGCCAATTTGCCAGGAATGTTGTCAAATATTAGTGCCGAGAGGTTGGGTTGTGTTAGGTTAGGTTATATTACGTTATTGGTGTATATGAAGGCCCCACGGAGACGTAGAGGCCAACTCGCAAGGAATGTTGTCAAATAAAAGCGCCAAAAAGTTAGGTTGGGTTAGGTTAGGTTATATTACGTTATTGATGTATATAAAAGTCCCACGGAGACGTAGAGGCCATCTCGCTAGGAATGTTGTCAAATAATAGCGCCGAGAGGTTAGGTTGGGTTATATAAGGTTATATTACGTTATTGATGGATATGAAGGTCTCACGGAGACGTAGAGGGCAACTCGTCAGGAATGTTGTCAACCATTACCGCCCAGATGTTAAGTTGGGTTAGGTTAGGTTATATTACGTTTTTGATGTATATGAAGGCCCCACGGAGACGTAGAAGCCAACTCGACAGGAATGTTGTCAAATATTACCGCCGAGATGTTAGGTTGGGTTAGGTTAGGTTATATTACGTTTTTGATGTATATAAAATTCCCAAGGAGACGTAGAGGCCAACTCGCCAGGAATGTTGTCAAATACTAGTACCGAGATGTTAGGTTGTGATAGGTTAAGTTATATTACGCTATTGATGTACATAAAAGTCCCTCGGAGTCGTAGAGGCCAACTCGACAGGAATGTTGTCAAATAATAACGCCGAAAGGTTAGGTTGGGTTAGGTTAGGTTATATTACGTTATTGATGTATATAAAAGTCCCACGGATACGTAGAGGCCAACTCGCCAGGAATGTTGTCAACTATTACCGCCGAGATGTTAGGTTGGGTTAGGTTAGGTTGTATTACGTTTTTGATGTATATAAAATTCCCAAGGAGACGTAGAGGCCAACTCGCCAGGAATGTTGTCAAACACTAGTACCGAGATGTTAGGTTGTGATAGGTTAAGTTATATTACGCTATTGATGTACATAAAAGTCCCTCGGAGTCGTAGAGGCCAACTCGACAGGAATGTTGTCAAATAATAGCTCCGAAATGTTAGGTTGTGTTAGGTTAGGTTATATTACGCTATTGATGTATATGAAGGCCCCACGGAGACGTAGAAGCCAACTCGACAGGAATGTTGTCAAATAATAGCGCCGAGAGGTTAGGTTGGGTTATATAAGGTTATATTACGTTATTGATGGATATGAAGGTCTCACGGAGACGTAGAGGCCAATTTGCCAGGAATGTTGTCAAATATTAGTGCCGAGAGGTTGGGTTGTGTTAGGTTAGGTTATATTACGTTATTGGTGTATATGAAGGCCCCACGGAGACGTAGAGGCCAACTCGCAAGGAATGTTGTCAAATAAAAGCGCCAAAAAGTTAGGTTGGGTTAGGTTAGGTTATATTACGTTATTGATGTATATAAAAGTCCCACGGAGACGTAGAGGCCATCTCGCTAGGAATGTTGTCAAATAATAGCGCCGAGAGATTAGGTTGGGTTATATAAGGTTATATTACGTTATTGATGGATATGAAGGTCTCACGGAGACGTAGAGGGCAACTCGTCTGGAATGTTGTCAACCATTACCGCCCAGATGTTAAGTTGGGTTAGGTTAGGTTATATTACGTTTTTGATGTATATGAAGGCCCCACGGAGACGTAGAAGCCAACTCGACAGGAATGTTGTCAAATATTACCGCCGAGATGTTAGGTTGGGTTAGGTTAGGTTATATTACGTTTTTGATGTATATAAAATTCCCAAGGAGACGTAGAGGCCAACTCGCCAGGAATGTTGTCAAATACTAGTACCGAGATGTTAGGTTGTGTTAGGTTAAGTTATATTACGCTATTGATGTATATAAAAGTCCCTCGGAGACGTAGAGGCGAACTCGACAGGAATGTTGTCAAATAATAACGCCGAAAGGTTAGGTTGGGTTAGGTTAGGTTATATTACGTTATTGATGTATATAAAAGTCCCACGGATACGTAGAGGCCAACTCGACAGGAATGTTGTCAAATAATAGCGCCGAGAGGTTAGCTTGGGTTATATAAGGTTATATTACGTTATTGATGGATATGAAGGTCTCACGGAGACGTAGAGGCCAATTTGCCAGGAATGTTGTCAAATATTAGTGCCGAGAGGTTGGGTTGTGTTAGGTTAGGTTATATTACGTTATTGGTGTATATGAAGGCCCCACGGAGACGTAGAGGCCAACTCGCAAGGAATGTTGTCAAATAAAAGCGCCAAAAAGTTAGGTTGGGTTAGGTTAGGTTATATTACGTTATTGATGTATATAAAAGTCCCACGGAGACGTAGAGGCCATCTCGCTAGGAATGTTGCCAAATAATAGCGCCGAGAGGTTAGGTTGGGTTATATAAGGTTATATTACGTTATTGATGTATATAAAAGTCCCACGGATACGTAGAGGCCAACTCGACAGGAATGTTGTCAAATAATAGCGCCGAGAGGTTAGCTTGGGTTATATAAGGTTATATTACGTTATTGATGGATATGAAGGTCTCACGGAGACGTAGAGGCCAATTTGCCAGGAATGTTGTCAAATATTAGTGCCGAGAGGTTGGGTTGTGTTAGGTTAGGTTATATTACGTTATTGGTGTATATGAAGGCCCCACGGAGACGTAGAGGCCAACTCGCAAGGAATGTTGTCAAATAAAAGCGCCAAAAAGTTAGGTTGGGTTAGGTTAGGTTATATTACGTTATTGATGTATATAAAAGTCCCACGGAGACGTAGAGGCCATCTCGCTAGGAATGTTGTCAAATAATAGCGCCGAGAGGTTAGGTTGGGTTATATAAGGTTATATTACGTTATTGATGGATATGAAGGTCTCACGGAGACGTAGAGGGCAACTCGTCAGGAATGTTGTCAACCATTACCGCCCAGATGTTAAGTTGGGTTAGGTTAGGTTATATTACGTTTTTGATGTATATGAAGGCCCCACGGAGACGTAGAAGCCAACTCGACAGGAATGTTGTCAAATATTACCGCCGAGATGTTAGGTTGGGTTAGGTTAGGTTATATTACGTTTTTGATGTAGATAAAATTCCCAAGGAGACGTAGAGGCCAACTCGCCAGGAATGTTGTCAAATACTAGTACCGAGATGTTAGGTTGTGTTAGGTTAAGTTATATTACGCTATTGATGTATATAAAAGTCCCTCGGAGACGTAGAGGCCAACTCGCCAGGAATGTTGTCAAATAATAGCGCCGAGAGGTTAGGTTGGGTTATATAAGGTTATATTACGTTATTGATGGATATGAAGGTCTCACGGAGACGTAGAGGCCAATTCGCCAGGAATGTTGTCAACTATTACCGCCGAGATGTTAGGTTGGGTTAGGTTAGGTTATATTATGTTATTGATGTATATAAAGGTCTCACGGAAACGTAGAGGCCAACAAGCCAGGAATGTGGTTAAACATTACCTCCGAGACGTAACTTTGGGTTAGGTTCGGTTATATTACGTTATTGATGTATATAAAAGCCCCACGGAAACGTAGAAGCCAACTCGCCAGGAATGTTGTCAAATATTAGTGCCGAGAGGCTGGGTTGGGTTAGGTTAGGTTATATTACGTTATTTATGTATATAAAGGCCCCACGGAGACGTAGAGGCCAACTCGCCAGGAATGTTGTCAAACATTACCGCCCAGATGTTAGGTTGGGTTAGGTTAGGTTATATTACGTTTTTGATGTATATAAAGTCCCCACGGAGACGTAGAAGCCAACTCGACAGGAATGTTGTCAAATATTACCGCCGAGATGTTAGGTTGGGTTAGGTTAGGTTATATTACGTTTTTGATGTATATAAAATTCCCAAGGAGACGTAGAGGCCAACTCGCCAGGAATGTTGTCAAATACTAGTACCGAGATGTTAGGTTGTGTTAGGTTAAGTTATATTACGCTATTGATGTATATAAAAGTCCCTCGGAGACGTAGAGGCCAACTCGACAGGAATGTTGTCAAATAATAGCGCCGAAAGGTTAGGTTGGGTTAGGTTAGGTTATATTACGTTATTGATGTATATAAAAGTCCCACGGATACGTAGAGGCCAACTCGCCAGGAATGTTGTCAACTATTACCGCCGAGATGTTAGGTTGGGTTAGGTTAGGTTGTATTACGTTTTTGATGTATATAAAATTCCCAAGGAGACGTAGAGGCCAACTCGCCAGGAATGTTGTCAAACACTAGTACCGAGATGTTAGGTTGTGATAGGTTAAGTTATATTACGCTATTGATGTATATAAAAGTCCCTCGGAGACGTAGAGGCCAACTCGACAGGAATGTTGTCAAATAATAGCTCCGAAATGTTAGGTTGTGTTAGGTTAGGTTATATTACGCTATTGATGTATATAAAGGCCCCACGGAGACGTAGAGGCCAACTCGCCAGGAATGTTGTCAAATAATAGCGCCGAGAGGTTAGGTTGGGTTATATAAGGTTATATTACGTTATTGATGGATATGAAGGTCTCACGGAGAAGTAGAGGCCAATTTGCCAGGAATGTTGTCAAATATTAGTGCCGAGCGGTTGGGTTGTGTTAGGTTAGGTTATATTACGTTATTGGTGTATCTGAAGGCCCCACGGAGACGTAGAGGCCAACTCGCAAGGAATGTTGTCAAATAATAGCGCCAAAAAGTTAGGTTGGGTTAGGTTAGGTTATATTACGTTATTGATGTATATAAAAGTCCCACGGAGACGTAGAGGCCATCTCGCTAGGAATGTTGTCAAATAATAGCGCCGAGAGATTAGGTTGGGTTATATAAGGTTATATTACGTTATTAATGGATATGAAGGTCTCACGGAGACGTAGAGGCCAACTCGACAGGAATGTTATCAAATATTACCGCCGAGATGTTAGGTTGGGTTAGGTTAGGTTATATTACGTTTTTGATGTATATAAAATTCCCAAGGAGACGTAGAGGCCAAGTCGCCAGGAATGTTGTCAAATACTAGTACCGAGATGTTAGGTTGTGTTAGGTTAAGTTATATTACGCTATTGATGTATATAAAAGTCCCTCGGAGACGTAGAGGCCAACTCGACAGGAATGTTGTCAAATAATAGCGCCGAGAGGTTAGGTTGGGTTATATAAGGTTATATTACGTTATTGATGGATATGAAGGTCTCACGGAGACGTAGAGGCCAATTCGCCAGGAATGTTGTCAACTATTACCGCCGAGATGTTAGGTTGGGTTAGGTTAGGTTATATTATGTTATTGATGTATATAAAGGTCTCACGGAAACGTAGAGGCCAACAAGCCAGGAATGTGGTTAAACATTACCTCCGAGACGTTACTTTGGGTTAGGTTCGGTTATATTACGTTATTGATGTATATAAAAGCCCCACGGAAACGTAGAAGCCAACTCGCCAGGAATGTTATCAAATATTAGCGCCGAAAGGTTAGGTTGGGTTAGGTTAGGTTATATTACGTTATTGATGTATATAAAAGTCCCACGGATACGTAGAGGCCAACTCGCCAGGAATGTTGTCAACTATTACCGCCGAGATGTTAGGTTGGGTTAGGTTAGGTTGTATTACGTTTTTGATGTATATAAAATTCCCAAGGAGACGTAGAGGCCAACTCGCCAGGAATGTTGTCAAACACTAGTACCGAGATGTTAGGTTGTGATAGGTTAAGTTATATTACGCTATTGATGTATATAAAAGTCCCTCGGAGACGTAGAGGCCAACTCGCAAGGAATGTTGTCAAATAATAGCGCCAAAAAGTTAGGTTGGGTTAGGTTAGGTTATATTACGTTATTGATGTATATAAAAGTCCCACGGAGACGTAGAGGCCATCTCGCTAGGAATGTTGTCAAATAATAGCGCCGAGAGATTAGGTTGGGTTATATAAGGTTATATTACGTTATTAATGGATATGAAGGTCTCACGGAGACGTAGAGTGCAACTCGTCAGGAATGTTGTCAACCATTACCGCCCAGATGTTAAGTTGGGTTAGGTTAGGTTATATTACGTTTTTGATGTATATGAAGGCCCCACGGAGACGTAGAAGCCAACTCGACAGGAATGTTGTCAAATAATAGCGCCGAGAGGTTAGCTTGGGTTATATAAGGTTATATTACGTTATTGATGGATATGAAGGTCTCACGGAGACGTAGACGCCAACTCGACAGGAATGTTATCAAATATTACCGCCGAGATGTTAGGTTGGGTTAGGTTCGGTTATATTACGTTATTGATGTATATAAAAGCCCCACGGAAACGTAGAAGCCAACTCGCCAGGAATGTTGTCAAATGTTAGTGCCGAGAGGCTGGGTTGTGTTAGGTTAGGTTATATTACGTTATTTATGTATATAAAGGCCCCACGGAGACGTAGAGGCCAACTCGCCAGGAATGTTGTCAAACATTACCGCCCAGATGTTAGGTTGGGTTAGGTTAGGTTATATTACGTTTTTGATGTATATAAAGGCCCCACGGAGACGTAGAAGCCAACTCGACAGGAATGTTGTCAAATATTACCGCCGAGATGTTAGGTTGGGTTAGGTTAGGTTATATTACGTTTTTGATGTATATAAAATTCCCAAGGAGACGTAGAGGCCAACTCGCCAGGAATGTTGTCAAATACTAGTACCGAGGTGTTAGGTTGTGTTAGGTTAAGTTATATTACGCTATTGATGTATATAAAAGTCCCTCGGAGACGTAGAGGCCAACTCGACAGGAATGTTGTCAAATAATAGCGCCGAAAGGTTAGGTTGGGTTAGGTTAGGTTATATTACGTTATTGATGTATATAAAAGTCCCACGGAGACGTAGAGGCCATCTCGCTAGGAATGTTGTCAAATAATAGCGCCGAGAGATTAGGTTGGGTTATATAAGGTTATATTACGTTATTAATGGATATGAAGGTCTCACGGAGACGTAGAGGCCAACTCGACAGGAATGTTATCAAATATTACCGCCGAGATGTTAGGTTGGGTTAGGTTAGGTTATATTACGTTTTTGATGTATATAAAATTCCCAAGGAGACGTAGAGGCCAAGTCGCCAGGAATGTTGTCAAATACTAGTACCGAGATGTTAGGTTGTGTTAGGTTAAGTTATATTACGCTATTGATGTATATAAAAGTCCCTCGGAGACGTAGAGGCCAACTCGACAGGAATGTTGTCAAATAATAGCGCCGAGAGGTTAGGTTGGGTTATATAAGGTTATATTACGTTATTGATGGATATGAAGGTCTCACGGAGACGTAGAGGCCAATTCGCCAGGAATGTTGTCAACTATTACCGCCGAGATGTTAGGTTGGGTTAGGTTAGGTTATATTATGTTATTGATGTATATAAAGGTCTCACGGAAACGTAGAGGCCAACAAGCCAGGAATGTGGTTAAACATTACCTCCGAGACGTTACTTTGGGTTAGGTTCGGTTATATTACGTTATTGATGTATATAAAAGCCCCACGGAAACGTAGAAGCCAACTCGCCAGGAATGTTATCAAATATTAGTGCCGAGAGGCTGGGTTGTGTTAGGTTAGGTTATATTACGTTATTTATGTATATAAAGGCCCCACGGAGACGTAGAGGCCAACTCGCCAGGAATGTTGTCAAACATTACCGCCCAGATGTTAGGTTGGGTTAGGTTAGGTTATATTACGTTATTAATGGATATGAAGGTCTCACGGAGACGTAGAGGCCAACTCGACAGGAATGTTATCAAATATTACCGCCGAGATGTTAGGTTGGGTTAGGTTAGGTTATATTACGTTTTTGATGTATATAAAATTCCCAAGGAGACGTAGAGGCCAAGTCGCCAGGAATGTTGTCAAATACTAGTACCGAGATGTTAGGTTGTGTTAGGTTAAGTTATATTACGCTATTGATGTATATAAAAGTCCCTCGGAGACGTAGAGGCCAACTCGACAGGAATGTTGTCAAATAATAGCGCCGAGAGGTTAGGTTGGGTTATATAAGGTTATATTACGTTATTGATGGATATGAAGGTCTCACGGAGACGTAGAGGCCAATTCGCCAGGAATGTTGTCAACTATTACCGCCGAGATGTTAGGTTGGGTTAGGTTAGGTTATATTATGTTATTGATGTATATAAAGGTCTCACGGAAACGTAGAGGCCAACAAGCCAGGAATGTGGTTAAACATTACCTCCGAGACGTTACTTTGGGTTAGGTTCGGTTATATTACGTTATTGATGTATATAAAAGCCCCACGGAAACGTAGAAGCCAACTCGCCAGGAATGTTATCAAATATTAGCGCCGAAAGGTTAGGTTGGGTTAGGTTAGGTTATATTACGTTATTGATGTATATAAAAGTCCCACGGATACGTAGAGGCCAACTCGCCAGGAATGTTGTCAACTATTACCGCCGAGATGTTAGGTTGGGTTAGGTTAGGTTGTATTACGTTTTTGATGTATATAAAATTCCCAAGGAGACGTAGAGGCCAACTCGCCAGGAATGTTGTCAAACACTAGTACCGAGATGTTAGGTTGTGATAGGTTAAGTTATATTACGCTATTGATGTATATAAAAGTCCCTCGGAGACGTAGAGGCCAACTCGCAAGGAATGTTGTCAAATAATAGCGCCAAAAAGTTAGGTTGGGTTAGGTTAGGTTATATTACGTTATTGATGTATATAAAAGTCCCACGGAGACGTAGAGGCCATCTCGCTAGGAATGTTGTCAAATAATAGCGCCGAGAGATTAGGTTGGGTTATATAAGGTTATATTACGTTATTAATGGATATGAAGGTCTCACGGAGACGTAGAGTGCAACTCGTCAGGAATGTTGTCAACCATTACCGCCCAGATGTTAAGTTGGGTTAGGTTAGGTTATATTACGTTTTTGATGTATATGAAGGCCCCACGGAGACGTAGAAGCCAACTCGACAGGAATGTTGTCAAATAATAGCGCCGAGAGGTTAGCTTGGGTTATATAAGGTTATATTACGTTATTGATGGATATGAAGGTCTCACGGAGACGTAGACGCCAACTCGACAGGAATGTTATCAAATATTACCGCCGAGATGTTAGGTTGGGTTAGGTTCGGTTATATTACGTTATTGATGTATATAAAAGCCCCACGGAAACGTAGAAGCCAACTCGCCAGGAATGTTGTCAAATGTTAGTGCCGAGAGGCTGGGTTGTGTTAGGTTAGGTTATATTACGTTATTTATGTATATAAAGGCCCCACGGAGACGTAGAGGCCAACTCGCCAGGAATGTTGTCAAACATTACCGCCCAGATGTTAGGTTGGGTTAGGTTAGGTTATATTACGTTTTTGATGTATATAAAGGCCCCACGGAGACGTAGAAGCCAACTCGACAGGAATGTTGTCAAATATTACCGCCGAGATGTTAGGTTGGGTTAGGTTAGGTTATATTACGTTTTTGATGTATATAAAATTCCCAAGGAGACGTAGAGGCCAACTCGCCAGGAATGTTGTCAAATACTAGTACCGAGGTGTTAGGTTGTGTTAGGTTAAGTTATATTACGCTATTGATGTATATAAAAGTCCCTCGGAGACGTAGAGGCCAACTCGACAGGAATGTTGTCAAATAATAGCGCCGAAAGGTTAGGTTGGGTTAGGTTAGGTTATATTACGTTATTGATGTATATAAAAGTCCCACGGAGACGTAGAGGCCATCTCGCTAGGAATGTTGTCAAATAATAGCGCCGAGAGATTAGGTTGGGTTATATAAGGTTATATTACGTTATTAATGGATATGAAGGTCTCACGGAGACGTAGAGGCCAACTCGACAGGAATGTTATCAAATATTACCGCCGAGATGTTAGGTTGGGTTAGGTTAGGTTATATTACGTTTTTGATGTATATAAAATTCCCAAGGAGACGTAGAGGCCAAGTCGCCAGGAATGTTGTCAAATACTAGTACCGAGATGTTAGGTTGTGTTAGGTTAAGTTATATTACGCTATTGATGTATATAAAAGTCCCTCGGAGACGTAGAGGCCAACTCGACAGGAATGTTGTCAAATAATAGCGCCGAGAGGTTAGGTTGGGTTATATAAGGTTATATTACGTTATTGATGGATATGAAGGTCTCACGGAGACGTAGAGGCCAATTCGCCAGGAATGTTGTCAACTATTACCGCCGAGATGTTAGGTTGGGTTAGGTTAGGTTATATTATGTTATTGATGTATATAAAGGTCTCACGGAAACGTAGAGGCCAACAAGCCAGGAATGTGGTTAAACATTACCTCCGAGACGTTACTTTGGGTTAGGTTCGGTTATATTACGTTATTGATGTATATAAAAGCCCCACGGAAACGTAGAAGCCAACTCGCCAGGAATGTTATCAAATATTAGTGCCGAGAGGCTGGGTTGTGTTAGGTTAGGTTATATTACGTTATTTATGTATATAAAGGCCCCACGGAGACGTAGAGGCCAACTCGCCAGGAATGTTGTCAAACATTACCGCCCAGATGTTAGGTTGGGTTAGGTTAGGTTATATTACGTTTTTGATGTATATAAAGGCCCCACGGAGACGTAGAAGCCAACTCGACAGGAATGTTGTCAAATATTACCGCCGAGATGTTAGGTTGGGTTAGGTTAGGTTATATTACGTTTTTGATGTATATAAAATTCCCAAGGAGACGTAGAGGCCAACTCGCCAGGAATGTTGTCAAATACTAGTACCGAGGTGTTAGGTTGTGATAGGTTAAGTTATATTACGCTATTGATGTATATAAAAGTCCCTCGGAGACGTAGAGGCCAACTCGACAGGAATGTTGTCAAATAATAGCGCCGAATGGTTAGGTTGTGTTAGGTTAGGTTATATTACGCTATTGATGTATATAAAGGCCCCACGGAGACGTAGAGGCCAACTCGCCAGGAATGTTGTCAAATAATAGCGGCGAGAGGTTAGGTTGGGTTATATAAGGTTATATTACGTTATTGATGGATATGAAGGTCTCACGGAGACGTAGAGGCCAATTCGCCAGGAATGTTGTCAACTATTACCGCCGAGATGTTAGGTTGGGGTAGGTTAGGTTATATTATGTTATTGATGTATATAAAGGTCTCACGGAAACGTAGAGGCCAACAAGCCAGGAATGTGGTTAAACATTACCTCCGAGACGTTACTTTGGGTTAGGTTCGGTTATATTACGTTATTGATGTATATAAAAGCCCCATGCAAACGTAGAAGCCAACTCGCCAGGAATGTTGTCAAATATTAGTGGCGAGAGGCTGGGTTGTGTTAGGTTAGGTTATATTACGTTATTTATGTATATAAATGCCCCACGGAGACGTAGAGGCCAACTCGCCAGGAATGTTGTCAAATACTAGTACCGAGATGTTAGGTTGTGTTAGGTTAAGTTATATTACGCTATTGATGTATATAAAAGTCCCTCGGAGACGTAGAGGCCAACTCGACAGGAATGTTGTCAAATAATAGCGCCGAAAGGTTAGGTTGGGTTAGGTTAGGTTATATTACGTTATTGATGTATATAAAAGTCCCACGGATACGTAGAGGCCAACTCGCCAGGAATGCTGTCAACTATTACCGCCGAGATGTTAGGTTGGGTTAGGTTAGGTTGTATTACGTTTTTGATGTATATAAAATTCCCAAGGAGA
Source organism: Xylocopa violacea (assembly GCA_963969225.1). NCBI lineage: Eukaryota > Metazoa > Arthropoda > Insecta > Hymenoptera > Apidae > Xylocopa > Xylocopa violacea. The sequence continues at coordinate 724,011 of CAXAJV010000741.1, read as the reverse complement.
CGTAGAGGCCAACTCGCCAGGAATGTTGTCAAACACTAGTACCGAGATGTTAGGTTGTGATAGGTTAAGTTATATTACGCTATTGATGTATATAAAAGTCCCTCGGAGACGTAGAGGCCAACTCGACAGGAATGTTGTCAAATAATAGCTCCGAAATGTTAGGTTGTGTTAGGTTAGGTTATATTACGCTATTGATGTATATAAAGGCCCCACGGAGACGTAGAGGCCAACTCGCCAGGAATGTTGTCAAATAATAGCGCCGAGAGGTTAGGTTGGGTTATATAAGGTTATATTACGTTATGGATGGATATGAAGGTCTCACGGAGAAGTAGAGGCCAATTTGCCAGGAATGTTGTCAAATATTAGTGCCGAGCGGTTGGGTTGTGTTAGGTTAGGTTATATTACGTTATTGGTGTATATGAAGGCCCCACGGAGACGTAGAGGCCAACTCGCAAGGAATGTTGTCAAATAATAGCGCCAAAAAGTTAGGTTGGGTTAGGTTAGGTTATATTACGTTATTGATGTATATAAAAGTCCCACGGAGACGTAGAGGCCATCTCGCTAGGAATGTTGTCAAATAATAGCGCCGAGAGATTAGGTTGGGTTATATAAGGTTATATTACGTTATTAATGGATATGAAGGTCTCACGGAGACGTAGAGTGCAACTCGTCAGGAATGTTGTCAACCATTACCGCCCAGATGTTAAGTTGGGTTAGGTTAGGTTATATTACGTTTTTGATGTATATGAAGGCCCCACGGAGACGTAGAAGCCAACTCGACAGGAATGTTGTCAAATAATAGCGCCGAGAGGTTAGCTTGGGTTATATAAGGTTATATTACGTTATTGATGGATATGAAGGTCTCACGGAGACGTAGACGCCAACTCGACAGGAATGTTATCAAATATTACCGCCGAGATGTTAGGTTGGGTTAGGTTCGGTTATATTACGTTATTGATGTATATAAAAGCCCCACGGAAACGTAGAAGCCAACTCGCCAGGAATGTTGTCAAATGTTAGTGCCGAGAGGCTGGGTTGTGTTAGGTTAGGTTATATTACGTTATTTATGTATATAAAGGCCCCACGGAGACGTAGAGGCCAACTCGCCAGGAATGTTGTCAAACATTACCGCCCAGATGTTAGGTTGGGTTAGGTTAGGTTATATTACGTTTTTGATGTATATAAAGGCCCCACGGAGACGTAGAAGCCAACTCGACAGGAATGTTGTCAAATATTACCGCCGAGATGTTAGGTTGGGTTAGGTTAGGTTATATTACGTTTTTGATGTATATAAAATTCCCAAGGAGACGTAGAGGCCAAGTCGCCAGGAATGTTGTCAAATACTAGTACCGAGATGTTAGGTTGTGTTAGGTTAAATTATATTACGCTATTGATGTATATAAAAGTCCCTCGGAGACGTAGAGGCCAACTCGACAGGAATGTTGTCAAATAATAGCGCCGAGAAGTTAGGTTGGGTTATATAAGGTTATATTACGTTATTGATGGATATGAAGGTCTCACGGAGACGTAGAGGCCAATTCGCCAGGAATGTTGTCAACTATTACCGCCGAGATGTTAGGTTGGGTTAGGTTAGGTTATATTATGTTATTGATGTATATAAAGGTCTCACGGAAACGTAGAGGCCAACAAGCCAGGAATGTGGTTAAACATTACCTCCGAGACGTTACTTTGGGTTAGGTTCGGTTATATTACGTTATTGATGTATATAAAAGCCCCACGGAAACGTAGAAGCCAACTCGCCAGGAATGTTGTCAAATATTAGTGCCGAGAGGCTGGGTTGTGTTAGGTTAGGTTATATTACGTTATTTATGTATATAAAGGCCCCACGGAGACGTAGAGGCCAACTCGCCAGGAATGTTGTCAAACATTACCGCCCAGATGTTAGGTTGGGTTAGGTTAGGTTATATTACGTTTTTGATGTATATAAAGGCCCCACGGAGACGTAGAAGCCAACTCGACAGGAATGTTGTCAAATATTACCGCCGAGATGTTAGGATGGGTTAGGTTAGGTTATATTACGTTTTTGATGTATATAAAATTCCCAAGGAGACGTAGAGGCCAACTCGCCAGGAATGTTGTCAAATACTAGTACCGAGGTGTTAGGTTGTGATAGGTTAAGTTATATTACGCTATTGATGTATATAAAAGTCCCTCGGAGACGTAGAGGCCAACTCGACAGGAATGTTGTCAAATAATAGCGCCGAATGGTTAGGTTGTGTTAGGTTAGGTTATATTACGCTATTGATGTATATAAAGGCCCCACGGAGACGTAGAGGCCAACTCGCCAGGAATGTTGTCAAATAATAGCGCCGAGAGGTTAGGTTGGGTTATATAAGGTTATATTACGTTATTGATGGATATGAAGGTCTCACGGAGAAGTAGAGGCCAATTTGCCAGGAATGTTGTCAAATATTAGTGCCGAGCGGTTGGGTTGTGTTAGGTTAGGTTATATTACGTTATTGGTGTATATGAAGGCCCCACGGAGACGTAGAGGCCAACTCGCAAGGAATGTTGTCAAATAATAGCGCCAAAAAGTTAGGTTGGGTTAGGTTAGGTTATATTACGTTATTGATGTATATAAAAGTCCCACGGAGACGTAGAGGCCATCTCGCTAGGAATGTTGTCAAATAATAGCGCCGAGAGATTAGGTTGGGTTATATAAGGTTATATTACGTTATTAATGGATATGAAGGTCTCACGGAGACGTAGAGGGCAACTCGTCAGGAATGTTGTCAACCATTACCGCCCAGATGTTAAGTTGGGTTAGGTTAGGTTATATTACGTTTTTGATGTATATGAAGGCCCCACGGAGACGTAGAAGCCAACTCGACAGGAATGTTGTCAAATAATAGCGCCGAGAGGTTAGCTTGGGTTATATAAGGTTATATTACGTTATTGATGGATATGAAGGTCTCACGGAGACGTAGAGGCCAACTCGACAGGAATGTTATCAAATATTACCGCCGAGATGTTAGGTTGGGTTAGGTTAGGTTATATTACGTTTTTGATGTATATAAAATTCCCAAGGAGACGTAGAGGCCAAGTCGCCAGGAATGTTGTCAAATACTAGTACCGAGATGTTAGGTTGTGTTAGGTTAAGTTATATTACGCTATTGATGTATATAAAAGTCCCTCGGAGACGTAGAGGCCAACTCGACAGGAATGTTGTCAAATAATAGCGCCGAGAGGTTAGGTTGGGTTATATAAGGTTATATTACGTTATTGATGGATATGAAGGTCTCACGGAGACGTAGAGGCCAATTCGCCAGGAATGTTGTCAACTATTACCGCCGAGATGTTAGGTTGGGTTAGGTTAGGTTATATTATGTTATTGATGTATATAAAGGTCTCACGGAAACGTAGAGGCCAACAAACCAGGAATGTGGTTAAACATTACCTCCGAGACGTTACTTTGGGTTAGGTTCGGTTATATTACGTTATTGATGTATATAAAAGCCCCACGGAAACGTAGAAGCCAACTCGCCAGGAATGTTGTCAAATATTAGTGCCGAGAGGCTGGGTTGTGTTAGGTTAGGTTATATTACGTTATTTATGTATATAAAGGCCCCACGGAGACGTAGAGGTCAACTCGCCAGGAATGTTGTCAAACATTACCGCCCAGATGTTAGGTTGGGTTAGGTTAGGTTATATTACGTTTTTGATGTATATCAAGGCCCCACGGAGACGTAGAAGCCAACTCGACAGGAATGTTGTCAAATATTACCGCCGAGATGTTAGGTTGGGTTAGGTTAGGTTATATTACGTTTTTGATGTATATAAAATTCCCAAGGAGACGTAGAGGCCAACTCGCCAGGAATGTTGTCAAATACTAGTACCGAGGTGTTAGGTTGTGTTAGGTTAAGTTATATTACGCTATTGATGTATATAAAAGTCCCTCGGAGACGTAGAGGCCAACTCGACAGGAATGTTGTCAAATAATAGCGCCGAAAGGTTAGGTTGGGTTAGGTTAGGTTATATTACGTTATTGATGTATATAAAAGTCCCACGGATACGTAGAGGCCAACTCGCCAGGAATGTTGTCAACTATTACCGCCGAGATGTTAGGTTGGGTTAGGTTAGGTTGTATTACGTTTTTGATGTATATAAAATTCCCAAGCAGACGTACAGGCCAACTCGCCAGGAATGTTGTCAAACACTAGTACCGAGATGTTAGGTTGTGATAGGTTAAGTTATATTACGCTATTGATGTATATAAAAGTCCCTCGGAGACGTAGAGGCCAACTCGACAGGAATGTTGTCAAATACTAGCTCCGAAATGTTAGGTTGTGTTAGGTTAGGTTATATTACGCTATTGATGTATATAAAGGCCCCACGGAGACGTAGAGGCCAACTCGCCAGGAATGTTGTCAAATAATAGCGCCGAGAGGTTAGGTTGGGTTATATAAGGTTATATTACGTTATTGATGGATATGAAGGTCTCACGGAGACGTAGAGGCCAATTTGCCAGGAATGTTGTCAAATATTAGTGCCGAGAGGTTGGGTTGTGTTAGGTTAGGTTATATTACGTTATTGGTGTATATGAAGGCCCCACGGAGACGTAGAGGCCAACTCGCAAGGAATGTTGTCAAATAATAGCGCCAAAAAGTTAGGTTGGGTTAGGTTAGGTTATATTACGTTATTGATGTATATAAAAGTCCCACGGAGACGTAGAGGCCATCTCGCTAGGAATGTTGTCAAATAATAGCGCCGAGAGGTTAGCTTGGGTTATATAAGGTTATATTACGTTATTGATGGATATGAAGGTCTCACGGAGACGTAGAGGCCAATTTGCCAGGAATGTTGTCAAATATTAGTGCCGAGAGGTTGGGTTGTGTTAGGTTAGGTTATATTACGTTATTGGTGTATATGAAGGCCCCACGGAGACGTAGAGGCCAACTCGCAAGGAATGTTGTCAAATAAAAGCGCCAAAAAGTTAGGTTGGGTTAGGTTAGGTTATATTACGTTATTGATGTATATAAAAGTCCCACGGAGACGTAGAGGCCATCTCGCTAGGAATGTTGTCAAATAATAGCGCCGAGACATTAGGTTGGGTTATATAAGGTTATATTACGTTATTGATGGATATGAAGGTCTCACGGAGACGTAGAGGGCAACTCGTCAGGAATGTTGTCAACCATTACCGCCCAGATGTTAAGTTGGGTTAGGTTAGGTTATATTACGTTTTTGATGTATATGAAGGCCCCACGGAGACGTAGAAGCCAACTCGACAGGAATGTTGTCAAATATTACCGCCGAGATGTTAGGTTGGGTTAGGTTAGGTTATGTTACGTTTTTGATGTATATAAAATTCCCAAGGAGACGTAGAGTCCAACTCGCCAGGAATGTTGTCAAATACTAGTACCGAGATGTTTGGTTCGGTTAGGTTAGGTTATATTACGTTACTGATGTATATAAAGGTCCCACGGAAACCATGAGGCCAATAAGCCAGGAATGTCGTCAAATATTACCCCGTGATGTTAGATTTGGTTAGGCTAGGTTACATTACGTTATTGATGCATATAAAATTCCCAAGGAGACGTAGAGGCCAACTCGCCAGGAATGTTGTCAAATATTGGAACCGAGAGGTTGGGTTGGGTTAGGTTAGGTTATATTACGTTATTTATGTATATAAAGGCCCCACGGAGACGTAGAGGCCAACTCGCCAGGAATGTTGTCAAATAATAGCGGCGAGAGGTTAGGTTGGGTTATATAAGGTTATATTACGTTATTGATGGATATGAAGGTCTCACGGAGACGAAGAGGCCAATTCGCCAGGAATGTTGTCAACTATTACCGCCGAGATGTTAGGTTGGGTCAGGTTAGGTTATATTATGTTATTGATGTATATAAAGGTCTCACGGAAACGTAGAGGCCAACAAGCCAGGAATGTGGTTAAACATTACCTCCGAGACGTTACTTTCGGTTAGGTTAGGTTATATTACGTTATTAATGTATATAAAAGCCCCACGGAAACGTAGAGGCCAACTCGCCAGGAATGTTGTCAAATATTAGTGCCGAGAGGCTGGGTTGTGTTAGGTTAGGTTATATTACGTTATTTATGTATATAAAGGCCCCACGGAGACGTAGAGGCCAACTCGCCAGGAAAGCTGTCAGATATTACCGCCGAGATTTTAGGTTGGGTTAGGTTAGGTTATATTACGTTATTGATGTATATAAAATTCCCACGGAGACGTAGAGGCCAACTCGCCAGGAATGTTGTCAAATATCAGTACCGAGATGTTAGGTTGTGTTAGGTTAGGTTATATTACGCTATTGATGTATATAAAATTCCCACGGAGAAGTAGAGGCCAACTCGACAGGAATGTTGTCAAACAATAGCGCCGAGATCTTAGGTTGGGTTAGGTTAGGTTATGTTACGCTATTGATGTATATAAAAGTCCCACGGAAACGTAGAGGCAAAGTCGCCAGGAATGTTGTCAAATATTAGTGCCGAGAGGTTAGGTTGTGTTAGGTTAGGTTATATTACGCTATTGATGTATATAAAAGTCCCTCGGAGACGTAGAGGCCAACTCGACAGGAATGTTGTCAAATAATAGCTCCGAAATGTTAGGTTGTGTTAGGTTAGGTTATATTACGCTATTGATGTATATAAAGGCCCCACGGAGACGTAGAGGCCAACTCGCCAGGAATGTTGTCAAATAATAGCGCCGAGAGGTTAGGTTGGGTTATATAAGGTTATATGACGTTATTGATGGATATGAAGGTCTCACGGAGAAGTACAGGCCAATTTGCCAGGAATGTTGTCAAATATTAGTGCCGAGCGGTTGGGTTGTGTTAGGTTAGGTTATATTACGTTATTGGTGTATATGAAGGCCCCACGGAGACGTAGAGGCCAACTCGCAAGGAATGTTGTCAAATAATAGCGCCAAAAAGTTAGGTTGGGTTAGGTTAGGTTATATTACGTTATTGATGTATATAAAAGTCCCACGGAGACGTAGAGGCCATCTCGCTAGGAATGTTGTCAAATAATAGCGCCGAGAGATTAGGTTGGGTTATATAAGGTTATATTACGTTATTAATGGATATGAAGGTCTCACGGAGACGTAGAGGGCAACTCGTCAGGAATGTTGTCAACCATTACCGCCCAGATGTTAAGTTGGGTTAGGTTAGGTTATATTACGTTTTTGATGTATATGAAGGCCCCACGGAGACGTAGAAGCCAACTCGACAGGAATGTTGTCAAATAATAGCGCCGAGAGGTTAGCTTGGGTTATATAAGGTTATATTACGTTATTGGTGTATATGAAGGCCCCACTGAGACGTAGAGGCCAACTCGCAAGGAATGTTGTCAAATAAAAGCGCCAAAAAGTTAGGTTGGGTTAGGTTAGGTTATATTACGTTATTGATGTATATAAAAGTCCCACGGAGACGTAGAGGCCATCTCGCGAGGAATGTTGTCAAATAATAGCGCCGAGAGATTAGGTTGGGTTATATAAGGTTATATTACGTTATTGATGGATGTGAAGGTCTCACGGAGACGTAGAGGGCAACTCGTCAGGAATGTTGTCAACCATTACCGCCCAGATGTTAAGTTGGGTTAGGTTAGGTTATATTACGTTTTTGATGTATATGAAGGCCCCACGGAGACGTAGAAGCCAACTCGACAGGAATGTTGTCAAATACTACCGCCGAGATGTTAGGTTGGGTTAGGTTAAGTTATGTTACGTTTTTGATGTATATAAAATTCCCAAGGAGACGTAGAGGCCAACTCGCCAGGAATGTTGTCAAATACTAGTACCGAGATGTTTGGTTCGGTTAGGTTAGGTTATATTACGTTACTGATGTATATAAAGGTCCCACGGAAACCATGAGGCCAATAAGCCAGGAATGTCGTCAAATATTACCCCGTGATGTTAGATTTGGTTAGGCTAGGTTATATTACGTTATTGATGCATATAAAATTCCCACGGAGACGTAGAGGCCAACTCGGCAGGAATGTTGTCAAATATTGGAACCGAGAGGTTGGGTTGGGTTAGGTTAGGTTATATTACGTTATTTATGTATATAAAGGCCCCACGGAGACGTAGAGGCCAACTCGCCAGGAATGTTGTCAAATAATAGCGGCGAGAGGTTAGTTTGGGTTATATAAGGTTATATTACGTTATTGATGGATATGAAGGTCTCACGGAGACGAAGAGGCCAATTCGCCAGGAATGTTGTCAACTATTACCGCCGAGATGTTAGGTTGGGTCAGGTTAGGTTATATTATGTTATTGATGTATATAAAGGTCTCACGGAAACGTAGAGGCCAACAAGCCAGGAATGTGGTTAAACATTACCTCCGAGACGTTACTTTGGGTTAGGTTAGGTTATATTACGTTATTAATGTATATAAAAGCCCCACGGAAACGTAGAGGCCAACTCGCCAGGAATGTTGTCAAATATTAGTGCCGAGAGGCTGGGTTGTGTTAGGTTAAGTTATATTACGTTATTTATGTATATAAAGGCCCCACGGAGACGTAGAGGCCAACTCGCCAGGAATGTTGTCAGATATTACCGGCGAGATGTTAGGTTGGGTTAGGTTAGGTTATATTACGTTATTGATGTATATAAAATTCCCACGGAGACGTAGATGCCAACTCGCCAGGAATGTTGTCAAATATTAGTATCGAGATATTAGGTTGTGTTAGGTTAGGTTATATTACGCTATTGATGTATATAAAAGTCCCACGGAGACGTAGAGGCCAACTCGACAGGAATGTTGCCAAATAATAGCGCCGAGATCTTAGGTTGGGTTAGGTTAGGTTATATTACGCTATTGATGTATATAAAAGTCCCACGGAGACGTAGAGGCCAACAAGCCAGGAATGTTGTCAAATAATAGCGCCGAGAGGATAGGTTGGGTTATATAAGGTTATATTACGTTATTGATGGATATGAAGGTCTCACGGAGACGTAGAGGGCAACTCGTCAGGAATGTTGTCAAACATTACCGCCCAGATGTTAGGTTGGGTTAGGTTAGGTTATATTACGTTTTTGATGTATATGAAGGCCCCACGGAGACGTAGAAGCCAACTCGTCAGGAATGTTGTCAAACATTACCGCCCAGATGTTATGTTGGGTTAGGTTAGGTTATATTCCGTTTTTGATGTATATGAAGGCCCCACGGAGACGTAGAAGCCAACTCGACAGGAATGTTGTCAAATATTACCGCCGAGATGTTAGGTTGGGTTAGGTTAGGTTATATTACGTTTTTGATGTATATAAAATTCCCAAGGAGACGTAGAGGCCAACTCGCCAGGAATGTTGTCAAATACTAGTACCGAGATGTTAGGTTGTGTTAGGTTAGGTTATATTACGCTATTGATGTATATAAAAGTCCCTCGGGGACGTAGAGGCCAACTCGCAAGGAATGTTGTCAAATAATAGCGCCAAAAAGTTAGGTTGGGTTAGGTTAGGTTATATTACGTTATTGATGTATATAAAAGTCCCACGGAGACGTAGAGGCCATCTCGCTAGGAATGTTGTCAAATAATAGCGCCGAGAGGTTAGGTTGGGTTATATAAGGTTATATTACGTTATTGATGGATATGAAGGTCTCACGGAGACGTAGAGGCCAACTCGCCAGGAATGTTGTCAAATAATAGCGGCGAGAGGTTAGGTTGGGTTATATAAGGTTATATTACGTTATTGATGGATATGAAGGTCTCACGGAGACGTAGAGGCCAATTCGCCAGGAATGTTGTCAACTATTACCGCCGAGATGTTAGGTTGGGTCAGGTTAGGTTATATTATGTTATTGATGTATATAAAGGTCTCACGGAAACGTAGAGGCCAACAAGCCAGGAATGTGGTTAAACATTACCTCCGAGACGTTACTTTGGGTTAGGTTAGGTTATATTACGCTATTGATGTATATAAAAGTCCCACGGAGACGTAGAGGCCAACTCGACAGGAATGTTGTCAAACAATAGCGCCGAGATCTTAAGTTGGGTTAGGTTAGGTTATGTTACGCTATTGATGTATATAAACGTCCCACGGAAACGTAGAGGCAAACTCGCCAGGAATGTTGTCAAATATTAGTGCCGAGAGGTTGGGTTGTGTTAGGTTAGCTTATATTACGTTATTGGTGTATATGAAGGCCCCACGGAGACGTAGAGGCCAACTCGCAAGGAATGTTGTCAAATAATAGCGCCGAAAAGTTAGGTTGGGTTAGGTTAGGTTATATTACGTTATTGATGTATATAAAAGTCCCACGGAGACGTAGAGGCCATCTCGCCAGGAATGTTGTCAAATAATAGCGCCGAGAGGATAGGTTGGGTTATATAAGGTTATATTACGTTATTGATGGATATGAAGGTCTCACGGAGACGTAGAGGGCAACTCGTCAGGAATGTTGTCAAACATTACCGCCCAGATGTTAGGTTGGGTTAGGTTAGGTTATATTACGTTTTTGATGTATATGAAGGCCCCACGGAGACGTAGAAGCCAACTCGTCAGGAATGTTGTCAAACATTACCGCCCAGATGTTATGTTGGGTTAGGTTAGGTTATATTACGTTTTTGATGTATATGAAGGCCCCACGGAGACGTAGAAGCCAACTCGACAGGAATGTTGTTAAATATTACCGCCGAGATGTTAGGTTGGGTTAGGTTAGGTTATATTACGTTTCTGATGTATATAAAATTCCCAAGGAGACGTAGAGGCCAACTCGCCAGGAATGTTGTCAAATACTAGTACCGAGATGTTAGGTTGTGTTAGGTTAAGTTATATTACGCTATTGATGTATATAAAAGTCCCTCGGGGACGTAGAGGCCAAATCGACAGGAATGTTGTCAAACAATAGCGCCGGATCTTAGGTTGGGTTAGGTTAGGTTATGTTACGCTATTGATGTATATAAAAGTCCCACGGAAACGTAGAGGCAAACTCGCCAGGAATGTTGTCAAATATTAGTGCCGAGAGGTTGGGTTGTGTTAGGTTAGGTTATATTACGTTATTGGTGTATATGAAGGCCCCACGGAGACGTAGAGGCCAACTCGCAAGGAATGTTGTCAAATAAGAGCGCCAGAAAGGTAGGGTGGGGTTAGGTTAGGTTATATTACGTTTTTGATGTATATGAAGGCCCCACGGAGACGTAGAAGCCAACTCGACAGGAATGTTGTCAAATATTACCGCCGAGATGTTAGGTTGGGTTAGGTTAGGTTATATTACGTTTTTGATGTATATAAAAGTCCCACGGAGACGTAGAGGCCAACTCGCCAGGAAGGTTGTCAAATATTAGTGCCGAGAGGCTGGGTTGTGTTAGGTTAGGTTATATTACGTTATTTATGTATATAAAGGCCCCACGGAGACGTAGAGGCCAACTCGCCAGGAATGTTGTCAAATAATAGCGGCGAGAGGTTAGGTTGGGTTATATAAGGTTATATTACGTTATTGATGGATATGAAGGTCTCACGGAGACGTAGAGGCCAATTCGCCAGGAATGTTGTCAACTATTACCGCCGAGATGTTAGGTTGGGTCAGGTTAGGTTATATTATGTTATTGATGTATATAAAGGTCTCACGGAAACGTAGAGGCCAACAAGCCAGGAATGTGGTTAAACATTACCTCCGAGACGTTACTTTGGGTTAGGTTAGGTTATATTACGCTATTGATGTATATAAAAGTCCCACGGAGACGTAGAGGCCAACTCGACAGGAATGTTGTCAAACAATAGCGCCGAGATCTTAAGTTGGGTTAGGTTAGGTTATGTTACGCTATTGATGTATATAAAAGTCCCACGGAAACGTAGAGGCAAACTCGCCAGGAATGTTGTCAAATATTAGTGCCGAGAGGTTGGGTTGTGTTAGGTTAGCTTATATTACGTTATTGGTGTATATGAAGGCCCCACGGAGACGTAGAGGCCAACTCGCAAGGAATGTTGTCAAATAATAGCGCCGAAAAGTTAGGTTGGGTTAGGTTAGGTTATATTACGTTATTGATGTATATAAAAGTCCCACGGAGACGTAGAGGCCATCTCGCCAGGAATGTTGTCAAATAATAGCGCCGAGAGGTTAGGTTGGGTTATATAAGGTTATATTACGTTATTGATGGATATGAAGGTCTCACGGAGACGTAGAGGGCAACTCGTCAGGAATGTCGTCAAACATTACCGCCCAGATGTTAGGTTGGGTTAGGTTAGGTTATATTACGTTTTTGATGTATATAAAATTCCCAAGGAGACGTAGAGGCCAACTCGCCAGGAATGTTGTCAAATACTAGTACCGAGATGTTAGGTTGTGTTAGGTTAAGTTATATTACGCTATTGATGTATATAAAAGTCCCTCGGAGACGTAGAGGCCAACTCGACAGGAATGTTGTCAAATAATAGCGCCGAAACGTTAGGTTGGGTTAGGTTAGGTTATATTACGTTATTGATGTATATAAAAGTCCCACGGATACGTAGAGGCCAACTCGCCAAGAATGTTGTCAACTATTACCGCCGAGATGTTAGGTTGGGTTAGGTTAGGTTATATTACGTTATTGACGTATATAATGGTCCCACGGAGACGTAGAGGCCAACTCGTTAGGAATGTTTTCAAATATTACCGTCGAGATGATAGGTTGGGTTAGGTTTGGTTATATTACGTTATTGATGTATATGAAGGCCCCACGAAGACGTAGAGGCCAACTCGCCAGGAATGTTGTCAACTATTACCGCCGAGATGTTAGGTTGGGTTATATAAGGTTATATTACGTTATTGATGGATATGAAGGTCTCACGGAGAAGTACAGGCCAATTTGCCAGGAATGTTGTCAAATATTAGTGCCGAGCGGTTGGGTTGTGTTAGGTTAGGTTATATTACGTTATTGGTGTATATGAAGGCCGCACGGAGACGTAGAGGCCAACTCGCAAGGAATGTTGTCAAATAATAGCGCCAAAAAGTTAGGTTGGGTTAGGTTAGGTTATATTACGTTATTGATGTATATAAAAGTCCCACGGAGACGTAGAGGCCATCTCGCTAGGAATGTTGTCAAATAATAGCGCCGAGAGATTAGGTTGGGTTATATAAGGTTATATTACGTTATTAATGGATATGAAGGTCTCACGGAGACGTAGAGGGCAACTCGTCAGGAATGTTGTCAACCATTACCGCCCAGATGTTAAGTTGGGTTAGGTTAGGTTATATTACGTTTTTGATGTATATGAAGGCCCCACGGAGACGTAGAAGCCAACTCGACAGGAATGTTGTCAAATAATAGCGCCGAGAGGTTAGGTTGGGTTATATAAGTTTATATTACGTTATTGATGGATATGAAGGTCTCACGGAGACGTAGAGGGCAACTCGTCAGGAATGTTGTCAAACATTACCGCCCAGATGTTAAGTTGGGTTAGGTTAGGTTATATTACGTTTTTGATGTATATGAAGGCCCCACGGAGACGTAGAAGCCAACTCGACAGGAATGTTGTCAAATATTACCGCCGAGATGTTAGGTTGGGTTAGGTTAGGTTATATTACGTTTTTGATGTATATAAAAGTCCCACGGAGACGTAGAGGCCAACTCGCCAGGAAGGTTGTCAAATATTAGTGCCGAGAGGCTGGGTTGTGTTAGGTTAGGTTATATTACGTTATTTATGTATATAAAGGCCCCACGGAGACGTAGAGGCCAACTCGCCAGGAATGTTGTCAAATAATAGCGCCGAGAGGTTAGGTTGGGTTATATAAGGTTATATTACGTTATTGATGGATATGAAGGTCTCACGGAGAAGTACAGGCCAATTTGCCAGGAATGTTGTCAAATATTAGTGCCGAGCGGTTGGGTTGTGTTAGGTTAGGTTATATTACGTTATTGGTGTATATGAAGGCCCCACGGAGACGTAGAGGCCAACTCGCAAGGAATGTTGTCAAATAATAGCGCCAAAAAGTTAGGTTGGGTTAGGTTAGGTTATATTACGTTATTGATGTATATAAAAGTCCCACGGAGACGTAGAGGCCATCTCGCTAGGAATGTTGTCAAATAATAGCGCCGAGAGATTAGGTTGGGTTATATAAGGTTATATTACGTTATTAATGGATATGAAGGTCTCACGGCGACGTAGAGGGCAACTCGTCAGGAATGTTGTCAACCATTACCGCCCAGATGTTAAGTTGGGTTAGGTTAGGTTATATTACGTTTTTGATGTATATGAAGGCCCCACGGAGACGTAGAAGCCAACTCGACAGGAATGTTGTCAAATAATAGCGCCGAGAGGTTAGCTTGGGTTATATAAGGTTATATTACGTTATTGATGGATATGAAGGTCTCACGGAGACGTAGAGGCCAATTTGCCAGGAATGTTGTCAAATATTAGTGCCGAGAGGTTGGGTTGTGTTAGGTTAGGTTATATTACGTTATTGGTGTATATGAAGGCCCCACTGAGACGTAGAGGCCAACTCGCCAGGAATGTTGTCAAATATTAGTGCCGAGAGGCTGGGTTGTGTTAGGTTAGGTTATATTACGTTATTTATGTATATAAAGGCCCCACGGAGACGTAGAGGCCAACTCGCCAGGAATGTTGTCAGATATTACCGCCGAGATGTTAGGTTGGCTTAGGTTAGGTTATATTACGTTATTGATGTATATAAAATTCCCACGGAGACGTAGAGGCCAACTCGCCAGGAATGTTGTCAAATATCAGTACCGAGATGTTAGGTTGTGTTAGGTTAGGTTATATTACGCTATTGATGTATATAAAATTCCCACGGAGAAGTAGAGGCCAACTCGACAGGAATGTTGTCAAACAATAGCGCCGAGATCATAGGTTGGGTTAGGTTAGGTTATGTTACGCTATTGATGTATATAAAAGTCCCACGGAAACGTAGAGGCAAACTCGCCAGGAATGTTGTCAAATATTAGTGCCGAGAGGTTAGGTTGTGTTAGGTTAGGTTATATTACGTTATTGGTGTATATGAAGGCCCCACGGAGACGTAGAGGCCAACTCGCAAGGAATGTTGTCAAATAATAGCGCCAAAAAGTTAGGTTGGGTTAGGTTAGGTTATATTACGTTATTGATGTATATAAAAGTCCCACGGAGACGTAGAGGCCATCTCGCTAGGAATGTTGTCAAATAATAGCGCCGAGAGGTTAGGTTGGGTTATATAAGGTTATATTACGTTATTGATGGATATGAAGGTCTCACGGAGACGTAGAGGGCAACTCGTCAGGAATGTTGTCAAATATTAGTGCCGAGAGGCTGGGTTGTGTTAGGTTAGGTTATATTACGTTATTTATGTATATAAAGGCCCCACGGAGACGTAGAGGCCAACTCGCCAGGAATGTTGTCAGATATTACCGGCGAGATGTTAGGTTGGGTTAGGTTAGGTTATATTACGTTATTGATGTATATAAAATTCCCACGGAGACGTAGATGCCAACTCGCCAGGAATGTTGTCAAATATTAGTATCGAGATATTAGGTTGTGTTAGGTTAGGTTATATTACGCTATTGATGTATATAAAAGTCCCACGGAGACGTAGAGGCCAACTCGACAGGAATGTTGCCAAATAATAGCGCCGAGATCTTAGGTTGGGTTAGGTTAGGTTATATTACGCTATTGATGTATATAAAAGTCCCACGGAGACGTAGAGGCCAACAAGCCAGGAATGTTGTCAAATAATAGCGCCGAGAGGATAGGTTGGGTTATATAAGGTTATATTACGTTATTGATGGATATGAAGGTCTCACGGAGACGTAGAGGGCAACTCGTCAGGAATGTTGTCAAACATTACCGCCCAGATGTTAGGTTGGGTTAGGTTAGGTTATATTACGTTTTTGATGTATATGAAGGCCCCACGGAGACGTAGAAGCCAACTCGTCAGGAATGTTGTCAAACATTACCGCCCAGATGTTATGTTGGGTTAGGTTAGGTTATATTCCGTTTTTGATGTATATGAAGGCCCCACGGAGACGTAGAAGCCAACTCGACAGGAATGTTGTCAAATATTACCGCCGAGATGTTAGGTTGGGTTAGGTTAGGTTATATTACGTTTTTGATGTATATAAAATTCCCAAGGAGACGTAGAGGCCAACTCGCCAGGAATGTTGTCAAATACTAGTACCGAGATGTTAGGTTGTGTTAGGTTAAGTTATATTACGCTATTGATGTATATAAAAGTCCCTCGGGGACGTAGAGGCCAAATCGACAGGAATGTTGTCAAACAATAGCGCCGGATCTTAGGTTGGGTTAGGTTAGGTTATGTTACGCTATTGATGTATATAAAAGTCCCACGGAAACGTAGAGGCAAACTCGCCAGGAATGTTGTCAAATATTAGTGCCGAGAGGTTGGGTTGTGTTAGGTTAGGTTATATTACGTTATTGGTGTATATGAAGGCCCCACGGAGACGTAGAGGCCAACTCGCAAGGAATGTTGTCAAATAAGAGCGCCAAAAAGTTAGGTTGGGTTAGGTTAGGTTATATTACGTTTTTGATGTATATGAAGGCCCCACGGAGACGTAGAAGCCAACTCGACAGGAATGTTGTCAAATATTACCGCCGAGATGTTAGGTTGGGTTAGGTTAGGTTATATTACGTTTTTGATGTATATAAAATTCCCAAGGAGACGTAGAGGCCAACTCGCCAGGAATGTTGTCAAATACTAGTACCGAGATGTTAGGTTGTGTTAGGTTAAGTTATATTACGCTATTGATGTATATAAAAGTCCCTCGGGGACGTAGAGGCCAACTCGACAGGAATGTGGTTAAACATTACCTCCGAGACGTTACTTTGGGTTAGGTTCCGTTATATTACGTTATTGATGTATATAAAAGTCCCACGGAGACGTAGAGGCCATCTCGCTAGGAATGTTGTCAAATAATAGCGCCGAGAGGTTAGGTTGGGTTATATAAGGTTATATTACGTTATTGATGGATATGAAGGTCTCACGGAGACGTAGAGGCCAATTCGCCAGGAATGTTGTCAACTATTACCGCCGAGATGTTAGGTTGGGTCAGGTTAGGTTATATTATGTTATTGATGTATATAAAGGTCTCACGGAAACGTAGAGGCCAACAAGCCAGGAATGTGGTTAAACATTACCTCCGAGACGTTACTTTGGGTTAGGTTAGGTTATATTACGCTATTGATGTATATAAAAGTCCCACGGAGACGTAGAGGCCAACTCGACAGGAATGTTGTCAAACAATAGCGCCGAGATCTTAAGTTGGGTTAGGTTAGGTTATGTTACGCTATTGATGTATATAAAAGTCCCACGGAAACGTAGAGGCAAACTCGCCAGGAATGTTGTCAAATATTAGTGCCGAGAGGTTGGGTTGTGTTAGGTTAGCTTATATTACGTTATTGGTGTATATGAAGGCCCCACGGAGACGTAGAGGCCAACTCGCAAGGAATGTTGTCAAATAATAGCGCCGAAAAGTTAGGTTGGGTTAGGTTAGGTTATATTACGTTATTGATGTATATAAAAGTCCCACGGAGACGTAGAGGCCATCTCGCCAGGAATGTTGTCAAATAATAGCGCCGAGAGGTTAGGTTGGGTTATATAAGGTTATATTACGTTATTGATGGATATGAAGGTCTCACGGAGACGTAGAGGGCAACTCGTCAGGAATGTTGTCAAACATTACCGCCCAGATGTTAGGTTGGGTTAGGTTAGGTTATATTACGTTTTTGATGTATATGAAGGCCCCACGGAGACGTAGAAGCCAACTCGATAGGAATGTTGTCAAATATTACCGCCGAGATGTTAGGTTGGGTTAGGTTAGGTTATATTACGTTTTTGATGTATATAAAATTCCCAAGGAGACGTAGAGGCCAACTCGCCAGGAATGTTGTCAAATACTAGTACCGAGATGTTAGGTTGTGTTAGGTTAAGTTATATTACGCTATTGATGTATATAAAAGTCCCTCGGAGACGTAGAGGCCAACTCGACAGGAATGTTGTCAAATAATAGCGCCGAAACGTTAGGTTGGGTTAGGTTAGGTTATATTACGTTATTGATGTATATAAAAGTCCCACGGATACGTAGAGGCCAACTCGCCAAGAATGTTGTCAACTATTACCGCCGAGATGTTAGGTTGGGTTAGGTTAGGTTATATTACGTTATTGACGTATATAATGGTCCCACGGAGACGTAGAGGCCAACTCGTTAGGAATGTTTTCAAATATTACCGTCGAGATGATAGGTTGGGTTAGGTTTGGTTATATTACGTTATTGATGTATATGAAGGCCCCACGAAGACGTAGAGGCCAACTCGCCAGGAATGTTGTCAACTATTACCGCCGAGATGTTAGGTTGGGTTATATAAGGTTATATTACGTTATTGATGGATATGAAGGTCTCACGGAGAAGTACAGGCCAATTTGCCAGGAATGTTGTCAAATATTAGTGCCGAGCGGTTGGGTTGTGTTAGGTTAGGTTATATTACGTTATTGGTGTATATGAAGGCCCCACGGAGACGTAGAGGCCAACTCGCAAGGAATGTTGTCAAATAATAGCGCCAAAAAGTTAGGTTGGGTTAGGTTAGGTTATATTACGTTATTGATGTATATAAAAGTCCCACGGAGACGTAGAGGCCATCTCGCTAGGAATGTTGTCAAATAATAGCGCCGAGAGATTAGGTTGGGTTATATAAGGTTATATTACGTTATTAATGGATATGAAGGTCTCACGGAGACGTAGAGGGCAACTCGTCAGGAATGTTGTCAACCATTACCGCCCAGATGTTAAGTTGGGTTAGGTTAGGTTATATTACGTTTTTGATGTATATGAAGGCCCCACGGAGACGTAGAAGCCAACTCGACAGGAATGTTGTCAAATAATAGCGCCGAGAGGTTAGCTTGGGTTATATAAGGTTATATTACGTTATTGATGGATATGAAGGTCTCACGGAGACGTAGAGGCCAATTTGCCAGGAATGTTGTCAAATATTAGTGCCGAGAGGTTGGGTTGTGTTAGGTTAGGTTATATTACGTTATTGGTGTATATGAAGGCCCCACTGAGACGTAGAGGCCAACTCGCCAGGAATGTTGTCAAATATTAGTGCCGAGAGGCTGGGTTGTGTTAGGTTAGGCTATATTACGTTATTTATGTATATAAAGGCCCCACGGAGACGTAGAGGCCAACTCGCCAGGAATGTTGTCAGATATTAGCGCCGAGATGTTAGGTTGGCTTAGGTTAGGTTATATTACGTTATTGATGTATATAAAATTCCTACGGAGACGTAGAGGCCAACTCGCCAGGAATGTTGTCAAATATCAGTACCGAGATGTTAGGTTGTGTTAGGTTAGGTTATATTACGCTATTGATGTATATAAAATTCCCACGGAGAAGTAGAGGCCAACTCGACAGGAATGTTGTCAAACAATAGCGCCGAGATCTTAGGTTGGGTTAGGTTAGGTTATATTACGCTATTGATGTATATAAAAGTCCCACGGAAACGTAGAGGCAAACTCGCCAGGAATGTTGTCAAATATTAGTGCCGAGAGGTTAGGTTGTGTTAGGTTAGGTTATATTACGTTATTGGTGTATATGAAGGCCCCACGGAGACGTAGAGGCCAACTCGCAAGGAATGTTGTCAAATAATAGCGCCAAAAAGTTAGGTTGGGTTAGGTTAGGTTATATTACGTTATTGATGTATATAAAAGTCCCACGGAGACGTAGAGGCCATCTCGCTAGGAATGTTGTCAAATAATAGCGCCGAGAGGTTAGGTTGGGTTATATAAGGTTATATTACGTTATTGATGGATATGAAGGTCTCACGGAGACGTAGAGGCCAACTCGCCAGGAATGTTGTCAAATAATAGCGGCGAGAGGTTAGGTTGGGTTATATAAGGTTATATTACGTTATTGATGGATATGAAGGTCTCACGGAGACGTAGAGGCCAATTCGCCAGGAATGTTGTCAACTATTACCGCCGAGATGTTAGGTTGGGTCAGGTTAGGTTATATTATGTTATTGATGTATATAAAGGTCTCACGGAAACGTAGAGGCCAACAAGCCAGGAATGTGGTTAAACATTACCTCCGAGACGTTACTTTGGGTTAGGTTAGGTTATATTACGCTATTGATGTATATAAAAGTCCCACGGAGACGTAGAGGCCAACTCGACAGGAATGTTGTCAAACAATAGCGCCGAGATCTTAAGTTGGGTTAGGTTAGGTTATGTTACGCTATTGATGTATATAAAAGTCCCACGGAAACGTAGAGGCAAACTCGCCAGGAATGTTGTCAAATATTAGTGCCGAGAGGTTGGGTTGTGTTAGGTTAGCTTATATTACGTTATTGGTGTATATGAAGGCCCCACGGAGACGTAGAAGTCAACTCGATAGGAATGTTGTCAAATATTACCGCCGAGATGTTAGGTTGGGTTAGGTTAGGTTATATTACGTTTTTGATGTATATAAAATTCCCAAGGAGACGTAGAGGCCAACTCGCCAGGAATGTTGTCAAATACTAGTACCGAGATGTTAGGTTGTGTTAGGTTAAGTTATATTACGCTATTGATGTATATAAAAGTCCCTCGGAGACGTA
This sequence comes from Xylocopa violacea, assembly GCA_963969225.1. NCBI lineage: Eukaryota > Metazoa > Arthropoda > Insecta > Hymenoptera > Apidae > Xylocopa > Xylocopa violacea. Next base: position 703,518 of record CAXAJV010000741.1, on the reverse strand, counting down.
GAGGCCAACTCGACAGGAATGTTGTCAAATAATAGCGCCGAAACGTTAGGTTGGGTTAGGTTAGGTTATATTACGTTATTGATGTATATAAAAGTCCCAAGGAGACGTAGAGGCCAACTCGCCAGGAATGTTGTCAAATACTAGTACCGAGATGTTAGGTTGTGATAGGTTAAGTTATATTACGCTATTGATGTATATAAAAGTCCCTCGGAGACGTAGAGGCCAACTCGACAGGAATGTTTTCAAATATTACCGTCGAGATGATAGGTTGGGTTAGGTTTGGTTATATTACGTTATTGATGTATATGAAGGCCCCACGAAGACGTAGAGGCCAACACGCCAGGAATGTTGTCAACTATTACCGCCGAGATGTTAGGTTGGGTTAGGTTAGGTTATATTACGTTTTTGATGTATATAAAATTCCCAAGGAGACGTAGAGGCCAACTCGCCAGGAATGTTGTCAAATACTAGTACCGAGATGTTAGGTTGTGATAGGTTAAGTTATATTACGCTATTGATGTATATAAAAGTCCCTCGGAGACGTAGAGGCCAACTCGACAGGAATGTTGTCAAATAATAGCGTCGAAAGGTTAGGTTGTGTTAGGTTAGGTTATATTACGCTATTGATGTATATAAAGGCCCCACGGAGACGTAGAGGCCAACTCGCCAGGAATGTTGTCAAATAATAGCGGCGAGAGGTTAGGTTGGGTTATATAAGGTTATATTACGTTATTGATGGATATGAAGGTCTCACGGAGACGTAGAGGCCAAATCGCCAGGAATGTTGTCTACTATTACCGCCGAGATGTTAGGTTGGGTTAGGTTAGGTTATATTATGTTATTGATGTATATAAAGGTCTCACGGAAACGTAGAGGCCAACAAGCCAGGAATGTGGTTAAACATTACCTCCGAGACGTTACTTTGGGTTAGGTTAGGTTATATTACCTTATTGATGTATATAAAAGCCCCACGGAAACGTAGAGGCCAACTCGCCAGGAATGTTGTCAAATATTAGTGCCGAGAGGTAGGGTTGTGTTAGGTTAGGTTATATTACGTTATTGGTGTATATGAAGGCCCCACGGAGACTTAGAGGCCAACTCGCAAGGAATGTTGTCAAATAATAGCGCCGAAAAGTTAGGTTGGGTTAGGTTAGGTTATATTACGTTATTGATGTATATAAAAGTCCCACGGAGACGTAGAGGCCATCTCGCCAGGAATGTTGTCAAATAATAGCGCCGAGAGGTTAGGTTGGGTTATATAAGGTTATATTACGTTATTGATGGATATGAAGGTCTCACGGAGACGTAGAGGGCAACTCGTCAGGAATGTTGTCAAACATTACCGCCCAGATGTTAGGTTGGGTTAGGTTAGGTTATATTACGTTTTTGATGTATATGAAGGCCCCACGGAGACGTAGAAGCCAACTCGACAGGAATGTTGTCAAATATTACCGCCGAGATGTTAGGTTGGGTTAGGTTAGGTTATATTACGTTTTTGATGTATATAAAATTCCCAAGGAGACGTAGAGGCCAACTCGCCAGGAATGTTGTCAAATATTACCGCCGAGATGTTAGATTGGGTTAGGTTAGGTTATATTACGTTATTGATGTATATAAATTTCCCACGGAGACGTAGAGGCCAACAAGCCAGGAATGTGGTCAAATAATAGCGCCGAAACGTTTGGTTGGGTTAGGTTAGGTTATATTACGTTATTGATGTATATGAAGGTCCCACGGAGACGTAGAGTCCAACTCGCCAGGAATGTTGTCAAATATTAGTACCGAGACGTTGGGTTGGGTTATATAAGGTTATATTACGTTATTGATGGATATGAAGGTCTCACGGAGACGTAGAGGCCAAATCGCCAGGAATGTTGTCTACTATTACCGCCGAGATGTTAGGTTGGGTTAGGTTAGGTTATATTATGTTATTGATGTACATAAAGGTCTCACGGAAACGTAGAGGCCATCAAGCCAGGAATGTGGTTAAACATTACCTCCGAGACGTTACTTTGGGTTAGGTTCGGTTATATTACGTTATTGATGTATATAAAAGCCCCACGGAAACGTAGAAGCCAACTCGCCAGGAATGTTGTCAAATATTAGTGCCGAGAGGCTGGGTTGTGTTAGGTTAGGTTATATTACGTTATTTATGTATATAAAGGCCCCACGGAGACGTAGAGGCCAACTCGCCAGGAATGTTGTCAGATATTACCGCCGAGATGTTAGGTTGGGTTAGGTTAGGTTATATTACGTTATTGATGTATATAAAATTCCCACGGAGACGTAGAGGCCAACTCGCCAGGAATGTTGTCAAATATTAGTACCGAGATGTTAGGTTGTGTTAGGTTAGGTTATATTACGCTATTGATATATATAAAAGTCCCACGGAGACGTAGAGGCCAACTCGCCAGGAATGTTGTCAAATACTAGTACCGAGATGTTAGGTTGTGTTAGGTTAAGTTATATTACGCTATTGATGTATATAAAAGTCCCTCGGAGACGTAGAGGCCAACTCGACAGGAATGTTGTCAAATAATAGCGCCGAAAGGTTAGGTTGGGTTAGGTTAGGTTATATTACGTTATTGATGTATATAAAAGTGCCACGGATACGTAGTTGCCAACTCGCCAAGAATGTTGTCAACTATTACCGCCGAGATGTTAGGTTGGGTTAGGTTAGGTTATATTACGTTATTGATGTATATAATGGTCCCACGGAGACGTAGAGGCCAACTCGTTAGGAATGTTTTCAAATATTACCGTCGAGATGATAGGTTGGGTTAGGTTTGGTTATATTACGTTATTGATGTATATGAAGGCGCCACGAAGACGTAGAGGCCAACTCGCCAGGAATGTTGTCAACTATTACCGCCGAGATGTTAGGTTGGGTTAGGTTAGGTTATATTACGTCTTTGATGTATATAAAATTCCCAAGTAGACGTAGAGGCCAACTCGCCAGGAATGTTGTCAAATACTAGTACCGAGATGTTAGGTTGTGATAGGTTAAGTTATATTACGCTATTGATGTATGTAAAAGTCCCTCGGAGACGTAGAGGCCAACTCGACAGGAATGTTGTCAAATAATAGCGCCGAAAGGTTAGGTTGTGTTAGGTTAGGTTATATTACGCTATTGATGTATATAAAGGCCCCACGGAGACGTAGAGGCCAACTCGCCAGGAATGTTGTCAAATAATAGCGGCGAGAGGTTAGGTTGGGTTATATAAGGTTATATTACGTTATTGATGGATATGAAGGTCTCACGGAGACGTAGAGGCCAATTCGCCAGGAATGTTGTCAACTATTACCGCCGAGATGTTAGGTTGGGTTAGGTTAGGTTATATTACGTTATTGATGTATATAAAAGCCCCACGGTAACGTAGAGGCCAACTCGCCAGGAATGTTGTCAAATATTAGTACCGAGAGGTTGGGTTGTGTTAGGTTAGGTTATATTACGTTATTGATGTATATAAAGGCCCCACGGAAAGGTAGAGGCCAACTCGCCAGAAATGTTGTCAAATAATAGCGCCGAAAGGTTAGGTTGGGTTAGGATAGGTTATATTACGTTATTGATGTATATAAAAGTCCCACGGAGACGTAGAGGCCAACTCGCCAGGTATGTTGTCAAATATTAGTGCCGAGAGGATGGGTTGTGTTAGGTTAGGTTATATTACGTTATTTATGTATATAAAGGCCCCACGGAGACGTAGAGGCCAACTCGCCAGGAATGATGTCAGATATTACGGCCGAGATGTTAGGTTGGGTTAGGTTAGGTTATATTACGTTATTGATGTATATAAAATTCCCACGGAGACGTAGAGGCCATCTCGCCAGGAATGTTTTCAAATATTAGTGCCGAGATGTTTGGTTCGGTTAGGTTAGGTTATATTACGTTACTGATGTATATAAAGGTCCCACGGAAACCATGAGGCCAATAAGCCAGGAATGTCGTCAAATATTACCCCCTGATGTTAGATTTGGTTAGGCTAGGTTATATTACGTTATTGATGTATATAAAATTCCCACGGAGACGTAGAGGCCAACTCGCCAGGAATGTTGTCAAATATTAGTGCCGAGATGTTTGGTTCGGTTAGGTTAGGTTATATTACGTTACTGATGTATATAAAGGTCCCACGGAAACCATGAGGCCAATAAGCCAGGAATGTCGTCAAATATTACCCCCTGATGTTAGATTTGGTTAGGCTAGGTTATATTACGTTATTGATGTATATAAAATTCCCACGGAGACGTAGAGGCCAACTCGCCAGGAATGTTGTCAAATATTGGAACCGAGAGGTTGGGTTGGGTTAGGTTAGGTTATATTATGTTATTGATGTATATAAAGGTCCCACGGAAAGGTAGAGGCCAACGCGCCAGAAATGTTGTCAAATAATAGCGCCGAAAGGTTAGGTTGGGTTAGGATAGGTTATATTACGTTATTGATGTATATAAAAGTCCCACGGAGACGTAGAGGCCAACTCGCCAGGAAGGTTGTCAAATATTAGTGCCGAGAGGCTGGGTTGTGTTAGGTTAGGTTATATTACGTTATTTATGTATATAAAGGCCCCACGGAGACGTAGAGGCCAACTCGCCAGGAATGATGTCAGATATTACGGCCGAGATGTTAGGTTGGGTTAGGTTAGGTTACATTACGTTTTTGATGTACATAAAATTCCCAAGGAGACGTAGAGGCCAACTCGCCAGGAATGTTGTCAAATACTAGTACCGAGATGTTAGGTTGTGTTAGGTTAAGTTATATTACGCTATTGATGTATATAAAAGTCCCTCGGAGACGTAGAGGCCAACTCGACAGGAATGTTGTCAAATAATAGCGCCGAGAGGTTAGGTTGGGTTAGGTTAGGTTATATTACGTTATTGATGTATATAAAAGTCCCACGGATACGTAGTTGCCAACTCGCCAAGAATGTTGTCAACTATTACCGCCGAGATGTTAGGTTGGGTTAGGTTAGGTTATATTACGTTATTGATGTATATAATGGTCCCACGGAGACGTAGAGGCCAACTCGTTAGGAATGTTTTCAAATATTACCGTCGAGATGATAGGTTGGGTTAGGTTTGGTTATATTACGTTATTGATGTATATGCTGGCCCCACGAAGACGTAGAGGCCAACTCGCCAGGAATGTTGTCAACTATTACCGCCGAGATGTTAGGTTGGGTTAGGTTAGGTTATATTACGTCTTTGATGTATATAAAATTCCCAAGTAGACGTAGAGGCCAACTCGCCAGGAATGTTGTCAAATACTAGTACCGAGATGTTAGGTTGTGATAGGTTAAGTTATATTACGCTATTGATGTATGTAAAAGTCCCTCGGAGACGTAGAGGCCAACTCGACAGGAATGTTGTCAAATAATAGCGCCGAAAGGTTAGGTTGTGTTAGGTTAGGTTATATTACGCTATTGATGTATATAAAGGCCCCACGGAGACGTAGAGGCCAACTCGCCAGGAATGTTGTCAAATAATAGCGGCGAGAGGTTAGGTTGGGTTATATAAGGTTATATTACGTTATTGATGGATATGAAGGTCTCACGGAGACGTAGAGGCCAATTCGCCAGGAATGTTGTCAACTATTACCGCCGAGATGTTAGGTTGGGTTAGGTTAGGTTATATTACGTTATTGATGTATATAAAAGCCCCACGGAGACGTAGAGGCCAACTCGCCAGGCATGTTGTCAGATATTACCGCCGAGATGTTAGGTTGGGTTAGGTTAGGCTATATTACGTTATTGATGTATATAAAATTCCCACGGAGTCGTAGATGCCAACTCGCCAGGAATGTTGTCAAATATTAGTATCGAGATATTAGGATGTGTTAGGTTAGGTTATATTACGCTATTGATGTATATAAAAGTCCCACGGAGACGTCGAGGCCAACTCGACAGGAATGTCGTCAAATAATAGCGCCGAGATCTTAGGTTGGGTTAGGTTAGGTTATATTACGCTATTGATGTATATAAAGGCCCCACGGAGACGTAGAGGCCAACTCGCCAGGAATGATGTCAGATATTACGGCCGAGATGTTAGGTTGGGTTAGGTTAGGTTATATTACGTTATTGATGTATATAAAGGCCCCACGGAAACCGTGAGGCCAATAAGCCAGGAATGTTGTCAAATATTACCGCCGAGATCTTAGGTTGGGTTAGGTTAGGTTATATTACGCTATTGATGTATATAAAAGTCCCACGGAGACATAGAGGCCAACTCGACAGGAATGTTGTCAAACAATAGCGCCGAGATCTTAGGTTGGGTTAGGTTAGGTTATGTTACGCTATTGATGTATATAAAAGTCCCACGGAGACGTAGAGGCCAACAAGCCAGTAATGTGGTCAAATAATAGCGCCGAAAGGTTAGGTTGGGTTAGGTTAGGTTATATTACGTTATTGATGTATATGAAGGTCCCACGGAGACGTAGAGGCCAACACGCCAGGAATGTTGTCAAATATTAGTACCGAGAGGTTGGGTTGGGTTAGGTTAGGTTATATTACGTTATTGATGTATATAAAGGCCCCACGGAAACCATGAGGCCAATAAGCCAGGAATGTTGTCAAATATTACCGCCGAGATGTTAGATTGGGTTAGGTTAGGTTATGTTACGCTATTGATGTATATAAAAGTCCCACGGAGATTTAGAGGCCAAAAAGCCAGGAATGTGGTCAAATAATAGCGCCGAAAGGTTAGGATGGGTTAGGTTAGGTTATATTACGTTATTGATGTATATGAAGGCCCCACGAAGACGTAGAGGCCAACACGCCAGGAATGTTGTCAACTATTACCGCCGAGATGTTAGGTTGGGTTAGGTTAGGTTATATTACGTTTTTGATGTATATAAAATTCCCAAGGAGACGTAGAGGCCAACTCGCCAGGAATGTTGTCAAATACTAGTACCGAGATGTTAGGTTGTGATAGGTTAAGTTATATTACGCTATTGATGTATATAAAAGTCCCTCGGAGACGTAGAGGCCAACTCGACAGGAATGTTGTCAAATAATAGCGTCGAAAGGTTAGGTTGTGTTAGGTTAGGTTATATTACGCTATTGATGTATATAAAGGCCCCACGGAGACGTAGAGGCCAACTCGCCAGGAATGTTGTCAAATAATAGCGGCGAGAGGTTAGGTTGGGTTATATAAGGTTATATTACGTTATTGATGGATATGAAGGTCTCACGGAGACGTAGAGGCCAAATCGCCAGGAATGTTGTCTACTATTACCGCCGAGATGTTAGGTTGGGTTAGGTTAGGTTATATTATGTTATTGATGTATATAAAGGTCTCACGGAAACGTAGAGGCCAACAAGCCAGGAATGTGGTTAAACATTACCTCCGAGACGTTACTTTGGGTTAGGTTAGGTTATATTACCTTATTGATGTATATAAAAGCCCCACGGAAACGTAGAGGCCAACTCGCCAGGAATGTTGTCAAATATTAGTGCCGAGAGGTAGGGTTGTGTTAGGTTAGGTTATATTACGTTATTGGTGTATATGAAGGCCCCACGGAGACTTAGAGGCCAACTCGCAAGGAATGTTGTCAAATAATAGCGCCGAAAAGTTAGGTTGGGTTAGGTTAGGTTATATTACGTTATTGATGTATATAAAAGTCCCACGGAGACGTAGAGGCCATCTCGCCAGGAATGTTGTCAAATAATAGCGCCGAGAGGTTAGGTTGGGTTATATAAGGTTATATTACGTTATTGATGGATATGAAGGTCTCACGGAGACGTAGAGGGCAACTCGTCAGGAATGTTGTCAAACATTACCGCCCAGATGTTAGGTTGGGTTAGGTTAGGTTATATTACGTTTTTGATGTATATGAAGGCCCCACGGAGACGTAGAAGCCAACTCGACAGGAATGTTGTCAAATATTACCGCCGAGATGTTAGGTTGGGTTAGGTTAGGTTATATTACGTTTTTGATGTATATAAAATTCCCAAGGAGACGTAGAGGCCAACTCGCCAGGAATGTTGTCAAATATTACCGCCGAGATGTTAGATTGGGTTAGGTTAGGTTATATTACGTTATTGATGTATATAAAGGCCCCACGGAGACGTAGAGGCCAACTCGCCAGGAATGATGTCAGATATTACGGCCGAGATGTTAGGTTGGGTTAGGTTAGGTTATATTACGTTATTGATGTATATAAAGGCCCCACGGAAACCGTGAGGCCAATAAGCCAGGAATGTTGTCAAATATTACCGCCGAGATCTTAGGTTGGGTTAGGTTAGGTTATATTACGCTATTGATGTATATAAAAGTCCCACGGAGACATAGAGGCCAACTCGCCAGGAATGTTGTCAAATACTAGTACCGAGATGTTAGGTTGTGATAGGTTAAGTTATATTACGCTATTGATGTATGTAAAAGTCCCTCGGAGACGTAGAGGCCAACTCGACAGGAATGTTGTCAAATAATAGCGCCGAAAGGTTAGGTTGTGTTAGGTTAGGTTATATTACGCTATTGATGTATATAAAGGCCCCACGGAGACGTAGAGGCCAACTCGCCAGGAATGTTGTCAAATAATAGCGGCGAGAGGTTAGGTTGGGTTATATAAGGTTATATTACGTTATTGATGGATATGAAGGTCTCACGGAGACGTAGAGGCCAATTCGCCAGGAATGTTGTCAACTATTACCGCCGAGATGTTAGGTTGGGTTAGGTTAGGTTATATTACGTTATTGATGTATATAAAAGCCCCACGGAGACGTAGAGGCCAACTCGCCAGGAATGTTGTCAGATATTACCGCCGAGATGTTAGGTTGGGTTAGGTTAGGCTATATTACGTTATTGATGTATATAAAATTCCCACGGAGTCGTAGATGCCAACTCGCCAGGAATGTTGTCAAATATTAGTATCGAGATATTAGGATGTGTTAGGTTAGGTTATATTACGCTATTGATGTATATAAAAGTCCCACGGAGACGTCGAGGCCAACTCGACAGGAATGTCGTCAAATAATAGCGCCGAGATCTTAGGTTGGGTTAGGTTAGGTTATATTACGCTATTGATGTATATAAAGGCCCCACGGAGACGTAGAGGCCAACTCGCCAGGAATGATGTCAGATATTACGGCCGAGATGTTAGGTTGGGTTAGGTTAGGTTATATTACGTTATTGATGTATATAAAGGCCCCACGGAAACCGTGAGGCCAATAAGCCAGGAATGTTGTCAAATATTACCGCCGAGATCTTAGGTTGGGTTAGGTTAGGTTATATTACGCTATTGATGTATATAAAAGTCCCACGGAGACATAGAGGCCAACTCGACAGGAATGTTGTCAAACAATAGCGCCGAGATCTTAGGTTGGGTTAGGTTAGGTTATGTTACGCTATTGATGTATATAAAAGTCCCACGGAGACGTAGAGGCCAACAAGCCAGTAATGTGGTCAAATAATAGCGCCGAAAGGTTAGGTTGGGTTAGGTTAGGTTATATTACGTTATTGATGTATATGAAGGTCCCACGGAGACGTAGAGGCCAACACGCCAGGAATGTTGTCAAATATTAGTACCGAGAGGTTGGGTTGGGTTAGGTTAGGTTATATTACGTTATTGATGTATATAAAGGCCCCACGGAAACCATGAGGCCAATAAGCCAGGAATGTTGTCAAATATTACCGCCGAGATGTTAGATTGGGTTAGGTTAGGTTATGTTACGCTATTGATGTATATAAAAGTCCCACGGAGATTTAGAGGCCAAAAAGCCAGGAATGTGGTCAAATAATAGCGCCGAAAGGTTAGGATGGGTTAGGTTAGGTTATATTACGTTATTGATGTATATGAAGGCCCCACGAAGACGTAGAGGCCAACACGCCAGGAATGTTGTCAACTATTACCGCCGAGATGTTAGGTTGGGTTAGGTTAGGTTATATTACGTTTTTGATGTATATAAAATTCCCAAGGAGACGTAGAGGCCAACTCGCCAGGAATGTTGTCAAATACTAGTACCGAGATGTTAGGTTGTGATAGGTTAAGTTATATTACGCTATTGATGTATATAAAAGTCCCTCGGAGACGTAGAGGCCAACTCGACAGGAATGTTGTCAAATAATAGCGTCGAAAGGTTAGGTTGTGTTAGGTTAGGTTATATTACGCTATTGATGTATATAAAGGCCCCACGGAGACGTAGAGGCCAACTCGCCAGGAATGTTGTCAAATAATAGCGGCGAGAGGTTAGGTTGGGTTATATAAGGTTATATTACGTTATTGATGGATATGAAGGTCTCACGGAGACGTAGAGGCCAAATCGCCAGGAATGTTGTCTACTATTACCGCCGAGATGTTAGGTTGGGTTAGGTTAGGTTATATTATGTTATTGATGTATATAAAGGTCTCACGGAAACGTAGAGGCCAACAAGCCAGGAATGTGGTTAAACATTACCTCCGAGACGTTACTTTGGGTTAGGTTAGGTTATATTACCTTATTGATGTATATAAAAGCCCCACGGAAACGTAGAGGCCAACTCGCCAGGAATGTTGTCAAATATTAGTGCCGAGAGGTAGGGTTGTGTTAGGTTAGGTTATATTACGTTATTGGTGTATATGAAGGCCCCACGGAGACTTAGAGGCCAACTCGCAAGGAATGTTGTCAAATAATAGCGCCGAAAAGTTAGGTTGGGTTAGGTTAGGTTATATTACGTTATTGATGTATATAAAAGTCCCACGGAGACGTAGAGGCCATCTCGCCAGGAATGTTGTCAAATAATAGCGCCGAGAGGTTAGGTTGGGTTATATAAGGTTATATTACGTTATTGATGGATATGAAGGTCTCACGGAGACGTAGAGGGCAACTCGTCAGGAATGTTGTCAAACATTACCGCCCAGATGTTAGGTTGGGTTAGGTTAGGTTATATTACGTTTTTGATGTATATGAAGGCCCCACGGAGACGTAGAAGCCAACTCGACAGGAATGTTGTCAAATATTACCGCCGAGATGTTAGGTTGGGTTAGGTTAGGTTATATTACGTTTTTGATGTATATAAAATTCCCAAGGAGACGTAGAGGCCAACTCGCCAGGAATGTTGTCAAATATTACCGCCGAGATGTTAGATTGGGTTAGGTTAGGTTATATTACGTTATTGATGTATATAAATTTCCCACGGAGACGTAGAGGCCAACAAGCCAGGAATGTGGTCAAATAATAGCGCCGAAACGTTTGGTTGGGTTAGGTTAGGTTATATTACGTTATTGATGTATATGAAGGTCCCACGGAGACGTAGAGTCCAACTCGCCAGGAATGTTGTCAAATATTAGTACCGAGACGTTGGGTTGGGTTATATAAGGTTATATTACGTTATTGATGGATATGAAGGTCTCACGGAGACGTAGAGGCCAAATCGCCAGGAATGTTGTCTACTATTACCGCCGAGATGTTAGGTTGGGTTAGGTTAGGTTATATTATGTTATTGATGTACATAAAGGTCTCACGGAAACGTAGAGGCCATCAAGCCAGGAATGTGGTTAAACATTACCTCCGAGACGTTACTTTGGGTTAGGTTCGGTTATATTACGTTATTGATGTATATAAAAGCCCCACGGAAACGTAGAAGCCAACTCGCCAGGAATGTTGTCAAATATTAGTGCCGAGAGGCTGGGTTGTGTTAGGTTAGGTTATATTACGTTATTTATGTATATAAAGGCCCCACGGAGACGTAGAGGCCAACTCGCCAGGAATGTTGTCAGATATTACCGCCGAGATGTTAGGTTGGGTTAGGTTAGGTTATATTACGTTATTGATGTATATAAAATTCCCACGGAGACGTAGAGGCCAACTCGCCAGGAATGTTGTCAAATATTAGTACCGAGATGTTAGGTTGTGTTAGGTTAGGTTATATTACGCTATTGATATATATAAAAGTCCCACGGAGACGTAGAGGCCAACTCGCCAGGAATGTTGTCAAATACTAGTACCGAGATGTTAGGTTGTGTTAGGTTAAGTTATATTACGCTATTGATGTATATAAAAGTCCCTCGGAGACGTAGAGGCCAACTCGACAGGAATGTTGTCAAATAATAGCGCCGAAAGGTTAGGTTGGGTTAGGTTAGGTTATATTACGTTATTGATGTATATAAAAGTGCCACGGATACGTAGTTGCCAACTCGCCAAGAATGTTGTCAACTATTACCGCCGAGATGTTAGGTTGGGTTAGGTTAGGTTATATTACGTTATTGATGTATATAATGGTCCCACGGAGACGTAGAGGCCAACTCGTTAGGAATGTTTTCAAATATTACCGTCGAGATGATAGGTTGGGTTAGGTTTGGTTATATTACGTTATTGATGTATATGAAGGCGCCACGAAGACGTAGAGGCCAACTCGCCAGGAATGTTGTCAACTATTACCGCCGAGATGTTAGGTTGGGTTAGGTTAGGTTATATTACGTCTTTGATGTATATAAAATTCCCAAGTAGACGTAGAGGCCAACTCGCCAGGAATGTTGTCAAATACTAGTACCGAGATGTTAGGTTGTGATAGGTTAAGTTATATTACGCTATTGATGTATGTAAAAGTCCCTCGGAGACGTAGAGGCCAACTCGACAGGAATGTTGTCAAATAATAGCGCCGAAAGGTTAGGTTGTGTTAGGTTAGGTTATATTACGCTATTGATGTATATAAAGGCCCCACGGAGACGTAGAGGCCAACTCGCCAGGAATGTTGTCAAATAATAGCGGCGAGAGGTTAGGTTGGGTTATATAAGGTTATATTACGTTATTGATGGATATGAAGGTCTCACGGAGACGTAGAGGCCAATTCGCCAGGAATGTTGTCAACTATTACCGCCGAGATGTTAGGTTGGGTTAGGTTAGGTTATATTACGTTATTGATGTATATAAAAGCCCCACGGTAACGTAGAGGCCAACTCGCCAGGAATGTTGTCAAATATTAGTACCGAGAGGTTGGGTTGTGTTAGGTTAGGTTATATTACGTTATTGATGTATATAAAGGCCCCACGGAAAGGTAGAGGCCAACTCGCCAGAAATGTTGTCAAATAATAGCGCCGAAAGGTTAGGTTGGGTTAGGATAGGTTATATTACGTTATTGATGTATATAAAAGTCCCACGGAGACGTAGAGGCCAACTCGCCAGGTATGTTGTCAAATATTAGTGCCGAGAGGATGGGTTGTGTTAGGTTAGGTTATATTACGTTATTTATGTATATAAAGGCCCCACGGAGACGTAGAGGCCAACTCGCCAGGAATGATGTCAGATATTACGGCCGAGATGTTAGGTTGGGTTAGGTTAGGTTATATTACGTTATTGATGTATATAAAATTCCCACGGAGACGTAGAGGCCATCTCGCCAGGAATGTTTTCAAATATTAGTGCCGAGATGTTTGGTTCGGTTAGGTTAGGTTATATTACGTTACTGATGTATATAAAGGTCCCACGGAAACCATGAGGCCAATAAGCCAGGAATGTCGTCAAATATTACCCCCTGATGTTAGATTTGGTTAGGCTAGGTTATATTACGTTATTGATGTATATAAAATTCCCACGGAGACGTAGAGGCCAACTCGCCAGGAATGTTGTCAAATATTAGTGCCGAGATGTTTGGTTCGGTTAGGTTAGGTTATATTACGTTACTGATGTATATAAAGGTCCCACGGAAACCATGAGGCCAATAAGCCAGGAATGTCGTCAAATATTACCCCCTGATGTTAGATTTGGTTAGGCTAGGTTATATTACGTTATTGATGTATATAAAATTCCCACGGAGACGTAGAGGCCAACTCGCCAGGAATGTTGTCAAATATTGGAACCGAGAGGTTGGGTTGGGTTAGGTTAGGTTATATTATGTTATTGATGTATATAAAGGTCCCACGGAAAGGTAGAGGCCAACGCGCCAGAAATGTTGTCAAATAATAGCGCCGAAAGGTTAGGTTGGGTTAGGATAGGTTATATTACGTTATTGATGTATATAAAAGTCCCACGGAGACGTAGAGGCCAACTCGCCAGGAAGGTTGTCAAATATTAGTGCCGAGAGGCTGGGTTGTGTTAGGTTAGGTTATATTACGTTATTTATGTATATAAAGGCCCCACGGAGACGTAGAGGCCAACTCGCCAGGAATGATGTCAGATATTACGGCCGAGATGTTAGGTTGGGTTAGGTTAGGTTACATTACGTTTTTGATGTACATAAAATTCCCAAGGAGACGTAGAGGCCAACTCGCCAGGAATGTTGTCAAATACTAGTACCGAGATGTTAGGTTGTGTTAGGTTAAGTTATATTACGCTATTGATGTATATAAAAGTCCCTCGGAGACGTAGAGGCCAACTCGACAGGAATGTTGTCAAATAATAGCGCCGAGAGGTTAGGTTGGGTTAGGTTAGGTTATATTACGTTATTGATGTATATAAAAGTCCCACGGATACGTAGTTGCCAACTCGCCAAGAATGTTGTCAACTATTACCGCCGAGATGTTAGGTTGGGTTAGGTTAGGTTATATTACGTTATTGATGTATATAATGGTCCCACGGAGACGTAGAGGCCAACTCGTTAGGAATGTTTTCAAATATTACCGTCGAGATGATAGGTTGGGTTAGGTTTGGTTATATTACGTTATTGATGTATATGCTGGCCCCACGAAGACGTAGAGGCCAACTCGCCAGGAATGTTGTCAACTATTACCGCCGAGATGTTAGGTTGGGTTAGGTTAGGTTATATTACGTCTTTGATGTATATAAAATTCCCAAGTAGACGTAGAGGCCAACTCGCCAGGAATGTTGTCAAATACTAGTACCGAGATGTTAGGTTGTGATAGGTTAAGTTATATTACGCTATTGATGTATGTAAAAGTCCCTCGGAGACGTAGAGGCCAACTCGACAGGAATGTTGTCAAATAATAGCGCCGAAAGGTTAGGTTGTGTTAGGTTAGGTTATATTACGCTATTGATGTATATAAAGGCCCCACGGAGACGTAGAGGCCAACTCGCCAGGAATGTTGTCAAATAATAGCGGCGAGAGGTTAGGTTGGGTTATATAAGGTTATATTACGTTATTGATGGATATGAAGGTCTCACGGAGACGTAGAGGCCAATTCGCCAGGAATGTTGTCAACTATTACCGCCGAGATGTTAGGTTGGGTTAGGTTAGGTTATATTACGTTATTGATGTATATAAAAGCCCCACGGAGACGTAGAGGCCAACTCGCCAGGAATGTTGTCAGATATTACCGCCGAGATGTTAGGTTGGGTTAGGTTAGGCTATATTACGTTATTGATGTATATAAAATTCCCACGGAGTCGTAGATGCCAACTCGCCAGGAATGTTGTCAAATATTAGTATCGAGATATTAGGATGTGTTAGGTTAGGTTATATTACGCTATTGATGTATATAAAAGTCCCACGGAGACGTCGAGGCCAACTCGACAGGAATGTCGTCAAATAATAGCGCCGAGATCTTAGGTTGGGTTAGGTTAGGTTATATTACGCTATTGATGTATATAAAGGCCCCACGGAGACGTAGAGGCCAACTCGCCAGGAATGATGTCAGATATTACGGCCGAGATGTTAGGTTGGGTTAGGTTAGGTTATATTACGTTATTGATGTATATAAAGGCCCCACGGAAACCGTGAGGCCAATAAGCCAGGAATGTTGTCAAATATTACCGCCGAGATCTTAGGTTGGGTTAGGTTAGGTTATATTACGCTATTGATGTATATAAAAGTCCCACGGAGACATAGAGGCCAACTCGACAGGAATGTTGTCAAACAATAGCGCCGAGATCTTAGGTTGGGTTAGGTTAGGTTATGTTACGCTATTGATGTATATAAAAGTCCCACGGAGACGTAGAGGCCAACAAGCCAGTAATGTGGTCAAATAATAGCGCCGAAAGGTTAGGTTGGGTTAGGTTAGGTTATATTACGTTATTGATGTATATGAAGGTCCCACGGAGACGTAGAGGCCAACACGCCAGGAATGTTGTCAAATATTAGTACCGAGAGGTTGGGTTGGGTTAGGTTAGGTTATATTACGTTATTGATGTATATAAAGGCCCCACGGAAACCATGAGGCCAATAAGCCAGGAATGTTGTCAAATATTACCGCCGAGATGTTAGATTGGGTTAGGTTAGGTTATGTTACGCTATTGATGTATATAAAAGTCCCACGGAGATTTAGAGGCCAAAAAGCCAGGAATGTGGTCAAATAATAGCGCCGAAAGGTTAGGATGGGTTAGGTTAGGTTATATTACGTTATTGATGTATATGAAGGTCCCACGGAGACGTAGAGGCCAACTCGCCAGGAATGTTGTCAAATATTAGTATCGAGATATTAGGATGTGTTAGGTTAGGTTATATTACGCTATTGATGTATATAAAAGTCCCACGGAGACGTCGAGGCCAACTCGACAGGAATGTTGTCAAATAATAGCGCCGAGATCTTAGGTTGGGTTAGGTTAGGTTATACTACGCTATTGATGTATATAAAGGCCCCACGGAGACGTAGAGGCCATCTCGCCAGGAATGATGTCAGATATTACGGCCGAGATGTTAGGTTGGGTTAGGTTAGGTTATATTACGTTATTGATGTATATAAAGGCCCCACGGAAACCATGAGGCCAATAAGCCAGGAATGTTGTCAAATATTACCGCCGAGATCTTAGGTTGGGTTAGGTTAGGTTATATTACGCTAATGATGTATATAAAGGCCCCACGGAGACGTAGAGGCCAACTCGACAGGAATGTTGTCAAACAATAGCGCCGAGATCTTAGGTTGGGTTAGGTTAGGTTATGTTACGCTATTGATGTATATAAAAGTCCCACGGAGACGTAGAGGCCAACAAGCCAGTAATGTGGTCAAATAATAGCGCCGAAAGGTTAGGTTGGGTTAGGTTAGGTTATATTACGTTATTGATGTATATGAAGGTCCCACGGAGACGTAGAGGCCAACACGCCAGGAATGTTGTCAAATATTAGTACCGAGAGGTTGGGTTGGGTTAGGTTAGGTTATATTACGTTATTGATGTATATAAAGGCCCCACGGAAACCATGAGGCCAATAAGCCAGGAATGTTGTCAAATATTACCGCCGAGATGTTAGATTGGGTTAGGTTAGGTTATGTTACGCTATTGATGTATATAAAAGTCCCACGGAGATTTAGAGGCCAAAAAGCCAGGAATGTGGTCAAATAATAGCGCCGAAAGGTTAGGATTGGTTAGGTTAGGTTATATTACGTTATTGATGTATATGAAGGTCCCACGGAGACGTAGAGGCCAACTCGCCAGGAATGTTGTCAAATATTAGTACCGAGAGGTTGGGTTGGGTTAGGTTAGGTTATATTACGTTATTGATGTATATAAAAGCCCCACGGAAACGTAGAGGCCAACTCGCCAGAAATGTTGTCAAATATTAGTGCCGAGAGGCTGGGTTGTGTTAGGTTAGGTTATATTACGTTATTTATGTATATAAAGGCTCCACGGAGACGTAGAGGCCAACTCGCCAGGAATGTTGTCAGATATTACCGCCGAGATGTTAGGTTGGGTTAGGTTAGGTTATATTACGTTATTGATGTATATAAAATTCCCACGGAGACGTAGATGCCAACTCGCCAGGAATGTTGTCAAATATTAGTATCGAGATATTAGGATGTGTTAGGTTAGGTTATATTACGCTATTGATGTATATAAAAGTCCCACGGAGACGTCGAGGCCAACTCGACAGGAATGTTGTCAAATAATAGCGCCGAGATCTTAGGTTGGGTTAGGTTAGGTTATATTACGCTATTGATGTATATAAAGGCCCCACGGAGACGTAGAGGCCATCTCGCCAGGAATGATGTCAGATATTACGGCCGAGATGTTAGGTTGGGTTAGGTTAGGTTATATTACGTTATTGATGTATATAAAGGACCCACGGAAACCATGAGGCCAATAAGCCAGGAATGTTGTCAAATATTACCGCCGAGATCTTAGGTTGGGTTAGGTTAGGTTATATTACGCTAATGATGTATATAAAGGCCCCACGGAGACGTAGAGGCCAACAATCCGGGAATGTGGTCAAATAATAGCGCCGAAAGGTTAGGTTGGGGTAGGTTAGGTTATATTACGTTATTAATGTATATGAAGGCCCCACGGAGACGTAGAGTCCAACTCGCCAGGAATGTTGTCAAATATTAGTACCGAGAGGTTGGGTTGGGTTAGGTTAGGTTATATTACGTTATTGATGTATATAAAGGCCCCACGGAAAGGTAGAGGCCAACTCGCCAGGAATGATGTCAGATATTACGGCCGAGATGTTAGGTTGGGTTAGGTTAGGTTATATTACGTTATTGATGTATATAAAATTCCCACGGAGACGTAGAGGCCAACTCGCCAGGAATGATGTCAGATATTACGGCCGAGATGTTAGGTTGGGTTAGGTTAGGTTATATTACGTTATTGATGTATATAAAAGTCCCACGAAGACGTAGAGGCCAACTCGCCAGTAATGTTGTCAAATAATAGCGCCGAAAGATTAGGTTGGGTTAGGTTAGGTTATATTACGTTATTGATGTATATAAAAGTCCCTCGGAGACGTAGAGGTCAACTCAACAGGAATGTGGTCAAATAATAGCGCCGAGAGGTTAGGTTGGGTTATATAAGGTTATATTACATTATTGATGGATATGAAGGTCTCACGGAGACGTAGAGGCCAATTCGCCAGGAATGTTGTCAACTATTACCGCCGAGATGTTAGGTTGGGTTAGGTTAGGTTATATTATGTTATTGATGTATATAAAGGTCTCACGGAAACGTAGAGGCCAACAAGCCAGGAATGTGGTTAAACATTACCTCCGAGACGTTACTTTGGGTTAGGATAGGTTATATTACGTTATTGATGTATATAAAAGTCCCACGGAGACGTAGAGGCCAACTCGCCAGGAATGTTGTCAAATATTAGTGCCGAGAGGATGGGTTGTGTTAGGTTAGGTTATATTACATTATTTATGTATATAAAGGCCACACGGAGACGTAGAGTCCAACTCGCCAGTAATGTTGTCAAATATTAGTGCCGAGATGTTTGGTTCGGTTAGGTTAGGTTATATTACGTTACTGATGTATATAAAGGTCCTACGGAAACCATGAGGCCAATAAGCCAGGAATGTTGTCAAATATTACCGCCGAGATGTTAGATTGGGTTAGGTTAGGTTATGTTACGCTATTGATGTATATAAAAGTCCCACGGAGATGTAGAGGCCAACAAGCCAGGAATGTGGTCAAATAATAGCGCCGAAAGGTTAGGTTGGGTTAGGTTAGATTATATTACGTTATTGATGTATATGGAGGTCCCACGGAGACGTAGAGGCCAACTCGCCAGGAATGTTGTCAAATATTAGTACCGAGAGGTTGGGTTGGGTTAGGTTAGGTTATATTACGTTATTGATGTTTATAAAGGCCCCACGGAAACCATGAGGCCAATAAGCCAGGAATGTTGTCAAATATTACCGCCGAAATGTTAGGTTGGGTTAGGTTAAGTTATATTACGTTATTGATGTATATGAAGGCCCCACGAAGACGTAGAGGCCAACTCGCCAGGAATGTTGTCAAATATTACCGCCGAGATGTTAGATTGGGTTAGGTTAGGTTATATTACGTTCTTGATGTATATAAATTTCCCACGGAGACGTAGAGGCCAACTCGCCAGGAATGTTGTCAAATATTGGTACCGAGATGTTACGTTGTGTTAGGTTAGGTTATATTACGCTATTGATGTATATAAAAGTCCCACGGAGACATACAGGCCAACTCGCCAGGAATGTTGTCAGATATTACCGCCGAGATGTTAGGTTGGGTTAGGTTAGGTTATATTACGTTATTGATGTATATAAAATTCCCACGGAGACGTAGAGGCCAACTCGCCAGGAATGTTGTCAAATATTAGTACCGAGAGTTTGGGTTGGGTTAGGTTAGGTTATATTACGTTATTGATGTATATAAAAGTCCCACGAAGACGTAGAGGCCAACTCGCCAGTAATGTTGTCAAATAATAGCGCCGAAAGATTAGGTTGGGTTAGGTTTGGTTATATTACGTTATTGATGTATATAAAAGTCCCTCGGAGACGTAGAGGCCAACTCAACAGGAATGTTGTCAAATAATAGCGCCGAGAGGTTAGGTTGGGTTATATAAGGTTATATTACATTATTGATGGATATAAAGGTCCCACGGAAACCATGAGGCCAATAAGCCAGGAATGTTGTCAAATATTACCGCCGAGATGTTAGATTGGGTTAGGTTAGGTTATGTTACGCTATTGATGTATATAAAAGTCCCACGGAGACATACAGGCCAACTCGCCAGGAATGTTGTCAGATATTACCGCCGAGATGTTAGGTTGGGTTAGGTTAGGTTATATTACGTTATTGATGTATATAAAATTCCCACGGAGACGTAGAGGCCAACTCGCCAGGAATGTTGTCAAATATTAGTACCGAGAGTTTGGGTTGGGTTAGGTTAGGTTATATTACGTTATTGATGTATATAAAAGTCCCACGAAGACGTAGAGGCCAACTCGCCAGTAATGTTGTCAAATAATAGCGCCGAAAGATTAGGTTAGGTTAGGTTTGGTTATATTACGTTATTGATGTATATAAAAGTCCCTCGGAGACGTAGAGGCCAACTCAACAGGAATGTTGTCAAATAATAGCGCCGAGAGGTTAGGTTGGGTTATATAAGGTTATATTACATTATTGATGGATATGAAGGTCTCACGAAGACGTAGAGGCCAACTCGCCAGGAATGTTGTCAAATATTACCGCCGAGATGTTAGGTTGGGTTAGGTTAGGTTATATTACGTTATTGATGTATATAAAGGTCCCACGGAAACATAGAGGCCAACAAGCCGGGAATGTTGTGATATATTACAGCCGAAATATTACGTTGGGTTATTTTAGGTTAAATTACGTTATTGATTGATATGAATGTCCCACGGAGACGCAGAGGCCAACAAGCCAGCAATGTTGTCAAATCTTACACTCGAGATGTTACGTTGGGTTAGGTTAGGTTATATTACGTTTTTGATGTATATGAAGGCCTCACGGAGACGTAGAAGCCAACTCGACAGGAATGTTGTCAAATATTAGTGCCGAGATCTTAGGTTGGGTTAGGTTAGGTTATATTACGCTATTGATGTATATAAAAGTCCCACGGAGACGTAGAGGCCAACAAGCCAGGAATGTTGTCAAATAATAGCGCCGGGAGGTTAGGTTGGGTTATATAAGGTTATATTACGTTATTGATGGATATGAAGGTCTCACGGAGACGTAGAGGCCAATTCGCCAGGAATGTTGTCAACTATTACCGCCGAGATGTTAGGTTGGGTTAGGTTAGGTTATATTACGTAATTGATGTACATAAAGGTCTCACGGAAACGTAGAGGCCAACAAGCCAGGTATGTGGTTAAACATTACCTCCGAGACGTTACTTGGGTTAGGTTAGGTTATATTACGTTATTGATGGATATTAAGGTCCCACGGAGACGTAGAGGCCCACTCGCCAGGAATGTTGTCAAATATTAGTACCGAGAGGTTGGGTTGGGTTAGGTTAGGTTATATTACGTTATTGATGTATATGAAGGTCCCACGGAGACGTAGAGGCCCACTCGCCAGGAATGTTGTCAAATAATAGTACCGAGATGTTAGGTTGTGTTAGGTTAGGTTATATTACGCTATTGATGTATATAAAAGTCCCACGGAGACGTAGAGGCCAACAAGCCAGGAATGTGGTCAAATAATAGCGCCGAAAGGTTAGGTTGGGTTAGGTTAGGTTATATTACGTTATTGATGTATATGAAGGTCCCACGGAGACGTAGAGGCCAACTCGCCAGGAATGTTGTCAAATATTAGTACCGAGACGTTGGGTTGGGTTAGGTTAGGTTATATTACGTTATTGATGTATATAAAGGCCCGACGGAAAGGTAGAGGCCAACTCGCCAGAAATGTTGTCAAATAATAGCGCCGAAAGGTTAGGTTGGGTTAGGATAGGTTATATTACGTTATTGATGTATATAAAAGTCCCACGGAGACGTAGAGGCCAACTCGACAGGAATGTTGTCAAACAATAGCGCCGAGATCTTAGGTTGGGTTAGGTTAGGTTATGTTACGCTATTGATGTATATAAATGTCCCACGGAGATGTAGAGGCCAACAAGCCAGGAATGTGGTCAAATAATAGCACCGAAAGGTTAGGTTGGGTTAGGTTAGGTTATATTACGTTATTGATGTATATGAAGGTCCCACGGAGATGTAGAGGCCAACAAGCCAGGAATGTGGTCAAATAATAGCGCCGAAAGGTTAGGTTGGGTTAGGTTAGGTTATATTACGTTTTTGATGTATATGAAGGCCTCACGGAGACGTAGAAGCCAACTCGACAGGAATGTTGTCAAATATTAGTGCCGAGATCTTAGGTTGGGTTAGGTTAGGTTATATTACGCTATTGATGTATAACAAAGTCCCACGGAGACGTAGAGGCCAACAAGCCAGGAATGTTGTCAAATAATAGCTCCGAAAGGTTAGGTTGGATTAGGTTAGGTTATATTACGTTATTGATGTATATAAAAGTCCCACGGATACGTAGAGGCCAACTCGCCAGGAATGTTGTCAAATATTAGTACCGAGAGGTTGAGTTGGGTTAGGTTAGGTTATATTACGTTATTGATGTATATAAAGGCCCCACGGAAACTATGAGGCCAATAAGCCAGGAATGTTGTCAAATATTACCGCCGAAAGGTTAGGTTGGGTTAGGATAGGTTATATTACGTTATTGATGTATATAAAAGTCCCACGGAGACGTAGAGGCCAACTCGACAGGAATGTTGTCAAATATTAGTACCGAGACGTTGGGTTGGGTTAGGTTAGATTATATTACGTTATTGATGTATATAAAGGCCCGACTGAAAGGTAGAGGCCAACTCGCCAGAAATGTTGTCAAATGATAGCGCCGAAAGGTTAGGTTGGGTTAGGATAGGTTATATTACGTTATTGATGTATATAAAAGTCCCACGGAGACGTAGAGGCCAACTCGACAGGAATGTTGTCAAACAATAGCGCCGAGATCTTAGGTTGGGTTAGGTTAGGTTATGTTACGCTATTGATGTATATAAAAGTCCCACGGAGATGTAGAGGCCAACAAGCCAGGAATGTGGTCAAATAATAGCGCCGAAAGGTTAGGTTGGGTTAGGTTAGGTTATATTACGTTATTGATGTATATGAAGGTCCCACGGAGATGTAGAGGCCAACAAGCCAAGAATGTGGTCAAATAATAGCGCCGAAAGGTTAGGTTGGGTTAGGTTAGGTTATATTACGTTTTTGATGTATATGAAGGCCTCACGGAGACGTAGAAGCCAACTCGACAGGAATGTTGTCAAATATTAGTGCCGAGATCTTAGGTTGGGTTAGGTTAGGTTATATTACGCTATTGATGTATATCAAAGTCCCACGGAGACGTAGAGGCCAACAAGCCAGGAATGTTGTCAAATAATAGCTCCGAAAGGTTAGGTTGGATTAGGTTAGGTTATATTACGTTATTGATGTATATAAAAGTCCCACGGATACGTAGAGGCCAACTCGCCAGGAATGTTGTCAAATAATAGCGCCGAGAGGTTAGGTTGGGTTATATAAGGTTATATTACGTTATTGATGGATATGAAGGTCTCACGGAGACGTAGAGGCCAATTCGCCAGGAATGTTGTCAACTATTACCGCCGAGATGTTAGGTTGGGTTAGGTTAGGTTATATTACGTAATTGATGTATATAAAGGTCTCACGGAAACGTAGAGGCCAACAAGCCAGGAATGTGGTTAAACATTACCTCCGAGACGTTACTTGGGTTAGGTTAGGTCATATTACGTTATTGATGTATATAAAAGCCCCACGGAAACGTAGAGGCCAACTCGCCAGGAATGTTGTCAAATATTAGTGCCGAGAGGTTGGGTTGTGTTAGGTTAGGTTATATTACGTTATTGATGTATATATGGCCCTACGGAGACGTAGAGGCCAACTTGCCAGTAATGTTGTCAGATATTACCGCCGAGGTGTTAGGTTGGGTTAGGTTAGGTTATATTACGCTATTGACACATATAAAATTCCCACGGAGACGTAGAGGCCAACTCGCCAGTAATGTTGTCAAATAATAGCGCCGAAAGGTTAGGTTGGGTTAGGTTAGGTTAGATTACGTTATTGATGTATATAAAAGTCCCACGGAGACGTAGAGGCCAACTCGCCAGGAATGTTGTCAAATATAACCGCCGAGGTGTTAGGTTGTGTTAGGTTAGGTTATATTACGCTATTGATATATATAAAATTCCCACGGAGACGTAGAGACCAACTCGCCAGGAATGTTGTCAAATATTAGTACCGAGATGTTAGGTTGTGTTAGGTTAGGTTATATTACGCTATTGATGTATAAAAAAGTCCCACGGAGACGTAGAGGCCAACTCGACAGGAATGTTGTCAAATAATATCGCCGAGATCGTAGGTTGGGTTAGGTTAGGTTATATTACGTTATTGATGTATATAAAGGACCCACGGAAACCATGAGGCCAATAAGCCAGGAATGTTGTCAAATATTACCGCCGAGATCTTAGGTTGGGTTAGGTTAGGTTATATTACGCTAATGATGTATATAAAGGCCCCACGGAGACGTAGAGGCCAACAATCCGGGAATGTGGTCAAATAATAGCGCCGAAAGGTTAGGTTGGGGTAGGTTAGGTTATATTACGTTATTAATGTATATGAAGGCCCCACGGAGACGTAGAGTCCAACTCGCCAGGAATGTTGTCAAATATTAGTACCGAGAGGTTGGGTTGGGTTAGGTTAGGTTATATTACGTTATTGATGTATATAAAGGCCCCACGGAAAGGTAGAGGCCAACTCGCCAGGAATGATGTCAGATATTACGGCCGAGATGTTAGGTTGGGTTAGGTTAGGTTATATTACGTTATTGATGTATATAAAATTCCCACGGAGACGTAGAGGCCAACTCGCCAGGAATGATGTCAGATATTACGGCCGAGATGTTAGGTTGGGTTAGGTTAGGTTATATTACGTTATTGATGTATATAAAAGTCCCACGAAGACGTAGAGGCCAACTCGCCAGTAATGTTGTCAAATAATAGCGCCGAAAGATTAGGTTGGGTTAGGTTAGGTTATATTACGTTATTGATGTATATAAAAGTCCCTCGGAGACGTAGAGGTCAACTCAACAGGAATGTGGTCAAATAATAGCGCCGAGAGGTTAGGTTGGGTTATATAAGGTTATATTACATTATTGATGGATATGAAGGTCTCACGGAGACGTAGAGGCCAATTCGCCAGGAATGTTGTCAACTATTACCGCCGAGATGTTAGGTTGGGTTAGGTTAGGTTATATTATGTTATTGATGTATATAAAGGTCTCACGGAAACGTAGAGGCCAACAAGCCAGGAATGTGGTTAAACATTACCTCCGAGACGTTACTTTGGGTTAGGATAGGTTATATTACGTTATTGATGTATATAAAAGTCCCACGGAGACGTAGAGGCCAACTCGCCAGGAATGTTGTCAAATATTAGTGCCGAGAGGATGGGTTGTGTTAGGTTAGGTTATATTACATTATTTATGTATATAAAGGCCACACGGAGACGTAGAGTCCAACTCGCCAGTAATGTTGTCAAATATTAGTGCCGAGATGTTTGGTTCGGTTAGGTTAGGTTATATTACGTTACTGATGTATATAAAGGTCCTACGGAAACCATGAGGCCAATAAGCCAGGAATGTTGTCAAATATTACCGCCGAGATGTTAGATTGGGTTAGGTTAGGTTATGTTACGCTATTGATGTATATAAAAGTCCCACGGAGATGTAGAGGCCAACAAGCCAGGAATGTGGTCAAATAATAGCGCCGAAAGGTTAGGTTGGGTTAGGTTAGATTATATTACGTTATTGATGTATATGGAGGTCCCACGGAGACGTAGAGGCCAACTCGCCAGGAATGTTGTCAAATATTAATACCGAGAGGTTGGGTTGGGTTAGGTTAGGTTATATTACGTTATTGATGTTTATAAAGGCCCCACGGAAACCATGAGGCCAATAAGCCAGGAATGTTGTCAAATATTACCGCCGAAATGTTAGGTTGGGTTAGGTTAAGTTATATTACGTTATTGATGTATATGAAGGCCCCACGAAGACGTAGAGGCCAACTCGCCAGGAATGTTGTCAAATATTACCGCCGAGATGTTAGATTGGGTTAGGTTAGGTTATATTACGTTCTTGATGTATATAAATTTCCCACGGAGACGTAGAGGCCAACTCGCCAGGAATGTTGTCAAATATTGGTACCGAGATGTTACGTTGTGTTAGGTTAGGTTATATTACGCTATTGATGTATATAAAAGTCCCACGGAGACATACAGGCCAACTCGCCAGGAATGTTGTCAGATATTACCGCCGAGATGTTAGGTTGGGTTAGGTTAGGGTATATTACGTTATTGATGTATATAAAATTCCCACGGAGACGTAGAGGCCAACTCGCCAGGAATGTTGTCAAATATTAGTACCGAGAGTTTGGGTTGGGTTAGGTTAGGTTATATTACGTTATTGATGTATATAAAAGTCCCACGAAGACGTAGAGGCCAACTCGCCAGTAATGTTGTCAAATAATAGCGCCGAAAGATTAGGTTGGGTTAGGTTTGGTTATATTACGTTATTGATGTATATAAAAGTCCCTCGGAGACGTAGAGGCCAACTCAACAGGAATGTTGTCAAATAATAGCGCCGAGAGGTTAGGTTGGGTTATATAAGGTTATATTACATTATTGATGGATATAAAGGTCCCACGGAAACCATGAGGCCAATAAGCCAGGAATGTTGTCAAATATTACCGCCGAGATGTTAGATTGGGTTAGGTTAGGTGATGTTACGCTATTGATGTATATAAAAGTCCCACGGAGACATACAGGCCAACTCGCCAGGAATGTTGTCAGATATTACCGCCGAGATGTTAGGTTGGGTTAGGTTAGGTTATATTACGTTATTGATGTATATAAAATTCCCACGGAGACGTAGAGGCCAACTCGCCAGGAATGTTGTCAAATATTAGTACCGAGAGTTTGGGTTGGGTTAGGTTAGGTTATATTACGTTATTGATGTATATAAAAGTCCCACGAAGACGTAGAGGCCAACTCGCCAGTAATGTTGTCAAATAATAGCGCCGAAGGATTAGGTTGGGTTAGGTTTGGTTATATTACGTTATTGATGTATATAAAAGTCCCTCGGAGACGTAGAGGCCAACTCAACAGGAATGTTGTCAAATAATAGCGCCGAGAGGTTAGGTTGGGTTATATAAGGTTATATTACATTATTGATGGATATGAAGGTCTCACGAAGACGTAGAGGCCAACTCGCCAGGAATGTTGTCAAATATTACCGCCGAGATGTTAGGTTGGGTTAGGTTAGGTTATATTACGTTATTGATGTATATAAAGGTCCCACGGAAACATAGAGGCCAACAAGCCGGGAATGTTGTGATATATTACAGCCGAAATATTACGTTGGGTTATTTTAGGTTAAATTACGTTATTGATTGATATGAATGTCCCACGGAGACGCAGAGGCCAACAAGCCAGCAATGTTGTCAAATCTTACACTCGAGATGTTACGTTGGGTTAGGTTAGGTTATATTACGTTTTTGATGTATATGAAGGCCTCACGGAGACGTAGAAGCCAACTCGACAGGAATGTTGTCAAATATTAGTGCCGAGATCTTAGGTTGGGTTAGGTTAGGTTATATTACGCTATTGATGTATATAAAAGTCCCACGGAGACGTAGAGGCCAACAAGCCAGGAATGTTGTCAAATAATAGCGCCGGGAGGTTAGGTTGGGTTATATAAGGTTATATTACGTTATTGATGGATATGAAGGTCTCACGGAGACGTAGAGGCCAATTCGCCAGGAATGTTGTCAACTATTACCGCCGAGATGTTAGGTTGGGTTAGGTTAGGTTATATTACGTAATTGATGTACATAAAGGTCTCACGGAAACGTAGAGGCCAACAAGCCAGGTATGTGGTTAAACATTACCTCCGAGACGTTACTTGGGTTAGGTTAGGTTATATTACGTTATTGATGGATATTAAGGTCCCACGGAGACGTAGAGGCCCACTCGCCAGGAATGTTGTCAAATATTAGTACCGAGAGGTTGGGTTGGGTTAGGTTAGGTTATATTACGTTATTGATGTATATGAAGGTCCCACGGAGACGTAGAGGCCCACTCGCCAGGAATGTTGTCAAATAATAGTACCGAGATGTTAGGTTGTGTTAGGTTAGGTTATATTACGCTATTGATGTATATAAAAGTCCCACGGAGACGTAGAGGCCAACAAGCCAGGAATGTGGTCAAATAATAGCGCCGAAAGGTTAGGTTGGGTTAGGTTAGGTTATATTACGTTATTGATGTATATGAAGGTCCCACGGAGACGTAGAGGCCAACTCGCCAGGAATGTTGTCAAATATAAGTACCGAGACGTTGGGTTGGGTTAGGTTAGGTTATATTACGTTATTGATGTATATAAAGGCCCGACGGAAAGGTAGAGGCCAACTCGCCAGAAATGTTGTCAAATAATAGCGCCGAAAGGTTAGGTTGGGTTAGGATAGGTTATATTACGTTATTGATGTATATAAAAGTCCCACGGAGACGTAGAGGCCAACTCGACAGGAATGTTGTCAAACAATAGCGCCGAGATCTTAGGTTGGGTTAGGTTAGGTTATGTTACGCTATTGATGTATATAAATGTCCCACGGAGATGTAGAGGCCAACAAGCCAGGAATGTGGTCAAATAATAGCGCCGAAAGGTTAGGTTGGGTTAGGTTAAGTTATATTACGTTATTGATGTATATGAAGGTCCCACGGAGATGTAGAGGCCAACAAGCCAGGAATGAGGTCAAATAATAGCGCCGAAAGGTTAGGTTGGGTTAGGTTAGGTTATATTACGTTTTTGATGTATATGAAGGCCTCACGGAGACGTAGAAGCCAACTCGACAGGAATGTTGTCAAATATTAGTGCCGAGATCTTAGGTTGGGTTAGGTTAGGTTATATTACGCTATTGATGTATAACAAAGTCCCACGGAGACGTAGAGGCCAACAAGCCAGGAATGTTGTCAAATAATAGCTCCGAAAGGTTAGGTTGGATTAGGTTAGGTTATATTACGTTATTGATGTATATAAAAGTCCCACGGATACGTAGAGGCCAACTCGCCAGGAATGTTGTCAAATATTAGTACCGAGAGGTTGAGTTGGGTTAGGTTAGGTTATATTACGTTATTGATGTATATAAAGGCCCCACGGAAACCATGAGGCCAATAAGCCAGGAATGTTGTCAAATATTACCGCCGAAAGGTTAGGTTGGGTTAGGATAGGTTATATTACGTTATTGATGTATATAAAAGTCCCACGGAGACGTAGAGGCCAACTCGACAGGAATGTTGTCAAATATTAGTACCGAGACGTTGGGTTGGGTTAGGTTAGGTTATATTACGTTATTGATGTATATAAAGGCCCGACTGAAAGGTAGAGGCCAACTCGCCAGAAATGTTGTCAAATGATAGCGCCGAAAGGTTAGGTTGGGTTAGGATAGGTTATATTACGTTATTGATGTATATAAAAGTCCCACGGAGACGTAGAGGCCAACTCGACAGGAATGTTGTCAAACAATAGCGCCGAGATCTTAGGTTGGGTTAGGTTAGGTTATGTTACGCTATTGATGTATATAAAAGTCCCACGGAGATGTAGAGGCCAACAAGCCAGGAATGTGGTCAAATAATAGCGCCGAAAGGTTAGGTTGGGTTAGGTTAGGTTATATTACGTTATTGATGTATATGAAGGTCCCACGGAGATGTAGAGGCCAACAAGCCAAGAATGTGGTCAAATAATAGCGCCGAAAGGTTAGGTTGGGTTAGGTTAGGTTATATTACGTTTTTGATGTATATGAAGGCCTCACGGAGACGTAGAAGCCAACTCGACAGGAATGTTGTCAAATATTAGTGCCGAGATCTTAGGTTGGGTTAGGTTAGGTTATATTACGCTATTGATGTATATCAAAGTCCCACGGAGACGTAGAGGCCAACAAGCCAGGAATGTTGTCAAATAATAGCTCCGAAAGGTTAGGTTGGATTAGGTTAGGTTATATTACGTTATTGATGTATATAAAAGTCCCACGGATACGTAGAGGCCAACTCGCCAGGAATGTTGTCAAATAATAGCGCCGAGAGGTTAGGTTGGGTTATATAAGGTTATATTACGTTATTGATGGATATGAAGGTCTCACGGAGACGTAGAGTCCAATTCGCCAGGAATGTTGTCAACTATTACCGCCGAGATGTTAGGTTGGGTTAGGTTAGGTTATATTACGTAATTGATGTATATAAAGGTCTCACGGAAACGTAGAGGCCAACAAGCCAGGAATGTGGTTAAACATTACCTCCGAGACGTTACTTGGGTTAGGTTAGGTTATATTACGTTATTGATGTATATAAAAGCCCCACGGAAACGTAGAGGCCAACTCGCCAGGAATGTTGTCAAATGTTAGTGCCGAGAGGTTGGGTTGTGTTAGGTTAGGTTATATTACGTTATTGATGTATATATGGCCCTACGGAGACGTAGAGACCAACTCGCCAGTAATGTTGTCAAATATTACCGCCGAGGTGTTAGGTTGGGTTAGGTTAGGTTATATTACGCTATTGACATATATAAAATTCCCACGGAGACGTAGAGGCCCACTCGCCAGGAATGTTGTCAAATATTACCGCCGAGATGTTAGATTGGGTTAGGTTAGGTTATATTACGTTATTGATGTATATAAATTTCCCACGGAGACGTAGAGGCCAACAAGCCAGGAATGTGGTCAAATAATAGCGCCGAAACGTTTGGTTGGGTTAGGTTAGGTTATATTACGTTATTGATGTATATGAAGGTCCCACGGAGACGTAGAGTCCAACTCGCCAGGAATGTTGTCAAATATTAGTACCGAGACGTTGGGTTGGGTTAGGTTAGGTTATATTACGTTATTGATGTATATAAAGGCCCGACGGAAAGGTAGAGGCCAACTCGCCAGAAATGTTGTCAAATAATAGCGCCGAAAGGTTAGGTTGGGTTAGGATAGGTTATATTACGTTATTGATGTATATAAAAGTCCCACGGAGACGTAGAGGCCAACTCGACAGGAATGTTGTCAAATATTACCGCCGAGGTGTTAGATTGGGTTAGGTTAGGTTATATTACGCTATTGATGTATATAAAAGTCCCACGGAGACGTAGAGGCCAACAAGCCAGGAATGTTGTCAAATAATAGCTCCGAAAGGTTAGGTTGGATTAGGTTAGGTTATATTACGTTATTGATGTATATAAAAGTCCCACGGATACGTAGAGGCCAACTCGCCAGGAATGTTGTCAAATAATAGCGCCGAGAGGTTAGGTTGGGTTATATAAGGTTATATTACGTTATTGATGGATATGAAGGTCTCACGGAGACGTAGAGGCCAATTCGCCAGGAATGTTGTCAACTATTACCGCCGAGATGTTAGGTTGGGTTAGGTTAGGTTATATTACGTAATTGATGTATATAAAGGTCTCACGGAAACGTAGAGGCCAACAAGCCAGGAATGTGGTTAAACATTACCTCCGAGACGTTACTTGGGTTAGGTTAGGTCATATTACGTTATTGATGTATATAAAAGCCCCACGGAAACGTAGAGGCCAACTCGCCAGGAATGTTGTCAAATATTAGTGCCGAGAGGTTGGGTTGTGTTAGGTTAGGTTATATTACGTTATTGATGTATATATGGCCCTACGGAGACGTAGAGGCCAACTTGCCAGTAATGTTGTCAAATATTACCGCCGAGGTGTTAGGTTGGGTTAGGTTAGGTTATATTACGCTATTGACACATATAAAATTCCCACGGAGACGTAGAGGCCAACTCGCCAGTAATGTTGTCAAATAATAGCGCCGAAAGGTTAGGTTGGGTTAGGTTAGGTTAGATTACGTTATTGATGTATATAAAAGTCCCACGGAGACGTAGAGGCCAACTCGCCAGGAATGTTGTCAAATATAACCGCCGAGGTGTTAGGTTGTGTTAGGTTAGGTTATATTACGCTATTGATATATATAAAATTCCCACGGAGACGTAGAGACCAACTCGCCAGGAATGTTGTCAAATATTAGTACCGAGATGTTAGGTTGTGTTAGGTTAGGTTATATTACGCTATTGATGTATAAAAAAGTCCCACGGAGACGTAGAGGCCAACTCGACAGGAATGTTGTCAAATAATATCGCCGAGATCGTAGGTTGGGTTAGGTTAGGTTATATTACGCTATTGATGTATATAAAAGTCCCACGGAGACGTAGAGGCCAACTCGACAGGAATGTTGTCAAATAATATCGCCGAGATAGTAGGTTGGGTTAGGTTAGGTTATATTACGTTATTGATGTATATAAAAGTCCCACGGAGACGTAGAGGCCAACTCGCCAGGAATGTTGTCAAACATTAGTACCGAGAGTTTGGGTTGGGTTAGGTTAGGTTATATTACGTTATTTATGTATATGAAGGTCCCACGGAGACGTAGAGGCCAACTCACCAGGAATGTTGTCAAATAATAGCGCCGAGAGGTTAGGTTGGGTTATATAAGGTTATATTACGTTATTTATGGATATGAAGGACTCACGGAGACGTAGAGGCCAATTCGCCAAGAATGTTGTCAACTATTACCGCCGAGATGTTAGGTTGGGTTAGGTTAGGTTATATTACGTAATTGATGTATATAAAGGTCTCACGGAAACGTAGAGGCCAACAAGCCAGGAATGTGGTTAAACATTACCTCCGAGACGTTACTTGGGTTAGGTTAGGTTATATTACGTTATTGATGTATATAAAAGCCCCACGGAAACGTAGAGGCCAACTCGCCAGGAATGTTGTCAAATGTTAGTGCCGAGAGGTTGCGTTGTGTTAGGTTAGGTTATATTACGTTATTGATGTATATAAGGCCCTACGGAGACGTAGAGACCAACTCGCCAGGAATGTTGTCAAATATTACCGCCGAGGTGTTAGGTTGGGTTATGTTAGGTTATATTAGGCTATTGATGTATATAAAAGTCCCACGGAGACGTAGAGGCCAACAAGCCAGGAATGTTGCAAATAATAGCGCCGAAAGGTTAGGTTGGATTAGGTTAGGTTATATTACGTTATTGATGTATATAAAAGTCCCACGGATACGTAGAGGCTAACTCGCCAGGAATGTTGTCAAATAATTGCGCCGAAAGGTTAGGTTGGGTTAGGTTAGGTTATATTACGTTATTGATGGATATGAAGGTCCCACGGAGACGTAGAGGCCCACTCGCCAGGAATGTTGTCAAATATTAGTACCGAGAGGTTGGGTTGGGTTAGGTTAGGTTATATTACGTTATTGATGTATATGAAGGTCCCACGGAGACGTAGAGGCCCACTCGCCAGGAATGTTGTCAAATAATAGTACCGAGATGTTAGGTTGTGTTAGGTTAGGTTATATTACGCTATTGATGTATATAAAAGTCCCACGGAGTCGTAGAGGCCAACTCGCCAGGAATGTTGTCAAATAATAGCGCCGAGAGGTTAGGTTGGGTTATATAAGGTTATATTACGTTATTGATGGATATGAAGGTCTCACGGAGACGTAGAGGCCAATTCGCCAGGAATGTTGTCAACTATTACCGCCGAGATGTTAGGTTGGGTTAGGTTAGGTTATATTACGTAATTGATGTATATAAAGGTCTCACGGAAACGTAGAGGCCAACAAGCCAGGAATGTGGTTAAACATTACCTCCGAGACGTTACTTGGGTTAGGTTAGGTCATATTACGTTATTGATGTATATAAAAGCCCCACGGAAACGTAGAGGCCAACTCGCCAGGAATGTTGTCAAATATTAGTGCCGAGAGGTTGGGTTGTGTTAGGTTAGGTTATATTACGTTATTGATGTATATATGGCCCTACGGAGACGTAGAGGCCAACTTGCCAGTAATGTTGTCAAATATTACCGCCGAGGTGTTAGGTTGGGTTAGGTTAGGTTATATTACGCTATTGACACATATAAAATTCCCACGGAGACGTAGAGGCCAACTCGCCAGTAATGTTGTCAAATAATAGCGCCGAAAGGTTAGGTTGGGTTAGGTTAGGTTAGATTACGTTATTGATGTATATAAAAGTCCCACGGAGACGTAGAGGCCAACTCGCCAGGAATGTTGTCAAATATAACCGCCGAGGTGTTAGGTTGTGTTAGGTTAGGTTATATTACGCTATTGATATATATAAAATTCCCACGGAGACGTAGAGACCAACTCGCCAGGAATGTTGTCAAATATTAGTACCGAGATGTTAGGTTGTGTTAGGTTAGGTTATATTACGCTATTGATGTATAAAAAAGTCCCACGGAGACGTAGAGGCCAACTCGACAGGAATGTTGTCAAATAATATCGCCGAGATCGTAGGTTGGGTTAGGTTAGGTTATATTACGCTATTGATGTATATAAAAGTCCCACGGAGACGTAGAGGCCAACTCGACAGGAATGTTGTCAAATAATATCGCCGAGATAGTAGGTTGGGTTAGGTTAGGTTATATTACGTTATTGATGTATATAAAAGTCCCACGGAGACGTAGAGGCCAACTCGCCAGGAATGTTGTCAAACATTAGTACCGAGAGTTTGGGTTGGGTTAGGTTAGGTTATATTACGTTATTTATGTATATGAAGGTCCCACGGAGACGTAGAGGCCAACTCACCAGGAATGTTGTCAAATAATAGCGCCGAGAGGTTAGGTTGGGTTATATAAGGTTATATTACGTTATTTATGGATATGAAGGACTCACGGAGACGTAGATGCCAATTCGCCAAGAATGTTGTCAACTATTACCGCCGAGATGTTAGGTTGGGTTAGGTTAGGTTATATTACGTAATTGATGTATATAAAGGTCTCACGGAAACGTAGAGGCCAACAAGCCAGGAATGTGGTTAAACATTACCTCCGAGACGTTACTTGGGTTAGGTTAGGTTATATTACGTTATTGATGTATATAAAAGCCCCACGGAAACGTAGAGGCCAACTCGCCAGGAATGTTGTCAAATGTTAGTGCCGAGAGGTTGCGTTGTGTTAGGTTAGGTTATATTACGTTATTGATGTATATAAGGCCCTACGGAGACGTAGAGACCAACTCGCCAGGAATGTTGTCAAATATTACCGCCGAGGTGTTAGGTTGGGTTAGGTTAGGTTATATTAGGCTATTGATGTATATAAAAGTCCCACGGAGACGTAGAGGCCAACAAGCCAGGAATGTTGCAAATAATAGCGCCGAAAGGTTAGGTTGGATTAGGTTAGGTTATATTACGTTATTGATGTATATAAAAGTCCCACGGAGACGTAGAGGCTAACTCGCCAGGAATGTTGTCAAATAATTGCGCCGAAAGGTTAGGTTGGGTCAGGTTAGGTTATATTACGTTATTGATGGATATGAAGGTCCCACGGAGACGTAGAGGCCCACTCGCCAGGAATGTTGTCAAATATTAGTACCGAGAGGTTGGGTTGGATTAGGTTAGGTTATATTACGTTATTGATGTATATGAAGGTCCCACGGAGACGTAGAGGCCCACTCGCCAGGAATGTTGTCAAATAATAGTACCGAGATGTTAGGTTGTGTTAGGTTAGGTTATATTACGCTATTGATGTATATAAAAGTCCCACGGAGTCGTAGAGGCCAACTCGACAGGAATGTTGTCAAACAATAGCGCCGAGATCTTAGGTTGGGTTAGGTTAGGTTATGTTACGCTATTGATGTATATAAAAGTCCCACGGAGACGTAGAGGCCAACAAGCCAGGAATGTGGTCAAATAATAGCGCCGAAAGGTTAGGTTGGGTTAGGTTAGGTTATATTACGTTATTGATGTATATGAAGGTCCCACGGAGACGTAGAGGCCAACTCGCCAGGAATGTTGTCAAATATTAGTACCGAGAGGTTGAGTTGGGTTAGGTTAGGTTATATTACGTTATTGATGTATATAAAGGCCCCACGGAAACCATGAGGCCAATAAGCGAGGAATGTTGTCAAATATTACCGCCGAGATGTTAGATTGGGTTAGGTTAGGTTATATTACGTTATTGATGTATATAAATTTCCCACGGAGACGTAGAGGCCAACAAGCCAGGATTGTGGTCAAATAATAGCGCCGAAAGGTTTGGTTGGGTTAGGTTAGGTTATATTACGTTATTGATGTATATGAAGGTCCCACGGAGACGTAGAGTCCAACTCGCCAGGAATGTTGTCAAAAATTAGTACCGAGAGTTTGGGTTGTGTTAGGTCAGGTTATATTACGTTATTTATGTATATGAAGGTCCCACGGAGACGTAGAGGCCAACTCGCCAGGAATGTTGTCAAATAATAGCGCCGAAAGGTTAGGTTGGGTTAGGTTAGGTTATATTACGTTATTGATGTATATAAAAGTCCCTCGGAGACGTAGAGGCCAACTCAACAGGAATGTTGTCAAATAATAGCGCCGAGAGGTTAGGTTGGGTTATATAAGGTTATATTACGTTATTGATGGATATGAAGGTCTCACGGAGACGTAGAGGCCAACTCGCCAGGAATGTTGTCAAATATTACCGCCGAGATGTTAGGTTGGGTTAGGTTAGGTTATATTTCGTTATTGATGTATATGAAGGTCCCACGGAAACATAGAGGCCAACAAGCCAGGAATGTTGTGAAATATTACAGCCGAAATGTTACGTTGGGTTACTTTAGGTTAAATTACGTTATTGATTGATATGAATGTCCCACGGAGACGTAGAGGCCAACAAGCCAGCAATGTGGTCAAATATTACACTCGAGATGTTACGTTGGGTTAGGTTAGGTTATATTACGTTTTTGATGTATATGAAGGCCTCACGGAGACGTAGAAGCCAACTCGACAGGAATGTTGTCAAATATTAGTGCCGAGATCTTAGGTTGGGTTAGGTTAGGTTATATTACGCTATTGATGTATATAAAAGTCCCACGGAGACGTAGAGGCCAACAAGCCAGGAATGTTGTCAAATAATAGCGCCGGGAGGTTAGGTTGGGTTATATAAGGTTATATTACGTTATTGATGGATATGAAGGTCTCACGGAGACGTAGAGGCCAATTCGCCAGGAATGTTGTCAACTATTACCGCCGAGATGTTAGGTTGGGTTAGGTTAGGTTATATTACGTAATTGATGTACATAAAGGTCTCACGGAAACGTAGAGGCCAACAAGCCGGGAATGTGGTTAAACATTACCTTCGAGACGTTACTTGGGTTAGGTTAGGTTATATTACGTTATTAATGGATTTGAAGGTCCCACAGAGACGTAGAGGCCCACTCGCCAGGAATGTTGTCAAATATTAGTACCGAGAGGTTGGG
This sequence comes from Xylocopa violacea, assembly GCA_963969225.1. Taxonomy (NCBI): domain Eukaryota; kingdom Metazoa; phylum Arthropoda; class Insecta; order Hymenoptera; family Apidae; genus Xylocopa; species Xylocopa violacea. The sequence goes on along the minus strand of CAXAJV010000741.1, from coordinate 666,102 downwards.
TTGGGTTAGGTTAGGTTATATTACGTTATTGATGTATATGAAGGTCCCACGGAGACGTAGAGGCCCACTCGCCAGGAATGTTGTCAAATAATAGTACCGAGATGTTAGGTTGTGTTAGGTTAGGTTATATTACGCTATTGATGTATATAAAAGTCCCACGGAGACGTAGAGGCCAACTCGACAGAAATGTTGTCAAACAATAGCGCCGAGATCTTAGGTTGGGTTAGGTTAGGTTATGTTACGCTATTGATGTATATAAAAGTCCCACGGAGACGTAGAGGCCAACAAGCCAGGAATGTGGTCAAATAATAGCGCCGAAAGGTTAGGTTGGGTTAGGTTAGGTTATATTACGTTATTGATGTATATAAAAGTCCCACGGATACGTAGAGGCCAACTCGCCAGGAATGTTGTCAAATATTAGTACCGAGAGGATGAGTTGGGTTAGGTTAGGTTATATTACGTTATTGATGTATATAAAGGCCCCACGGAAACCATGAGGCCAATAAGCCAGGAATGTTGTCAAATATTACCGCCGAGATGTTAGATTGGGTTAGGTTAGGTTATATTACGTTATTGATGTATATAAATTTCCCACGGAGACGTAGAGGCCAACAAGCCAGGAATGTGGTCAAATAATAGCGCCGAAAGGTTTGGTTGGGTTAGGTTAGGTTATATTACGTTATTGATGTATATGAAGGTCCCACGGAGACGTAGAGTCCAACTCGCCAGGAATGTTGTCAAATATTAGTACCGAGACTTTGGGTTGGGTTAGGTTAGCTTATATTACGTTATTGATGTATATAAAGGCCCGACGGAAAGGTAGAGGCCAACTCGCCAGAAATGTTGTCAAATAATAGCGCCGAAAGGTTAGGTTGGGTTAGGATAGGTTATATTACGTTATTGATGTATATAAAAGTCTCACGGAGACGTAGAGGCCAACTCGACAGGAATGTTGTCAAACAATAGCGCCGAGATCTTAGGTTGGGTTAGGTTAGGTTATGTTACGCTATTGATGTATATAAAAGTCCCACGGAGATGTAGAGGCCAACAAGCCAGGAATGTGGTCAAATAATAGCGCCGAAAGGTTAGGTTGGGTTAGGTTAGGTTATATTACGATATTGATGTATATGAAGGTCCCACGGAGACGTAGAGGCCAACTCGCCAGGAATGTTGTCAAATAATAGCTCCGAAAGGTTAGGTTGGATTAGATTAGGTTATATTACGTTATTAATGTATATAAAAGTCCCACGGATACGTAGAGGCCAACTCGCCAGGAATGTTGTCAAATAATAGCGCCGAGAGGTTAGGTTGGGTTATATAAGGTTATATTACGTTATTGATGGATATGAAGGTCTCACGGAGACGTAGAGTCCAATTCGCCAGGAATGTTGTCAACTATTACCGCCGAGATGTTAGGTTGGGTTAGGTTAGGTTATATTACGTAATTGATGTATATAAAGGTCTCACGGAAACGTAGAGGCCAACAAGCCAGGAATGTGGTTAAACATTACCTCCGAGACGTTACTTGGGTTAGGTTAGGTTATATTACGTTATTGATGCATATAAAAGCCCCACGGAAACGTAGAGGCCAACTCGCCAGTAATGTTGTCAAATAATAGCGCCGAAAGATTAGGTTGGGTTAGGTTAGGTTATATTACGTTATTGATGTATATAAAAGTCCCTCGGAGACGTAGAGGCCAACTCGCCAGGAATGTTGTCAAATATTAGTACCGAGAGGTTGGGTTGGGTTAGGTTAGGTTATATTACGTTATTGATGTATATAAAGGCCCCACGGAAACCATGAGGCCAATAAGCCAGGAATGTTGTCAAATATTACCGCCGAGATGTTAGATTGGGTTAGGTTAGGTTATATTACGTTATTGATGTATATAAATTTCCCACGGAGACGTAGAGGCCAACAAGCCAGGAATGTGGTCGAATAATAGCGCCGAAAGGTTTGGTTGGGTTAGGTTAGGTTATATTACGTTATTGATGTATATGATGGTCTCACGGAGACGTAGAGGCCAACTCGCCAGGAATGTTGTCAAATAATAGCGCGGATAGGTTAGGTTGGGTTAGGTTAGGTTATATTACGTTATTGATGTATATAAAAGTCCCACGAAGACGTAGAGGCCAACTCGCCAGTAATGTTGTCAAATAATAGCGCCGAGAGGTTAGGTTGGGTTATATAAGGTTATATTACGTTATTGATGGATATGAAGGTCTCACGGAGACGTAGAGGCCAATTCGCCAAGAATGTTGTCAACTATTACCGCCGAGATGTTAGGTTGGGTTAGGGTAGGTTATATTACGTAATTGATGTATATAAAGGTCTCACGGAAACGTAGAGGCCAACAAACCAGGAATGTGGTTAAACATTACCTCCGAGACGTTACTTGGGTTAGGTTAGGTCATATTACGTTATTGATGTATATAAAAGCCCCACGGAAACGTAGAGGCCAACTCGCCAGGAATGTTGTCAAATGTTAGTGCCGAGAGGTTGGGTTGTGTTAGGTTAGGTTATATTACGTTATTGATGTATATATGGCCCTACGGAGACGTAGAGGCCAACTCGCCAGTAATGTTGTCAAATATTACCGCCGAGGTGTTAGGTTGGGTTAGGTTAGGTTATATTACGCTATTGACATATATAAAATTCCCACGGAGACGTAGAGGCCAACTCGCCAGTAATGTTGTCAAATAATAGCGCCGAAAGGTTAGGTTGGGTTAGGTTAGGTTATATTACGTTATTGATGTATATAAGGCCCTACGGAGACGTAGAGACCAACTCGCCAGGAATGTTGTCAAATAATAGCGCCGAGAGGTTAGGTTGGGTTATATAAGGTTATATTACGTTATTGATGGATATGAAGGTCTCACGGAGACGTAGAGTCCAACTCGCCAGTAATGTTGTCAAATAATAGCGCCGAGAGGTTAGGTTGGGTTATATAAGGTTATATTACGTTATTGATGGATATGAAGGTCTCACGGAGACGTAGAGGCCAATTCGCCAAGAATGTTGTCAACTATTACCGCCGAGATGTTAGGTTGGGTTAGGTTAGGTTATATTACGTAATTGATGTATATAAAGGTCTCACGGAAACGTAGAGGCCAACAAGCCAGGAATGTGGTTAAACATTACCTCCGAGACGTTACTTGGGTTAGGTTAGGTCATATTACGTTATTGATGTATATAAAAGCCCCACGGAAACGTAGAGGCCAACTCGCCAGGAATGTTGTCAAATGTTAGTGCCGAGAGGTTGGGTTGTGTTAGGTTAGGTTATATTACGTTATTGATGTATATATGGCCCTACGGAGACGTAGAGGCCAACTCGCCAGTAATGTTGTCAAATATTACCGCCGAGGTGTTAGGTTGGGTTAGGTTAGGTTATATTACGCTATTGACATATATAGAATTCCCACGGAGACGTAGAGGCCAACTCGCCAGTAATGTTGTCAAATAATAGCGCCGAAATGTTAGGTTGGGTTAGGTTAGGTTATATTACGTTATTGATGTATATAAGGCCCTACGGAGACGTAGAGACCAACTCGCCAGGAATGTTGTCAAATATTACCGCCGAGGTGTTAGATTGGGTTAGGTTAGGTTATATTACGTTATTGATGTATATAAAAGTCCCACGGAGACGTAGAGGCCAACTCGCCAGGAATGTAGTCAAATATTACTGCCGAGAGGTTGGGTTGTGTTAGGTTAGGTTATATTACGTTATTGATGTATATAAAGGCCCCACGGAGACGTAGAGGCCAACTCGCCACGAATGTTGTCAAATATTAGCGCCGAGATGTTAGGCTGGGTTAGGTTAGGTTATATTACGTTATTGATGTATATAAAGATCTCACGGAAACGTAGAGGCCAACAAGCCAGTAATGTGGTTAAACATTACCTCCGAAACGTTACTTTGGGTTAGGTTAGGTTATATTACGTTATTGATGTATATAAAAGCCCCACGGAAACGTAGAGGCCAACTCGCCAGGAATGTTGTCAAATATTAGTGCCGAGAGGTTGGGTTATGTTAGGTTAGGTTATATTACGTTATTGATGTATATAAGGCCCTACGGAGACGTAGAGGCCAACTCGCCAGGAATGTTGTCAAATATAACCACCGAGGTGTTAGGTTGGGTTAGGTTAGGTTATATTACGCTATTGATATATATAAAATTCCCACGGAGACGTAGAGACCAACTCGCCAGGAATGTTGTCAAATATTAGTACCGAGATGTTAGGTTGTGTTAGGTTAGGTTATATTACGCTATTGATGTATAAAAAAGTCCCTCGGAGACGTAGAGGCCAACTCGACAGGAATGTTGTCAAATAATATCGCCGAGATCGTAGGTTGGGTTAGGTTAGGTCATATTACGCTATTGATGTATATAAAAGTCCCACGGAGACGTAGAGGCCAACTCGACAGGAATGTTGTCAAATAATAGCGCCGAAAGATTAGGTTGGGTTAGGTTAGGTTATATTACGTTATTGATGTATATAAAAGTCCCACGGATGCGTAGAGGCCAACTCGCCAGGAATGTTGTCAAATAATAGCGCCGAGAGGTTAGGTTGGGTTATATAAGGTTATATTACGTTATTGATGGATATGAAGGTCTCACGGAGACGTAGAGTCCAATTCGCCAGGAACGTTGTCAACTATTACCGCCGAGATGTTAGGTTGGGTTAGGTTAGGTTATATTACGTAATTGATGTATATAAAGGTCTCACGGAAACGTAGAGGCCAACAAGCCAGGAATGTGGTTAAACATTACCTCCGAGACGTTACTTGGGTTAGGTTAGGTTATATTACGTTATTGATGCATATAAAAGCCCCCCGGAAACGTAGAGGCCAACTCGCCAGTAATGTTGCCAAATAATAGCGCCGAAAGATTAGGTTGGGTTAGGTTAGGTTATATTACGTTATTGATGTATATAAAAGTCCCTCGGAGACGTAGAGGCCAACTCGCCAGGAATGTTGTCAAATATTAGTACCGAGAGGTTGGGTTGGGTTAGGTTAGGTTATATTACGTTATTGATGTATATAAAGGCCCCACGGAAACCATGAGGCCAATAAGCCAGGAATGTTGTCAAATATTACCGCCGAGATGTTAGATTGGGTTAGGTTAGGTTATATTACGTTATTGATGTATATAAATTTCCCACGGAGACGTAGAGGCCAACAAGCCAGGAATGTGGTCGAATAATAGCGCCGAAAGGTTTGGTTGGGTTAGGTTAGGTTATATTACGTTATTGATGTATATGATGGTCCCACGGAGACGTAGAGGCCAACTCGCCAGGAATGTTGTCAAATAATAGCGCGGAAAGGTTAGGTTGGGTTAGGTTAGGTTATATTACGTTATTGATGTATATAAAAGTCCCACGAAGACGTAGAGGCCAACTCGCCAGTAATGTTGTCAAATAATAGCGCCGAGATGTTAGGTTGGGTTATATAAGGTTATATTACGTTATTGATGGATATGAAGGTCTCACGGAGACGTAGAGGCCAATTCGCCAAGAATGTTGTCAACTATTACCGCCGAGATGTTAGGTTGGGTTAGGTTAGGTTATATTACGTAATTGATGTATATGAAGGTCCCACGGAGACGTAGAGGCCAACTCGCCAGGAATGTTGTCAAATATTAGTACCGAGAGGTTGGGTTGGGTTAGGTTATGTTATATTACGTTATTGATGTATATAAAGGCCCCACGGAAACCATGAGGCCAATAAGCCAGGAATGTTGTCAAATATTACCGCCGAGATGTTAGATTGGGTTAGGTTAGGTTATATTACGTTATTGATGTATATAAATTTCCCACGGAGACGTAGAGGCCAACAAGCCAGGAATGTGGTCAAATAATAGCGCCGAAAGGTTTGGTTGGGTTAGGTTAGGTTATATTACGTTATTGATGTATATGAAGGTCCCACGGAGACGTAGAGTCCAACTCGCCAGGAATGTTGTCAAATATTAGTACCGAGACGTTGGGTTGGGTTAGGTTAGGTTATGTTACGTTATTGATGTATATAAAGGCCCGACGGAAAGGTAGAGGCCAACTCGCCAGAAATGTTGTCAAATAATAGCGCCGAAAGGTTAGGTTGGGTTAGGATAGGTTATATTACGTTATTGATGTATATAAATGTCCCACGGAGACGTAGAGGCCAACTCGACAGGAGTGTTGTCAAACAATAGCGCCGAGATCTTATGTTGGGTTAGGTTAGGTTATGTTACGCTATTGATGTATATAAGGCCCTACGGAGACGTAGAGACCAACTCGCCAGGAATGTTGTCAAATATTACCGCCGAGGTGTTAGATTGGGTTAGGTTAGGTTATATTACGCTATTGATGTATATAAAAGTTCCACGGAGACGTAGAGGCCAACAAGCCAGGAATGTTGTCAAATAATAGCTCCGAAAGGTTAGGTTGGATTAGATTAGGTTATATTACGTTATTGATGTATATAAAAGTCCCACGGATACGTAGAGGCCAACTCGCCAGGAATGTTGTCAAATAATAGCGCCGAGAGGTTAGGTTGGGTTATATAAGGTTATATTACGTTATTGATGGATATGAAGGTCTCACGGAGACGTAGAGTCCAATTCGCCAGGAATGTTGGCAACTATTACCGCCGAGATGTTAGGTTGGGTTAGGTTAGGTTATATTACGTAATTGATGTATATAAAGGTCTCACGGAAACGTAGAGGCCAACAAGCCAGGAATGTGGTTAAACATTACCTCCGAGACGTTACTTGGGTTAGGTTAGGTTATATTACGTTATTGATGTATATAAAAGCCCCACGGAAACGTAGAGGCCAACTCGCCAGGAAAGTTGTCAAATGTTAGTGCCGAGAGGTTGGGTTGTGTTAGGTTAGGTTATATTACGTTATTGATGTATATAAGGCCCTACGGAGACGTAGAGACCAACTCGCCAGGAATGTTGTCAAATATTATCGCCGAGGTGTTAGATTGGGTTAGGTTAGGTTATATTACGCTATTGATGTATATAAAAGTCCCACGGAGACGTAGAGGCCAACTCGCCAGGAATGTAGTCAAATATTACTGCCGAGAGGTTGGGTTGTGTTAGGTTAGGTTATATTACGTTATTGGTGTATATAAAGGCCCCACGGAGACGTAGAGGCCAACTCGCCACGAATGTTGTCAAATATTAGCGCCGAGATGTTAGGTTGGGTTAGGTTAGGTTATATTACGTTATTGATGTATATAAAGATCTCACGGAAACGTAGAGGCCAACAAGCCAGTAATGTGGTTAAACATTACCTCCGAAACGTTACTTTGGGTTAGGTTAGGTTATATTACGTTATTGATGTATATAAAAGCCCCACGGAAACGTAGAGGCCAACTCGCCAGGAATGTTGTCAAATATTAGTGCCGAGAGGTTGGGTTATGTTAGGTTAGGTTATATTACGTTATTGATGTATATAAGGCCCTACGGAGACGTAGAGGCCAACTCGCCAGGAATGTTGTCAAATATAACCGCCGAGGTGTTAGGTTGGGTTAGGTTAGGTTATATTACGCTATTGACATATATAAAATTCCCACGTAGACGTAGAGGCCAACTCGCCAGTAATGTTGTCAAATAATAGCGCCGAAAGGTTAGGTTGGGTTAGGTTATGTTATATTACGTTATTGATGTATATAAAAGTCCCACGGAGACGTAGGGGCCAACTCGCCAGGAATGTTGTCAAATAATAGCGCCGAAAGGTTAGGTTGGGTTAGGTTAGGTTATATTACGTTATTGATGTATATAAAAGTCCCACGGAGACGTAGAGGCCAACTCGCCAGTAATGTTGTCAAATAATAGCGCCGAAAGATTAGGTTGGGTTAGGTTAGGTTATATTACGTTATTGATGTATATAAAAGTCCCTCGGAGACGTAGAGGCCGACTCGCCAGGAATGTTGTCAAATATTAGTACCGAGAGTTTGGGTTGGGTTAGGTTAGGTTATATTACGTTATTGATGTATATGAAGGTCCCACGGAGACGTAGAGGCCAACTCGCCAGGAATGTTGTCAAATAATAGCGCCGAAAGGTTAGGTTGGGTTAGGTTAGGTTATATTACGTTATTGATGTATATAAAAGTCCCACGGAGACGTAGAGGCCAACTCGCCAGTAATGTTGTCAAATAATAGCGCCGAAAGGTTAGGTTGGGTTAGGTTAGGTTATATTACGTTAGTGATGTATATAAAAGTCCCACGGAGACGTAGAGGCCAACTCGCCAGGAATGTTGTCAAATAATAGCGCCGATAGGTTAGGTTGGGTTAAGTTAGGTTATATTACGTTATTGATGGATATGAAGTTCTCACGGAGACGTAGACGCCAACTCGACAGGAATGTTGTCAAATATTACCGCCGAGGTGTTAGGTTGGGTTAGGTGAGGTTATATTACGCTATTGATATATATAAAATTCCCACGGAGACGTAGAGTCCAACTCGCTAGGAATGTTGTCAAATATTAGTACCGAGATGTTAGGGTGTGTTAGGTTAGGTTATATTACGCTATTGACGTATAAAAAAGTCCCACGGAGACGTAGAGGCCAACTCGACAGGAATGTTGTCAAATAATATCGCCGAGATCGTAGGTTGGGTTAGGTTAGGTTATATTACGCTATTGATGTATATAAAAGTCCCACGGAGACGTAGAGGCCAACAAGCCAGGAATGTGTTCAAATAATAGCGCCGAAAGGTTAGGTTGGGTTAGGTTAGGTTATATAACGTTATTGATGTATACGAAGGTCCCGCGGAGACGTAGAGGCCAACTCGCCAGGAATGTTGTCAAATATTAGTACCGAGAGTTTGGGTTGGGTTAGGTTAGGTTATATTACGTTATTGATGTATATAAAGATCTCACGGAAACGTAGAGGCCAACAAGCCAGTAATGTGGTTAAACATTACCTCCGAGACGTTACTTTGGGTTAGGTTAGGTTATATTACGTTATTTATGTATATGAAGGTCCCACGGAGACGTAGAGGCCAACTCGCCAGGAATGTTGTCAAATAATAGCGCCGAAAGGTTAGGTTGGGTTAGGTTAGGTTATATTACGTTATTGATGTATATAAAAGTCCCACGGAGACGTAGAGGCCAACTCGCCAGTTATGTTGTCAAATAATAGCGCCGAAAGATTAGGTTGGGTTAGGTTAGGTTATATTACGTTATTGATGTATATAAAAGTCCCTCGGAGACGTAGAGGCCGACTCGCCAGGAATGTTGTCAAATATTAGTAACGAGAGTTTGGGTTGGGTTAGGTTAGGTTATATTACGTTATTGATGTATATGAAGGTCCCACGGAGACGTAGAGGCCAACTCGCCAGGAATGTTGTCAAATAATAGCGCCGAAAGGTTAGGTTGGGTTAGGTTAGGTTATATTACGTTATTGATGTATATAAAAGCCCCACGGAGACGTAGAGGCCAACTCGCAAGTAATGTTGTCAAATAATAGCGCCGAATGGTTAGGTTGGGTTAGGTTAGGTTATATTACGTTATTGATGTATATAAAAGTCCCACGGAGACGTAGAGGCCAACTCGCCAGGAATGTTGTCAAATAATAGCGCCGAAAGGTTAGGTTGGGTTAAGTTAGGTTATATTACGTTATTGATGGATATGAAGGTCTCACGGAGACGTAGACGCCAACTCGCCAGGAATGTTGTCAAATATTACCGCCGAGGTGTTAGGTTGGGTTAGGTTAGGTTATATTACGCTATTGATATATATAAAATTCCCACGGAGACGTAGAGTCCAACTCGCCAGGAATGTTGTCAAATATTAGTACCGAGATGTTAGGGTGTGTTAGGTTAGGTTATATTACGCTATTGATGTATAAAAAAGTCCCACGGAGACGTAGAGGCCAACTCGACAGGAATGTTGTCAAATAATATCACCGAGATCGTAGGTTGGGTTAGGTTAGGTTATATTACGATATTGATGTATATAAAAGTCCCACGGAGACGTAGAGGCCAACAAGCCAGGAATGTGTTCAAATAATAGCGCCGAAAGGTTAGGTTGGGTTAGGTTAGGTTATATAACGTTATTGATGTATATGAAGGTCCCGCGGAGACGTAGAGGCCAACTCGCCAGGAATGTTGTCAAATATTAGTACCGAGAGTTTGGGTTGGGTTAGGTTAGGTTATATTACGTTATTTATGTATATGAAGGTCCCACGGAGACGCAGAGGCCAACTGGCCAGGAATGTTGTCAAATAATAGCGCCGAAAGGTTAGGTTGGGTTAGGTTAGGTTATATTACGTTATTGATGTATATAAAGGTCTCACGGAAACGTAGAGGCCAACAAGCCAGGAATGTGGTTAAACATTACCTCCGAGGCGTTACTTTGGGTTAGGTTAGGTTATATTACGTTATTGATGTATATAAAAGCACCACGGAAACGTAGAGGCCAACTCGCCAGGAATGTTGTCAAATATTAGTGCCGAGAGGTTGGGTTGTGTTAGGTTAGGTTATATTACGTTATTGATGTATATAAGGCCCTACGGAGACGTAGAGGCCAACTCGCCAGGAATGTTGTCAAATATTACCGCCGAGGTGTTAGGTTGGGTTAGGATAGGTTATATTACGCTATTGATATATATAAAATTCCCACGGAGACGTAGAGTCCAACTCGCCAGGAATGTTATCAAATATTAGTACCGAGATGTTAGGTTGTGTTAGGTTAGGTTATATCACGCTATTGATGTATAAAAAAGTCCCACGGAGACGTAGAGGCCAACTCGACAGGAATGTTGTCAAATAATATCGCCGAGATCGTAGGTTGGGTTAGGTTAGGTTATATTACGCTATTGATGTATATAAAAGTCCCACGGAGACGTAGAGGCCAACAAGCCAGGAATGTGTTCAAATAATAGCGCCGAAAGGTTAGGTTGGGTTAGGTTAGGTTATATAACGTTATTGATGTATATGAAGGTCCCGCGGAGACGTAGAGGCCAACTCGCCAGGAATGTTGTCAAATATTAGTACCGAGAGTTTGGGTTGGGTTAGGTTAGGTTATATTACGTTATTTATGTATATGAAGGTCCCACGGAGACGTAGAGGCCAACCGGCCAGGAATGTTGTCAAATAATAGCGCCGAAAGGTTAGGTTGGGTTAGGTTAGGTTATATTACGTTATTGATGTATATAAAAGTCCCACGGAGACGTAGAGTCCAATTCGCCAGGAATGTTGCCAACTATTACCGCCGAGATGTTAGGATGGGTTAGGTTAGGTTATGTTATATTACGTAATTGATGTATATAAAGGTCTCACGGAGACGTAGACGCCAACTCGCCAGGAATGTAGTCAAATATTACTGCCGAGAGGTTGGGTTGTGTTAGGTTAGGTTATATTACGTTATTGATGTATATAAAGGCCCCACGGAGACGTAGAGGCCACCTCGCCACGAATGTTGTCAAATATTAGCGCCGAGATGTTAGGTTGGGTTAGGTTAGGCTATATTACGTTATTGATGTATATAAAGATCTCACGGAAACGTAGAGGCCAACAAGCCAGTAATGTGGTTAAACATTACCTCCGAGACGTTACTTTGGGTTAGGTTAGGTTATATTACGTTATTTATGTATATGAAGGTCCCACGGAGACGTAGAGGCCAACTCGCCAGGAATGTTGTCAAATAATAGCGCCGAAAGGTTAGGTTGGGTTAGGTTAGGTTATATTACGTTATTGATGTATATAAAAGTCCCACGGAGACGTAGAGGCCAACTCGCCAGTAATGTTGTCAAATAATAGCGCCGAAAGATTAGGTTGGGTTAGGTTAGGTTATATTACGTTATTGATGTATATAAAAGTCCCTCGGAGACGTAGAGGCCGACTCGCCAGGAATGTTGTCAAATATTAGTACCGAGAGTTTGGGTGGGGTTAGGTTAGGTTATATTACGTTATTGATGTATATGAAGGTCCCACGGAGACGTAGAGGCCAACTCGCCAGGAATGTTGTCAAATAATAGCGCCGAAAGGTTAGGTTGGGTTAGGTTAGGTTATATTACGTTATTGATGTATATAAAAGTCCCACGGAGACGTAGAGGCCAACTCGCCAGTAATGTTGTCAAATAATAGCGCCGAAAGGTTAGGTTGGGTTAGGTTAGGTTATATTACGTTAGTGATGTATATAAAAGTCCCACGGAGACGTAGAGGCCAACTCGCCAGGAATGTTGTCAAATAATAGCGCCGAAAGGTTAGGTTGGGTTAAGTTAGGTTATATTACGTTATTGATGGATATGAAGTTCTCACGGAGACGTAGACGCCAACTCGACAGGAATGTTGTCAAATATTACCGCCGAGGTGTTAGGTTGGGTTAGGTGAGGTTATATTACGCTATTGATATATATAAAATTCCCACGGAGACGTAGAGTCCAACTCGCCAGGAATGTTGTCAAATATTAGTACCGAGATGTTAGGGTGTGTTAGGTTAGGATATATATTACGCTATTGACGTATAAAAAAGTCCCACGGAGACGTAGAGGCCAACTCGACAGGAATGTTGTCAAATAATATCGCCGAGATCGTAGGTTGGGTTAGGTTAGGTTATATTACGCTATTGATGTATATAAAAGTCCCACGGAGACGTAGAGGCCAACAAGCCAGGAATGTGTTCAAATAATAGCGCCGAAAGGTTAGGTTGGGTTAGGTTAGGTTATATAACGTTATTGATGTATACGAAGGTCCCGCGGAGACGTAGAGGCCAACTCGCCAGGAATGTTGTCAAATATTAGTACCGAGAGTTTGGGTTGGGTTAGGTTAGGTTATATTACGGTATTTATGTATATGAAGGTCCCACGGAGACGTAGAGGCCAACCGGCCAGGAATGTTGTCAAATAATAGCGCCGAAAGGTTAGGTTGGGTTAGGTTAGGTTATATTACGTTATTGATGTATATAAAAGTCCCACGGAGACGTAGAGTCCAATTCGCCAGGAATGTTGCCAACTATTACCGCCGAGATGTTAGGATGGGTTAGGTTAGGTTATGTTATATTACGTAATTGATGTATATAAAGGTCTCACGGAGACGTAGACGCCAACTCGCCAGGAATGTAGTCAAATATTACTGCCGAGAGGTTGGGTTGTGTTAGGTTAGGTTATATTACGTTATTGATGTATATAAAGGCCCCACGGAGACGTAGAGGCCAACTCGCCACGAATGTTGTCAAATATTAGCGCCGAGATGTTAGGTTGGGTTAGGTTAGGCTATATTACGTTATTGATGTATATAAAGATCTCACGGAAACGTAGAGGCCAACAAGCCAGTAATGTGGTTAAACATTACCTCCGAGACGTTACTTTGGGTTAGGTTAGGTTATATTACGTTATTTATGTATATGAAGGTCCCACGGAGACGTAGAGGCCAACTCGCCAGGAATGTTGTCAAATAATAGCGCCGAAAGGTTAGGTTGGGTTAGGTTAGGTTATATTACGTTATTGATGTATATAAAAGTCCCACGGAGACGTAGAGGCCAACTCGCCAGTAATGTTGTCAAATAATAGCGCCGAAAGATTAGGTTGGGTTAGGTTAGGTTATATTACGTTATTGATGTATATAAAAGTCCCTCGGAGACGTAGAGGCCGACTCGCCAGGAATGTTGTCAAATATTAGTACCGAGAGTTTGGGTTGGGTTAGGTTAGGTTATATTACGTTATTGATGTATATGAAGGTCCCACGGAGACGTAGAGGCCAACTCGCCAGGAATGTTGTCAAATAATAGCGCCGAAAGGTTAGGTTGGGTTAGGTTAGGTTATATTACGTTATTGATGTATATAAAAGTCCCACGGAGACGTAGAGGCCAACTCGCCAGTAATGTTGTCAAATAATAGCGCCGAAAGGTTAGGTTGGGTTAGGTTAGGTTATATTACGTTAGTGATGTATATAAAAGTCCCACGGAGACGTAGAGGCCAACTCGCCAGGAATGTTGTCAAATAATAGCGCCGAAAGGTTAGGTTGGGTTAAGTTAGGTTATATTACGTTATTGATGGATATGAAGTTCTCACGGAGACGTAGACGCCAACTCGACAGGAATGTTGTCAAATATTACCGCCGAGGTGTTAGGTTGGGTTAGGTGAGGTTATATTACGCTATTGATATATATAAAATTCCCACGGAGACGTAGAGTCCAACTCGCCAGGAATGTTGTCAAATATTAGTACCGAGATGTTAGGTTGTGTTAGGTTAGGTTATATTACGCTATTGACGTATAAAAAAGTCCCACGGAGACGTAGAGGCCAACTCGACAGGAATGTTGTCAAATAATATCGCCGAGATCGTAGGTTGGGTTAGGTTAGGTTATATTACGCTATTGATGTATATAAAAGTCCCACGGAGACGTAGAGGCCAACAAGCCAGGAATGTGTTCAAATAATAGCGCCGAAAGGTTAGGTTGGGTTAGGTTAGGTTATATAACGTTATTGATGTATACGAAGGTCCCGCGGAGACGTAGAGGCCAACTCGCCAGGAATGTTGTCAAATATTAGTACCGAGAGTTTGGGTTGGGTTAGGTTAGGTTATATTACGTTATTGATGTATATAAAGATCTCACGGAAACGTAGAGGCCAACAAGCCAGTAATGTGGTTAAACATTACCTCCGAGACGTTACTTTGGGTTAGGTTAGGTTATATTACGTTATTTATGTATATGAAGGTCCCACGGAGACGTAGAGGCCAACTCGCCAGGAATGTTGTCAAATAATAGCGCCGAAAGGTTAGGTTGGGTTAGGTTAGGTTATATTACGTTATTGATGTATATAAAAGTCCCACGGAGACGTAGAGGCCAACTCGCCAGTTATGTTGTCAAATAATAGCGCCGAAAGATTAGGTTGGGTTAGGTTAGGTTATATTACGTTATTGATGTATATAAAAGTCCCTCGGAGACGTAGAGGCCGACTCGCCAGGAATGTTGTCAAATAATAGCGCCGAAAGGTTAGGTTGTGTTAGGTTAGGTTATATCACGCTATTGATGTATAAAAAAGTCCCACGGAGACGTAGAGGACAACTCGACAGGAATGTTGTCAAATAATATCGCCGAGATCGTAGGTTGGGTTAGGTTAGGTTATATTACGCTATTGATGTATATAAAAGTCCCACGGAGACGTAGAGGCCTACAAGCCAGGAATGTGTTCAAATAATAGCGCCGAAAGGTTAGGTTGGGTTAGGTTAGGTTATACAACGTTATTGATGTATATGAAGGTCCCGCGGAGACGTAGAGGCCAACTCGCCAGGAATGTTGTCAAATATTAGTACCGAGAGTTTGGGTTGGGTTAGGTTAGGTTATATTACGTTATTTATGTATATGAAGGTCCCACGGAGACGTAGAGGCCAACCGGCCAGGAATGTTGTCAAATAATAGCGCCGAAAGGTTAGGTTGGGTTAGGTTAGGTTATATTACGTTATTGATGTATATAAAAGTCCCACGGAGACGTAGAGTCCAATTCGCCAGGAATGTTGCCAACTATTACCGCCGAGATGTTAGGATGGGTTAGGTTAGGTTATGTTATATTACGTAATTGATGTATATAAAGGTCTCACGGAGACGTAGACGCCAACTCGCCAGGAATGTAGTCAAATATTACTGCCGAGAGGTTGGGTTGTGTTAGGTTAGGTTATATTACGTTATTGATGTATATAAAGGCCCCACGGAGACGTAGAGGCCAACTCGCCACGAATGTTGTCAAATATTAGCGCCGAGATGTTAGGTTGGGTTAGGTTAGGCTATATTACGTTATTGATGTATATAAAGATCTCACGGAAACGTAGAGGCCAACAAGCCAGTAATGTGGTTAAACATTACCTCCGAGACGTTACTTTGGGTTAGGTTAGGTTATATTACGTTATTTATGTATATGAAGGTCCCACGGAGACGTAGAGGCCAACTCGCCAGGAATGTTGTCAAATAGTAGCGCCGAAAGGTTAGGTTGGGTTAGGTTAGGTTATATTACGTTATTGATGTATATAAAAGTCCCACGGAGACGTAGAGGCCAACTCGCCAGTAATGTTGTCAAATAATAGCGCCGAAAGATTAGGTTGGG
The DNA here is from genome assembly GCA_963969225.1 of Xylocopa violacea. NCBI lineage: Eukaryota > Metazoa > Arthropoda > Insecta > Hymenoptera > Apidae > Xylocopa > Xylocopa violacea. The sequence goes on along the minus strand of CAXAJV010000741.1, from coordinate 650,071 downwards.
TTAGGTTAGGTTATATTACGTTATTGATGTATATAAAAGTCCCTCGGAGACGTAGAGGCCGACTCGCCAGGAATGTTGTCAAATATTAGTACCGAGAGTTTGGTTTGGGTTAGGTTAGGTTATATTACGTTATTGATGTATATGAAGGTCCCACGGAGACGTAGAGGCCAACTCGCCAGGAATGTTGTCAAATAATAGCGCCGAAAGGTTAGGTTGGGTTAGGTTAGGTTATATTACGTTATTGATGTATATAAAAGTCCCACGGAGACGTAGAGGCCAACTCGCCAGTAATGTTGTCAAATAATAGCGCCGAAAGGTTAGGTTGGGTTAGGTTAGGTTATATTACGTTAGTGATGTATATAAAAGTCCCACGGAGACGTAGAGGCCAACTCGCCAGGAATGTTGTCAAATAATAGCGCCGAAAGGTTAGGTTGGGTTAAGTTAGGTTATATTACGTTATTGATGGATATGAAGTTCTCACGGAGACGTAGACGCCAACTCGACAGGAATGTTGTCAAATATTACCGCCGAGGTGTTAGGTTGGGTTAGGTGAGGTTATATTACGCTATTGATATATATAAAATTCCCACGGAGACGTAGAGTCCAACTCGCCAGGAATGTTGTCAAATATTAGTACCGAGATGTTAGGGTGTGTTAGGTTAGGTTATATTACGCTATTGACGTATAAAAAAGTCCCACGGAGACGTAGAGGCCAACTCGACAGGAATGTTGTCAAATAATATCGCCGAGATCGTAGGTTGGGTTAGGTTAGGTTATATTACGCTATTGATGTATATAAAAGTCCCACGGAGACGTAGAGGCCAACAAGCCAGGAATGTGTTCAAATAATAGCGCCGAAAGGTTAGGTTGGGTTAGGTTAGGTTATATAACGTTATTGATGTATACGAAGGTCCCGCGGAGACGTAGAGGCCAACTCGCCAGGAATGTTGTCAAATATTAGTACCGAGAGTTTGGGTTGGGTTAGGTTAGGTTACATTACGTTATTGATGTATATAAAGATCTCACGGAAACGTAGAGGCCAACAAGCCAGTAATGTGGTTAAACATTACCTCCGAGACGTTACTTTGGGTTAGGTTAGGTTATATTACGTTATTTATGTATATGAAGGTCCCACGGAGACGTAGAGGCCAACTCGCCAGGAATGTTGTCAAATAATAGCGCCGAAAGGTTAGGTTGGGTTAGGTTAGGTTATATTACGTTATTGATGTATATAAAAGTCCCACGGAGACGTAGAGGCCAACTCGCCAGTTATGTTGTCAAATAATAGCGCCGAAAGATTAGGTTGGGTTAGGTTAGGTTATATTACGTTATTGATGTATATAAAAGTCCCTCGGAGACGTAGAGGCCGACTCGCCAGGAATGTTGTCAAATATTAGTAACGAGAGTTTGGGTTGGGTTAGGTTAGGTTATATTACGTTATTGATGTATATGAAGGTCCCACGGAGACGTAGAGGCCAACTCGCCAGGAATGTTGTCAAATAATAGCGCCGAAAGGTTAGGTTGGGTTAGGTTAGGTTATATTACGTTATTGATGTATATAAAAGTCCCACGGAGACGTAGAGGCCAACTCGCAAGTAATGTTGTCAAATAATAGCGCCGAAAGGTTAGGTTGGGTTAGGTTAGGTTATATTACGTTATTGATGTATATAAAAGTCCCACGGAGACGTAGAGGCCAACTCGCCAGGAATGTTGTCAAATAATAGCGCCGAAAGGTTAGGTTGGGTTAAGTTAGGTTATATTACGTTATTGATGGATATGAAGGTCTCACGGAGACGTAGAGGCCAACTCGCCAGGAATGTTGTCAAATATTACCGCCGAGGTGTTAGGTTGGGTTAGGATAGGTTATATTACGCTATTGATATATATAAAATTCCCACGGAGACGTAGAGTCCAACTCGCCAGGAATGTTATCAAATATTAGTACCGAGATGTTAGGTTGTGTTAGGTTAGGTTATATCACGCTATTGATGTATAAAAAAGTCCCACGGAGACGTAGAGGCCAACCCGACAGGAATGTTGTCAAATAATATCGCCGAGATCGTAGGTTGGGTTAGGTTAGGTTATATTACGCTATTGATGTATATAAAAGTCCCACGGAGACGTAGAGGCCAACAAGCCAGGAATGTGTTCAAATAATAGCGCCGAAAGGTTAGGTTGGGTTAGATTAGGTTATATAACGTTATTGATGTATATGAAGGTCCCGCGGAGACGTAGAGGCCAACTCGCCAGGAATGTTGTCAAATATTAGTACCGAGAGTTTGGGTTGGGTTAGGTTAGGTTATATTACGTTATTTATGTATATGAAGGTCCCACGGAGACGTAGAGGCCAACCGGCCAGGAATGTTGTCAAATAATAGCGCCGAAAGGTTAGGTTGGGTTAGGTTAGGTTATATTACGTTATTGATGTATATAAAAGTCCCACGGAGACGTAGAGGCCAATTCGCCAGGAATGTTGACAACTATTACCGCCGAGATGTTAGGATGGGTTAGGTTAGGTTAGGTTATATTACGTAATTGATGTATATAAAGGTCTCACGGAGACGTAGACGCCAACTCGCCAGGAATGTTGTCAAATATTACCGCCGAGGTGTTAGGTTGGGTTAGGTTAGGTTATATTACGCTAATGATATATATAAAATTCCCACGGAGACGTAGAGTCCAACTCGCCAGGAATGTTGTCAAATATTAGTGCCGAGAGGTTGGGTTGTGTTAGGTTAGGTTATATTACGTTATTGATGTATATAAGGCCCTACGGAGACGTAGAGGCCAACTCGCCAGGAATGTTGTCAAATATTACCGCCGAGGTGTTAGGTTGGGTTAGGTTAGGTTATATTACGCTATTGATATATATAAAATTCCCACGGAGACGTAGAGTCCAACTCGCCAGGAATGTTGTCAAATATTAGTACCGAGATGTTAGGTTGGGTTAGGTTAGGTTATATTACGTTATTGATGTATATAAAAGTCCCACGGAGACGTAGAGGCCAACTCGCCAGTAATGTTGTCAAATAATAGCGCCGAAAGGTTAGGCTGGGTTAGGTTATGTTATATTACGTTATTGATGTATATAAAAGTCCCACGGAGACGTAGAGGCCAACTCGCCAGGAATGTTGTCAAATAATAGCGCCGAAAGGTTAGGTTGGGTTAAGTTAGGTTATATTATGTTATTGATGGATATGAAGGTCTCACGGAGACGTAGACGCCAACTCGCCAGGAATGTGGTCAAATATTACCGCCGAGGTGTTAGGTTGGGTTAGGTTAGGTTATATTACGCTATTGATATATATAAAATTCCCACGGAGACGTAGAGTCCAACTCACCAGGAATGTTGTCAAATATTAGTACCGAGATGTTAGGTTGTGTTAGGTTAGGTTATATTACGCTATTGATGTATAAAAAAGTCCCACGGAGACGTAGAGGCCAACTCGACAGGAATGTTGTCAAATAATATCGCCGAGATCGTAGGTTGGGTTAGGTTAGTTTATATTACGCTATTGATGTATATAAAAGTCCCACGGAGACGTAGAGGCCAACAAGCCAGGAATGTGTTCAAATAATAGCGCCGAAAGGTTAGGTTGGGTTAGGTTAGGTTATATAACGTTATTGATGTATATGAAGGTCCCGCGGAGACGTAGAGGCCAACTCGCCAGGAATGTTGTCAAATATTAGTACCGAGAGTTTGGGTTGGGTTAGGTTAGGTTATATTACGTTATTTATGTATATGAAGGTCCCACGGAGACGTAGATGCCAACCGGCCAGGAATGTTGTCAAATAATAGCGCCGAAAGGTTAGGTTGGGTTAGGTTATGTTATATTACGTTATTGATGTATATAAAAGTCCCACGGAGACGTAGAGTCCAATTCGCCAGGAATGTTGCCAACTATTCCCGCCGAGATGTTAGGATGGGTTAGGTTAGGTTATATTACGTAATTGATGTATATAAAGGTCTCACGGAAACGTAGAGGCCAACAAGCCAGGAATGTGGTTAAACATTACCTCCGAGACGTTACTTGGGTTAGGTTAGGTTATACTACGTTATTGATGTATATAAAAGCCCCACGGAAACGTAGAGGCCAACTCGCCAGGAATGTTGTTAAATGTTAGTGCCGAGAGGTTGGGTTGTGTTAGGTTAGGTTATATTACGTTATTGATGTATATAAGGCCCTACGGAGACGTAGAGGCCAACTCGCCAGGAATGTTGTCAAATATTACCGCCGAGGTGTTAGGTTGGGTTAGGTTAGGTTATATTACGCTATTGATATATATAAAATTCCCACGGAGACGTAGAGTCCAACTCGCCAGGAATGTTGTCAAATATTAGTACCGAGATGTTAGGTTGGGTTAGGTTAGGTTATATTACGTTATTGACGTATATAAAAGTCCCACGGAGACGTAGAGGCCAACTCGCCAGTAATGTTGTGAAATAATAGCGCCGAAAGGTTAGGCTGGGTTAGGTTAGGTTATATTACGTTATTGATGTATATAAAAGTCCCACGGAGACGTAGAGGCCAACTCGCCAGGAATGTTGTCAAATAATAGCGCCGAAAGGTTAGGTTGGGTTAAGTTAGGTTATATTACGTTATTGATGGATATGAAGGTCTCACGGAGACGTAGACGCCAACTCGCCTGGAATGTTGTCAAATATTACCGCCGAGGTGTTAGGTTGGGTTAGGTTAGGTTATATTACGCTATTGATATATATAAAATTCCCACGGAGACGTAGAGCCCAACTCGCCAGGAATGTTGTCAAATATTAGTACCGAGATGTTAGGTTGTGTTAGGTTAGGTTATATTACGCTATTGATGTATAAAAAAGTCCCACGGAGACGTAGAGGCCAACTCGACAGGAATGTTGTCCAATAATATCGCCGAGATCGTAGGTTGGGTTAGGTTAGGTTATATTACGCTATTGATGTATATAAAAGTCCCACGGAGACGTAGAGGCCAACAAGCCAGGAATGTGTTCAAATAATAGCGCCGAAAGGTTAGGTTGGGTTAGGTTAGGTTATATAACGTTATTGATGTATATGAAGGTCCCGCGGAGACGTAGAGGCCAACTCGCCAGGAATGTTGTCAAATATTGGTACCGAGAGTTTGGGTTGGGTTAGGTTAGGTTATATTACGTTATTTATGTATATGAAGGTCCCACGGAGACGTAGAGGCCAACCCGCCAGGAATGTTGTCAAATAATAGCGCCGAAAGGTTAGGTTGGGTTAGGTTAGGTTATATTACGTTATTGATGTATATAAAGGTCTCACGGAAACGTAGAGGCCAACAAGCCAGGAATGTGGTTAAACATTACCTCCGAGGCGTTACTTTGGGTTAGGTTAGGTTATATTACGTTATTGATGTATATAAAAGCACCACGGAAACGTAGAGGCCAACTCGCCAGGAATGTTGTCAAATATTAGTGCCGAGAGGTTGGGTTGTGTTAGGTTAGGTTATATTACGTTATTGATGTATATAAGGCCCTACGGAGACGTAGAGGCCAACTCGCCAGGAATGTTGTCAAATATTACCGCCGAGGTGTTAGGTTGGGTTAGGTTAGGTTATATTACGCTAATGATATATATAAAATTCCCACGGAGACGTAGAGTCCAACTCGCCAGGAATGTTGTCAAATATTAGTGCCGAGAGGTTGGGTTGTGTTAGGTTAGGTTATATTACGTTATTGATGTATATAAGGCCCTACGGAGACGTAGAGGCCAACTCGCCAGGAATGTTGTCAAATATTACCGCCGAGGTGTTAGGTTGGGTTAGGTTAGGTTATATTACGCTATTGATATATATAAAATTCCCACGGAGACGTAGAGTCCAACTCGCGAGGAATGTTGTCAAATATTAGTACCGAGATGTTAGGTTGGGTTACGTTAGGTTATATTACGTTATTGATGTATATAAAAGTCCCACGGAGACGTAGAGGCCAACTCGCCAGTAATGTTGTCAAATAATAGCGCCGAAAGGTTAGGCTGGGTTAGGTTATGTTATATTACGTTATTGATGTATATAAAAGTCCCACGGAGACGTAGAGGCCAACTCGCCAGGAATGTTGTCAAATAATAGCGCCGAAAGGTTAGGTTGGGTTAAGTTAGGTTATATTACGTTATTGATGGATATGAAGGTCTCACGGAGACGTAGACGCCAACTCGCCAGGAATGTTGTCAAATATTACCGCCGAGGTGTTAGGTTGGGTTAGGTTAGGTTATATTACGCTATTGATATATATAAAATTCCCACGGAGACGTAGAGTCCAACTCGCCAGGAATGTTGTCAAATATTAGTACCGAGATGTTAGGTTGTGTTAGGTTAGGTTATATTACGCTATTGATGTATAAAAAAGTCCCACGGAGACGTAGAGGCCAACTCGACAGGAATGTTGTCAAATAATATCGCCGAGATCGTAGGTTGGGTTAGGTTAGTTTATATTACGCTATTGATGTATATAAAAGTCCCACGGAGACGTAGAGGCCAACAAGCCAGGAATGTGTTCAAATAATAGCGCCGAAAGGTTAGGTTGGGTTAGGTTAGGTTATATAACGTTATTGATGTATATGAAGGTCCCGCGGAGACGTAGAGGCCAACTCGCCAGGAATGTTGTCAAATATTAGTACCGAGAGTTTGGGTTGGGTTAGGTTAGGTTATATTACGTTATTTATGTATATGAAGGTCCCACGGAGACGTAGATGCCAACCGGCCAGGAATGTTGTCAAATAATAGCGCCGAAAGGTTAGGTTGGGTTAGGTTATGTTATATTACGTTATTGATGTATATAAAAGTCCCACGGAGACGTAGAGTCCAATTCGCCAGGAATGTTGCCAACTATTCCCGCCGAGATGTTAGGATGGGTTAGGTTAGGTTATATTACGTAATTGATGTATATAAAGGTCTCACGGAAACGTAGAGGCCAACAAGCCAGGAATGTGGTTAAACATTACCTCCGAGACGTTACTTGGGTTAGGTTAGGTTATACTACGTTATTGATGTATATAAAAGCCCCACGGAAACGTAGAGGCCAACTCGCCAGGAATGTTGTTAAATGTTAGTGCCGAGAGGTTGGGTTGTGTTAGGTTAGGTTATATTACGTTATTGATGAATATAAGGCCCTACGGAGACGTAGAGACCAACTCGCCAGGAATGTTGTCAAATATTACCGCCGAGGTGTTAGGTTGGGTTAGGTTAGGTTATATTACGCTATTGACATATATAAAATTCCCACGGAGACGTAGAGTCCAACTCGCCAGGAATGTTGTCAAATATTAGTGCCGAGAGGTTGGGTTGTGTTAGGTTAGGTTATATTACGTTATTGATGTATATAAGGCCCTACGGAGACGTAGAGGCCAACTCGCCAGGAATGTTGTCAAATATTACCGCCGAGGTGTTAGGTTGGGTTAGGTTATGTTATATTACGCTATTGATATATATAAAATTCCCACGGAGACGTAGAGTCCAACTCGCCAGGAATGTTGTCAAATATTAGTACCGAGATGTTAGGTTGGGTTAGGTTAGGTTATATTACGTTATTGACGTATATAAAAGTCCCACGGAGACGTAGAGGCCAACTCGCCAGTAATGTTGTGAAATAATAGCGCCGAAAGGTTAGGCTGGGTTAGGTTAGGTTATATTACGTTATTGATGTATATAAAAGTCCCACGGAGACGTAGAGGCCAACTCGCCAGGAATGTTGTCAAATAATAGCGCCGAAAGGTTAGGTTGGGTTAAGTTAGGTTATATTACGTTATTGATGGATATGAAGGTCTCACGGAGACGTAGACGCCAACTCGCCTGGAATGTTGTCAAATAATAGCGCCGAAAGGTTAGGTTGGGTTAGGTTATGTTATATTACGTTATTGATGTATATAAAAGTCCCACGGAGACGTAGAGTCCAATTCGCCAGGAATGTTGCCAACTATTCCCGCCGAGATGTTAGGATGGGTTAGGTTAGGTTATATTACGTAATTGATGTATATAAAGGTCTCACGGAAACGTAGAGGCCAACAAGCCAGGAATGTGGTTAAACATTACCTCCGAGACGTTACTTGGGTTAGGTTAGGTTATACTACGTTATTGATGTATATAAAAGCCCCACGGAAACGTAGAGGCCAACTCGCCAGGAATGTTGTTAAATGTTAGTGCCGAGAGGTTGGGTTGTGTTAGGTTAGGTTATATTACGTTATTGATGTATATAAGGCCCTACGGAGACGTAGAGGCCAACTCGCCAGGAATGTTGTCAAATATTACCGCCGAGGTGTTAGGTTGGGTTAGGTTAGGTTATATTACGCTATTGATATATATAAAATTCCCACGGAGACGTAGAGTCCAACTCGCCAGGAATGTTGTCAAATATTAGTACCGAGATGTTAGGTTGGGTTAGGTTAGGTTATATTACGTTATTGACGTATATAAAAGTCCCACGGAGACGTAGAGGCCAACTCGCCAGTAATGTTGTGAAATAATAGCGCCGAAAGGTTAGGCTGGGTTAGGTTAGGTTATATTACGTTATTGATGTATATAAAAGTCCCACGGAGACGTAGAGGCCAACTCGCCAGGAATGTTGTCAAATAATAGCGCCGAAAGGTTAGGTTGGGTTAAGTTAGGTTATATTACGTTATTGATGGATATGAAGGTCTCACGGAGACGTAGACGCCAACTCGCCTGGAATGTTGTCAAATATTACCGCCGAGGTGTTAGGTTGGGTTAGGTTAGGTTATATTACGCTATTGATATATATAAAATTCCCACGGAGACGTAGAGCCCAACTCGCCAGGAATGTTGTCAAATATTAGTACCGAGATGTTAGGTTGTGTTAGGTTAGGTTATATTACGCTATTGATGTATAAAAAAGTCCCACGGAGACGTAGAGGCCAACTCGACAGGAATGTTGTCCAATAATATCGCCGAGATCGTAGGTTGGGTTAGGTTAGGTTATATTACGCTATTGATGTATATAAAAGTCCCACGGAGACGTAGAGGCCAACAAGCCAGGAATGTGTTCAAATAATAGCGCCGAAAGGTTAGGTTGGGTTAGGTTAGGTTATATAACGTTATTGATGTATATGAAGGTCCCGCGGAGACGTAGAGACTAACCCGCCAGGAATGTTGTCAAATAATAGCGCCGAAAGGTTAGGTTGGGTTAGGTTAGGTTATATTACGTTATTGATGTATATAAAGGTCTCACGGAAACGTAGAGGCCAACAAGCCAGGAATGTGGTTAAACATTACCTCCGAGGCGTTACTTTGGGTTAGGTTAGGTTATATTACGTTATTGATGTATATAAAAGCACCACGGAAACGTAGAGGCCAACTCGCCAGGAATGTTGTCAAATATTAGTGCCGAGAGGTTGGGTTGTGTTAGGTTAGGTTATATTACGTTATTGATGTATATAAGGCCCTACGGAGACGTAGAGGCCAACTCGCCAGGAATGTTGTCAAATATTACCGCCGAGGTGTTAGGTTGGGTTAGGTTAGGTTATATTACGCTAATGATATATATAAAATTCCCACGGAGACGTAGAGTCCAACTCGCCAGGAATGTTGTCAAATATTAGTGCCGAGAGGTTGGGTTGTGTTAGGTTAGGTTATATTACGTTATTGATGTATATAAGGCCCTACGGAGACGTAGAGGCCAACTCGCCAGGAATGTTGTCAAATATTACCGCCGAGGTGTTAGGTTGGGTTAGGTTAGGTTATATTACGATATTGATATATATAAAATTCCCACGGAGACGTAGAGTCCAACTCGCGAGGAATGTTGTCAAATATTAGTACCGAGATGTTAGGTTGGGTTACGTTAGGTTATATTACGTTATTGATGTATATAAAAGTCCCACGGAGACGTAGAGGCCAACTCGCCAGTAATGTTGTCAAATAATAGCGCCGAAAGGTTAGGCTGGGTTAGGTTATGTTATATTACGTTATTGATGTATATAAAAGTCCCACGGAGACGTAGAGGCCAACTCGCCAAGAATGTTGTCAAATAATAGCGCCGAAAGGTTAGGTTGGGTTAAGTTAGGTTATATTACGTTATTGATGGATATGAAGGTCTCACGGAGACGTAGACGCCAACTCGCCAGGAATGTTGTCAAATATTACCGCCGAGGTGTTAGGTTGGGTTAGGTTAGGTTATATTACGCTATTGATATATATAAAATTCCCACGGAGACGTAGAGTCCAACTCGCCAGGAATGTTGTCAAATATTAGTACCGAGATGTTAGGTTGTGTTAGGTTAGGTTATATTACGCTATTGATGTATAAAAAAGTCCCACGGAGACGTAGAGGCCAACTCGACAGGAATGTTGTCAAATAATATCGCCGAGATCGTAGGTTGGGTTAGGTTAGTTTATATTACGCTATTGATGTATATAAAAGTCCCACGGAGACGTAGAGGCCAACAAGCCAGGAATGTGTTCAAATAATAGCGCCGAAAGGTTAGGTTGGGTTAGGTTAGGTTATATAACGTTATTGATGTATATGAAGGTCCCGCGGAGACGTAGAGGCCAACTCGCCAGGAATGTTGTCAAATATTAGTACCGAGAGTTTGGGTTGGGTTAGGTTAGGTTATATTACGTTATTTATGTATATGAAGGTCCCACGGAGACGTAGATGCCAACCGGCCAGGAATGTTGTCAAATAATAGCGCCGAAAGGTTAGGTTGGGTTAGGTTATGTTATATTACGTTATTGATGTATATAAAAGTCCCACGGAGACGTAGAGTCCAATTCGCCAGGAATGTTGCCAACTATTCCCGCCGAGATGTTAGGATGGGTTAGGTTAGGTTATATTACGTAATTGATGTATATAAAGGTCTCACGGAATCGTAGAGGCCAACAAGCCAGGAATGTGGTTAAACATTACCTCCGAGACGTTACTTGGGTTAGGTTAGGTTATACTACGTTATTGATGTATATAAAAGCCCCACGGAAACGTAGAGGCCAACTCGCCAGGAATGTTGTTAAATGTTAGTGCCGAGAGGTTGGGTTGTGTTAGGTTAGGTTATATTACGTTATTGATGAATATAAGGCCCTACGGAGACGTAGAGACCAACTCGCCAGGAATGTTGTCAAATATTACCGCCGAGGTGTTAGGTTGGGTTAGGTTAGGTTATATTACGCTATTGACATATATAAAATTCCCACGGAGACGTAGAGTCCAACTCGCCAGGAATGTTGTCAAATATTAGTGCCGAGAGGTTGGGTTGTGTTAGGTTAGGTTATATTACGTTATTGATGTATATAAGGCCCTACGGAGACGTAGAGGCCAACTCGCCAGGAATGTTGTCAAATATTACCGCCGAGGTGTTAGGTTGGGTTAGGTTATGTTATATTACGCTATTGATATATATAAAATTCCCACGGAGACGTAGAGTCCAACTCGCCAGGAATGTTGTCAAATATTAGTACCGAGATGTTAGGTTGGGTTAGGTTAGGTTATATTACGTTATTGACGTATATAAAAGTCCCACGGAGACGTAGAGGCCAACTCGCCAGTAATGTTGTGAAATAATAGCGCCGAAAGGTTAGGCTGGGTTAGGTTAGGTTATATTACGTTATTGATGTATATAAAAGTCCCACGGAGACGTAGAGGCCAACTCGCCAGGAATGTTGTCAAATAATAGCGCCGAAAGGTTAGGTTGGGTTAAGTTAGGTTATATTACGTTATTGATGGATATGAAGGTCTCACGGAGACGTAGACGCCAACTCGCCTGGAATGTTGTCAAATATTACCGCCGAGGTGTTAGGTTGGGTTAGGTTAGGTTATATTACGCTATTGATATATATAAAATTCCCACGGAGACGTAGAGCCCAACTCGCCAGGAATGTTGTCAAATATTAGTGCCGAGAGGTTGGGTTGTGTTAGGTTAGGTTATATTACGCTATTGATGTTAATAAAAGTCCCACGGAGACGTAGAGGCCAACAAGCCAGGAATGTGGTCAAATAATAGCGCCGAAATGTTAGGTTGGGTTAGGTTAGGTTATATTACGTTATTGATGTATAGGAAGGTCCCACGGAGACGTAGAGGCCAACTAGCCAGGAATGTTGTCAAATAATAGCGCCGAAAGGTTAGGTTGGGTTAGGTTAGGTTATATTACGCTTCTGATGTATATAAAAGTCCCACGGAGACGTAGAGGCCAACTCGCCAGGAATGTTGTCAAATAATAGCGCCGAAAGGTTAGGTTGGGTTAGGTCAGGTTATATTACGTTATTGATGGATATGAATGTCCCACGGAGACGTAGAGGCCAACAAGCCAGGAATGTGGTCAAATAATAGCGCCGAAAGATTAGGTTGGGTTAGGTTAGGTTATATTACGTTATTGATGTATATGAAGGTCCCACGGAGACGTAGAGGCCAACTCGCCAGGAATGTTGTCAAATATTACCGCCGAGATGTTAGGTTGGGTTAGGTTAGGTTATATTACGTTATTGATGTATATAAAAGCCCCACGGAAACGTAGAGGCCAACTCGCCAGGAATGTTGTCAAATATTAGCGCCGAGACTTTGGGTTGTGTTAGGTTATGTTATATTATGTTTTTGATGTATATGAAGGCCCCACGGAGACGTAGAGGCCAACAAGCCAGGAATGTTGTCAAATAATAGCGCCGAAAGGTTAGGTTGGGTTAGGTTAGGTTATATTACGTTATTGATGTATATAAAAGTCCCACGGACACGTAGAGGCCAACTCGCCAGGAATGTTGTCAAATAATAGCGCCGAGAGGTTAGGTTGGTTTATATAATGTTATATTACGTTATTGATGGATATGAAAGTCTCACGGAGACGTAGAGGCCAATTCGCCAGGAATGTTGTCAACTATTACCGCCGAGATGTTAGGTTGGGTTAGGTTAGGTTATATTACGTTATTGATGTATATAAAGGTCTCACGGAAACGTAGAGGCCAACAAGCCAGGAATGTGGTTAAACATTACCTCCGAGACGTTACTTCGGGTTAGGTTAGGTTATATTACGCTATTGATGTATATAAAAGCCCCACGGAAACGTAGAGGCCAACTCGCCAGGAATGTTGTCAAATAATAGCGCCGAAAGGTTAGGTTGGGTTAGGTCAGGTTATATTACGTTATTGATGGATATGAATGTCCCACGGAGACGTAGAGGCCAACAAGCCAGGAATGTGGTCAAATAATAGCGCCGAAAGATTAGGTTGGGTTAGGTTAGGTTATATTACGTTTTTGATGTATATGAAGGCCCCACGGAGACGTAGAGGCCAACAAGCCAGGAATGTCGTCAAATAATAGCGCCGAAAGGTTAGGTTGGATTAGGTTAGGTTATATTACGTTATTGATGTATATAAAAGGCCCACGGAGACGTAGAGGCCAACTCGCCAGTAATGTTGTCAAATAATAGCGCCGAAAGGTTAGGTTGGGTTAGGTTAGGTTATATTACGTTATTGATGTATATAAAAGTCCCTCGGAGACGTAGAGGCCAACTCAACAGGAATGTTGTCAAATACTAGCGCCGAGAGGTTAGGTTGGGTTATATAAGGTTATATTACGTTATTGATGGATATGAAGGTCTCATGGAGACGTAGAGGCCAACTCGCCAGGAATGTTGTCAAATAATAGCGCCGAAAGGTTAGGTTGGGTTAGGTCAGGTTATATTACGTTATTGATGGATATGAATGTCCCACGGAGACGTAGAGGCCAACAAGCCAGGAATGTGGTCAAATAATAGCGCCGAAAGATTAGGTTGGGTTAGGTTAGGTTATATTACGTTTTTGATGTATATGAAGGCCCCACGGAGACGTAGAGGCCAACAAGCCAGGAATGTTGTCAAATAATAGCGCCGAAAGGTTAGGTTGGATTAGGTTAGGTTATATTACGTTATTGATGTATATAAAAGTCCCACGGAGACGTAGAGGCCAACTCGCCAGTAATGTTGTCAAATAATAGCGCCGAAAGGTTAGGTTGGGTTAGGTTAGGTTATATTACGTTATTGATGTATATAAAAGTCCCTCGGAGACGTAGAGGCCAACTCAACAGGAATGTTGTCAAATACTAGCGCCGAGAGGTTAGGTTGGGTTATATAAGGTTATATTACGTTATTGATGGATATGAAGGTCTCATGGAGACGTAGAAGCCAACTCGCCAGGAATGTTGTCAAATATTAGTGTCGAGATCTTAGGTTGGGTTAGGTTAGGTTATATTACGCTATTGATGTATATAAAAGTCCCACGGAGACGTAGAGGCCAACAAGCCAGGAATGTTGTCAAATAATAGCTCCGAAAGGTTAGGTTGGATTAGGTTAGGTTATATTACGTTATTGATGTATATAAAAGTCCCACGGATACGTAAAGGCCAACTCGCCAGGAATGTTGTCAAATAATAGCGCCGAGAGGTTAGGTTGGGTTATATAAGGTTATATTACGCTATTGATGTATAAAAAAGTCCCACGGAGACGTAGAGGCCAATTCGCCAGGAATGTTGTCAACTATTACCGCCGAGATGTTAGGTTGGGTTAGGTTAGGTTATATTACGTAATTGATGTATATAAAGGTCGCACGGAAACGTAGAGGCCAACAAGCCAGGAATGTGGTTAAGCATTACCTCGGAGACGTTACTTGGGTTCGGTTAGGTTATATTACGTTATTGATGTATATAAAAGCCCCACGGAAACGTAGAGGCCAACTCGCCAGGAATGTTGTCAAATGTTAGTGCCGAGAGGTTGGGTTGTGTTAGGTTAGGTTATATTACGTTATTGATGTATATAAGGCCCTACGGAGACGTAGAGACCAACTCGCCAGGAATGTTGTCAAATATTACCGCCGAGGTGTTAGGTTGGGTTAGGTTAGGTTATATTACGCTATTGACATATATAAAATTCACACGGAGACGTAGAGTCCAACTCGCCAGGAATGTTGTCAAATATTAGTACCGAGATGTTAGGTTGTGTTAGGTTAGGTTATATTACGCTATTGATGTATATAAAAGTCCCACGGAGACATAGAGGCCAACTCGACAGGAATGTTGTCAAATAATATCTCCGAGATCTTAGGTTGGGTTAGGATAGGTTATATTACGCTATTGATGTATATAAATGTCCCACGGAGACGTAGAGGCCAACAAGCCAGGAATGTTGTCAAATATTAGTGTCGAGATCTTAGGTTGGGTTAGGTTAGGTTATATTACGCTATTGATGTATATAAAAGTCCCACGGAGACGTAGAGGCCAACAAGCCAGGAATGTTGTCAAATAATAGCTCCGAAAGGTTAGGTTGGATTAGGTTAGGTTATATTACGTTATTGATGTATATAAAAGTCCCACGGATACGTAAAGGCCAACTCGCCAGTAATGTTGTCAAATAATAGCGCCGAAAGGTTAGGTTGGGTTAGGTTAGGTTATATTACGTTATTGATGTATATAAAAGTCCCTCGGAGACGTAGAGGCCAACTCGCCAGGAATGTTGTCAAATAATAGCGCCGAAAGGTTAGGTTGGGTTAAGTTAGGTTATATTACGTTATTGATGGATATGAAGGTCTCACGGAGACGTAAACGCCAACTCGCCAGGAATGTTGTCAAATATTAGCGCCGAGATGTTAGGTTGGGTTAGGTTAGGTTATATTACGTTATTGATGTATATAAAGATCTCACGGAACCGTAGAGGCCAACAAGCCAGGAATGTGGTTAAACATTACCTCCGAGACGTTACTTTGGGTTAGGTTAGGTTATATTACGTTATTGATGTATATAAAAGCCCCACGGAAATGTAGAGGCCAACTCGCCAGGAATGTTGTCATATATTAGTGCCGAGAGGTTGGGTTGTGTTAGGTTAGGTTATATTACGTTATTGATGTATATAAGGCCCTGCGGAGACGTAGAGGCCAACTCGCCAGGAATGTTGTCAAATATTACCGCCGAGGTGTTAGGTTGGGTTAGGTTAGGTTATATTACGCTATTGATATATATAAAATTCCCACGGAGACGTAGAGTCCAACTCGCCAGGAATGTTGTCAAATATTAGTACCGAGATGTTAGGTTGTGTTAGGTTAGGTTATATTACGCTATTGATGTTAATAAAAGTCCCACGGAGACGTAGAGGCCAACAAGCCAGGAATGTGGTCAAATAATAGCGCCGAAATGTTAGGTTGGGTTAGGTTAGGTTATATTACGTTATTGATGTATAGGAAGGTCCCACGGAGACGTAGAGGCCAACTAGCCAGGAATGTTGTCAAATAATAGCGCCGAAAGGTTAGGTTGGGTTAGGTTAGGTTATATTACGCTACTGATGTATATAAAAGTCCCACGGAGACGTAGAGGCCAACTCGCCAGGAATGTTGTCAAATATTAGTACCGAGATGTTAGGTTGTGTTAGGTTAGGTTATATTACGCTATTGATGTATATAAAAGTCCCACGGAGACGTAGAGGCCAACTCGCCAGGAATGTTGTCAAATAATAGCGCCGAAAGGTTAGGTTGGGTTAGGTCAGGTTATATTACGTTATTGATGGATATGAATGTCCCACGGAGACGTAGAGGCTAACAAGCCAGGAATGTGGTCAAATAATAGCGCCGAAAGATTAGGTTGGGTTAGGTTAGGTTATATTACGTTATTGATGTATATGAAGGTCCCACGGAGACGTAGAGGCCAACTCGCCAGGAATGTTGTCAACTATTACCGCCGAGATGTTAGGTTGGGTTAGGTTAGGTTATATTACGTTATTGATGTATATAAAGGTCTCACGGAAACGTAGAGGCCAACAAGCCAGGAATGTGGTTAAACATTACCTCCGAGACGTTACTTCGGGTTAGGTTAGGTTATATTACGTTATTGATGTATATAAAAGCCCCACGGAAACGTAGAGGCCAACTCGCCAGGAATGTTGTCAAATATTAGTGCCGAGAGGTTGGGTTGTGCTAGGTTAGGTTATATTATGTTATTGATATATATAAGGCCATACGGAGACGTAGAGGCCAACTCGCCAGGAATGTTGTCAAATATTACCGCCGAGGTGTTAGGTTGGGTTAGGTTAGGTTCTATTACGCTATTGATATATATAAAATTCCCACGGAGACGTAGAGGCCAACTCGCCAGGAATGTTGTCAAATAATAGCGCCGAAACGTTAGGTTGGATTAGGTTAGGTTATATTACGTTATTGATGTATATAAAAGTCCCACGGAGACGTAGAGGCCAACTCGCCAGGAATGTTGTCAAATATTACCGCCGAGATGTTAGGTTGGGTTAGGTTAGGTTATATTACGTTTTTGATGTGTATGAAGGCCCCACGGAGACGTAGAGGCCAACTCGACAGGAATGTTGTCAAATATTAGCGCCGAGATCTTAGGTTGGGTTAGGTTAGGTTATATTACGCTACTGATGTATATAAAAGTCCCACGGAGACGTAGAGGCCAACTCGCCAGGAATGTTGTCAAATAATAGCGCCGAAAGGTTAGGTTGGGTTAGGTCAGGTTATATTACGTTATTGATGGATATGAATGTCCCACGGAGACGTAGAGGCCAACAAGCCAGGAATGTGGTCAAATAATAGCGCCGAAAGATTAGGTTGGGTTAGGTTAGGTTATATTACGTTTTTGATGTATATGAAGGCCCCACGGAGACGTAGAGGCCAACAAGCCAGGAATGTTGTCAAATAATAGCGCCGAAAGGTTAGGTTGGATTAGGTTAGGTTATATTACGTTATTGATGTATATAAAAGGCCCACGGAGACGTAGAGGCCAACTCGCCAGTAATGTTGTCAAATAATAGCGCCGAAAGGTTAGGTTGGGTTAGGTTAGGTTATATTACGTTATTGATGTATATAAAAGTCCCTCGGAGACGTAGAGGCCAACTCAACAGGAATGTTGTCAAATACTAGCGCCGAGAGGTTAGGTTGGGTTATATAAGGTTATATTACGTTATTGATGGATATGAAGGTCTCATGGAGACGTAGAGGCCAACTCGCCAGGAATGTTGTCAAATATTAGTGTCGAGATCTTAGGTTGGGTTAGGTTAGGTTATATTACGCTATTGATGTATATAAAAGTCCCACGGAGACGTAGAGGCCAACAAGCCAGGAATGTTGTCAAATAATAGCTCCGAAAGGTTAGGTTGGATTAGGTTAGGTTATATTACGTTATTGATGTATATAAAAGTCCCACGGATACGTAAAGGCCAACTCGCCAGGAATGTTGTCAAATAATAGCGCCGAGAGGTTAGGTTGGGTTATATAAGGTTATATTACGCTATTGATGTATAAAAAAGTCCCACGGGGACGTAGAGGCCAATTCGCCAGGAATGTTGTCAACTATTACCGCCGAGATGTTAGGTTGGGTTAGGTTAGGTTATATTACGTAATTGATGTATATAAAGGTCGCACGGAAACGTAGAGGCCAACAAGCCAGGAATGTGGTTAAACATTACCTCGGAGACGTTACTTGGGTTCGGTTAGGTTATATTACGTTATTGATGTATATAAAAGCCCCACGGAAACGTAGAGGCCAACTCGCCAGGAATGTTGTCAAATGTTAGTGCCGAGAGGTTGGGTTGTGTTAGGTTAGGTTATATTACGTTATTGATGTATATAAGGCCCTACGGAGACGTAGAGTCCAACTCGCCAGGAATGTTGTCAAATATTACCGCCGAGGTGTTAGGTTGGGTTAGGTTAGGTTATATTACGCTATTGACATATATAAAATTCACACGGAGACGTAGAGTCCAACTCGCCAGGAATGTTGTCAAATATTAGTACCGAGATGTTAGGTTGTGTTAGGTTAGGTTATATTACGCTATTGATGTATATAAAAGTCCCACGGAGACATAGAGGCCAACTCGACAGGAATGTTGTCAAATAATATCTCCGAGATCTTAGGTTGGGTTAGGATAGGTTATATTACGCTATTGATGTATATAAATGTCCCACGGAGACGTAGAGGCCAACAAGCCAGGAATGTTGTCAAATATTAGTGTCGAGATCTTAGGTTGGGTTAGGTTAGGTTATATTACGCTATTGATGTATATAAAAGTCCCACGGAGACGTAGAGGCCAACAAGCCAGGAATGTTGTCAAATAATAGCTCCGAAAGGTTAGGTTGGATTAGGTTAGGTTATATTACGTTATTGATGTATATAAAAGTCCCACGGATACGTAAAGGCCAACTCGCCAGTAATGTTGTCAAATAATAGCGCCGAAAGGTTAGGTTGGGTTAGGTTAGGTTATATTACGTTATTGATGTATATAAAAGTCCCTCGGAGACGTAGAGGCCAACTCGCCAGGAATGTTGTCAAATAATAGCGCCGAAAGGTTAGGTTGGGTTAAGTTAGGTTATATTACGTTATTGATGGATATGAAGGTCTCACGGAGACGTAAACGCCAACTCGCCAGGAATGTTGTCAAATATTAGCGCCGAGATGTTAGGTTGGGTTAGGTTAGGTTATATTACGTTATTGATGTATATAAAGATCTCACGGAACCGTAGAGGCCAACAAGCCAGGAATGTGGTTAAACATTACCTCCGAGACGTTACTTTGGGTTAGGTTAGGTTATATTACGTTATTGATGTATATAAAAGCCCCACGGAAATGTAGAGGCCAACTCGCCAGGAATGTTGTCAAATATTAGTGCCGAGAGGTTGGGTTGTGTTAGGTTAGGTTATATTACGTTATTGATGTATATAAGGCCCTGCGGAGACGTAGAGGCCAACTCGCCAGGAATGTTGTCAAATATTACCGCCGAGGTGTTAGGTTGGGTTAGGTTAGGTTATATTACGCTATTGATATATATAAAATTCCCACGGAGACGTAGAGTCCAACTCGCCAGGAATGTTGTCAAATATTAGTACCGAGATGTTAGGTTGTGTTAGGTTAGGTTATATTACGCTATTGATGTTAATAAAAGTCCCACGGAGACGTAGAGGCCAACAAGCCAGGAATGTGGTCAAATAATAGCGCCGAAATGTTAGGTTGGGTTAGGTTAGGTTATATTACGTTATTGATGTATAGGAAGGTCCCACGGAGACGTAGAGGCCAACTAGCCAGGAATGTTGTCAAATAATAGCGCCGAAAGGTTAGGTTGGGTTAGGTTAGGTTATATTACGCTACTGATGTATATAAAAGTCCCACGGAGACGTAGAGGCCAACTCGCCAGGAATGTTGTCAAATAATAGCGCCGAAAGGTTAGGTTGTGTTAGGTCAGGTTATATTACGTTATTGATGGATATGAATGTCCCACGGAGACGTAGAGGCCAACAAGCCAGGAATGTGGTCAAATAATAGCGCCGAAAGATTAGGTTGGGTTAGGTTAGGTTATATTACGTTATTGATGTATATGAAGGTCCCACGGAGACGTAGAGGCCAACTCGCCAGGAATGTTGTCAAATATTACCGCCGAGATGTTAGGTTGGGTTAGGTTAGGTTATATTACGTTATTGATGTATATAAAAGCCCCACGGAAACGTAGAGGCCAACTCGCCAGGAATGTTGTCAAATATTAGCGCCGAGACTTTGGGTTGTGTTAGGTTATGTTATATTATGTTTTTGATGTATATGAAGGCCCCACGGAGACGTAGAGGCCAACAAGCCAGGAATGTTGTCAAATAATAGCGCCGAAAGGTTAGGTTGGGTTAGGTTAGGTTATATTACGTTGAGTCTCGTTCGAGCAGCCGTAGAGAGCGGACGTGTTTCGGTGCGCTCCGCTACCTGAGTTGTACGACGCGACTTTTTAGGCGATAAAGGATATATACTTCGGTTTATATCCTTCCGAGGAGGATTGTGAAAACTTCTAGTGTAAGAACTAGAAGCTAGTAGCAAGAATAACGCGATAGAAAGGAATATACGCTCTGCGTGTCCTTTGTTCGCTTTCGGTGACGTGGCGTCGACAATTGAGTCGGCGTTTTCGGCAGAAAAGGAGTTGGAAAGTGGTCTGGATCACTTCCCTGAGAGTCAGTGTCACGTGCGGCACAACCAGTGCGCAGTTTGTGCAGTGGAAAGTGCCAAAAGTGTGCGAAAACAAGTGGAAATCGGCGGAAAGGAACAGGGCGTCACCGCCGCCATATTGCCGCGCAGCCGTGGCACGTACGCGTTCCACCGCGATTAGGGCGTTCTTTCCGGCGATTGCGGCTTGTTTGCGAACTTAAAGTGCTCTTTGCGGCAAAAGTGACTGTGAGGTGGCTCCCGTGGTTGCGGGCACAGGAGAAAAAGGTGCGATAATACGTGGAAAAGCATCGGGAGAAAACGAGGCGTCGCCGCCGCCATCTTGACAGTCAGGCGTGGCACGTACGCCGCGTCGAGACGGCAGTCGCGAAACAAGGGCTTCTCCCGGCCTTTTCGACGTGTTCCCGCACTTTCAACGCTTCCGGTCGTTAAGCACGATTGTAGAAACACTGATTTTCGATAACATTAGTGCAAAAAACGGTGTAAAAGTGCGACGCGGGATCTCGGCGAGAAAGAGGCTACCAGCCGTAATCAATCTCGGATTATTCCAGGAGATTGCGACAAAGAAGACAAAAAAGGTAAGTGCTAGAGACTCTTAAAGCGCGAATCTTGAACTCTGGCGTCGCTCCGTGAACTGTTCGCGGAAATCGAAGCGAACGCAAGAGCGAGTGAGAGGACGAATAGAGAGACAAAGAGAGAGTGACGGTTGAACTGTGTGCGGGACAGAGACAGACAACCGGTCTGCGCTGAACGTGGGAAGTGCGAACGTTCCCACACGGCGGAACAAGTGAGGTGCGCGGTGTGATTTTCTCCACGGAGGAGAATAACGTTTGCGCGACCGACTCGTCGGCAAATTAATTATCGTGCGAAGCCCTGCTTGGGTAACCAAGCATGGCGACGCGCGATTACGCGACCGTGGCGAGTGGGGGAGAGGGGGCCGGCCCGAGTGGCCTTATCAGTTGCAGAACCGGCGGCAGCAGCAAGTCGGAGAGGACGGAAGGCAGGATGCTGCGGGAACCAGAGAGGAGAATTCCACGCACGCGCAGGAGCGTGAAGAGGTCAAAGGCGGAGACGTCCGAATACGATTCGGACACGTCACTCGCTTCGTTGCTCTCGACGACGCCGTCCGAGTCAACGAAGCATCTGAAGAAGAGGGGACGCCCCCCCACAACGGAGGAATACATAAAATTGGCGGACGCCAAACTGCTAGCCGATAAACCTGCCGAGAAGGATGCAGAGGACGCTCTAGAGCGAGAGCTCCTCTACGGTGATTGCATGCCGCCGCCACCAGCAAGGACGTCAAATCCTATTCCGGACCAGGAAGTTTTTGACGAAGAGGCCAGGAAAATGCCGATAGAGGATCTGGCAGCCTGGGCTCTGGAATCGGCGGCCAAAATTGAATATGCCGCTGCGAAGTCGTCGCAGCTGAAGGGCACAATTAAACGGTCGATGCGCGTCAGCGTTCGAATCCTGCGAGCGGCGACTACGGAAGCTGAACAACGCGCCAGCCGCGCCATCGCCGGAACAGCAGGAGATCAGGAATTCAGCCTTATTAAAGCTAAGGCTGAAAAACTGGAGAAGGAGAATGCCCTTCTCAAGGAGAGGCTGACCGCCCTCGAAAATACGGCAAACAGCCAATTATCGCCGGCGATCAAAAGCATGGAGATCGCCGAGCGTAGTGATAAAAGAACACGACGGCAATCGCTGACTACGAAGCAGCAGGAAGCCAGCATCCCCGACACCGGTCTCGTACTGCTAATGGAGCAGATTGGGGCCGTTGTCAACGAACGGCTTACACAATTTTGGGAGAAGGCGGAGAAGCGCTTCGCTCCGAAGGAGGATCGTCCGCGGTCGGAGGCACGAAATGTTGCGCGACGCGAAGAACCCGCGAAAGAGGGAACAAGCGCCGCAATCATAAAGAAGGAGAAGTCCGCTGGGAAGAGAGAGGCAATGCCCCTTCCACCGGTCAAAAAATCCGCGAAAGCGGAAACAAAGAAATCACCCATCCAGAAGAGGATGGAAGAGATTCAAAAGGAGCAGGTTCGGAAGGAGAGCGAAGGGAAGTGTCCAGCAGCGAGCGCACCTGCTCCGCAGAACAAGAAGGAGACGGAGACGCCGTGGACGAAAGTCCTCGGCAGAAAGTCGAAAAAGGAAACGACGGCCACCGTAAACAAGACCGTGAGGGCAGGCAAGAAGGTAGCAGCTGCGAAGTCGATGCCAAAAGAAAAGCCGATAGTGATGAAAACCCCGAGCACGGCCGCTGTAGTAATCACTATAGAGGAGGGCAGTAAATCGACATACGCCGAGCTTATGACAACGGCGCGGCAGAAGATCAAACTGTCGGACCTGGGAATCGGTGAGGTCAAACCCAGGAAAGCGCTGACCGGAGCGCTTATTCTCGAAATAAGCGGCGAAGGTAAAGAAGAGAAGGCGAACGCGCTCGCCAACAAGTTAACCGGGCTATTCGCGATCACGAGGGGTGTAAAAATCACGCGCCCCTGCAAGAGAGCGGCCCTGAGGGTCTTCAGGATGGAAGACTCGATCACGGTCGGTGAGGTCGTCGAAGCAGTCGCCGCACAAGGCAGCTGCACCGCCGACGAGATAAAAACCGGTCCCAGGAGGACGGCGTATAACGGCATGGGCACGATGCTTATGCAATGCCCGGTCGCCGCCGCAAAGAAGGTTACCGAAAACGGTAAAGTAAAGGTCGGATGGACGTCCGTCCGCGTTGAACCCATCGAAGCACGACAACTTACCTGCTTCAAATGTTGGGAAATCGGGCACGTAATCGCGAAATGCTCCGCGACCGTGGACCGAACGGAGGCGTGTTACCGGTGCGGTGAGAAGGGACACCGCGCTGCGGAATGCAATGAGAAGGCACCGACGTGCCCGGTATGCAAGTCGGCGAACCGCCCGCATGGACACAGAGCAGGTAGCAAAGCCTGCACTGTCCCGCCGCCGGCAAAAAAAGGACAGAAGAACGCTACTCAATCGAGCGCTAAATCCTCAGGTAAGGATAAGAAACCTGAGGAAAAGAAGGAAAAAGCTGCAGCAGCAGCCAAACACAACCACGAAGAGGAGAAGGAGCGCGAAACTCTGAAGGCGAGCACCAGCCGCGAGGAGGCGATGGATCTGGCGTAACTTTCAATATGAAATGCCAGATCCTGCAAACTAATTTAAATCACGCCGCGAGAGCACAAGATCTTATGCTCGAAAGCCTGCAAAGCGGCGTGGTTGAATTAGTGGTTGCCGCGGAGCCGTATTTAATCCACGACAAGCCGTCATGGATAGCAAACAGGGAGAAGACGGTTGCAATAATTCAGGCGACGCCGACACGCATCCGACCGATCACAGCCATCGCGCAAGGGCGTGGTTACGTCGCAGTATCGTGGTCGGATTGCGTCGTCATTGGAATATACGCGCCGCCGAGTTGGTCGTTGCAAGATTTCGATCAGCTCCTGGACGAAGTGGAGGGTGTAGTGCGAAATCACGCCTCGCAACCGACATTCGTACTGGGAGATTTCAACGCGCACGCGACTATGTGGCGCTCTTCCAGAACGACTCAGCGTGGACACTCGACGATGGACTGGGCAGCATCCGCGAATCTCAGACTGTTGAATCAAGGATCTGCCAGTACGTGCGTGCGTCCACAGGGCGAGAGCAAGGTCGACCTCTCGTTCGCGAACGACGCAGCATCTCGAAGAGTCACGAGCTGGAAAGTGGATCCGATCGAAACTTTATCTGATCACTTATATATAAGGATCGACATATCCACGGTACAAGGAAGAAGGGCAGCGGACCAGAAGCAAAATAGATGGTCGTTGCGAAAAATCGACGAAGATATGTTTATGGCGGCAACCCTCGCCGCTACCTGGCCGAGCGAACCGACCGAAGCGGCCGTAGTCGAGCGAGAAGCAGAATGGTTTACGAGGACGTTGACATCGGTGTGCAACGCAAGCATGCCGAAAATAAGGTCGAACCCCACTCGTAAACCCGTATATTGGTGGAGGAACGAGATCGCTCTTCTCCGTGCGGAGAGCACAAACGCACGGAGGCAATATACGAGATACCGGAAACGGAGGAATCCCGATTCGGTGAGGAAAGCGCAGCTCTATGAAGTTTACAAGGAGAAGAAAATAGAGCTGCAGGCGGCCATAAAGACATCAAAGGCACGAGCATGGGACGGGCTGCTGGAAACACTGCGCGAGGATCCGTGGGGGCGGCCGTACAAGATAGTAATGAATAAATTACGACCGTGGGCGCCCCCGTTAACGGAGACGATGGAGACGCCGTTATTGAAGCGAATTGTCGACACGCTCTTCCCACCGGAAGAGGCTACGCCGGCGAGCAACTCGCAAATTTCAGCACACATCGACCCGATCATCTGGTCGCTGGACAACGACGTCACCGAGGAGGAAATGGCTCGCGCCATAAAGCGCATGACAAAGAAGAACACCGCGCCCGGACCGGACGGAATTCCCGGCCGTGCCTGGTCGATGGCACTCAGTGTCCTGAATTCAAGATTGCGGAAGTTATTTACAGCATGCTTGAAGACGGGTACGTTTCCAGCAAGATGGAAAACCGGCAGATTAGTGTTGCTCCGAAAGCCGGGAAAATCGGAGGATTCACCGGCAGCGTACAGGCCGATAGTTTTGCTCGACGAGGTCGGAAAATTATTTGAAAGGATAATCCACAACCGCCTCGTCGAGCACCTGTCGCGAACCGGGCCGAACTTAGCCGAGAACCAATTCGGCTTCCGAGAAGGACGATCGACGATTGACGCGATTCGACAAGTGAAAAGTTTCGCCGAAAACGCGATCGCCGCCGGGGGAGTCGTAATCGCGATATCTTTAGATATTAAGAATGCGTTCAACTCCCTCGAATGGAGTACGATACGTAGAGCGCTTGAAAAGCACGGGTTTCCGCGATACCTGCGAAGGGTCGTGGAAAATTACCTGAGCGACCGCGCGGTTCTCTACGATAGCCGGCATGGAATCGAGAAAAAGAAGATTGATCGCGGCGTTCCCCAGGGATCGGTCCTCGGACCGCTTCTCTGGAATCTCGGGTACGACGCGGTCCTGAAGCTGCCAATGCCGTCCGGCGTGCATCTCACGTGCTACGCGGATGACACGATGGTGTTGGCAGTCGACACGTGCCGGCAACGCGCAATCTGCCGGGCCGAAGTGGCAGTTGCGGTCGTGGCTAATACGATCAAGAAGATGGGGCTCCAGATGGCACCGGAGAAATCTGAAATCCTGTGCTTCAAGGGACGAAGAAGAGACCCGCGAGGAGGAAACGAAGTGGTCAACATCGGACCATCCAAAGTTACAGTGGGGAGCGAGATGAAGTATCTCGGACTGCTCCTCGACGATAAATGGAACTTTGGTCTCCACTTCGCTCGTCAGGCCGTTCGACTGGATGCTGCGGCAAATTATCTAAGCCGCATCATGCCAAATCTGCACGGACCGGACGAGAAAGTAAGGAAAGTCTATGCTGGGGTGATAAAAAGCATTGCGCTTTACGGAGCCCCGGTATGGAGCGACGCGCTTAACAAAGGAGGCAGAAAGCTGCAGCTGCTGCGAAGCGCGTGGCGAAGAATAGCCATTCGGGTCATAAGAGGATATCGCACGATTTCCTACGACGCGGCAACAATGCTGGCGGGTCTCGCACCCCTGGAATACCTGGCGCAGGAAGACCTCATAGTGTACGAAACCCTTCGCACAACGCGCCAGGTAGAAGAAGAAGGTGCACCTGCTCCGACAAGGGACGAGATTAGAAGAGAAGCGAGACGCTTCACTTTCTCTAAATGGAAGGAGAAACTCGCACCTGCGACCAATCACAGGATCGTGGGAGCGATTCTACCCATCTTGGAAAACTGGGTAGAAAACAGGAGAGGGCAGCTCACCTTCAGAGTGACGCAGGTGCTGACTGGACATGGATGCTTCGGTCAGTACCTCTGCAAGATCGGAAAAGAGGCCACGGCTGAATGTCACCATTGCGGAGACGGAGACGACTCTGCGCAGCACACGTTGGAACGCTGTCCAGCGTGGCAAACGCTGCGCCACGCTCTCGTGGCAGAGATCGGACGGGATCTCTCGCCGACCAGCATCCTGCCGAAGATGCTGGAAGGGGAGAGATGCTGGCGAGCCGTTACCTTGTTTTGCGACAAAGTGATGGCTGCGAAGGAAGCCGCCGAGCGCGAAAGGGAGCGCACGCTCTCTGCTCGACGAGTCTTATGTGGTCGGCGTCGTAGACGTTTGCCACGTTCCACTCCAAGGTAGGGGACTCTCGTCCGTCAGGGCGCGAGAGTCGCTCCAAAGTACCCACCGGGGAGCGGAGCTTCGCCGCCGCCGTCCATCTCAAACGCCGCAAGCGGGAGAAGAGGAAGACGACTTCGAAGATTGAAGACAGGCGCAAGAAATTCGACAAAGAGGTACGCGTGAGGAATGCATGCATTCGCACACAAGCGTAATAGAAAAGATTGCGCAAAGAAAAAGTAAATAAGAAAAAACAGAAAGAGCAGCCGAGCGCCGGCTAGACAGGATTTGGGTCAAGTCTATCCGGCACGCGCTCGACCGAGGAGAGGCAAACGACTGTGGTGGTTGCAGTCGTTGCCAATCTAAAGTATGAACTCGCACGCCAGCTATGAACAGAGAGTTCAAAGAACTCAGACACGAGGCGGGATGCTGGACGCGTTCGAAAGAGTTCCCGGCTACCCGCTACAAGTGTAGGAAGACCACCGCAGGGTTTTAGTCGGTAAGAGTCCGACATAACCGCGGATTTCCCAAAAAATCCACGGTATCCATGAGGATTTCCCTGCGAAAAAAAAAAAAAAAAAAAAAAAAAAAAAAAAAAAAGGTTATATTACGTTATTGATGTATATAAAAGTCCCACGGACACGTAGAGGCCAACTCGCCAGGAATGTTGTCAAATAATAGCGCCGAGAGGTTAGGTTGGTTTATATAATGTTATATTACGTTATTGATGGATATGAAAGTCTCACGGAGACGTAGAGGCCAATTCGCCAGGAATGTTGTCAACTATTACCGCCGAGATGTTAGGTTGGGTTAGGTTAGGTTATATTACGTTATTGATGTATATAAAGGTCTCACGGAAACGTAGAGGCCAACAAGCCAGGAATGTGGTTAAACATTACCTCCGAGACGTTACTTCGGGTTAGGTTAGGTTATATTACGTTATTGATGTATATAAAAGCCCCACGGAAACGTAGAGGCCAACTCGCCAGGAATGTTGTCAAATATTAGTGCCGAGAGGTTGGGTTGTGCTAGGTTAGGTTATATTATGTTATTGATATATATAAGGCCCTACGGAGACGTAGAGGCCAACTCGCCAGGAATGTTGTCAAATATTACCGCCGAGGTGTTAGGTTGGGTTAGGTCAGGTTATATTACGTTATTGATGGATATGAATGTCCCACGGAGACGTAGAGGCCAACAAGCCAGGAATGTGGTCAAATAATAGCGCCGAAAGATTAGGTTGGGTTAGGTTAGGTTATATTACGTTATTGATGTATATGAAGGCCCCACGGAGACGCAGAGGCCAACTCGCCAGGAATGTTGTCAAATATTACCGCCGAGATGTTAGGTTGGGTTACGTTAGGTTATATTACGTTATTGATGTATATAAAAGCCCCACGGAAACGTAGAGGCCAACTCGCCAGGAATGTTGTCAAATATTAGCGCCGAGACTTTGGGTTGTGTTAGGTTATGTTATATTATGTTTTTGATGTATATGAAGGCCCCACGGAGACGTAGAGGCCAACAAGCCAGGAATGTTGTCAAATAATAGCGCCGAAAGGTTAGGTTGGGTTAGGTTAGGTTATATTACGTTATTGATGTATATAAAAGTCCCACGGACACGTAGAGGCCAACTCGCCAGGAATGTTGTCAAATAATAGCGCCGAGAGGTTAGGTTGGTTTATATAATGTTATATTACGTTATTGATGGATATGAAAGTCTCACGGAGACGTAGAGGCCAATTCGCCAGGAATGTTGTCAACTATTACCGCCGAGATGTTAGGTTGGGTTAGGTTAGGTTATATTACGTTATTGATGTATATAAAGGTCTCACGGAAACGTAGAGGCCAACAAGCCAGGAATGTGGTTAAACATTACCTCCGAGACGTTACTTCGGGTTAGGTTAGGTTATATTACGTTATTGATGTATATAAAAGCCCCACGGAAACGTAGAGGCCAACTCGCCAGGAATGTTGTCAAATATTAGTGCCGAGAGGTTGGGTTGTGCTAGGTTAGGTTATATTATGTTATTGATATATATAAGGCCCTACGGAGACGTAGAGGCCAACTCGCCAGGAATGTTGTCAAATATTACCGCCGAGGTGTTAGGTTGGGTTAGGTTAGGTTATATTACGCTACTGATGTATATAAAAGTCCCACGGAGACGTAGAGGCCAACTCGCCAGGAATGTTGTCAAATAATAGCGCCGAAAGGTTAGGTTGGGTTAGGTCAGGTTATATTACGTTATTGATGGATATGAATGTCCCACGGAGACGTAGAGGCCAACAAGCCAGGAATGTGGTCAAATAATAGCGCCGAAAGATTAGGTTGGGTTAGGTTAGGTTATATTACGTTTTTGATGTATATGAAGGCCCCACGGAGACGTAGAGGCCAACAAGCCAGGAATGTTGTCAAATAATAGCGCCGAAAGGTTAGGTTGGATTAGGTTAGGTTATATTACGTTATTGATGTATATAGAAGTCCCACGGATACGTAGAGGCCAACTCGCCAGGAATGTTGTCAAATAATAGCGCTGAGACGTTACTTTGGGTTAGGTTAGGTTATATTACGTTATTGATGTATATAAAAGTCCCACGGAGGCGTAGAGGCCAACTCGCCAGGAATGTTGTCAAATAATAGCGCCGAAAGGTTAGGTTGGGTTAAGTTAGGTTATATTACGTTATTGATGGATATGAAGGTCTCACGGAGACGTAGAGGCCAACTCGCCAGGAATGTTGTCAAATATTAGCGCCGAAAGGTTAGGTTGGGTTAGGTTAGGTTATATTACGTTATTGATGTATATAAAAGTCCCACGGACACGTAGAGGCCAACTCGCCAGGAATGTTGTCAAATAATAGCGCCGAAAGGTTAGGTTGGGTTAAGTTAGGTTATATTACGTTATTGATTGATATGAATGTCCCACGGAGACGTAGACGCCAACAAGCCAGCAATGTTGTCAAATATTACACTCGAGATGCTACGTTGGGTTAGGTTAGGTTATATTACGTTATTGATGTATATAAAAGCCCCACGGAAACGTAGAGGCCAACTCGCCAGGAATGTTGTCAAATATTAGTGCCGAGAGGTTGGGTTGTGCTAGGTTAGGTTATATTATGTTATTGATATATATAAGGCCCTACGGAGACGTAGAGGCCAACTCGCCAGGAATGTTGTCAAATATTACCGCCGAGGTGTTAGGTTGGGTTAGGTCAGGTTATATTACGTTATTGATGGATATGAATGTCCCACGGAGACGTAGAGGCCAACAAGCCAGGAATGTGGTCAAATAATAGCGCCGAAAGATTAGGTTGGGTTAGGTTAGGTTATATTACGTTATTGATGTATATGAAGGTCCCACGGAGACGCAGAGGCCAACTCGCCAGGAATGTTGTCAAATATTACCGCCGAGATGTTAGGTTGGGTTACGTTAGGTTATATTACGTTATTGATGTATATAAAAGCCCCACGGAAACGTAGAGGCCAACTCGCCAGGAATGTTGTCAAATATTAGCGCCGAGACTTTGGGTTGTGTTAGGTTATGTTATATTATGTTTTTGATGTATATGAAGGCCCCACGGAGACGTAGAGGCCAACAAGCCAGGAATGTTGTCAAATAATAGCGCCGAAAGGTTAGGTTGGGTTAGGTTAGGTTATATTACGTTATTGATGTATATAAAAGTCCCACGGACACGTAGAGGCCAACTCGCCAGGAATGTTGTCAAATAATAGCGCCGAGAGGTTAGGTTGGTTTATATAATGTTATATTACGTTATTGATGGATATGAAAGTCTCACGGAGACGTAGAGGCCAATTCGCCAGGAATGTTGTCAACTATTACCGCCGAGATGTTAGGTTGGGTTAGGTTAGGTTATATTACGTTATTGATGTATATAAAGGTCTCACGGAAACGTAGAGGCCAACAAGCCAGGAATGTGGTTAAACATTACCTCCGAGACGTTACTTCGGGTTAGGTTAGGTTATATTACGTTATTGATGTATATAAAAGCCCCACGGAAACGTAGAGGCCAACTCGCCAGGAATGTTGTCAAATATTAGTGCCGAGAGGTTGGGTTGTGCTAGGTTAGGTTATATTATGTTATTGATATATATAAGGCCCTACGGAGACGTAGAGGCCAACTCGCCAGGAATGTTGTCAAATATTACCGCCGAGGTGTTAGGTTGGGTTAGGTTAGGTTATATTACGCTACTGATGTATATAAAAGTCCCACGGAGACGTAGAGGCCAACTCGCCAGGAATGTTGTCAAATAATAGCGCCGGAAGGTTAGGTTGGGTTAGGTCAGGTTATATTACGTTATTGATGGATATGAATGTCCCACGGAGACGTAGAGGCCAACAAGCCAGGAATGTGGTCAAATAATAGCGCCGAAAGATTAGGTTGGGTTAGGTTAGGTTATATTACGTTTTTGATGTATATGAAGGCCCCACGGAGACGTAGAGGCCAACAAGCCAGGAATGTTGTCAAATAATAGCGCCGAAAGGTTAGGTTGGATTAGGTTAGGTTATATTACGTTATTGATGTATATAAAAGTCCCACGGATACGTAGAGGCCAACTCGCCAGGAATGTTGTCAAATAATAGCGCTGAGACGTTACTTTGGGTTAGGTTAGGTTATATTACGTTATTGATGTATATAAAAGTCCCACGGAGGCGTAGAGGCCAACTCGCCAGGAATGTTGTCAAATAATAGCGCCGAAAGGTTAGGTTGGGTTAAGTTAGGTTATATTACGTTATTGATGGATATGAAGGTCTCACGGAGACGTAGAGGCCAACTCGCCAGGAATGTTGTCAAATATTAGCGCCGAAAGGTTAGGTTGGGTTAGGTTAGGTTATATTACGTTATTGATGTATATAAAAGTCCCACGGACACGTAGAGGCCAACTCGCCAGGAATGTTGTCAAATAATAGCGCCGAAAGGTTAGGTTGGGTTAAGTTAGGTTATATTACGTTATTGATTGATATGAATGTCCCACGGAGACGTAGACGCCAACAAGCCAGCAATGTTGTCAAATATTACACTCGAGATGCTACGTTGGGTTAGGTTAGGTTATATTACGTTTTTGATGTATATGAAGGCCTCACGGAGACGTAGAAGCCAACTCGACAGGAATGTTGTCAAATATTAGTGCCGAGATCTTAGGTTGGGTTAGGTTAGGTTATATTACGTTATTGATGTATATAAAAGTCCCACGGATACGTAGAGGCCAACTCGCCAGGAATGTTGTCAAATAATAGCGCTGAGACGTTACTTTGGGTTAGGTTAGGTTATATTACGTTATTGATGTATATAAAAGCCCCACGGAAACGTAGAGGCCAACTCGCCAGGAATGTTGTCAAATATTAGTGCCGAGAGGTTGGGTTGTGTTAGGTTAGGTTATATTACGTTATTGATGTATATAAGGCCCTACGGAGACGTAGAGGCCAACTCGCCAGGAATGTTGTCAAATATTACCGCCGAGGTGTTAGGTTGGGTTAGGTTAGGTTATATTACGCTATTGATATATATAAAGTTCCCACGGAGACGTAGAGTCCAACTCGCCAGGAATGTTGTCAAATATTAGTACCGAGATGTTAGGTTGTGTTAGGTTAGGTTATATTACGCTATTGATGTATATAAAAGTCCCACGGAGACGTAGAGGCCAACTCGACAGGAATGTTGTCAAATATTAGTGCCGAGAGGTTGGGTTGTGTTAGGTTAGGTTATATTACGTTATTGATGTATATAAGGCCCTACGGAGACGTAGAGGCCAACTCGCCAGGAATGTTGTCAAATATTACCGCCGAGATGTTAGGTTGGGTTAGGTTAGGTTATATTACGTTATTGATGTATATAAAGATCTCACGGAAACGTAGAAGCCAACAAGCCAGGAATGTGGATAACATTACCTCCGAGACGTTACTTTGGGTTAGGTTAGGTTATATTACGTTATTGATGTATATAAAAGCCCCACGGAAACGTAGAGGCCAACTCGCCAGGAATGTTGTCAAATATTAGTGCCGAGACTTTGGGTTGTGTTAGGTTATGTTATATTACGTTATTGATGTATATAAAGGCCCCACGGAGACGTAGAGGCCAACTCGCCAGGAATGTTGTCAAATATTACCGCCGAGATGTTAGGTTGGGTTAGGATAGGTTATATTACGTTTTTGATGTATATGAAGGCCCCACGGAGACGTAGAGGCCAACAAGCCAGGAATGTTGTCAAATAATAGCGCCGAAAGGTTAGGTTGGATTAGGTTAGGTTATATTACGTTATTGATGTATATAAAAGTCCCACGGAGACGTAGAGGCCAACTCGCCAGGAATGTTGTCAAATAATAGCGCCGAAAGGTTAGGTTGGGTTAGGTCAGGTTATGTTACGTTATTGATGGATATGAATGTCCCACGGAGACGTAGAGGCCAACAAGCCAGGAATGTGGTCAAATAATAGCGCCGAAAGATTAGGTTGGGTTAGGTTAGGTTATATTACGTTATTGATGTATATGAAGGTCCCACGGAGACGTAGAGGCCAACTCGCCAGGAATGTTGTCAAATATTACCGCCGATATGTTAGGTTGGGTTAGGTTAGGTTATATTACGTTATTGATGTATATAAAAGCCCCACGGAAACGTAGAGGCCAACTCGCCAGGAATGTTGTCAAATATTAGCGCCGAGACTTTGGGTTGTGTTAGGTTATGTTATATTACGTTATTGATGTATATAAAGGCCCCACGGAGACGTAGAGGCCAACTCGCCAGGAATGTTGTCAAATATTACCGCCGAGATGATAGGTTGGGTTAGGTTAGGTTATATTACGTTATAGATGTATATAAAGGTCTCACGGAGACGTAGAGGCCAACAAGCCAGCAATGTGGTGAAATATTACCGCCGAGATGTTAGTTTGGGTTAGGTTATGTTATATTACGTTATTGATGTATATAAAGATCCCACGGAGACGTAGAGGCCAACTCGCCAGGAATGTTGTCAAATATTACCGCCGAGATGTTAGGTTGGGTTAGGTTAGGTTATATTACGTTTTTGATGTGTATGAAGGCCCCACGGAGACGTAGAGGCCAACTCGACAGGAATGTTGTCAAATATTAGCGCCGAGATCTTAGGTTGGGTTAGGTTAGGTTATATTACGCTACTGATGTATATAAAAGTCCCACGGAGACGTAGAGGCCAACTCGCCAGGAATGTTGTCAAATAATAGCGCCGAAAGGTTAGGTTGGGTTAGGTCAGGTTATATTACGTTATTGATGGATATGAATGTCCCACGGAGACGTAGAGGCCAACAAGCCAGGAATGTGGTCAAATAATAGCGCCGAAAGATTAGGTTGCGTTAGGTGGGGTTATATTACGTTATTGATGTATATGAAGGTCCCACGGATACGTAGAGGCCAACTCGCCAGGAATGTTGTCAAATATTACCGCCGAGATGTTAGGTTGGGTTAGGTTAGGTTATATTACGTTATTGATGTATATAAAGATCTCACGGAAACGTAGAAGCCAACAAGCCAGGAATGTGGTTAAACATTACCTCCGAGACGTTACTTTGGGTTAGGTTAGGTTATATTACGTTATTGATGTATATAAAAGCCCCACGGAAACGTAGAGGCCAACTCGCCAGGAATGTTGTCAAATATTAGTGCCGAGACTTTGGGTTGTGTTAGGTTATGTTATATTACGTTATTGATGTATATAAAGGCCCCACGGAGACGTAGAGGCCAACTCGCCAGGAATGTTGTCAAATATTACCGCCGAGATGTTAGGTTGGGTTAGGATAGGTTATATTACGTTTTTGATGTATATGAAGGCCCCACGGAGACGTAGAGGCCAACAAGCCAGGAATGTTGTCAAATAATAGCGCCGAAAGGTTAGGTTGGATTAGGTTAGGTTATATTACGTTATTGATGTATATAAAAGTCCCACGGATACGTAGAGGCCAACTCGCCAGGAATGTTGTCAAATAATAGCGCTGAGACGTTACTTTGGGTTAGGTTAGGTTATATTACGTTATTGATGTATATAAAAGCCCCACGGATACGTAGAGGCCAACTCGCCAGGAATGTTGTCAAATATTAGTACCGAGATGTTAGGTTGTGTTAGGTTAGGTTATATTACGCTATTGATGTATATAAAAGTCCCACGGAGACGTAGAGGCCAACTCGACAGGAATGTTGTCAAATATTAGTGCCGAGAGGTTGGGTTGTGTTAGGTTAGGTTATATTACGTTATTGATGTATATAAGGCCCTACGGAGACGTAGAGGCCAACTCGCCAGCAATGTTGTCAAATATTACCGCCGAGGTGTTAGGTTGGGTTAGGTTAGGTTATATTACGCTATTGATATATATAAAGTTCCCACGGAGTCGTAGAGTCCAACTAGCCTGGAATGTTGTCAAATATTAGTGCCGAGAGGTTGGGTTGTCTTAGGTTAGTTTATATTACGTTATTGATGTATATAAGGCCCTGCGGAGACGTAGAGGCCAACTCGCCAGGAATGTTGTCAAATATTACCGCCGAGGTGTTAGGTTGGGTTAGGTTAGGTTATATTACGCTATTGATATATATAAAATTCCCACGGAGACGTAGAGTCCAACTCGCCAGGAATGTTGTCAAATATTAGTACCGAGATGTTAGGTTGTGTTAGGTTAGGTTATATTACGTTATTGATGTATATAAAAGTCCCACGGAGACGTAGAGGCCAACTCGACAGGAATGTGGTCAAATAATAGCGCCGAAAGGTTAGGTTGGGTTAGGTTAGGTTATATTACGTTATTGATGTATATGAAGGTCCCACGGAGACGTAGAGGCCAACCCGCCAGGAATGTTGTCAAATAATAGCGCCGAAAGGTTAGGTTGGGTTAAGTTAGGTTATATTACGTTATTGACGTATATGAAGGTCCCACGGAGACGTAGAGGCCAACTCGCCAGGAATGTTGTCAAATAATAGCGCCGAAAGGTTAGGTTGGGTTAGGTTAGGTTATATTACGTTATTGATGTATATAAAAGTCCCACGGAGACGTAGAGGCCAACTCGCCGGTAATGTTGTCAAATAATAGCGCCGAAAGGTTAGGTTGGGTTAGGTTAGGTTATATTACGTTATTGATGTATATAAAAGTCCCACGGAGACGTAGAGGCCAACTCGCCAGGAATGTTGTCAAATAATAGCGCCGAAAGGTTAGGTTGGGTTAAGTTAGGTTATATTACGTTATTGATGTATATAAAAGCCCCACGGAAACGTAGAGGCCAACTCGCCAGGAATGTTGTCAAATATTAGCGCCGAGACTTTGGGTTGTGTTAGGTTATGTTATATTACGTTATTGATGTATATAAAGGCCCCACGGAGACGTAGAGGCCAACTCGCCAGGAATGTTGTCAAATATTACCGCCGAGATGTTAGGTTGGGTTAGGATAGGTTATATTACGTTTTTGATGTATATGAAGGCCCCACGGAGACGTAGAGGCCAACAAGCTAGGAATGTTGTCAAATAATAGCGCCGAAAGGTTAGGTTGGGTTAGGTTAGGTTATATTACGTTATTGATGTATATAAAAGTCCCACGGACACGTAGAGGCCAACTCGCCAGGAATGTTGTCAAATAATAGCGCCGAGAGGTTAGGTTGGTTTATATAATGTTATATTACGTTATTGATGGATATGAAAGTCTCACGGAGACGTAGAGGCCAATTCGCCAGGAATGTTGTCAACTATTACCGCCGAGATGTTAGGTTGGGTTAGGTTAGGTTATATTACGTTATTGATGTATATAAAGGTCTCACGGAAACGTAGAGGCCAACAAGCCAGGAATGTGGTTAAACATTACCTCCGAGACGTTACTTTGGGTTAGGTTAGGTTATATTACGTTATTGATGTATATAAAAGCCCCACGGAAACGTAGAGGCCAACTCGCCAGGAATGTTGTCAAATAATAGCGCTGAGACGTTACTTTGGGTTAGGTTAGGTTATATTACGTTATTGATGTATATAAAAGCCCCACGGAAACGTAGAGGCCAACTCGCCAGGAATGTTGTCAAATATTAGTACCGAGATGTTAGGTTGTGTTAGGTTAGGTTATATTACGCTATTGATGTATATAAAAGTCCCACGGAGACGTAGAGGCCAACTCGAACAGGAATGTGGTCAAATGATAGCGCCGAAAGGTTAGGTTGGGTTAGGTTAGGTTATATTACGTTATTGATGTATATGAAGGTCCCACGGAGACGTAGAGGCCAACCCGCCAGGAATGTTGTCAAATAATAGCGCCGAAAGGTTAGGTTGGGTTAAGTTAGGTTATATTACGTTATTGATGTATATGAAGGTCCCACGGAGACGTAGAGGCCAACTCGCCAGGAATGTTGTCAAATAATAGCGCCGAAAGGTTAGGTTGGGTTAGGTTAGGTTATATTACGTTATTGATGTATATAAAAGTCCCACGGAGACGTAGAGGCCAACTCGCCGGTAATGTTGTCAAATAATAGCGCCGAAAGGTTAGGTTGGGTTAGGTTAGGTTATATTACGTTATTGATGTATATAAAAGTCCCACGGAGACGTAGAGGCCAACTCGCCAGGAATGTTGTCAAATAATAGCGCCGAAAGGTTAGGTTGGGTTAAGTTAGGTTATATTACGTTATTGATGGATATGAAGGTCTCACGGAGACGTAGAGGCCAACTCGCCAGGAATGTTGTCAAATAATAGCGCCGAAAGGTTAGGTTGGGTTAGGTTAGGTTATATTACGTTATTGATGTATATAAAAGTCCCACGGATACGTAGAGGCCAACTCGCCAGGAATGTTGTCAAATAATAGCGCCGAGAGGTTAGGTTGGTTTATATAATGTTATATTACGTTATTGATGGATATGAAAGTCTCACGGAGACGTAGAGGCCAATTCGCCAGGAATGTTGTCAACTATTACCGCCGAGATGTTAGGTTGGGTTAGGTTAGGTTATATTACGTTATTGATGTATATAAAAGTCCCACGGAGACGTAGAGGCCAACTCGCCGGTAATGTTGTCAAATAATAGCGCCGAAAGGTTAGGTTGGGTTAGGTTAGGTTATATTACGTTATTGATGTATATAAAAGTCCCACGGAGACGTAGAGGCCAACTCGCCAGGAATGTTGTCAAATAATAGCGCCGAAAGGTTAGGTTGGGTTAAGTTAGGTTATATTACGTTATTGATGTATATAAAAGCCCCACGGAAACGTAGAGGCCAACTCGCCAGGAATGTTGTCAAATATTAGCGCCGAGACTTTGGGTTGTGTTAGGTTATGTTATATTACGTTATTGATGTATATAAAGGCCCCACGGAGACGTAGAGGCCAACTCGCCAGGAATGTTGTCAAATATTACCGCCGAGATGTTAGGTTGGGTTAGGATAGGTTATATTACGTTTTTGATGTATATGAAGGCCCCACGGAGACGTAGAGGCCAACAAGCCAGGAATGTTGTCAAATAATAGCGCCGAAAGGTTAGGTTGGGTTAGGTTAGGTTATATTACGTTATTGATGTATATAAAAGTCCCACGGACACGTAGAGGCCAACTCGCCAGGAATGTTGTCAAATAATAGCGCCGAGAGGTTAGGTTGGTTTATATAATGTTATATTACGTTATTGATGGATATGAAAGTCTCACGGAGACGTAGAGGCCAATTCGCCAGGAATGTTGTCAACTATTACCGCCGAGATGTTAGGTTGGGTTAGGTTAGGTTATATTACGTTATTGATGTATATAAAGGTCTCACGGAAACGTAGAGGCCAACAAGCCAGGAATGTGGTTAAACATTACCTCCGAGACGTTACTTTGGGTTAGGTTAGGTTATATTACGTTATTGATGTATATAAAAGCCCCACGGAAACGTAGAGGCCAACTCGCCAGGAATGTTGTCAAATAATAGCGCTGAGACGTTACTTTGGGTTAGGTTAGGTTATATTACGTTATTGATGTATATAAAAGCCCCACGGAAACGTAGAGGCCAACTCGCCAGGAATGTTGTCAAATATTAGTACCGAGATGTTAGGTTGTGTTAGGTTAGGTTATATTACGCTATTGATGTATATAAAAGTCCCACGGAGACGTAGAGGCCAACTCGAACAGGAATGTGGTCAAATGATAGCGCCGAAAGGTTCGGTTGGGTTAGGTTAGGTTATATTACGTTATTGATGTATATGAAGGTCCCACGGAGACGTAGAGGCCAACCCGCCAGGAATGTTGTCAAATAATAGCGCCGAAAGGTTAGGTTGGGTTAAGTTAGGTTATATTACGTTATTGATGTATATGAAGGTCCCACGGAGACGTAGAGGCCAACTCGCCAGGAATGTTGTCAAATAATAGCGCCGAAAGGTTAGGTTGGGTTAGGTTAGGTTATATTACGTTATTGATGTATATAAAAGTCCCACGGAGACGTAGAGGCCAACTCGCCGGTAATGTTGTCAAATAATAGCGCCGAAAGGTTAGGTTGGGTTAGGTTAGGTTATATTACGTTATTGATGTATATAAAAGTCCCACGGAGACGTAGAGGCCAACTCGCCAGGAATGTTGTCAAATAATAGCGCCGAAAGGTTAGGTTGGGTTAAGTTAGGTTATATTACGTTATTGATGGATATGAAGGTCTCACGGAGACGTAGAGGCCAACTCGCCAGGAATGTTGTCAAATAATAGCGCCGAAAGGTTAGGTTGGGTTAGGTTAGGTTATATTACGTTATTGATGTATATAAAAGTCCCACGGATACGTAGAGGCCAACTCGCCAGGAATGTTGTCAAATAATAGCGCCGAGAGGTTAGGTTGGTTTATATAATGTTATATTACGTTATTGATGGATATGAAAGTCTCACGGAGACGTAGAGGCCAATTCGCCAGGAATGTTGTCAACTATTACCGCCGAGATGTTAGGTTGGGTTAGGTTAGGTTATATTACGTTATTGATGTATATAAAGGTCTCACGGAAACGTAGAGGCCAACAAGCCAGGAATGTTGTCAAATATTACCGCCGAGGTGTTAGGTTGGGTTAGGTTAGGTTCTATTACGCTATTGATATATATAAAATTCCCACGGAGACGTAGAGTCCAACTCGCCAGGAATGTTGTCAAATAATAGCGCCGAAAGGTTAGGTTGGATTAGGTTAGGTTATATTACGTTATTGATGTATATAAAGATCTCACGGAAACGTAGAAGCCAACAAGCCAGGAATGTGGTTAAACATTACCTCCGAGACGTTACTTTGGGTTAGGTTAGGTTATATTACGTTATTGATGTATATAAAAGCCCCACGGAAACGTAGAGGCCAACTCGCCAGGAATGTTGTCAAATATTAGTGCCGAGACTTTGGGTTGTGTTAGGTTATGTTATATTACGTTATTGATGTATATAAAGGCCCCACGGAGACGTAGAGGCCAACTCGCCAGGAATGTTGTCAAATATTACCGCCGAGATGTTAGGTTGGGTTAGGATAGGTTATATTACGTTTTTGATGTATATGAAGGCCCCACGGAGACGTAGAGGCCAACAAGCCAGGAATGTTGTCAAATAATAGCGCCGAAAGGTTAGGTTGGATTAGGTTAGGTTATATTACGTTATTGATGTATATAAAAGTCCCACGGATACGTAGAGGCCAACTCGCCAGGAATGTTGTCAAATAATAGCGCTGAGACGTTACTTTGGGTTAGGTTAGGTTATATTACGTTATTGATGTATATAAAAGCCCCACGGAAACGTAGAGGCCAACTCGCCAGGAATGTTGTCAAATAATAGCGCCGAAAGGTTAGGTTGGGTTAGGTTAGGTTATATTACGTTATTGATGTATATAAAAGTCCCACGGAGACGTAGAGGCCAACTCGCCGGTAATGTTGTCAAATAATAGCGCCGAAAGGTTAGGTTGGGCTAGGTTAGGTTATATTACGTTATTGATGTATATAAAAGTCCCACGGAGACGTAGAGGCCAACTCGCCAGGAATGTTGTCAAATAATAGCGCCGAAAGGTTAGGTTGGGTTAAGTTAGGTTATATTACGTTATTGATGGATATGAAGGTCTCACGGAGACGTAGAGGCCAACTCGCCAGGAATGTTGTCAAATAATAGCGCCGAAAGGTTAGGTTGGGTTAGGTTAGGTTATATTACGTTATTGATGTATATAAAAGTCGCACGGACACGTAGAGGCCAACTCGCCAGGAATGTTGTCAAATAATAGCGCCGAAAGGTTAGGTTGGGTTAGGTTAGGTTATATTACGTTATTGATGTATATAAAGGTCTCACGGAAACGTAGAGGCCAACAAGCCAGGAATGTTGTCAAATATTACCGCCGAGGTGTTAGGTTGGGTTAGGTTAGGTTCTATTACGCTATTGATATATATAAAATTCCCACGGAGACGTAGAGGCCAACTCGCCAGGAATGTTGTCAAATAATAGCGCCGAAAGGTTAGGTTGGATTAGGTTAGGTTATATTACGTTATTGATGTATATAAAGATCTCACGGAAACGTAGAAGCCAACAAGCCAGGAATGTGGTTAAACATTACCTCCGAGACGTTACTTTGGGTTAGGTTAGGTTATATTACGTTATTGATGTATATAAAAGCCCCACGGAAACGTAGAGGCCAACTCGCCAGGAATGTTGTCAAATATTAGTGCCGAGACTTTGGGTTGTGTTAGGTTATGTTATATTACGTTATTGATGTATATAAAGGCCCCACGGAGACGTAGAGGCCAACTCGCCAGGAATGTTGTCAAATATTACCGCCGAGATGTTAGGTTGGGTTAGGATAGGTTATATTACGTTTTTGATGTATATGAAGGACCCACGGAGACGTAGAGGCCAACAAGCCAGGAATGTTGTCAAATAATAGCGCCGAAAGGTTAGGTTGGATTAGGTTAGGTTATATTACGTTATTGATGTATATAAAAGTCCCACGGATACGTAGAGGCCAACTCGCCAGGAATGTTGTCAAATAATAGCGCTGAGACGTTACTTTGGGTTAGGTTAGGTTATATTACGTTATTGATGTATATAAAAGCCCCACGGAAACGTAGAGGCCAACTCGCCAGGAATGTTGTCAAATAATAGCGCCGAAAGGTTAGGTTGGGTTAGGTTAGGTTATATTACGTTATTGATGTATATAAAAGTCCCACGGAGACGTAGAGGCCAACTCGCCGGTAATGTTGTCAAATAATAGCGCCGAAAGGTTAGGTTGGGCTAGGTTAGGTTATATTACGTTATTGATGTATATAAAAGTCCCACGGAGACGTAGAGGCCAACTCGCCAGGAATGTTGTCAAATAATAGCGCCGAAAGGTTAGGTTGGGTTAAGTTAGGTTATATTACGTTATTGATGGATATGAAGGTCTCACGGAGACGTAGAGGCCAACTCGCCAGGAATGTTGTCAAATAATAGCGCCGAAAGGTTAGGTTGGGTTA
Source organism: Xylocopa violacea (assembly GCA_963969225.1). Classification (NCBI taxonomy): domain Eukaryota; kingdom Metazoa; phylum Arthropoda; class Insecta; order Hymenoptera; family Apidae; genus Xylocopa; species Xylocopa violacea. The sequence goes on along the minus strand of CAXAJV010000741.1, from coordinate 607,508 downwards.
GGTTAGGTTATATTACGTTATTGATGTATATAAAAGTCGCACGGACACGTAGAGGCCAACTCGCCAGGAATGTTGTCAAATAATGGCGCTGAGACGGTACTTTGGGTTAGGTTAGGTTATATTACGTTACTGATGTATATAAAAGCCCCACGGAAACGTAGAGGCCAACTCGCCAGGAATGTTGTCAAATAATAGCGCCGAAAGGTTAGGTTGGGTTAGGTTAGGTTATATTACGTTATTGATGTATATAAAAGTCCCACGGATACGTAGAGGCCAACTCGCCAGGAATGTTGTCAAATAATAGCGCTGAGACGTTACTTTGGGTTAGGTTAGGTTATATTACGTTACTGATGTATATAAAAGCCCCACGGAAACGTAGAGGCCAACTCGCCAGGAATGTTGTCAAATAATAGCGCCGAAAGGTTAGGTTGGATTAGGTTAGGTTATATTACGTTATTGATGTATATAAAAGTCCCACGGATACGTAGAGGCCAACTCGCCAGGAATGTTGACAAATAATAGCGCTGAGACGTTACTTTGGGTTAGGTTAGGTTATATTACGTTATTGATGTATATAAAAGCCCCACGGAAACGTAGAGGCCAACTCGCCAGGAATGTTGTCAAATATTAGTGCCGAGAGGTTGGGTTGTGTTAGGTTAGGTTATATTACGTTATTGATGTATATAAGGCCCTACGGAGACGTAGAGGCCAACTCGCCAGGAATGTGGTCAAATATTACCGCCGAGGTGTTAGGTTGGGTTAGGTTAGGTTTTATTACGCTATTGATATATATAAAGTTCCCACGGAGACGTAGAGTCCAACTCGCCAGGAATGTTGTCAAATATTAGTACCGAGATGTTAGGTTGTGTTAGGTTAGGTTATATTACGCTATTGATGTATATAAAAGTCCCACGGAGACGTAGAGGCCAACTCGACAGGAATGTGGTCAAATAATAGCGCCGAGACTTTGGGTTGTGTTAGGTTATGTTATATTACGTTATTGATGTATATAACGGGCCCACGGAGACGTAGAGGCCAACTCGCCAGGAATGTTGTCAAATATTACCGCCGAGATGTTAGGTTGGGTTAGGATAGGTTATATTACGTTTTTGATGTATATGAAGGCCCCACGGAGACGTAGAGGCCAACAAGCCAGGAATGTTGTCAAATAATAGCGCCGAAAGGTTAGGTTGTGTTAGGTTAGGTTATATTACGCTATTGATGTATATAAAAGTCCCACGGAGACGTAGAGGCCAACTCGTACAGGAATGTGGTCAAATGATAGCGCCGAAAGGTTAGGTTGGGTTAGGTTAGGTTATATTACGTTATTGATGTATATGAAGGTCCCACGGAGACGTAGAGGCCAACCCGCCAGGAATGTTGTCAAATAATAGCGCCGAAAGGTTAGGTTGGGTTAAGTTAGGTTATATTACGTTATTGATGTATATGAAGGTCCCACGGAGACGTAGAGGCCAACTCGCCAGGAATGTTGTCAAATAATAGCGCCGAAAGGTTAGGTTGGGTTAGGTTAGGTTATATTACGTTATTGATGTATATAAAAGTCCCACGGAGACGTAGAGGCCAACTCGCCGGTAATGTTGTCAAATAATAGCGCCGAAAGGTTAGGTTGGGTTAGGTTAGGTTATATTACGTTATTGATGTATATAAAAGTCCCACGGAGACGTAGAGGCCAACTCGCCAGGAATGTTGTCAAATAATAGCGCCGAAAGGTTAGGTTGTGTTAGGTTAGGTTATATTACGCTATTGATGTATATAAAAGTCCCACGGAGACGTAGAGGCCAACTCGAACAGGAATGTGGTCAAATGATAGCGCCGAAAGGTTAGGTTGGGTTAGGTTAGGTTATATTACGTTATTGATGTATATGAAGGTCCCACGGAGACGTAGAGGCCAACCCGCCAGGAATGTTGTCAAATAATAGCGCCGAAAGGTTAGGTTGGGTTAAGTTAGGTTATATTACGTTATTGATGTATATGAAGGTCCCACGGAGACGTAGAGGCCAACTCGCCAGGAATGTTGTCAAATAATAGCGCTGAGACGTTACTTTGGGTTAGGTTAGGTTATATTACGTTACTGATGTATATAAAAGCCCCACGGAAACGTAGAGGCCAACTCGCCAGGAATGTTGTCAAATATTAGTACCGAGATGTTAGGTTGTGTTAGGTTAGGTTATATTACGCTATTGATGTATATAAAAGTCCCACGGAGACGTAGAGGCCAACTCGACAGGAATGTGGTCAAATGATAGCGCCGAAAGGTTAGGTTCGGTTAGGTTAGGTTATATTACGTTATTGATGTATATGAAGGTCCCACGGAGACGTAGAGGCCAACCCGCCAGGAATGTTGTCAAATAATAGCGCCGAAAGGTTAGGTTGGGTTAGGTTAGGTTATATTACGTTATTGATGTATATAAAAGTCCCACGGAGACGTAGAGGCCAACTCGCCGGTAATGTTGTCAAATAATAGCGCCGAAAGGTTAGGTTGGGCTAGGTTAGGTTATATTACGTTATTGATGTATATAAAAGTCCCACGGAGACGTAGAGGCCAACTCGCCAGGAATGTTGTCAAATAATAGCGCCGAAAGGTTAGGTTGGGTTAAGTTAGGTTATATTACGTTATTGATGGATATGAAGGTCTCACGGAGACGTAGAGGCCAACTCGCCAGGAATGTTGTCAAATAATAGCGCCGAAAGGTTAGGTTGGGTTAGGTTAGGTTATATTACGTTATTGATGTATATAAAAGTCCCACGGATACGTAGAGGCCAACTCGCCAGGAATGTTGTCAAATAATAGCGCTGAGACGTTACTTTGGGTTAGGTTAGGTTATATTACGTTACTGATGTATATAAAAGCCCCACGGAAACGTAGAGGCCAACTCGCCAGGAATGTTGTCAAATAATAGCGCCGAAAGGTTAGGTTGGGTTAAGTTAGGTTATATTACGTTATTGATGTATATGAAGGTCCCACGGAGACGTAGAGGCCAACTCGCCAGGAATGTTGTCAAATAATAGCGCCGAAAGGTTAGGTTGGGTTAGGTTAGGTTATATTACGTTATTGATGTATATAAAAGTCCCACGGAGACGTAGAGGCCAACTCGCCGGTAATGTTGTCAAATAATAGCGCCGAAAGGTTAGGTTGGGTTAGGTTAGGTTATATTACGTTATTGATGTATATAAAAGTCCCACGGAGACGTAGAGGCCAACTCGCCAGGAATGTTGTCAAATAATAGCGCCGAAAGGTTAGGTTGGGTTAAGTTAGGTTATATTACGTTATTGACGGATATGAAGGTCTCACGGAGACGTAGAGGCCAACTCGCCAGGAATGTTGTCAAATAATAGCGCCGAAAGGTTAGGTTGGGTTAGGTTAGGTTATATTACGTTATTGATGTATATAAAAGTCCCACGGACACGTAGAGGCCAACTCGCCAGGAATGTTGTCAAATAATAGCGCCGAAAGGTTAGGTTGGGTTAAGTTAGGTTATATTACGTTATTGATTGATATGAATGTCCCACGGAGACGTAGACGCCAACAAGCCAGCAATGTTGTCAAATATTACACTCGAGATGTTACGTTGGGTTAGGTTAGGTTATATTACGTTTTTGATGTATATGAAGGCCTCACGGAGACGTAGAAGCCAACTCGACAGGAATGTTGTCAAATATTAGTGCCGAGATCTTAGGTTGGGTTAGGTTAGGTTATATTACGCTATTGATGTATATAAAAGTCCCACGGAGACGTAGAGGCCAACAAGCCAGGAATGTTGTCAAATAATAGCGCCGAAAGGTTAGGTTGGATTAGGTTAGGTTATATTACGTTATTGATGTATATAAAAGTCCCACGGATACGTAGAGGCCAACTCGCCAGGAATGTTGTCAAATAATAGCGCTGAGACGTTACTTTGGGTTAGGTTAGGTTATATTACGTTATTGATGTATATAAAAGCCCCACGGAAACGTAGAGGCCAACTCGCCAGGAATGTTGTCAAATATTAGTGCCGAGAGGTTGGGTTGTGTTAGGTTAGGTTATATTACGTTATTGATGTATATAAGGCCCTACGGAGACGTAGAGGCCAACTCGCCAGGAATGTTGTCAAATATTACCGCCGAGGTGTTAGGTTGGGTTAGGTTAGGTTATATTACGCTATTGATATATATAAAGTTCCCACGGAGACGTAGAGTCCAACTCGCCAGGAATGTTGTCAAATATTAGTACCGAGATGTTAGGTTGTGTTAGGTTAGGTTATATTACGCTATTGATGTATATAAAAGTCCCACGGAGACGTAGAGGCCAACTCGACAGGAATGTTGTCAAATATTAGTGCCGAGAGGTTGGGTTGTGTTAGGTTAGGTTATATTACGTTATTGATGTATATAAGGCCCTACGGAGACGTAGAGGCCAACTCGCCAGGAATTTTGTCAAATATTACCGCCGAGGTGTTAGGTTGGGTTAGGTTAGGTTATATTACGTTATTGATGTATATAAGGCCCTACGGAGACGTAGAGGCCAACTCGCCAGGAATGTTGTCAAATATTACCGCCGAGGTGTTAGGTTGGGTTAGGTTAGGTTATATTACGCTATTGATATATATAAAGTTCCCACGGAGACGTAGAGTCCAACTAGCCAGGAATGTTGTCAAATATTAGTGCCGAAATGTTAGGTTGGGTTAGGTTAGGTTATATTACGTTATTGATGTATAGGAAGGTCCCACGGAGACGTAGAGGCCAACTAGCCAGGAATGTTGTCAAATAATAGCGCCGAAAGGTTAGGTTGGGTTAGGTTAGGTTATATTACGCTACTGATGTATATAAAGGCCCCACGGAGACGTAGAGGCCAACTCGCCAGGAATGTTGTCAAATATTACCGCCGAGATGTTAGGTTGGGTTAGGATAGGTTATATTACGTTTTTGATGTATATGAAGGCCCCACGGAGACGTAGAGGCCAACAAGCCAGGAATGTTGTCAAATAATAGCGCCGAAAGGTTAGGTTGGATTAGGTTAGGTTATATTACGTTATTGATGTATATAAAAGTCCCACGGATACGTAGAGGCCAACTCGCCAGGAATGTTGACAAATAATAGCGCTGAGACGTTACTTTGGGTTAGGTTAGGTTATATTACGTTATTGATGTATATAAAAGCCCCACGGAAACGTAGAGGCCAACTCGCCAGGAATGTTGTCAAATATTAGTGCCGAGAGGTTGGGTTTTGTTAGGTTAGGTTATATTACGTTATTGATGTATATAAGGCCCTACGGAGACGTAGAGGCCAACTCGCCAGGAATGTTGTCAAATATTACCGCCGAGGTGTTAGGTTGGGTTAGGTTAGGTTTTATTACGCTATTGATATATATAAAGTTCCCACGGAGACGTAGAGTCCAACTTGCCAGGAATGTTGTCAAATATTAGTACCGAGATGTTAGGTTGTGTTAGGTTAGGTTATATTACGCTATTGATGTATATAAAAGTCCCACGGAGACGTAGAGGCCAACTCGACAGGAATGTGGTCAAATAATAGCGCCGAAAGGTTAGGTTGGGTTAGGTTAGTTTATATTACGTTATTGATGTATATGAAGGTCCCACGGAGACGTAGAGGCCAACCCGCCAGGAATGTTGTCAAATAATAGCGCCGAAAGGTTAGGTTGGGTTAAGTTAGGTTTGGGTTAGGTTAGGTTATATTACGTTATTGATGTATATAAAAGCCCCACGGAAACGTAGAGGCCAACTCGCCAGGAATGTTGTCAAATATTAGTGCCGAGAGGTTGGGTTGTGTTAGGTTAGGTTATATTACGTTATTGATGTATATAAGGCCCTACGGAGACGTAGAGGCCAACTCGCCAGGAATGTTGTCAAATATTACCGCCGAGGTGTTAGGTTGGGTTAGGTTAGGTTATATTACGCTATTGATATATATAAAGTTCCCACGGAGACGTAGAGTCCAACTAGCCAGGAATGTTGTCAAATATTAGTGCCGAGAGGTTGGGTTGTGTTAGGTTAGGTTATATTACGTTATTGATGTATATAAGGCCCTGCGGAGACGTAGAGGCCAACTCGCCAGGAATGTTGTCAAATATTACCGCCGAGGTGTTAGGTTGGGTTAGGTTAGGTTATATTACGCTATTGACATATATAAAATTCCCACGGAGACGTAGAGTCCATCTCGCCAGGAATGTTGTCAAATATTAGTACCGAGATGTTAGGTTGTGTTAGGTTAGGTTATATTACGCTATTGATGTATATAAAAGTCCCACGGAGACGTAGAGGCCAACAAGCCAGGAATGTGGTCAAATAATAGCGCCGAAATGTTAGGTTGGGTTAGGTTAGGTTATATTACGTTATTGATGTATAGGAAGGTCCCACGGAGACGTAGAGGCCAACTAGCCAGGAATGTTGTCAAATAATAGCGCCGAAAGGTTAGGTTGGGTTAGGTTAGGTTATATTACGTTATTGATGTATATAAAAGTCCCACGGAGACGTAGAGGCCAACTAGCCAGGAATGTTGTCAAATATTAGTGCCGAGAGGTTGGGTTGTGTTAGGTTAGGTTATATTACGTTATTGATGTATATAAGGCCCTACGGAGACGTAGAGGCCAACTCGCCAGGAATGTTGTCAAATATTACCGCCGAGGTGTTAGGTTGGGTTAGGTTAGGTTTTATTACGCTATTGATATATATAAAGTTCCCACGGAGACGTAGAGTCCAACTCGCCAGGAATGTTGTCAAATATTAGTACCGAGATGTTAGGTTGTGTTAGGTTAGGTTATATTACGCTATTGATGTATATAAAAGTCCCACGGAGACGTAGAGGCCAACTCGACAGGAATGTGGTCAAATAATAGCGCCGAAAGGTTAGGTTGGGTTAGGTTAGTTTATATTACGTTATTGATGTATAGGAAGGTCCCACGGAGACGTAGAGGCCAACTAGCCAGGAATGTTGTCAAATAATAGCGCCGAAAGGTTAGGTTGGGTTAGGTTAGGTTATATTACGTTATTGATGTATATAAAAGTCCCACGGAGACGTAGAGGCCAACTCGCCAGGAATGTTGTCAAATAATAGCGCCGAAAGGTTAGGTTGGGTTAAGTTAGGTTATATTACGTTATTGTTGGATATGAAGGTCTCACGGGGACGTAGAGGCCAACTCGCCAGGAATGTTGTCAAATAATAGCGCCGAAAGGTTAGGTTGGGTTAGGTTAGGTTATATTACGTTATTGATGTATATAAAAGTCCCACGGACACGTAGAGGCCAACTCGCCAGGAATGTTGTCAAATAATAGCGCCGAGAGGTTAGGTTGGTTTATATAATGTTATATTACGTTATTGATGGATATGAAAGTCTCACGGAGACGTAGAGGCCAATTCGCCAGGAATGTTGTCAACTATTACCGCCGAGATGTTAGGTTGGGTTAGGTTAGGTTATATTACGTTATTGATGTATATAAAGGTCTCACGGAAACGTAGAGGCCAACAAGCCAGGAATGTGGTTAAACATTACCTCCGAGACGTTACTTTGGGTGAGGTTAGGTTATATTACGTTATTGATGTATATAAAAGCCCCACGGAAACGTAGAGGCCAACTCGCCAGGAATGTTGTCAAATATTAGTGCCGAGAGGTTGGGTTGTGCTAGGTTAGGTTATATTATGTTATTGATATATATAAGGCCCTACGGAGACGTAGAGGCCAACTCGCCAGGAATGTTGTCAAATATTACCGCCGAGGTGTTAGGTTGGGTTAGGTTAGGTTCTATTACGCTATTGATATATATAAAATTCCCACGGAGACGTAGAGGCCAACTCGCCAGAAATGTTGTCAAATAATAGCGCCGAAAGGTTAGGTTGGATTAGGTTAGGTTATATTACGTTATTGATGTATATAAAAGTCCCACGGAGACGTAGAGGCCAACTCGCCAGGAATGTTGTCAAATAATGGCGCCGAAAGGTTAGGTTGGGTTAGGTCAGGTTATATTACGTTATTGATGGATATGAATGTCCCACGGAGACGTAGAGGCCAACAAGCCAGGAATGTGGTCAAATAATAGCGCCGAAAGATTAGGTTGGGTTAGGTTAGGTTATATTACGTTATAGATGTATATGAAGGACCCACGGAGACGTAGAGGCCAACTCGCCAGGAATGTTGTCAAATATTACCGCCGAAATGTTAGGTTGGCTTAGGTTAGGTTATATTACGCTATTGATATATATAAAATTCCCACGGAGACGTAGAGTCCAACTCGAAAGGAATGTTGTCAAATATTCGTACCGAGATGTTAGGTTGTGTTAGGTTAGGTTATATTACGCTATTGATGTATATAAAAGTCCCACGGAGACGTAGAGGCCAACTCGCCAGGAATGTTGTCAAATAATGGCGCCGAAAGGTTAGGTTGGGTTAGGTCAGGTTATATTACGTTATTGATGGATATGAATGTCCCACGGAGACGTAGAGGCCAACAAGCCAGGAATGTGGTCAAATAATAGCGCCGAAAGATTAGGTTGGGTTAGGTTAGGTTATATTACGTTATTGATGTATATGAAGGACCCACGGAGACGTAGAGGCCAACTCGCCAGGAATGTTGTCAAATATTACCGCCGAAATGTTAGGTTGGCTTAGGTTAGGTTATATTACGCTATTGATATATATAAAATTCCCACGGAGACGTAGAGGCCAACAAGCCAGGAATGTGGTCAAATAATAGCGCCGAAAGATTAGGTTGGGTTAGGTTAGGTTATATTACGTTATTGATGTATATGAAGGACCCATGGAGACGTAGAGGCCAACTCGCCAGGAATGTTGTCAAATATTACCGCCGAAATGTTAGGTTGGCTTAGGTTAGGTTATATTACGCTATTGATATATATAAAATTCCCACGGAGACGTAGAGGCCAACAAGCCAGGAATGTGGTCAAATAATAGCGCCGAAAGATTAGGTTGGGTTAGGTTAGGTTATATTACGTTATTGATGTATATGAAGGACCCACGGAGACGTAGAGGCCAACTCGCCAGGAATGTTGTCAAATATTACCGCCGAAATGTTAGGTTGGCTTAGGTTAGGTTATATTACGCTATTGATATATATAAAATTCCCACGGAGACGTAGAGTCCAACTCGAAAGGAATGTTGTCAAATATTCGTACCGAGATGTTAGGTTGTGTTAGGTTAGGTTATATTACGCTATTGATGTATATAAAAGTCCCACGGAGACGTAGAGGCCAACTCGCCAGGAATGTTGTCAAATAATGGCGCCGAAAGGTTAGGTTGGGTTAGGTCAGGTTATATTACGTTATTGATAGATATGAATGTCCCACGGAGACGTAGAGGCCAACAAGCCAGGAATGTGGTCAAATAATAGCGCCGAAAGGTTAGGTTGGGTTAGGTTAGGTTATATTACGTTGTTGATGTATATGAAGGACCCACGGAGACGTAGAGGCCAACTCGCCAGGAATGTTGTCAAATATTACTGCCGAAATGTTAGGTTGGCTTAGGTTAGGTTATATTACGCTATTGATATATATAAAATTCCCGCGGAGACGTAGAGTCCAACTCGAAAGGAATGTTGTCAAATATTCGTACCGAGATGTTAGGTTGTGTTAGGTTAGGTTATATTACGCTATTGATGTATATAAAAGTCCCACGGAGACGTAGAGGCCAACTCGCCAGGAATGTTGTCAAATAATAGCGCCGACAGGTTAGGTTGTGTTAGGTTAGGTTATATTACGTTATTGATGTATATGAAGGTCCCACGGAGACGTAGAGGCCAACTCGCCAGGAATGTTGTCAAATATTAGTACCGAGAGGTTGGGTTGTGTTAGGTTAGGTTATATTACGTTATTGATGTATATAAAGGCCCCACGGAGACGTAGAGGCCAATTCGCCAGGAATGTTGTCAACTATTACCGCCGAGATGTTAGGTTGGGTTAGGTTAGGTTATATTACGTTATTGATGTATATAAAGGTCTCACGGAAACGTAGAGGCCAACAAGCCAGGAATGTGGTTAAACATTACCTCCGAGACGTTACTTTGGGTTAGGTTAGGTTATATTACGTTATTGATGTATATAAGGCCCTACGGAAACGTAGAGGCCAACTCGCCAGGAATGTTGTCAAATATTACCGCCGAGGTGTTAGGTTGGGTTAGGTTAGGTTATATTACGCTATTGATATATATAAAGTTCCCACGGAGACGTAGAGTCCAACTCGCCAGGAATGTTGTCAAATATTAGTACCGAGATGTTAGGTTGTGTTAGGTTAGGTTATATTACGCTATTGATGTATATAAAAGTCCCACGGAGACGTAGAAGCCAACTCGACAGGAATGTTGTCAAATATTAGTGCCGAGAGGTTGGGTTGTGTTAGGTTAGGTTATATTACGTTATTGATGTATATAAGGCCCTACGGAGACGTAGAGGCCAACTCGCCAGGAATGTTGTCAAATATTACCGCCGAGGTGTTAGGTTGGGTTAGGTTAGGTTATATTACGCTATTGATATATATAAAGTTCCCACGGAGACGTAGAGTCCAACTAGCCAGGAATGTTGTCAAATATTAGTGCCGAAATGTTAGGTTGGGTTAGGTTAGGTTATATTACGTTATTGATGTATAGGAAGGTCCCACGGAGACGTAGAGGCCAACTAGCCAGGAATGTTGTCAAATAATAGCGCCGAAAGGTTAGGTTGGGTTAGGTTAGGTTATATTACGCTACTGATGTATATAAAGGCCCCACGGAGACGTAGAGGCCAACTCGCCAGGAATGTTGTCAAATGTTACCGCCGAGATGTTAGGTTGGGTTAGGATAGGTTATATTACGTTTTTGATGTATATGAAGGCCCCACGGAGACGTAGAGGCCAACAAGCCAGGAATGTTGTCAAATAATAGCGCCGAAAGGTTAGGTTGGATTAGGTTAGGTTATATTACGTTATTGATGTATATAAAAGTCCCACGGATACGTAGAGGCCAACTCGCCAGGAATGTTGACAAATAATAGCGCTGAGACGTTACTTTGGGTTAGGTTAGGTTATATTACGTTATTGATGTATATAAAAGCCCCACGGAAACGTAGAGGCCAACTCGCCAGGAATGTTGTCAAATATTAGTGCCGAGAGGTTGGGTTGTGTTAGGTTAGGTTATATTACGTTATTGATGTATATAAGGCCCTACGGAGACGTAGAGGCCAACTCGCCAGGAATGTTGTCAAATATTACCGCCGAGGTGTTAGGTTGGGTTAGGTTAGGTTTTATTACGCTATTGATATATATAAAGTTCCCACGGAGACGTAGAGTCCAACTCGCCAGGAATGTTGTCAAATATTAGTACCGAGATGTTAGGTTGTGTTAGGTTAGGTTATATTACGCTATTGATGTATATAAAAGTCCCACGGAGACGTAGAGGCCAACTCGACAGGAATGTGGTCAAATAATAGCGCCGAAAGGTTAGGTTGGATTAGGTTAGGTTATATTACGTTATTGATGTATATGAAGGTCCCACGGAGACGTAGAGGCCAACCCGCCAGGAATGTTGTCAAATAATAGCGCCGAAAGGTTAGGTTGGGTTAAGTTAGGTTATATTACGTTATTGATGTATATGAAGGTCCCACGGAGACGTAGAGGCCAACTCGCCAGGAATGTTGTCAAATAATAGCGCCGAAAGGTTAGGTTGGGTTAGGTTAGGTTATATTACGTTATTGATGTATATAAAAGTCCCACGGAGACGTAGAGGCCAACTCGCCGGTAATGTTGTCAAATAATAGCGCCGAAAGGTTAGGTTGGGTTAGGTTAGGTTATATTACGTTATTGATGTATATAAAAGTCCCACGGAGACGTAGAGGCCAACTCGCCAGGAATGTTGTCAAATAATAGCGCCGAAAGGTTAGGTTGGGTTAAGTTAGGTTATATTACGTTATTGATGGATATGAAGGTCTCACGGAGACGTAGAGGCCAACTCGCCAGGAATGTTGTCAAATAATAGCGCCGAAAGGTTAGGTTGGGTTAAGTTAGGTTATATTACGTTATTGATGTATATGAAGGTCCCACGGAGACGTAGAGGCCAACTCGCCAGGAATGTTGTCAAATAATAGCGCCGAAAGGTTAGGTTGGGTTAGGTTAGGTTATATTACGTTATTGATGTATATAAAAGTCCCACGGAGACGTAGAGGCCAACTCGCCGGTAATGTTGTCAAATAATAGCGCCGAAAGGTTAGGTTGGGTTAGGTTAGGTTATATTACGTTATTGATGTATATAAAAGTCCCACGGAGACGTAGAGGCCAACTCGCCAGGAATGTTGTCAAATAATAGCGCCGAAAGGTTAGGTTGGGTTAAGTTAGGTTATATTACGTTATTGATGGATATGAAGGTCTCACGGAGACGTAGAGGCCAACTCGCCAGGAATGTTGTCAAATAATAGCGCCGAAAGGTTAGGTTGGGTTAGGTTAGGTTATATTACGTTATTGATGTATATAAAAGTCCCACGGACACGTAGAGGCCAACTCGCCAGGAATGTTGTCAAATAATAGCGCCGAAATGTTAGGTTGGGTTAAGTTAGGTTATATTACGTTATTGATTGATATGAATGTCCCACGGAGACGTAGACGCCAACAAGTCAGCAATGTTGTCAAATATTACACTCGAGATGTTACGTTGGGTTAGGTTAGGTTATATTACGTTTTTGATGTATATGAAGGCCTCACGGAGACGTAGAAGCCAACTCGACAGGAATGTTGTCAAATATTAGTGCCGAGATCTTAGGTTGGGTTAGGTTAGGTTATATTACGCTATTGATGTATATAAAAGTCCCACGGAGACGTAGAGGCCAACAAGCCAGGAATGTTGTCAAATAATAGCGCCGAAAGGTTAGGTTGGATTAGGTTAGGTTATATTACGTTATTGATGTATATAAAAGTCCCACGGATACGTAGAGGCCAACTCGCCAGGAATGTTGTCAAATAATAGCGCTGAGACGTTACTTTGGGTTAGGTTAGGTTATATTACGTTATTGATGTATATAAAAGCCCCACGGAAACGTAGAGGCCAACTCGCCAGGAATGTTGTCAAATATTAGTGCCGAGAGGTTGGGTTGTGTTAGGTTAGGTTATATTACGTTATTGATGTATATAAGGCCCTACGGAGACGTAGAGGCCAACTCGCCAGGAATGTTGTCAAATATTACCGCCGAGGTGTTAGGTTGGGTTAGGTTAGGTTATATTACGCTATTGATATATATAAAGTTCCCACGGAGACGTAGAGTCCAACTCGCCAGGAATGTTGTCAAATATTAGTACCGAGATGTTAGGTTGTGTTAGGTTAGGTTATATTACGTTATTGATGTATATAAAAGTCCCACGGAGACGTAGAGGCCAACTCGACAGGAATGTTGTCAAATATTAGTGCCGAGAGGTTGGGTTGTGTTAGGTTAGGTTATATTACGTTATTGATGTATATAAGGCCCTACGGAGACGTAGAGGCCAACTCGCCAGGAATTTTGTCAAATATTACCGCCGAGGTGTTAGGTTGGGTTAGGTTAGGTTATATTACGTTATTGATGTATATAAGGCCCTACGGAGACGTAGAGGCCAACTCGCCAGGAATGTTGTCAAATATTACCGCCGAGGTGTTAGGTTGGGTTAGGTTAGGTTATATTACGCTATTGATATATATAAAGTTCCCACGGAGACGTAGAGTCCAACTAGCCAGGAATGTTGTCAAATATTAGTGCCGAAATGTTAGGTTGGGTTAGGTTAGGTTATATTACGTTATTGATGTATAGGAAGGTCCCACGGAGACGTAGAGGCCAACTAGCCAGGAATGTTGTCAAATAATAGCGCCGAAAGGTTAGGTTGGGTTAGGTTAGGTTATATTACGCTACTGATGTATATAAAGGCCCCACGGAGACGTAGAGGCCAACTCGCCAGGAATGTTGTCAAATATTACCGCCGAGATGTTAGGTTGGGTTAGGATAGGTTATATTACGTTTTTGATGTATATGAAGGCCCCACGGAGACGTAGAGGCCAACAAGCCAGGAATGTTGTCAAATAATAGCGCCGAAAGGTTAGGTTGGATTAGGTTAGGTTATATTACGTTATTGATGTATATAAAAGTCCCACGGATACGTAGAGGCCAACTCGTCAGGAATGTTGACAAATAATAGCGCTGAGACGTTACTTTGGGTTAGGTTAGGTTATATTACGTTATTGATGTATATAAAAGCCCCACGGAAACGTAGAGGCCAACTCGCCAGGAATGTTGTCAAATATTAGTGCCGAGAGGTTGGGTTGTGTTAGGTTAGGTTATATTACGTTATTGATGTATATAAGGCCCTACGGAAACGTAGAGGCCAACTCGCCAGGAATGTTGTCAAATATTACCGCCGAGGTGTTAGGTTGGGTTAGGTTAGGTTATATTACGCTATTGATATATATAAAGTTCCCACGGAGACGTAGAGTCCAACTAGCCAGGAATGTTGTCAAATATTAGTGCCGAGAGGTTGGGTTGTGTTAGGTTAGGTTATATTACGTTATTGATGTATATAAGGCCCTGCGGAGACGTAGAGGCCAACTCGCCAGGAATGTTGTCAAATATTACCGCCGAGGTGTTAGGTTGGGTTAGGTTAGGTTATATTACGCTATTGACATATATAAAATTCCCACGGAGACGTAGAGTCCAACTCGCCAGGAATGTTGTCAAATATTAGTACCGAGATGTTAGGTTGTGTTAGGTTAGGTTATATTACGCGATTGATGTATATAAAAGTCCCACGGAGACGTAGAGGCCAACAAGCCAGGAATGTGGTCAAATAATAGCGCCGAAATGTTAGGTTGGGTTAGGTTAGGTTATATTACGTTATTGATGTATAGGAAGGTCCCACGGAGACGTAGAGGCCAACTAGCCAGGAATGTTGTCAAATAATAGCGCCGAAAGGTTAGGTTGGGTTAGGTTAGGTTATATTACGTTATTGATGTATATAAAAGTCCCACGGAGACGTAGAGGCCAACTCGCCAGGAATGTTGTCAAATATTAGTGCCGAGAGGTTGGGTTGTGTTAGGTTAGGTTATATTACGTTATTGATGTATATAAGGCCCTACGGAGACGTAGAGGCCAACTCGCCAGGAATGTTGTCAAATATTACCGCCGAGGTGTTAGGTTGGGTTAGGTTAGGTTTTATTACGCTATTGATATATATAAAGTTCCCACGGAGACGTAGAGTCCAACTCGCCAGGAATGTTGTCAAATATTAGTACCGAGATGTTAGGTTGTGTTAGGTTAGGTTATATTACGCTATTGATGTATATAAAAGTCCCACGGAGACGTAGAGGCCAACTCGACAGGAATGTGGTCAAATAATAGCGCCGAAAGGTTAGGTTGGGTTAGGTTAGTTTATATTACGTTATTGATGTATATGAAGGTCCCACGGAGACGTAGAGGCCAACCCGCCAGGAATGTTGTCAAATAATAGCGCCGAAAGGTTAGGTTGGGTTAAGTTAGGTTTGGGTTAGGTTAGGTTATATTACGTTATTGATGTATATAAAAGCCCCACGGAAACGTAGAGGCCAACTCGCCAGGAATGTTGTCAAATATTAGTGCCGAGAGGTTGGGTTGTGTTAGGTTAGGTTATATTACGTTATTGATGTATATAAGGCCCTACGGAGACGTAGAGGCCAACTCGCCAGGAATGTTGTCAAATATTACCGCCGAGGTGTTAGGTTGGGTTAGCTTAGGTTATATTACGCTATTGATATATATAAAGTTCCCACGGAGACGTAGAGTCCAACTAGCCAGGAATGTTGTCAAATATTAGTGCCGAGAGGTTGGGTTGTGTTAGGTTAGGTTATATTACGTTATTGATGTATATAAGGCCCTGCGGAGACGTAGAGGCCAACTCGCCAGGAATGTTGTCAAATATTACCGCCGAGGTGTTAGGTTGGGTTAGGTTAGGTTATATTACGCTATTGACATATATAAAATTCCCACGGAGACGTAGAATCCAACTCGCGAGGAATGTTGTCAAATATTAGTACCGAGATGTTAGGTTGTGTTAGGTTAGGTTATATTACGCTATTGATGTATATAAAAGTCCCACGGAGACGTAGAGGCCAACAAGCCAGGAATGTGGTCAAATAATAGCGCCGAAATGTTAGGTTGGGTTAGGTTAGGTTATATTACGTTATTGATGTATAGGAAGGTCCCACGGAGACGTAGAGGCCAACTAGCCAGGAATGTTGTCAAATAATAGCGCCGAAAGGTTAGGTTGGGTTAGGTTAGGTTATATTACGTTATTGATGTATATAAAAGTCCCACGGAGACGTAGAGGCCAACTCGCCAGGAATGTTGTCAAATAATAGCGCCGAAAGGTTAGGTTGGGTTAAGTTAGGTTATATTACGTTATTGTTGGATATGAAGGTCTCACGGGGACGTAGAGGCCAACTCGCCAGGAATGTTGTCAAATAATAGCGCCGAAAGGTTAGGTTGGGTTAGGTTAGGTTATATTACGTTATTGATGTATATAAAAGTCCCACGGACACGTAGAGGCCAACTCGCCAGGAATGTTGTCAAATAATAGCGCCGAGAGGTTAGGTTGGTTTATATAATGTTATATTACGTTATTGATGGATATGAAAGTCTCACGGAGACGTAGAAGCCAATTCGCCAGGAATGTTGTCAACTATTACCGCCGAGATGTTAGGTTGGGTTAGGTTAGGTTATATTACGTTATTGATGTATATAAAGGTCTCACGGAAACGTAGAGGCCAACAAGCCAGGAATGTGGTTAAACATTACCTCCGAGACGTTACTTTGGGTGAGGTTAGGTTATATTACGTTATTGATGTATATAAAAGCCCCACGGAAACGTAGAGGACAACTCGCCAGGAATGTTGTCAAATATTAGTGCCGAGAGGTTGGGTTGTGCTAGGTTAGGTTATATTATGTTATTGATATATATAAGGCCCTACGGAGACGTAGAGGCCAACTCGCCAGGAATGTTGTCAAATATTACCGCCGAGGTGTTAGGTTGGGTTAGGTTAGGTTCTATTACGCTATTGATATATATAAAATTCCCACGGAGACGTAGAGGCCAACTCGCCAGAAATGTTGTCAAATAATAGCGCCGAAAGGTTAGGTTGGATTAGGTTAGGTTATATTACGTTATTGATGTATATAAAAGTCCCACGGAGACGTAGAGGCCAACTCGCCAGGAATGTTGTCAAATAATGGCGCCGAAAGGTTAGGTTGGGTTAGGTCAGGTTATATTACGTTATTGATGGATATGAATGTCCCACGGAGACGTAGAGGCCAACAAGCCAGGAATGTGGTCAAATAATAGCGCCGAAAGATTAGGTTGGGTTAGGTTAGGTTATATTACGTTATAGATGTATATGAAGGACCCACGGAGACGTAGAGGCCAACTCGCCAGGAATGTTGTCAAATATTACCGCCGAAATGTTAGGTTGGCTTAGGTTAGGTTATATTACGCTATTGATATATATAAAATTCCCACGGAGACGTAGAGTCCAACTCGAAAGGAATGTTGTCAAATATTCGTACCGAGATGTTAGGTTGTGTTAGGTTAGGTTATATTACGCTATTGATGTATATAAAAGTCCCACGGAGACGTAGAGGCCAACTCGCCAGGAATGTTGTCAAATAATGGCGCCGAAAGGTTAGGTTGGGTTAGGTCAGGTTATATTACGTTATTGATGGATATGAATGTCCCACGGAGACGTAGAGGCCAACAAGCCAGGAATGTGGTCAAATAATAGCGCCGAAAGATTAGGTTGGGTTAGGTTAGGTTATATTACGTTATTGATGTATATGAAGGACCCACGGAGACGTAGAGGCCAACTCGCCAGGAATGTTGTCAAATATTACCGCCGAAATGTTAGGTTGGCTTAGGTTAGGTTATATTACGCTATTGATATATATAAAATTCCCACGGAGACGTAGAGGCCAACAAGCCAGGAATGTGGTCAAATAATAGCGCCGAAAGATTAGGTTGGGTTAGGTTAGGTTATATTACGTTATTGATGTATATGAAGGACCCACGGAGACGTAGAGGCCAACTCGCCAGGAATGTTGTCAAATATTACCGCCGAAATGTTAGGTTGGCTTAGGTTAGGTTATATTACGCTATTGATATATATAAAATTCCCACGGAGACGTAGAGGCCAACAAGCCAGGAATGTGGTCAAATAATAGCGCCGAAAGATTAGGTTGGGTTAGGTTAGGTTATATTACGTTATTGATGTATATGAAGGACCCACGGAGACGTAGAGGCCAACTCGCCAGGAATGTTGTCAAATATTACCGCCGAAATGTTAGGTTGGCTTAGGTTAGGTTATATTACGCTATTGATATATATAAAATTCCCACGGAGACGTAGAGTCCAACTCGAAAGGAATGTTATCAAATATTCGTACCGAGATGTTAGGTTGTGTTAGGTTAGGTTATATTACGCTATTGATGTATATAAAAGTCCCACGGAGACGTAGAGGCCAACTCGCCAGGAATGTTGTCAAATAATGGCGCCGAAAGGTTAGGTTGGGTTAGGTCAGGTTATATTACGTTATTGATGGATATGAATGTCCCACGGAGACGTAGAGGCCAACAAGCCAGGAATGTGGTCAAATAATAGCGCCGAAAGGTTAGGTTGGGTTAGGTTAGGTTATATTACGTTATTGATGTATATGAAGGACCCACGGAGACGTAGAGGCCAACTCGCCAGGAATGTTGTCAAATATTACCGCCGAAATGTTAGGTTGGCTTAGGTTAGGTTATATTACGCTATTGATATATATAAAATTCCCGCGGAGACGTAGAGTCCAACTCGAAAGGAATGTTGTCAAATATTCGTACCGAGATGTTAGGTTGTGTTAGGTTAGGTTATATTACGCTATTGATGTATATAAAAGTCCCACGGAGACGTAGAGGCCAACTCGCCAGGAATGTTGTCAAATAATAGCGCCGACAGGTTAGGTTGGGTTAGGTTAGGTTATATTACGTTATTGATGTATATGAAGGTCCCACGGAGACGTAGAGGCCAACTCGCCAGGAATGTTGTCAAATATTAGTACCGAGAGGTTGGGTTGTGTTAGGTTAGGTTATATTACGTTATTGATGTATATAAAGGCCCCACGGAGACGTAGAGGCCAATTCGCCAGGAATGTTGTCAACTATTACCGCCGAGATGTTAGGTTGGGTTAGGTTAGGTTATATTACGTTATTGATGTATATAAAGGTCTCACGGAAACGTAGAGGCCAACAAGCCAGGAATGTGGTTAAACATTACCTCCGAGACGTTACTTTGGGTTAGGTTAGGTTATATTACGTTATTGATGTATATAAGGCCCTACGGAGACGTAGAGGCCAACTCGCCAGGAATGTTGTCAAATATTACCGCCGAGGTGTTAGGTTGGGTTAGGTTAGGTTATATTACGCTATTGATATATATAAAATTCCCACGGAGACGTAGAGTCCAACTCGCCAGGAATGTTGTCAAATATTAGTACCTAGATGTTAGGTTGTGTTAGGTTAGGTTATATTACGCTATTGATGTATATAAAAGTCCCACGGAGACGTAGAGGCCAACTCGACAGGAATGTGGTCAAATAATAGCGCTGAGACGTTACTTTGGGTTAGGTTAGGTTATATTACGTTATTGATGTATATAAAAGCCCCACGGAAACGTAGAGACCAACTCGCCAGGAATGTTGTCAAATATTAGTGCCGAGAGGTTGGGTTGTGTTAGGTTAGGTTATATTACGTTATTGATGTATATAAGGCCCTACGGAAACGTAGAGGCCAACTCGCCAGGAATGTTGTCAAATATTACCGCCGAGGTGTTAGGTTGGGTTAGGTTAGGTTATATTACGCTATTGATATATATAAAGTTCCCACGGAGACGTAGAGTCCAACTCGCCAGGAATGTTGTCAAATATTAGTACCGAGATGTTAGGTTGTGTTAGGTTAGGTTATATTACGCTATTGATGTATATAAAAGTCCCACGGAGACGTAGAAGCCAACTCGACAGGAATGTTGTCAAATATTAGTGCCGAGAGGTTGGGTTGTGTTAGGTTAGGTTATATTACGTTATTGATGTATATAAGGCCCTACGGAGACGTAGAGGCCAACTCGCCAGGAATGTTGTCAAATATTACCGCCGAGGTGTTAGGTTGGGTTAGGTTAGGTTATATTACGCTATTGATATATATAAAGTTCCCACGGAGACGTAGAGTCCAACTAGCCAGGAATGTTGTCAAATATTAGTGCCGAAATGTTAGGTTGGGTTAGGTTAGGTTATATTACGTTATTGATGTATAGGAAGGTCCCACGGAGACGTAGAGGCCAACTAGCCAGGAATGTTGTCAAATAATAGCGCCGAAAGGTTAGGTTGGGTTAGGTTAGGTTATATTACGCTACTGATGTATATAAAGGCCCCACGGAGACGTAGAGGCCAACTCGCCAGGAATGTTGTCAAATATTACCGCCGAGATGTTAGGTTGGGTTAGGATAGGTTATATTACGTTTTTGATGTATATGAAGGCCCCACGGAGACGTAGAGGCCAACAAGCCAGGAATGTTGTCAAATAATAGCGCCGAAAGGTTAGGTTGGATTAGGTTAGGTTATATTACGTTATTGATGTATATAAAAGTCCCACGGATACGTAGAGGCCAACTCGCCAGGAATGTTGACAAATAATAGCGCTGAGACGTTACTTTGGGTTAGGTTAGGTTATATTACGTTATTGATGTATATAAAAGCCCCACGGAAACGTAGAGGCCAACTCGCCAGGAATGTTGTCAAATATTAGTGCCGAGAGGTTGGGTTGTGTTAGGTTAGGTTATATTACGTTATTGATGTATATAAGGCCCTACGGGAGACGTAGAGGCCAACTCGCCAGGAATGTTGTCAAATATTACCGCCGAGGTGTTAGGTTGGGTTAGGTTAGGTTTTATTACGCTATTGATATATATAAAGTTCCCACGGAGACGTAGAGTCCAACTTGCCAGGAATGTTGTCAAATATTAGTACCGAGATGTTAGGTTGTGTTAGGTTAGGTTATATTACGCTATTGATGTATATAAAAGTCCCACGGAGACGTAGAGGCCAACTCGACAGGAATGTGGTCAAATAATAGCGCCGAAAGGTTAGGTTGGGTTAGGTTAGTTTATATTACGTTATTGATGTATATGAAGGTCCCACGGAGACGTAGAGGCCAACCCGCCAGGAATGTTGTCAAATAATAGCGCCGAAAGGTTAGGTTGGGTTAAGTTAGGTTTGGGTTAGGTTAGGTTATATTACGTTATTGATGTATATAAAAGCCCCACGGAAACGTAGAGGCCAACTCGCCAGGAATGTTGTCAAATATTAGTGCCGAGAGGTTGGGTTGTGTTAGGTTAGGTTATATTACGTTATTGATGTATATAAGGCCCTACGGAGACGTAGAGGCCAACTCGCCAGGAATGTTGTCAAATATTACCGCCGAGGTGTTAGGTTGGGTTAGCTTAGGTTATATTACGCTATTGATATATATAAAGTTCCCACGGAGACGTAGAGTCCAACTAGCCAGGAATGTTGTCAAATATTAGTGCCGAGAGGTTGGGTTGTGTTAGGTTAGGTTATATTACGTTATTGATGTATATAAGGCCCTGCGGAGACGTAGAGGCCAACTCGCCAGGAATGTTGTCAAATATTACCGCCGAGGTGTTAGGTTGGGTTAGGTTAGGTTATATTACGCTATTGACATATATAAAATTCCCACGGAGACGTAGAGTCCAACTCGCCAGGAATGTTGTCAAATATTAGTACCGAGATGTTAGGTTGTGTTAGGTTAGGTTATATTACGCTATTGATGTATATAAAAGTCCCACGGAGACGTAGAGGCCAACAAGCCAGGAATGTGGTCAAATAATAGCGCCGAAATGTTAGGTTGGGTTAGGTTAGGTTATATTACGTTATTGATGTATAGGAAGGTCCCACGGAGACGTAGAGGCCAACTAGCCAGGAATGTTGTCAAATAATAGCGCCGAAAGGTTAGGTTGGGTTAGGTTAGGTTATATTACGTTATTGATGTATATAAAAGTCCCACGGAGACGTAGAGGCCAACTCGCCAGGAATGTTGTCAAATAATAGCGCCGAAAGATTAGGTTGGGTTAAGTTAGGTTATATTACGTTATTGTTGGATATGAAGGTCTCACGGGGACGTAGAGGCCAACTCGCCAGGAATGTTGTCAAATAATAGCGCCGAAAGGTTAGGTTGGGTTAGGTTAGGTTATATTACGTTATTGATGTATATAAAAGTCCCACGGACACGTAGAGGCCAACTCGCCAGGAATGTTGTCAAATAATAGCGCCGAGAGGTTAGGTTGGTTTATATAATGTTATATTACGTTATTGATGGATATGAAAGTCTCACGGAGACGTAGAAGCCAATTCGCCAGGAATGTTGTCAACTATTACCGCCGAGATGTTAGGTTGGGTTAGGTTAGGTTATATTACGTTATTGATGTATATAAAGGTCTCACGGAAACGTAGAGGCCAACAAGCCAGGAATGTGGTTAAACATTACCTCCGAGACGTTACTTTGGGTGAGGTTAGGTTATATTACGTTATTGATGTATATAAAAGCCCCACGGAAACGTAGAGGCCAACTCGCCAGGAATGTTGTCAAATATTAGTGCCGAGAGGTTGGGTTGTGCTAGGTTAGGTTATATTATGTTATTGATATATATAAGGCCCTACGGAGACGTAGAGGCCAACTCGCCAGGAATGTTGTCAAATATTACCGCCGAGGTGTTAGGTTGGGTTAGGTTAGGTTCTATTACGCTATTGATATATATAAAATTCCCACGGAGACGTAGAGGCCAACTCGCCAGAAATGTTGTCAAATAATAGCGCCGAAAGGTTAGGTTGGATTAGGTTAGGTTATATTACGTTATTGATGTATATAAAAGTCCCACGGAGACGTAGAGGCCAACTCGCCAGGAATGTTGTCAAATAATGGCGCCGAAAGGTTAGGTTGGGTTAGGTCAGGTTATATTACGTTATTGATGGATATGAATGTCCCACGGAGACGTAGAGGCCAACAAGCCAGGAATGTGGTCAAATAATAGCGCCGAAAGATTAGGTTGGGTTAGGTTAGGTTATATTACGTTATAGATGTATATGAAGGACCCACGGAGACGTAGAGGCCAACTCGCCAGGAATGTTGTCAAATATTACCGCCGAAATGTTAGGTTGGCTTAGGTTAGGTTATATTACGCTATTGATATATATAAAATTCCCACGGAGACGTAGAGTCCAACTCGAAAGGAATGTTGTCAAATATTCGTACCGAGATGTTAGGTTGTGTTAGGTTAGGTTATATTACGCTATTGATGTATATAAAAGTCCCACGGAGACGTAGAGGCCAACTCGCCAGGAATGTTGTCAAATAATGGCGCCGAAAGGTTAGGTTGGGTTAGGTCAGGTTATATTACGTTATTGATGTATATAAAAGTCCCACGGAGACGTAGAGGCCAACTCGCCAGGAATGTTGTCAAATAATGGC
Source organism: Xylocopa violacea (assembly GCA_963969225.1). NCBI lineage: Eukaryota > Metazoa > Arthropoda > Insecta > Hymenoptera > Apidae > Xylocopa > Xylocopa violacea. The sequence continues at coordinate 583,963 of CAXAJV010000741.1, read as the reverse complement.
GCCGAAAGGTTAGGTTGGGTTAGGTCAGGTTATATTACGTTATTGATGGATATGAATGTCCCACGGAGACGTAGAGGCCAACAAGCCAGGAATGTGGTCAAATAATAGCGCCGAAAGATTAGGTTGGGTTAGGTTAGGTTATATTACGTTATAGATGTATATGAAGGACCCACGGAGACGTAGAGGCCAACTCGCCAGGAATGTTGTCAAATATTACCGCCGAAATGTTAGGTTGGCTTAGGTTAGGTTATATTACGCTATTGATATATATAAAATTCCCACGGAGACGTAGAGTCCAACTCGAAAGGAATGTTGTCAAATATTCGTACCGAGATGTTAGGTTGTGTTAGGTTAGGTTATATTACGCTATTGATGTATATAAAAGTCCCACGGAGACGTAGAGGCCAACTCGCCAGGAATGTTGTCAAATAATGGCGCCGAAAGGTTAGGTTGGGTTAGGTCAGGTTATATTACGTTATTGATGGATATGAATGTCCCACGGAGACGTAGAGGCCAACAAGCCAGGAATGTGGTCAAATAATAGCGCCGAAAGATTAGGTTGGGTTAGGTTAGGTTATATTACGTTATTGATGTATATGAAGGACCCACGGAGACGTAGAGGCCAACTCGCCAGGAATGTTGTCAAATATTACCGCCGAAATGTTAGGTTGGCTTAGGTTAGGTTATATTACGCTATTGATATATATAAAATTCCCACGGAGACGTAGAGGCCAACAAGCCAGGAATGTGGTCAAATAATAGCGCCGAAAGATTAGGTTGGGTTAGGTTAGGTTATATTACGTTATTGATGTATATGAAGGACCCACGGAGACGTAGAGGCCAACTCGCCAGGAATGTTGTCAAATATTACCGCCGAAATGTTAGGTTGGCTTAGGTTAGGTTATATTACGCTATTGATATATATAAAATTCCCACGGAGACGTAGAGGCCAACAAGCCAGGAATGTGGTCAAATAATAGCGCCGAAAGATTAGGTTGGGTTAGGTTAGGTTATATTACGTTATTGATGTATATGAAGGACCCACGGAGACGTAGAGGCCAACTCGCCAGGAATGTTGTCAAATATTACCGCCGAAATGTTAGGTTGGCTTAGGTTAGGTTATATTACGCTATTGATATATATAAAATTCCCACGGAGACGTAGAGTCCAACTCGAAAGGAATGTTGTCAAATATTCGTACCGAGATGTTAGGTTGTGTTAGGTTAGGTTATATTACGCTATTGATGTATATAAAAGTCCCACGGAGACGTAGAGGCCAACTCGCCAGGAATGTTGTCAAATAATGGCGCCGAAAGGTTAGGTTGGGTTAGGTCAGGTTATATTACGTTATTGATGGATATGAATGTCCCACGGAGACGTAGAGGCCAACAAGCCAGGAATGTGGTCAAATAATAGCGCCGAAAGGTTAGGTTGGGTTAGGTTAGGTTATATTACGTTATTGATGTATATGAAGGACCCACGGAGACGTAGAGGCCAACTCGCCAGGAATGTTGTCAAATATTACCGCCGAAATGTTAGGTTGGCTTAGGTTAGGTTATATTACGCTATTGATATATATAAAATTCCCGCGGAGACGTAGAGTCCAACTCGAAAGGAATGTTGTCAAATATTCGTACCGAGATGTTAGGTTGTGTTAGGTTAGGTTATATTACGCTATTGATGTATATAAAAGTCCCACGGAGACGTAGAGGCCAACTCGCCAGGAATGTTGTCAAATAATAGCGCCGACAGGTTAGGTTGGGTTAGGTTAGGTTATATTACGTTATTGATGTATATGAAGGTCCCACGGAGACGTAGAGGCCAACTCGCCAGGAATGTTGTCAAATATTAGTACCGAGAGGTTGGGTTGTGTTAGGTTAGGTTATATTACGTTATTGATGTATATAAAGGCCCCACGGAGACGTAGAGGCCAATTCGCCAGGAATGTTGTCAACTATTACCGCCGAGATGTTAGGTTGGGTTAGGTTAGGTTATATTACGTTATTGATGTATATAAAGGTCTCACGGAAACGTAGAGGCCAACAAGCCAGGAATGTGGTTAAACATTACCTCCGAGACGTTACTTTGGGTTAGGTTAGGTTATATTACGTTATTGATGTATATAAGGCCCTACGGAGACGTAGAGGCCAACTCGCCAGGAATGTTGTCAAATATTACCGCCGAGGTGTTAGGTTGGGTTAGGTTAGGTTATATTACGCTATTGATATATATAAAATTCCCACGGAGACGTAGAGTCCAACTCGCCAGGAATGTTGTCAAATATTAGTACCGAGATGTTAGGTTGTGTTAGGTTAGGTTATATTACGCTATTGATGTATATAAAAGTCCCACGGAGACGTAGAGGCCAACTCGACAGGAATGTGGTCAAATAATAGCGCTGAGACGTTACTTTGGGTTAGGTTAGGTTATATTACGTTATTGATGTATATAAAAGCCCCACGGAAACGTAGAGACCAACTCGCCAGGAATGTTGTCAAATATTAGTGCCGAGAGGTTGGGTTGTGTTAGGTTAGGTTATATTACGTTATTGATGTATATAAGGCCCTACGGAAACGTAGAGGCCAACTCGCCAGGAATGTTGTCAAATATTACCGCCGAGGTGTTAGGTTGGGTTAGGTTAGGTTATATTACGCTATTGATATATATAAAGTTCCCACGGAGACGTAGAGTCCAACTCGCCAGGAATGTTGTCAAATATTAGTACCGAGATGTTAGGTTGTGTTAGGTTAGGTTATATTACGCTATTGATGTATATAAAAGTCCCACGGAGACGTAGAAGCCAACTCGACAGGAATGTTGTCAAATATTAGTGCCGAGAGGTTGGGTTGTGTTAGGTTAGGTTATATTACGTTATTGATGTATATAAGGCCCTACGGAGACGTAGAGGCCAACTCGCCAGGAATGTTGTCAAATATTACCGCCGAAATGTTAGGTTGGCTTAGGTTAGGTTATATTACGCTATTGATATATATAAAATTCCCACGGAGACGTAGAGTCCAACTCGAAAGGAATGTTGTCAAATATTCGTACCGAGATGTTAGGTTGTGTTAGGTTAGGTTATATTACGCTATTGATGTATATAAAAGTCCCACGGAGACGTAGAGGCCAACTCGCCAGGAATGTTGTCAAATAATGGCGCCGAAAGGTTAGGTTGGGTTAGGTCAGGTTATATTACGTTATTGATGGATATGAATGTCCCACGGAGACGTAGAGGCCAACAAGCCAGGAATGTGGTCAAATAATAGCGCCGAAAGATTAGGTTGGGTTAGGTTAGGTTATATTACGTTATTGATGTATATGAAGGACCCACGGAGACGTAGAGGCCAACTCGCCAGGAATGTTGTCAAATATTACCGCCGAAATGTTAGGTTGGCTTAGGTTAGATTATATTACGCTATTGATATATATAAAATTCCCACGGAGACGTAGAGGCCAACAAGCCAGGAATGTGGTCAAATAATAGCGCCGAAAGATTAGGTTGGGTTAGGTTAGGTTATATTACGTTATTGATGTATATGAAGGACCCACGGAGACGTAGAGGCCAACTCGCCAGGAATGTTGTCAAATATTACCGCCGAAATGTTAGGTTGGCTTAGGTTAGGTTATATTACGCTATTGATATATATAAAATTCCCACGGAGACGTAGAGGCCAACAAGCCAGGAATGTGGTCAAATAATAGCGCCGAAAGATTAGGTTGGGTTAGGTTAGGTTATATTACGTTATTGATGTATATGAAGGACCCACGGAGACGTAGAGGCCAACTCGCCAGGAATGTTGTCAAATATTACCGCCGAAATGTTAGGTTGGCTTAGGTTAGGTTATATTACGCTATTGATATATATAAAATTCCCACGGAGACGTAGAGTCCAACTCGAAAGGAATGTTGTCAAATATTCGTACCGAGATGTTAGGTTGTGTTAGGTTAGGTTATATTACGCTATTGATGTATATAAAAGTCCCACGGAGACGTAGAGGCCAACTCGCCAGGAATGTTGTCAAATAATGGCGCCGAAAGGTTAGGTTGGGTTAGGTCAGGTTATATTACGTTATTGATGGATATGAATGTCCCACGGAGACGTAGAGGCCAACAAGCCAGGAATGTGGTCAAATAATAGCGCCGAAAGGTTAGGTTGGGTTAGGTTAGGTTATATTACGTTATTGATGTATATGAAGGACCCACGGAGACGTAGAGGCCAACTCGCCAGGAATGTTGTCAAATATTACCGCCGAAATGTTAGGTTGGCTTAGGTTAGGTTATATTACGCTATTGATATATATAAAATTCCCGCGGAGACGTAGAGTCCAACTCGAAAGGAATGTTGTCAAATATTCGTACCGAGATGTTAGGTTGTGTTAGGTTAGGTTATATTACGCTATTGATGTATATAAAAGTCCCACGGAGACGTAGAGGCCAACTCGCCAGGAATGTTGTCAAATAATAGCGCCGACAGGTTAGGTTGGGTTAGGTTAGGTTATATTACGTTATTGATGTATATGAAGGTCCCACGGAGACGTAGAGGCCAACTCGCCAGGAATGTTGTCAAATATTAGTACCGAGAGGTTGGGTTGTGTTAGGTTAGGTTATATTACGTTATTGATGTATATAAAGGCCCCACGGAGACGTAGAGGCCAATTCGCCAGGAATGTTGTCAACTATTACCGCCGAGATGTTAGGTTGGGTTAGGTTAGGTTATATTACGTTATTGATGTATATAAAGGTCTCACGGAAACGTAGAGGCCAACAAGCCAGGAATGTGGTTAAACATTACCTCCGAGACGTTACTTTGGGTTAGGTTAGGTTATATTACGTTATTGATGTATATAAGGCCCTACGGAGACGTAGAGGCCAACTCGCCAGGAATGTTGTCAAATATTACCGCCGAGGTGTTAGGTTGGGTTAGGTTAGGTTATATTACGCTATTGATATATATAAAATTCCCACGGAGACGTAGAGTCCAACTCGCCAGGAATGTTGTCAAATATTAGTACCGAGATGTTAGGTTGTGTTAGGTTAGGTTATATTACGCTATTGATGTATATAAAAGTCCCACGGAGACGTAGAGGCCAACTCGACAGGAATGTGGTCAAATAATAGCGCTGAGACGTTACTTTGGGTTAGGTTAGGTTATATTACGTTATTGATGTATATAAAAGCCCCACGGAAACGTAGAGACCAACTCGCCAGGAATGTTGTCAAATATTAGTGCCGAGAGGTTGGGTTGTGTTAGGTTAGGTTATATTACGTTATTGATGTATATAAGGCCCTACGGAAACGTAGAGGCCAACTCGCCAGGAATGTTGTCAAATATTACCGCCGAGGTGTTAGGTTGGGTTAGGTTAGGTTATATTACGCTATTGATATATATAAAGTTCCCACGGAGACGTAGAGTCCAACTCGCCAGGAATGTTGTCAAATATTAGTACCGAGATGTTAGGTTGTGTTAGGTTAGGTTATATTACGCTATTGATGTATATAAAAGTCCCACGGAGACGTAGAAGCCAACTCGACAGGAATGTTGTCAAATATTAGTGCCGAGAGGTTGGGTTGTGTTAGGTTAGGTTATATTACGCTACTGATGTATATAAAGGCCCCACGGAGACGTAGAGGCCAACTCGCCAGGAATGTTGTCAAATATTACCGCCGAGATGTTAGGTTGGGTTAGGATAGGTTATATTACGTTTTTGATGTATATGAAGGCCCCACGGAGACGTAGAGGCCAACAAGCCAGGAATGTTGTCAAATAATAGCGCCGAAAGGTTAGGTTGGATTAGGTTAGGTTATATTACGTTATTGATGTATATAAAAGTCCCACGGATACGTAGAGGCCAACTCGCCAGGAATGTTGACAAATAATAGCGCTGAGACGTTACTTTGGGTTAGGTTAGGTTATATTACGTTATTGATGTATATAAAAGCCCCACGGAAACCTAGAGGCCAACTCGCCAGGAATGTTGTCAAATATTAGTGCCGAGAGGTTGGGTTGTGTTAGGTTAGGTTATATTACGTTATTGATGTATATAAGGCCCTACGGAGACGTAGAGGCCAACTCGCCAGGAATGTTGTCAAATATTACCGCCGAGGTGTTAGGTTGGGTTAGGTTAGGTTTAATTACGCTATTGATATATATAAAGTTCCCACGGAGACGTAGAGTCCAACTTGCCAGGAATGTTGTCAAATATTAGTACCGAGATGTTAGGTTGTGTTAGGTTAGGTTATATTACGCTATTGATGTATATAAAAGTCCCACGGAGACGTAGAGGCCAACTCGACAGGAATGTGGTCAAATAATAGCGCCGAAAGGTTAGGTTGGGTTAGGTTAGTTTATATTACGTTATTGATGTATATGAAGGTCCCACGGAGACGTAGAGGCCAACCCGCCAGGAATGTTGTCAAATAATAGCGCCGAAAGGTTAGGTTGGGTTAAGTTAGGTTTGGGTTAGGTTAGGTTATATTACGTTATTGATGTATATAAAAGCCCCACGGAAACGTAGAGGCCAACTCGCCAGGAATGTTGTCAAATATTAGTGCCGAGAGGTTGGGTTGTGTTAGGTTAGGTTATATTACGTTATTGATGTATATAAGGCCCTACGGAGACGTAGAGGCCAACTCGCCAGGAATGTTGTCAAATATTACCGCCGAGGTGTTAGGTTGGGTTAGGTTAGGTTATATTACGCTATTGATATATATAAAGTTCCCACGGAGACGTAGAGTCCAACTCGCCAGGAATGTTGTCAAATATTAGTACCGAGATGTTAGGTTGTGTTAGGTTAGGTTATATTACGCTATTGATGTATATAAAAGTCCCACGGAGACGTAGAAGCCAACTCGACAGGAATGTTGTCAAATATTAGTGCCGAGAGGTTGGGTTGTGTTAGGTTAGGTTATATTACGTTATTGATGTATATAAGGCCCTACGGAGACGTAGAGGCCAACTCGCCAGGAATGTTGTCAAATATTACCGCCGAGGTGTTAGGTTGGGTTAGGATAGGTTATATTACGTTTTTGATGTATATGAAGGCCCCACGGAGACGTAGAGGCCAACAAGCCAGGAATGTTGTCAAATAATAGCGCCGAAAGGTTAGGTTGGATTAGGTTAGGTTATATTACGTTATTGATGTATATAAAAGTCCCACGGATACGTAGAGGCCAACTCGCCAGGAATGTTGACAAATAATAGCGCTGAGACGTTACTTTGGGTTAGGTTAGGTTATATTACGTTATTGATGTATATAAAAGCCCCACGGAAACGTAGAGGCCAACTCGCCAGGAATGTTGTCAAATATTAGTGCCGAGAGGTTGGGTTGTGTTAGGTTAGGTTATATTACGTTATTGATGTATATAAGGCCCTACGGAGACGTAGAGGCCAACTCGCCAGGAATGTTGTCAAATATTACCGCCGAGGTGTTAGGTTGGGTTAGGTTAGGTTATATTACGCTATTGATATATATAAAGTTCCCACGGAGACGTAGAGTCCAACTAGCCAGGAATGTTGTCAAATATTAGTGCCGAGAGGTTGGGTTGTGTTAGGTTAGGTTATATTACGTTATTGATGTATATAAGGCCCTGCGGAGACGTAGAGGCCAACTCGCCAGGAATGTTGTCAAATATTACCGCCGAGGTGTTAGTTTGGGTTAGGTTAGGTTATATTACGCTATTGACATATATAAAATTCCCACGGAGACGTAGAGTCCAACTCGCCAGGAATGTTGTCAAATATTAGTACCGAGATGTTAGGTTGTGTTAGGTTAGGTTATATTACGCGATTGATGTATATAAAAGTCCCACGGAGACGTAGAGGCCAACAAGCCAGGAATGTGGTCAAATAATAGCGCCGAAATGTTAGGTTGGGTTAGGTTAGGTTATATTACGTTATTGATGTATAGGAAGGTCCCACGGAGACGTAGAGGCCAACTAGCCAGGAATGTTGTCAAATAATAGCGCCGAAAGGTTAGGTTGGGTTAGGTTAGGTTATATTACGTTATTGATGTATATAAAAGTCCCACGGAGACGTAGAGGCCAACTCGCCAGGAATGTTGTCAAATAATAGCGCCGAAAGGTTAGGTTGGGTTAAGTTAGGTTATATTACGTTATTGTTGGATATGAAGGTCTCACGGGGACGTAGAGGCCAACTCGCCAGGAATGTTGTCAAATAATAGCGCCGAAAGGTTAGGTTGGGTTAGGTTAGGTTATATTACGTTATTGATGTATATAAAAGTCCCACGGACACGTAGAGTCCAACTCGCCAGGAATGTTGTCAAATATTAGTACCGAGATGTTAGGTTGTGTTAGGTTAGGTTATATTACGCGATTGATGTATATAAAAGTCCCACGGAGACGTAGAGGCCAACTCGCCAGGAATGTTGTCAAATATTAGTGCCGAGAGGTTGGGTTGTGTTAGGTTAGGTTATATTACGTTATTGATGTATATAAGGCCCTACGGAAACGTAGAGGCCAACTCGCCAGGAATGTTGTCAAATATTACCGCCGAGGTGTTAGGTTGGGTTAGGTTAGGTTTTATTACGCTATTGATATATATAAAGTTCCCACGGAGACGTAGAGTCCAACTCGCCAGGAATGTTGTCAAATATTAGTACCGAGATGTTAGGTTGTGTTAGGTTAGGTTATATTACGCTATTGATGTATATAAAAGTCCCACGGAGACGTAGAGGCCAACTCGACAGGAATGTGGTCAAATAATAGCGCCGAAAGGTTAGGTTGGGTTAGGTTAGTTTATATTACGTTATTGATGTATATGAAGGTCCCACGGAGACGTAGAGGCCAACCCGCCAGGAATGTTGTCAAATAATAGCGCCGAAAGGTTAGGTTGGGTTAAGTTAGGTTTGGGTTAGGTTAGGTTATATTACGTTATTGATGTATATAAAAGCCCCACGGAAACGTAGAGGCCAACTCGCCAGGAATGTTGTCAAATATTAGTGCCGAGAGGTTGGGTTGTGTTAGGTTAGGTTATATTACGTTATTGATGTATATAAGGCCCTACGGAGACGTAGAGGCCAACTCGCCAGGAATGTTGTCAAATATTACCGCCGAGGTGTTAGGTTGGGTTAGCTTAGGTTATATTACGCTATTGATATATATAAAGTTCCCACGGAGACGTAGAGTCCAACTAGCCAGGAATGTTGTCAAATATTAGTGCGGAGAGGTTGGGTTGTGTTAGGTTAGGTTATATTACGTTATTGATGTATATAAGGCCCTGCGGAGACGTAGAGGCCAACTCGCCAGGAATGTTGTCAAATATTACCGCCGAGGTGTTAGGTTGGGTTAGGTTAGGTTATATTACGCTATTGACATATATAAAATTCCCACGGAGACGTAGAGTCCAACTCGCCAGGAATGTTGTCAAATATTAGTACCGAGATGTTAGGTTGTGTTAGGTTAGGTTATATTACGCTATTGATGTATATAAAAGTCCCACGGAGACGTAGAGGCCAACAAGCCAGGAATGTGGACAAATAATAGCGCCGAAATGTTAGGTTGGGTTAGGTTAGGTTATATTACGTTATTGATGTATAGGAAGGTCCCACGGAGACGTAGAGGCCAACTAGCCAGGAATGTTGTCAAATAATAGCGCCGAAAGGTTAGGTTGGGTTAGGTTAGGTTATATTACGTTATTGATGTATATAAAAGTCCCACGGAGACGTAGAGGCCAACTCGCCAGGAATGTTGTCAAATAATAGCGCCGAAAGGTTAGGTTGGGTTAAGTTAGGTTATATTACGTTATTGTTGGATATGAAGGTCTCACGGGGACGTAGAGGCCAACTCGCCAGGAATGTTGTCAAATAATAGCGCCGAAAGGTTAGGTTGGGTTAGGTTAGGTTATATTACGTTATTGATGTATATAAAAGTCCCACGGACACGTAGAGGCCAACTCGCCAGGAATGTTGTCAAATAATAGCGCCGAGAGGTTAGGTTGGTTTATATAATGATATATTACGTTATTGATGGATATGAAAGTCTCACGGAGACGTAGAAGCCAATTCGCCAGGAATATTGTCAACTATTACCGCCGAGATGTTAGGTTGGGTTAGGTTAGGTTATATTACGTTATTGATGTATATAAAGGTCTCACGGAAACGTAGAGGCCAACATGCCAGGAATGTGGTTAAACATTACCTCCGAGACGTTACTTTGGGTGAGGTTAGGTTATATTACGTTATTGATGTATATAAAAGCCCCACGGAAACGTAGAGGCCAACTCGCCAGGAATGTTGTCAAATATTAGTGCCGAGAGGTTGGGTTGTGCTAGGTTAGGTTATATTATGTTATTGATATATATAAGGCCCTACGGAGACGTAGAGGCCAACTCGCCAGGAATGTTGTCAAATATTACCGCCGAGGTGTTAGGTTGGGTTAGGTTAGGTTCTATTACGCTATTGATATATATAAAATTCCCACGGAGACGTAGAGGCCAACTCGCCAGAAATGTTGTCAAATAATAGCGCCGAAAGGTTAGGTTGGATTAGGTTAGGTTATATTACGTTATTGATGTATATAAAAGTCCCACGGAGACGTAGAGGCCAACTCGCCAGGAATGTTGTCAAATAATGGCGCCGAAAGGTTAGGTTGGGTTAGGTCAGGTTATATTACGTTATTGATGGATATGAATGTCCCACGGAGACGTAGAGGCCAACAAGCCAGGAATGTGGTCAAATAATAGCGCCGAAAGATTAGGTTGGGTTAGGTTAGGTTATATTACGTTATAGATGTATATGAAGGACCCACGGAGACGTAGAGGCCAACTCGCCAGGAATGTTGTCAAATATTACCGCCGAAATGTTAGGTTGGCTTAGGTTAGGTTATATTACGCTATTGATATATATAAAATTCCCACGGAGACGTAGAGTCCAACTCGAAAGGAATGTTGTCAAATATTCGTACCGAGATGTTAGGTTGTGTTAGGTTAGGTTATATTACGCTATTGATGTATATAAAAGTCCCACGGAGACGTAGAGGCCAACTCGCCAGGAATGTTGTCAAATAATGGCGCCGAAAGGTTAGGTTGGGTTAGGTCAGGTTATATTACGTTATTGATGGATATGAATGTCCCACGGAGACGTAGAGGCCAACAAGCCAGGAATGTGGTCAAATAATAGCGCCGAAAGATTAGGTTGGGTTAGGTTAGGTTATATTACGTTATTGATGTATATGAAGGACCCACGGAGACGTAGAGGCCAACTCGCCAGGAATGTTGTCAAATATTACCGCCGAAATGTTAGGTTGGCTTAGGTTAGGTTATATTACGCTATTGATATATATAAAATTCCCACGGAGACGTAGAGGCCAACAAGCCAGGAATGTGGTCAAATAATAGCGCCGAAAGATTAGGTTGGGTTAGGTTAGGTTATATTACGTTATTGATGTATATGAAGGACCCACGGAGACGTAGAGGCCAACTCGCCAGGAATGTTGTCAAATATTACCGCCGAAATGTTAGGTTGGCTTAGGTTAGGTTATATTACGCTATTGATATATATAAAATTCCCACGGAGACGTAGAGGCCAACAAGCCAGGAATGTGGTCAAATAATAGCGCCGAAAGATTAGGTTGGGTTAGGTTAGGTTATATTACGTTATTGATGTATATGAAGGACCCACGGAGACGTAGAGGCCAACTCGCCAGGAATGTTGTCAAATATTACCGCCGAAATGTTAGGTTGGCTTAGGTTAGGTTATATTACGCTATTGATATATATAAAATTCCCACGGAGACGTAGAGTCCAACTCGAAAGGAATGTTGTCAAATATTAGTACCGAGATGTTAGGTTGTGTTAGGTTAGGTTATATTACGCTATTGATGTATATAAAAGTCCCACGGAGACGTAGAGGCCAACTCGCCAGGAATGTTGTCAAATAATGGCGCCGAAAGGTTAGGTTGGGTTAGGTCAGGTTATATTACGTTATTGATGGATATGAATGTCCCACGGAGACGTAGAGGCCAACAAGCCAGGAATGTGGTCAAATAATAGCGCCGAAAGGTTAGGTTGGGTTAGGTTAGGTTATATTACGTTATTGATGTATATGAAGGACCCACGGAGACGTAGAGGCCAACTCGCCAGGAATGTTGTCAAATATTACCGCCGAAATGTTAGGTTGGCTTAGGTTAGGTTATATTACGCTATTGATATATATAAAATTCCCGCGGAGACGTAGAGTCCAACTCGAAAGGAATGTTGTCAAATATTCGTACCGAGATGTTAGGTTGTGTTAGGTTAGGTTATATTACGCTATTGATGTATATAAAAGTCCCACGGAGACGTAGAGGCCAACTCGCCAGGAATGTTGTCAAATAATAGCGCCGACAGGTTAGGTTGGGTTAGGTTAGGTTATATTACGTTATTGATGTATATGAAGGTCCCACGGAGACGTAGAGGCCAACTCGCCAGGAATGTTGTCAAATATTAGTACCGAGAGGTTGGGTTGTGTTAGGTTAGGTTATATTACGTTATTGATGTATATAAAGGCCCCACGGAGACGTAGAGGCCAATTCGCCAGGAATGTTGTCAACTATTACCGCCGAGATGTTAGGTTGGGTTAGGTTAGGTTATATTACGTTATTGATGTATATAAAGGTCTCACGGAAACGTAGAGGCCAACAAGCCAGGAATGTGGTTAAACATTACCTCCGAGACGTTACTTTGGGTTAGGTTAGGTTATATTACGTTATTGATGTATATAAGGCCCTACGGAGACGTAGAGGCCAACTCGCCAGGAATGTTGTCAAATACTACCGCCGAGGTGTTAGGTTGGGTTAGGTTAGGTTATATTACGCTATTGATATATATAAAATTCCCACGGAGACGTAGAGTCCAACTCGCCAGGAATGTTGTCAAATATTAGTACCGAGATGTTAGGTTGTGTTAGGTTAGGTTATATTACGCTATTGATGTATATAAAAGTCCCACGGAGACGTAGAGGCCAATTCGACAGGAATGTGGTCAAATAATAGCGCTGAGACGTTACTTTGGGTTAGGTTAGGTTATATTACGTTATTGATGTATATAAAAGCCCCACGGAAACGTAGAGACCAACTCGCCAGGAATGGTGTCAAATATTAGTGCCGAGAGGTTGGGTTGTGTTAGGTTAGGTTATATTACGTTATTGATGTATATAAGGCCCTACGGAAACGTAGAGGCCAACTCGCCAGGAATGTTGTAAATATTACCGCCGAGGTGTTAGGTTGGGTTAGGTTAGGTTATATTACGCTATTGATATATATAAAGTTCCCACGGAGACGTAGAGTCCAACTCGCCAGGAATGTTGTCAAATATTAGTACCGAGATGTTAGGTTGTGTTAGGTTAGGTTATATTACGCTATTGATGTATATAAAAGTCCCACGGAGACGTAGAAGCCAACTCGACAGGAATGTTCTCAAATATTAGTGCCGAGAGGTTGGGTTGTGTTAGGTTAGGTTATATTACGTTATTGATGTATATAAGGCCCTACGGAGACGTAGAGGCCAACTCGCCAGGAATGTTGTCAAATATTACCGCCGAGGTGTTAGGTTGGGTTAGGTTAGGTTATATTACGCTATTGATATATATAAAGTTCCCACGGAGACGTAGAGTCCAACTAGCCAGGAATGTTGTCAAATATTAGTGCCGAAATGTTAGGTTGGGTTAGGTTAGGTTATATTACGTTATTGATGTATAGGAAGGTCCCACGGAGACGTAGAGGCCAACTAGCCAGGAATGTTGTCAAATAATAGCGCCGAAAGGTTAGGTTGGGTTAGGTTAGGTTATATTACGCTACTGATGTATATAAAGGCCCCACGGAGACGTAGAGGCCAACTCGCCAGGAATGTTGTCAAATATTACCGCCGAGATGTTAGGTTGGGTTAGGATAGGTTATATTACGTTTTTGATGTATATGAAGGCCCCACGGAGACGTAGAGGCCAACAAGCCAGGAATGTTGTCAAATAATAGCGCCGAAAGGTTAGGTTGGATTAGGTTAGGTTATATTACGTTATTGATGTATATAAAAGTCCCACGGATACGTAGAGGCCAACTCGCCAGGAATGTTGACAAATAATAGCGCTGAGACGTTACTTTGGGTTAGGTTAGGTTATATTACGTTATTGATGTATATGAAGGTCCCACGGAGACGTAGAGGCCAACCCGCCAGGAATGTTGTCAAATAATAGCGCCGAAAGGTTAGGTTGGGTTAAGTTAGGTTATATTACGTTATTGATGTATATGAAGGTCCCACGGAGACGTAGAGGCCAACTCGCCAGGAATGTTGTCAAATAATAGCGTCGAAAGGTTAGGTTGGGTTAGGTTAGGTTATATTACGTTATTGATGTATATAAAAGTCCCACGGAGACGTAGAGGCCAACTCGCCGGTAATGTTGTCAAATAATAGCGCCGAAAGGTTAGGTTGGGTTAGGTTAGGTTATATTACGTTATTGATGTATATAAAAGTCCCACGGAGACGTAGAGGCCAACTCGCCAGGAATGTTGTCAAATAATAGCGCCGACAGGTTAGGTTGGGTTAGGTTAGGTTATATTACGTTATTGATGTATATGAAGGTCCCACGGAGACGTAGAGGCCAACTCGCCAGGAATGTTGTCAAATATTAGTACCGAGAGGTTGGGTTGTGTTAGGTTAGGTTATATTACGTTATTGATGTATATAAAGGCCCCACGGAGACGTAGAGGCCAATTCGCCAGGAATGTTGTCAATTATTACCGCCGAGATGTTAGGTTGGGTTAGGTTAGGTTATATTACGTTATTGATGTATATAAAGGTCTCACGGAAACGTAGAGGCCAACAAGCCAGGAATGTGGTTAAACATTACCTCCGAGACGTTACTTTGGGTTAGGTTAGGTTATATTACGTTATTGATGTATATAAGGCCCTACGGAGACGTAGAGGCCAACTCGCCAGGAATGTTGTCAAATATTACCGCCGAGGTGTTAGGTTGGGTTAGGTTAGGTTATATTACGCTATTGATATATATAAAATTCCCACGGAGACGTAGAGTCCAACTCGCCAGGAATGTTGTCAAATATTAGTACCGAGATGTTAGGTTGTGTTAGGTTAGGTTATATTACGCTATTGATGTATATAAAAGTCCCACGGAGACGTAGAGGCCAACTCGACAGGAATGTGGTCAAATAATAGCGCTGAGACGTTACTTTGGGTTAGGTTAGGTTATATTACGTTATTGATGTATATAAAAGCCCCACGGAAACGTAGAGACCAACTCGCCAGGAATGTTGTCAAATATTAGTGCCGAGAGGTTGGGTTGTGTTAGGTTAGGTTATATTACGTTATTGATGTATATAAGGCCCTACGGAAACGTAGAGGCCAACTCGCCAGGAATGTTGTCAAATATTACCGCCGAGGTGTTAGGTTGGGTTAGGTTAGGTTATATTACGCTATTGATATATATAAAGTTCCCACGGAGACGTAGAGTCCAACTCGCCAGGAATGTTGTCAAATATTAGTACCGAGATGTTAGGTTGTGTTAGGTTAGGTTATATTACGCTATTGATGTATATAAAAGTCCCACGGAGACGTAGAAGCCAACTCGACAGGAATGTTGTCAAATATTAGTGCCGAGAGGTTGGGTTGTGTTAGGTTAGGTTATATTACGTTATTGATGTATATAAGGCCCTACGGAGACGTAGAGGCCAACTCGCCAGGAATGTTGTCAAATATTACCGCCGAGGTGTTAGGTTGGGTTAGGTTAGGTTATATTACGCTATTGATATATATAAAGTTCCCACGGAGACGTAGAGTCCAACTCGCCAGGAATGTTGTCAAATATTAGTACCGAGATGTTAGGTTGTGTTAGGTTAGGTTATATTACGCTATTGATGTATATAAAAGTCCCACGGAGACGTAGAGGCCAACTCGACAGGAATGTGGTCAAATAATAGCGCCGAAAGGTTAGGTTGGGTTAGGTTAGTTTATATTACGTTATTGATGTATAGGAAGGTCCCACGGAGACGTAGAGGCCAACTAGCCAGGAATGTTGTCAAATAATAGCGCCGAAAGGTTAGGTTGGGTTAGGTTAGGTTATATTACGTTATTGATGTATATAAAAGTCCCACGGAGACGTAGAGGCCAACTCGCCAGGAATGTTGTCAAATAATAGCGCCGAAAGGTTAGGTTGGGTTAAGTTAGGTTATATTACGTTATTGTTGGATATGAAGGTCTCACGGGGACGTAGAGGCCAACTCGCCAGGAATGTTGTCAAATAATAGCGCCGAAAGGTTAGGTTGGGTTAGGTTAGGTTATATTACGTTATTGATGTATATAAAAGTCCCACGGACACGTAGAGGCCAACTCGCCAGGAATGTTGTCAAATAATAGCGCCGAGAGGTTAGGTTGGTTTATATAATGTTATATTACGTTATTGATGGATATGAAAGTCTCACGGAGACGTAGAGGCCAATTCGCCAGGAATGTTGTCAACTATTACCGCCGAGATGTTAGGTTGGGTTAGGTTAGGTTATATTACGTTATTGATGTATATAAAGGTCTCACGGAAACGTAGAGGCCAACAAGCCAGGAATGTGGTTAAACATTACCTCCGAGACGTTACTTTGGGTGAGGTTAGGTTATATTACGTTATTGATGTATATAAAAGCCCCACGGAAACGTAGAGGCCAACTCGCCAGGAATGTTGTCAAATATTAGTGCCGAGAGGTTGGGTTGTGCTAGGTTAGGTTATATTATGTTATTGATATATATAAGGCCCTACGGAGACGTAGAGGCCAACTCGCCAGGAATGTTGTCAAATATTACCGCCGAGGTGTTAGGTTGGGTTAGGTTAGGTTCTATTACGCTATTGATATATATAAAATTCCCACGGAGACGTAGAGGCCAACTCGCCAGAAATGTTGTCAAATAATAGCGCCGAAAGGTTAGGTTGGATTAGGTTAGGTTATATTACGTTATTGATGTATATAAAAGTCCCACGGAGACGTAGAGGCCAACTCGCCAGGAATGTTGTCAAATAATGGCGCCGAAAGGTTAGGTTGGGTTAGGTCAGGTTATATTACGTTATTGATGGATATGAATGTCCCACGGAGACGTAGAGGCCAACAAGCCAGGAATGTGGTCAAATAATAGCGCCGAAAGATTAGGTTGGGTTAGGTTAGGTTATATTACGTTATAGATGTATATGAAGGACCCACGGAGACGTAGAGGCCAACTCGCCAGGAATGTTGTCAAATATTACCGCCGAAATGTTAGGTTGGCTTAGGTTAGGTTATATTACGCTATTGATATATATAAAATTCCCACGGAGACGTAGAGTCCAACTCGAAAGGAATGTTGTCAAATATTCGTACCGAGATGTTAGGTTGTGTTAGGTTAGGTTATATTACGCTATTGATGTATATAAAAGTCCCACGGAGACGTAGAGGCCAACTCGCCAGGAATGTTGTCAAATAATGGCGCCGAAAGGTTAGGTTGGGTTAGGTCAGGTTATATTACGTTATTGATGGATATGAATGTCCCACGGAGACGTAGAGGCCAACAAGCCAGGAATGTGGTCAAATAATAGCGCCGAAAGATTAGGTTGGGTTAGGTTAGGTTATATTACGTTATTGATGTATATGAAGGACCCACGGAGACGTAGAGGCCAACTCGCCAGGAATGTTGTCAAATATTACCGCCGAAATGTTAGGTTGGCTTAGGTTAGGTTATATTACGCTATTGATATATATAAAATTCCCACGGAGACGTAGAGGCCAACAAGCCAGGAATGTGGTCAAATAATAGCGCCGAAAGATTAGGTTGGGTTAGGTTAGGTTATATTACGTTATTGATGTATATGAAGGACCCACGGAGACGTAGAGGCCAACTCGCCAGGAATGTTGTCAAATATTACCGCCGAAATGTTAGGTTGGCTTAGGTTAGGTTATATTACGCTATTGATATATATAAAATTCCCACGGAGACGTAGAGGCCAACAAGCCAGGAATGTGGTCAAATAATAGCGCCGAAAGATTAGGTTGGGTTAGGTTAGGTTATATTACGTTATTGATGCATATGAAGGACCCACGGAGACGTAGAGGCCAACTCGCCAGGAATGTTGTCAAATATTACCGCCGAAATGTTAGGTTGGCTTAGGTTAGGTTATATTACGCTATTGATATATATAAAATTCCCACGGAGACGTAGAGTCCAACTCGAAAGGAATGTTGTCAAATATTCGTACCGAGATGTTAGGTTGTGTTAGGTTAGGTTATATTACGCTATTGATGTATATAAAAGTCCCACGGAGACGTAGAGGCCAACTCGCCAGGAATGTTGTCAAATAATGGCGCCGAAAGGTTAGGTTGGGTTAGGTCAGGTTATATTACGTTATTGATAGATATGAATGTCCCACGGAGACGTAGAGGCCAACAAGCCAGGAATGTGGTCAAATAATAGCGCCGAAAGGTTAGGTTGGGTTAGGTTAGGTTATATTACGTTGTTGATGTATATGAAGGACCCACGGAGACGTAGAGGCCAACTCGCCAGGAATGTTGTCAAATATTACTGCCGAAATGTTAGGTTGGCTTAGGTTAGGTTATATTACGCTATTGATATATATAAAATTCCCGCGGAGACGTAGAGTCCAACTCGAAAGGAATGTTGTCAAATATTCGTACCGAGATGTTAGGTTGTGTTAGGTTAGGTTATATTACGCTATTGATGTATATAAAAGTCCCACGGAGACGTAGAGGCCAACTCGCCAGGAATGTTGTCAAATAATAGCGCCGACAGGTTAGGTTGTGTTAGGTTAGGTTATATTACGTTATTGATGTATATGAAGGTCCCACGGAGACGTAGAGGCCAACTCGCCAGGAATGTTGTCAAATATTAGTACCGAGAGGTTGGGTTGTGTTAGGTTAGGTTATATTACGTTATTGATGTATATAAAGGCCCCACGGAGACGTAGAGGCCAATTCGCCAGGAATGTTGTCAACTATTACCGCCGAGATGTTAGGTTGGGTTAGGTTAGGTTATATTACGTTATTGATGTATATAAAGGTCTCACGGAAACGTAGAGGCCAACAAGCCAGGAATGTGGTTAAACATTACCTCCGAGACGTTACTTTGGGTTAGGTTAGGTTATATTACGTTATTGATGTATATAAGGCCCTACGGAAACGTAGAGGCCAACTCGCCAGGAATGTTGTCAAATATTACCGCCGAGGTGTTAGGTTGGGTTAGGTTAGGTTATATTACGCTATTGATATATATAAAGTTCCCACGGAGACGTAGAGTCCAACTCGCCAGGAATGTTGTCAAATATTAGTACCGAGATGTTAGGTTGTGTTAGGTTAGGTTATATTACGCTATTGATGTATATAAAAGTCCCACGGAGACGTAGAAGCCAACTCAACAGGAATGTTGTCAAATATTAGTGCCGAGAGGTTGGGTTGTGTTAGGTTAGGTTATATTACGTTATTGATGTATATAAGGCCCTACGGAGACGTAGAGGCCAACTCGCCAGGAATGTTGTCAAATATTACCGCCGAGGTGTTAGGTTGGGTTAGGTTAGGTTATATTACGCTATTGATATATATAAAGTTCCCACGGAGACGTAGAGTCCAACTAGCCAGGAATGTTGTCAAATATTAGTGCCGAAATGTTAGGT
The DNA here is from genome assembly GCA_963969225.1 of Xylocopa violacea. Classification (NCBI taxonomy): domain Eukaryota; kingdom Metazoa; phylum Arthropoda; class Insecta; order Hymenoptera; family Apidae; genus Xylocopa; species Xylocopa violacea. The sequence goes on along the minus strand of CAXAJV010000741.1, from coordinate 564,320 downwards.
TGGGTTAGGTTAGGTTATATTACGTTATTGATGTATAGGAAGGTCCCACGGAGACGTAGAGGCCAACTAGCCAGGAATGTTGTCAAATAATAGCGCCGAAAGGTTAGGTTGGGTTAGGTTAGGTTATATTACGCTACTGATGTATATAAAGGCCCCACGGAGACGTAGAGGCCAACTCGCCAGGAATGTTGTCAAATGTTACCGCCGAGATGTTAGGTTGGGTTAGGATAGGTTATATTACGTTTTTGATGTATATGAAGGCCCCACGGAGACGTAGAGGCCAACAAGCCAGGAATGTTGTCAAATAATAGCGCCGAAAGGTTAGGTTGGATTAGGTTAGGTTATATTACGTTATTGATGTATATAAAAGTCCCACGGATACGTAGAGGCCAACTCGCCAGGAATGTTGACAAATAATAGCGCTGAGACGTTACTTTGGGTTAGGTTAGGTTATATTACGTTATTGATGTATATAAAAGCCCCACGGAAACGTAGAGGCCAACTCGCCAGGAATGTTGTCAAATATTAGTGCCGAGAGGTTGGGTTGTGTTAGGTTAGGTTATATTACGTTATTGATGTATATAAGGCCCTACGGAGACGTAGAGGCCAACTCGCCAGGAATGTTGTCAAATATTACCGCCGAGGTGTTAGGTTGGGTTAGGTTAGGTTTTATTACGCTATTGATATATATAAAGTTCCCACGGAGACGTAGAGTCCAACTCGCCAGGAATGTTGTCAAATATTAGTACCGAGATGTTAGGTTGTGTTAGGTTAGGTTATATTACGCTATTGATGTATATAAAAGTCCCACGGAGACGTAGAGGCCAACTCGACAGGAATGTGGTCAAATAATAGCGCCGAAAGGTTAGGTTGGATTAGGTTAGGTTATATTACGTTATTGATGTATATGAAGGTCCCACGGAGACGTAGAGGCCAACCCGCCAGGAATGTTGTCAAATAATAGCGCCGAAAGGTTAGGTTGGGTTAAGTTAGGTTATATTACGTTATTGATGTATATGAAGGTCCCACGGAGACGTAGAGGCCAACTCGCCAGGAATGTTGTCAAATAATAGCGCCGAAAGGTTAGGTTGGGTTAGGTTAGGTTATATTACGTTATTGATGTATATAAAAGTCCCACGGAGACGTAGAGGCCAACTCGCCGGTAATGTTGTCAAATAATAGCGCCGAAAGGTTAGGTTGGGTTAGGTTAGGTTATATTACGTTATTGATGTATATAAAAGTCCCACGGAGACGTAGAGGCCAACTCGCCAGGAATGTTGTCAAATAATAGCGCCGAAAGGTTAGGTTGGGTTAAGTTAGGTTATATTACGTTATTGATGGATATGAAGGTCTCACGGAGACGTAGAGGCCAACTCGCCAGGAATGTTGTCAAATAATAGCGCCGAAAGGTTAGGTTGGGTTAAGTTAGGTTATATTACGTTATTGATGTATATGAAGGTCCCACGGAGACGTAGAGGCCAACTCGCCAGGAATGTTGTCAAATAATAGCGCCGAAAGGTTAGGTTGGGTTAGGTTAGGTTATATTACGTTATTGATGTATATAAAAGTCCCACGGAGACGTAGAGGCCAACTCGCCGGTAATGTTGTCAAATAATAGCGCCGAAAGGTTAGGTTGGGTTAGGTTAGGTTATATTACGTTATTGATGTATATAAAAGTCCCACGGAGACGTAGAGGCCAACTCGCCAGGAATGTTGTCAAATAATAGCGCCGAAAGGTTAGGTTGGGTTAAGTTAGGTTATATTACGTTATTGATGGATATGAAGGTCTCACGGAGACGTAGAGGCCAACTCGCCAGGAATGTTGTCAAATAATAGCGCCGAAAGGTTAGGTTGGGTTAGGTTAGGTTATATTACGTTATTGATGTATATAAAAGTCCCACGGACACGTAGAGGCCAACTCGCCAGGAATGTTGTCAAATAATAGCGCCGAAAGGTTAGGTTGGGTTAAGTTAGGTTATATTACGTTATTGATTGATATGAATGTCCCACGGAGACGTAGACGCCAACAAGTCAGCAATGTTGTCAAATATTACACTCGAGATGTTACGTTGGGTTAGGTTAGGTTATATTACGTTTTTGATGTATATGAAGGCCTCACGGAGACGTAGAAGCCAACTCGACAGGAATGTTGTCAAATATTAGTGCCGAGATCTTAGGTTGGGTTAGGTTAGGTTATATTACGCTATTGATGTATATAAAAGTCCCACGGAGACGTAGAGGCCAACAAGCCAGGAATGTTGTCAAATAATAGCGCCGAAAGGTTAGGTTGGATTAGGTTAGGTTATATTACGTTATTGATGTATATAAAAGTCCCACGGATACGTAGAGGCCAACTCGCCAGGAATGTTGTCAAATAATAGCGCTGAGACGTTACTTTGGGTTAGGTTAGGTTATATTACGTTATTGATGTATATAAAAGCCCCACGGAAACGTAGAGGCCAACTCGCCAGGAATGTTGTCAAATATTAGTGCCGAGAGGTTGGGTTGTGTTAGGTTAGGTTATATTACGTTATTGATGTATATAAGGCCCTACGGAGACGTAGAGGCCAACTCGCCAGGAATGTTGTCAAATATTACCGCCGAGGTGTTAGGTTGGGTTAGGTTAGGTTATATTACGCTATTGATATATATAAAGTTCCCACGGAGACGTAGAGTCCAACTCGCCAGGAATGTTGTCAAATATTAGTACCGAGATGTTAGGTTGTGTTAGGTTAGGTTATATTACGTTATTGATGTATATAAAAGTCCCACGGAGACGTAGAGGCCAACTCGACAGGAATGTTGTCAAATATTAGTGCCGAGAGGTTGGGTTGTGTTAGGTTAGGTTATATTACGTTATTGATGTATATAAGGCCCTACGGAGACGTAGAGGCCAACTCGCCAGGAATTTTGTCAAATATTACCGCCGAGGTGTTAGGTTGGGTTAGGTTAGGTTATATTACGTTATTGATGTATATAAGGCCCTACGGAGACGTAGAGGCCAACTCGCCAGGAATGTTGTCAAATATTACCGCCGAGGTGTTAGGTTGGGTTAGGTTAGGTTATATTACGCTATTGATATATATAAAGTTCCCACGGAGACGTAGAGTCCAACTAGCCAGGAATGTTGTCAAATATTAGTGCCGAAATGTTAGGTTGGGTTAGGTTAGGTTATATTACGTTATTGATGTATAGGAAGGTCCCACGGAGACGTAGAGGCCAACTAGCCAGGAATGTTGTCAAATAATAGCGCCGAAAGGTTAGGTTGGGTTAGGTTAGGTTATATTACGCTACTGATGTATATAAAGGCCCCACGGAGACGTAGAGGCCAACTCGCCAGGAATGTTGTCAAATATTACCGCCGAGATGTTAGGTTGGGTTAGGATAGGTTATATTACGTTTTTGATGTATATGAAGGCCCCACGGAGACGTAGAGGCCAACAAGCCAGGAATGTTGTCAAATAATAGCGCCGAAAGGTTAGGTTGGATTAGGTTAGGTTATATTACGTTATTGATGTATATAAAAGTCCCACGGATACGTAGAGGCCAACTCGTCAGGAATGTTGACAAATAATAGCGCTGAGACGTTACTTTGGGTTAGGTTAGGTTATATTACGTTATTGATGTATATAAAAGCCCCACGGAAACGTAGAGGCCAACTCGCCAGGAATGTTGTCAAATATTAGTGCCGAGAGGTTGGGTTGTGTTAGGTTAGGTTATATTACGTTATTGATGTATATAAGGCCCTACGGAGACGTAGAGGCCAACTCGCCAGGAATGTTGTCAAATATTACCGCCGAGGTGTTAGGTTGGGTTAGGTTAGGTTATATTACGCTATTGATATATATAAAGTTCCCACGGAGACGTAGAGTCCAACTAGCCAGGAATGTTGTCAAATATTAGTGCCGAGAGGTTGGGTTGTGTTAGGTTAGGTTATATTACGTTATTGATGTATATAAGGCCCTGCGGAGACGTAGAGGCCAACTCGCCAGGAATGTTGTCAAATATTACCGCCGAGGTGTTAGGTTGGGTTAGGTTAGGTTATATTACGCTATTGACATATATAAAATTCCCACGGAGACGTAGAGTCCAACTCGCCAGGAATGTTGTCAAATATTAGTACCGAGATGTTAGGTTGTGTTAGGTTAGGTTATATTACGCGATTGATGTATATAAAAGTCCCACGGAGACGTAGAGGCCAACAAGCCAGGAATGTGGTCAAATAATAGCGCCGAAATGTTAGGTTGGGTTAGGTTAGGTTATATTACGTTATTGATGTATAGGAAGGTCCCACGGAGACGTAGAGGCCAACTAGCCAGGAATGTTGTCAAATAATAGCGCCGAAAGGTTAGGTTGGGTTAGGTTAGGTTATATTACGTTATTGATGTATATAAAAGTCCCACGGAGACGTAGAGGCCAACTCGCCAGGAATGTTGTCAAATATTAGTGCCGAGAGGTTGGGTTGTGTTAGGTTAGGTTATATTACGTTATTGATGTATATAAGGCCCTACGGAGACGTAGAGGCCAACTCGCCAGGAATGTTGTCAAATATTACCGCCGAGGTGTTAGGTTGGGTTAGGTTAGGTTTTATTACGCTATTGATATATATAAAGTTCCCACGGAGACGTAGAGTCCAACTCGCCAGGAATGTTGTCAAATATTAGTACCGAGATGTTAGGTTGTGTTAGGTTAGGTTATATTACGCTATTGATGTATATAAAAGTCCCACGGAGACGTAGAGGCCAACTCGACAGGAATGTGGTCAAATAATAGCGCCGAAAGGTTAGGTTGGGTTAGGTTAGTTTATATTACGTTATTGATGTATATGAAGGTCCCACGGAGACGTAGAGGCCAACCCGCCAGGAATGTTGTCAAATAATAGCGCCGAAAGGTTAGGTTGGGTTAAGTTAGGTTTGGGTTAGGTTAGGTTATATTACGTTATTGATGTATATAAAAGCCCCACGGAAACGTAGAGGCCAACTCGCCAGGAATGTTGTCAAATATTAGTGCCGAGAGGTTGGGTTGTGTTAGGTTAGGTTATATTACGTTATTGATGTATATAAGGCCCTACGGAGACGTAGAGGCCAACTCGCCAGGAATGTTGTCAAATATTACCGCCGAGGTGTTAGGTTGGGTTAGCTTAGGTTATATTACGCTATTGATATATATAAAGTTCCCACGGAGACGTAGAGTCCAACTAGCCAGGAATGTTGTCAAATATTAGTGCCGAGAGGTTGGGTTGTGTTAGGTTAGGTTATATTACGTTATTGATGTATATAAGGCCCTGCGGAGACGTAGAGGCCAACTCGCCAGGAATGTTGTCAAATATTACCGCCGAGGTGTTAGGTTGGGTTAGGTTAGGTTATATTACGCTATTGACATATATAAAATTCCCACGGAGACGTAGAGTCCAACTCGCGAGGAATGTTGTCAAATATTAGTACCGAGATGTTAGGTTGTGTTAGGTTAGGTTATATTACGCTATTGATGTATATAAAAGTCCCACGGAGACGTAGAGGCCAACAAGCCAGGAATGTGGTCAAATAATAGCGCCGAAATGTTAGGTTGGGTTAGGTTAGGTTATATTACGTTATTGATGTATAGGAAGGTCCCACGGAGACGTAGAGGCCAACTAGCCAGGAATGTTGTCAAATAATAGCGCCGAAAGGTTAGGTTGGGTTAGGTTAGGTTATATTACGTTATTGATGTATATAAAAGTCCCACGGAGACGTAGAGGCCAACTCGCCAGGAATGTTGTCAAATAATAGCGCCGAAAGGTTAGGTTGGGTTAAGTTAGGTTATATTACGTTATTGTTGGATATGAAGGTCTCACGGGGACGTAGAGGCCAACTCGCCAGGAATGTTGTCAAATAATAGCGCCGAAAGGTTAGGTTGGGTTAGGTTAGGTTATATTACGTTATTGATGTATATAAAAGTCCCACGGACACGTAGAGGCCAACTCGCCAGGAATGTTGTCAAATAATAGCGCCGAGAGGTTAGGTTGGTTTATATAATGTTATATTACGTTATTGATGGATATGAAAGTCTCACGGAGACGTAGAAGCCAATTCGCCAGGAATGTTGTCAACTATTACCGCCGAGATGTTAGGTTGGGTTAGGTTAGGTTATATTACGTTATTGATGTATATAAAGGTCTCACGGAAACGTAGAGGCCAACAAGCCAGGAATGTGGTTAAACATTACCTCCGAGACGTTACTTTGGGTGAGGTTAGGTTATATTACGTTATTGATGTATATAAAAGCCCCACGGAAACGTAGAGGACAACTCGCCAGGAATGTTGTCAAATATTAGTGCCGAGAGGTTGGGTTGTGCTAGGTTAGGTTATATTATGTTATTGATATATATAAGGCCCTACGGAGACGTAGAGGCCAACTCGCCAGGAATGTTGTCAAATATTACCGCCGAGGTGTTAGGTTGGGTTAGGTTAGGTTCTATTACGCTATTGATATATATAAAATTCCCACGGAGACGTAGAGGCCAACTCGCCAGAAATGTTGTCAAATAATAGCGCCGAAAGGTTAGGTTGGATTAGGTTAGGTTATATTACGTTATTGATGTATATAAAAGTCCCACGGAGACGTAGAGGCCAACTCGCCAGGAATGTTGTCAAATAATGGCGCCGAAAGGTTAGGTTGGGTTAGGTCAGGTTATATTACGTTATTGATGGATATGAATGTCCCACGGAGACGTAGAGGCCAACAAGCCAGGAATGTGGTCAAATAATAGCGCCGAAAGATTAGGTTGGGTTAGGTTAGGTTATATTACGTTATAGATGTATATGAAGGACCCACGGAGACGTAGAGGCCAACTCGCCAGGAATGTTGTCAAATATTACCGCCGAAATGTTAGGTTGGCTTAGGTTAGGTTATATTACGCTATTGATATATATAAAATTCCCACGGAGACGTAGAGTCCAACTCGAAAGGAATGTTGTCAAATATTCGTACCGAGATGTTAGGTTGTGTTAGGTTAGGTTATATTACGCTATTGATGTATATAAAAGTCCCACGGAGACGTAGAGGCCAACTCGCCAGGAATGTTGTCAAATAATGGCGCCGAAAGGTTAGGTTGGGTTAGGTCAGGTTATATTACGTTATTGATGGATATGAATGTCCCACGGAGACGTAGAGGCCAACAAGCCAGGAATGTGGTCAAATAATAGCGCCGAAAGATTAGGTTGGGTTAGGTTAGGTTATATTACGTTATTGATGTATATGAAGGACCCACGGAGACGTAGAGGCCAACTCGCCAGGAATGTTGTCAAATATTACCGCCGAAATGTTAGGTTGGCTTAGGTTAGGTTATATTACGCTATTGATATATATAAAATTCCCACGGAGACGTAGAGGCCAACAAGCCAGGAATGTGGTCAAATAATAGCGCCGAAAGATTAGGTTGGGTTAGGTTAGGTTATATTACGTTATTGATGTATATGAAGGACCCACGGAGACGTAGAGGCCAACTCGCCAGGAATGTTGTCAAATATTACCGCCGAAATGTTAGGTTGGCTTAGGTTAGGTTATATTACGCTATTGATATATATAAAATTCCCACGGAGACGTAGAGGCCAACAAGCCAGGAATGTGGTCAAATAATAGCGCCGAAAGATTAGGTTGGGTTAGGTTAGGTTATATTACGTTATTGATGTATATGAAGGACCCACGGAGACGTAGAGGCCAACTCGCCAGGAATGTTGTCAAATATTACCGCCGAAATGTTAGGTTGGCTTAGGTTAGGTTATATTACGCTATTGATATATATAAAATTCCCACGGAGACGTAGAGTCCAACTCGAAAGGAATGTTATCAAATATTCGTACCGAGATGTTAGGTTGTGTTAGGTTAGGTTATATTACGCTATTGATGTATATAAAAGTCCCACGGAGACGTAGAGGCCAACTCGCCAGGAATGTTGTCAAATAATGGCGCCGAAAGGTTAGGTTGGGTTAGGTCAGGTTATATTACGTTATTGATGGATATGAATGTCCCACGGAGACGTAGAGGCCAACAAGCCAGGAATGTGGTCAAATAATAGCGCCGAAAGGTTAGGTTGGGTTAGGTTAGGTTATATTACGTTATTGATGTATATGAAGGACCCACGGAGACGTAGAGGCCAACTCGCCAGGAATGTTGTCAAATATTACCGCCGAAATGTTAGGTTGGCTTAGGTTAGGTTATATTACGCTATTGATATATATAAAATTCCCGCGGAGACGTAGAGTCCAACTCGAAAGGAATGTTGTCAAATATTCGTACCGAGATGTTAGGTTGTGTTAGGTTAGGTTATATTACGCTATTGATGTATATAAAAGTCCCACGGAGACGTAGAGGCCAACTCGCCAGGAATGTTGTCAAATAATAGCGCCGACAGGTTAGGTTGGGTTAGGTTAGGTTATATTACGTTATTGATGTATATGAAGGTCCCACGGAGACGTAGAGGCCAACTCGCCAGGAATGTTGTCAAATATTAGTACCGAGAGGTTGGGTTGTGTTAGGTTAGGTTATATTACGTTATTGATGTATATAAAGGCCCCACGGAGACGTAGAGGCCAATTCGCCAGGAATGTTGTCAACTATTACCGCCGAGATGTTAGGTTGGGTTAGGTTAGGTTATATTACGTTATTGATGTATATAAAGGTCTCACGGAAACGTAGAGGCCAACAAGCCAGGAATGTGGTTAAACATTACCTCCGAGACGTTACTTTGGGTTAGGTTAGGTTATATTTCGTTATTGATGTATATAAGGCCCTACGGAGACGTAGAGGCCAACTCGCCAGGAATGTTGTCAAATATTACCGCCGAGGTGTTAGGTTGGGTTAGGTTAGGTTATATTACGCTATTGATATATATAAAATTCCCACGGAGACGTAGAGTCCAACTCGCCAGGAATGTTGTCAAATATTAGTACCTAGATGTTAGGTTGTGTTAGGTTAGGTTATATTACGCTATTGATGTATATAAAAGTCCCACGGAGACGTAGAGGCCAACTCGACAGGAATGTGGTCAAATAATAGCGCTGAGACGTTACTTTGGGTTAGGTTAGGTTATATTACGTTATTGATGTATATAAAAGCCCCACGGAAACGTAGAGACCAACTCGCCAGGAATGTTGTCAAATATTAGTGCCGAGAGGTTGGGTTGTGTTAGGTTAGGTTATATTACGTTATTGATGTATATAAGGCCCTACGGAAACGTAGAGGCCAACTCGCCAGGAATGTTGTCAAATATTACCGCCGAGGTGTTAGGTTGGGTTAGGTTAGGTTATATTACGCTATTGATATATATAAAGTTCCCACGGAGACGTAGAGTCCAACTCGCCAGGAATGTTGTCAAATATTAGTACCGAGATGTTAGGTTGTGTTAGGTTAGGTTATATTACGCTATTGATGTATATAAAAGTCCCACGGAGACGTAGAAGCCAACTCGACAGGAATGTTGTCAAATATTAGTGCCGAGAGGTTGGGTTGTGTTAGGTTAGGTTATATTACGTTATTGATGTATATAAGGCCCTACGGAGACGTAGAGGCCAACTCGCCAGGAATGTTGTCAAATATTACCGCCGAGGTGTTAGGTTGGGTTAGGTTAGGTTATATTACGCTATTGATATATATAAAGTTCCCACGGAGACGTAGAGTCCAACTAGCCAGGAATGTTGTCAAATATTAGTGCCGAAATGTTAGGTTGGGTTAGGTTAGGTTATATTACGTTATTGATGTATAGGAAGGTCCCACGGAGACGTAGAGGCCAACTAGCCAGGAATGTTGTCAAATAATAGCGCCGAAAGGTTAGGTTGGGTTAGGTTAGGTTATATTACGCTACTGATGTATATAAAGGCCCCACGGAGACGTAGAGGCCAACTCGCCAGGAATGTTGTCAAATATTACCGCCGAGATGTTAGTTTGGGTTAGGATAGGTTATATTACGTTTTTGATGTATATGAAGGCCCCACGGAGACGTAGAGGCCAACAAGCCAGGAATGTTGTCAAATAATAGCGCCGAAAGGTTAGGTTGGATTAGGTTAGGTTATATTACGTTATTGATGTATATAAAAGTCCCACGGATACGTAGAGGCCAACTCGCCAGGAATGTTGACAAATAATAGCGCTGAGACGTTACTTTGGGTTAGGTTAGGTTATATTACGTTATTGATGTATATAAAAGCCCCACGGAAACGTAGAGGCCAACTCGCCAGGAATGTTGTCAAATATTAGTGCCGAGAGGTTGGGTTGTGTTAGGTTAGGTTATATTACGTTATTGATGTATATAAGGCCCTACGGAGACGTAGAGGCCAACTCGCCAGGAATGTTGTCAAATATTACCGCCGAGGTGTTAGGTTGGGTTAGGTTAGGTTTTATTACGCTATTGATATATATAAAGTTCCCACGGAGACGTAGAGTCCAACTTGCCAGGAATGTTGTCAAATATTAGTACCGAGATGTTAGGTTGTGTTAGGTTAGGTTATATTACGCTATTGATGTATATAAAAGTCCCACGGAGACGTAGAGGCCAACTCGACAGGAATGTGGTCAAATAATAGCGCCGAAAGGTTAGGTTGGGTTAGGTTAGTTTATATTACGTTATTGATGTATATGAAGGTCCCACGGAGACGTAGAGGCCAACCCGCCAGGAATGTTGTCAAATAATAGCGCCGAAAGGTTAGGTTGGGTTAAGTTAGGTTTGGGTTAGGTTAGGTTATATTACGTTATTGATGTATATAAAAGCCCCACGGAAACGTAGAGGCCAACTCGCCAGGAATGTTGTCAAATATTAGTGCCGAGAGGTTGGGTTGTGTTAGGTTAGGTTATATTACGTTATTGATGTATATAAGGCCCTACGGAGACGTAGAGGCCAACTCGCCAGGAATGTTGTCAAATATTACCGCCGAGGTGTTAGGTTGGGTTAGCTTAGGTTATATTACGCTATTGATATATATAAAGTTCCCACGGAGACGTAGAGTCCAACTAGCCAGGAATGTTGTCAAATATTAGTGCCGAGAGGTTGGGTTGTGTTAGGTTAGGTTATATTACGTTATTGATGTATATAAGGCCCTGCGGAGACGTAGAGGCCAACTCGCCAGGAATGTTGTCAAATATTACCGCCGAGGTGTTAGGTTGGGTTAGGTTAGGTTATATTACGCTATTGACATATATAAAATTCCCACGGAGACGTAGAGTCCAACTCGCCAGGAATGTTGTCAAATATTAGTACCGAGATGTTAGGTTGTGTTAGGTTAGGTTATATTACGCTATTGATGTATATAAAAGTCCCACGGAGACGTAGAGGCCAACAAGCCAGGAATGTGGTCAAATAATAGCGCCGAAATGTTAGGTTGGGTTAGGTTAGGTTATATTACGTTATTGATGTATAGGAAGGTCCCACGGAGACGTAGAGGCCAACTAGCCAGGAATGTTGTCAAATAATAGCGCCGAAAGGTTAGGTTGGGTTAGGTTAGGTTATATTACGTTATTGATGTATATAAAAGTCCCACGGAGACGTAGAGGCCAACTCGCCAGGAATGTTGTCAAATAATAGCGCCGAAAGATTAGGTTGGGTTAAGTTAGGTTATATTACGTTATTGTTGGATATGAAGGTCTCACGGGGACGTAGAGGCCAACTCGCCAGGAATGTTGTCAAATAATAGCGCCGAAAGGTTAGGTTGGGTTAGGTTAGGTTATATTACGTTATTGATGTATATAAAAGTCCCACGGACACGTAGAGGCCAACTCGCCAGGAATGTTGTCAAATAATAGCGCCGAGAGGTTAGGTTGGTTTATATAATGTTATATTACGTTATTGATGGATATGAAAGTCTCACGGAGACGTAGAAGCCAATTCGCCAGGAATGTTGTCAACTATTACCGCCGAGATGTTAGGTTGGGTTAGGTTAGGTTATATTACGTTATTGATGTATATAAAGGTCTCACGGAAACGTAGAGGCCAACAAGCCAGGAATGTGGTTAAACATTACCTCCGAGACGTTACTTTGGGTGAGGTTAGGTTATATTACGTTATTGATGTATATAAAAGCCCCACGGAAACGTAGAGGCCAACTCGCCAGGAATGTTGTCAAATATTAGTGCCGAGAGGTTGGGTTGTGCTAGGTTAGGTTATATTATGTTATTGATATATATAAGGCCCTACGGAGACGTAGAGGCCAACTCGCCAGGAATGTTGTCAAATATTACCGCCGAGGTGTTAGGTTGGGTTAGGTTAGGTTCTATTACGCTATTGATATATATAAAATTCCCACGGAGACGTAGAGGCCAACTCGCCAGAAATGTTGTCAAATAATAGCGCCGAAAGGTTAGGTTGGATTAGGTTAGGTTATATTACGTTATTGATGTATATAAAAGTCCCACGGAGACGTAGAGGCCAACTCGCCAGGAATGTTGTCAAATAATGGCGCCGAAAGGTTAGGTTGGGTTAGGTCAGGTTATATTACGTTATTGATGGATATGAATGTCCCACGGAGACGTAGAGGCCAACAAGCCAGGAATGTGGTCAAATAATAGCGCCGAAAGATTAGGTTGGGTTAGGTTAGGTTATATTACGTTATAGATGTATATGAAGGACCCACGGAGACGTAGAGGCCAACTCGCCAGGAATGTTGTCAAATATTACCGCCGAAATGTTAGGTTGGCTTAGGTTAGGTTATATTACGCTATTGATATATATAAAATTCCCACGGAGACGTAGAGTCCAACTCGAAAGGAATGTTGTCAAATATTCGTACCGAGATGTTAGGTTGTGTTAGGTTAGGTTATATTACGCTATTGATGTATATAAAAGTCCCACGGAGACGTAGAGGCCAACTCGCCAGGAATGTTGTCAAATAATGGCGCCGAAAGGTTAGGTTGGGTTAGGTCAGGTTATATTACGTTATTGATGTATATAAAAGTCCCACGGAGACGTAGAGGCCAACTCGCCAGGAATGTTGTCAAATAATGGCGCCGAAAGGTTAGGTTGGGTTAGGTCAGGTTATATTACGTTATTGATGGATATGAATGTCCCACGGAGACGTAGAGGCCAACAAGCCAGGAATGTGGTCAAATAATAGCGCCGAAAGATTAGGTTGGGTTAGGTTAGGTTATATTACGTTATAGATGTATATGAAGGACCCACGGAGACGTAGAGGCCAACTCGCCAGGAATGTTGTCAAATATTACCGCCGAAATGTTAGGTTGGCTTAGGTTAGGTTATATTACGCTATTGATATATATAAAATTCCCACGGAGACGTAGAGTCCAACTCGAAAGGAATGTTGTCAAATATTCGTACCGAGATGTTAGGTTGTGTTAGGTTAGGTTATATTACGCTATTGATGTATATAAAAGTCCCACGGAGACGTAGAGGCCAACTCGCCAGGAATGTTGTCAAATAATGGCGCCGAAAGGTTAGGTTGGGTTAGGTCAGGTTATATTACGTTATTGATGGATATGAATGTCCCACGGAGACGTAGAGGCCAACAAGCCAGGAATGTGGTCAAATAATAGCGCCGAAAGATTAGGTTGGGTTAGGTTAGGTTATATTACGTTATTGATGTATATGAAGGACCCACGGAGACGTAGAGGCCAACTCGCCAGGAATGTTGTCAAATATTACCGCCGAAATGTTAGGTTGGCTTAGGTTAGGTTATATTACGCTATTGATATATATAAAATTCCCACGGAGACGTAGAGGCCAACAAGCCAGGAATGTGGTCAAATAATAGCGCCGAAAGATTAGGTTGGGTTAGGTTAGGTTATATTACGTTATTGATGTATATGAAGGACCCACGGAGACGTAGAGGCCAACTCGCCAGGAATGTTGTCAAATATTACCGCCGAAATGTTAGGTTGGCTTAGGTTAGGTTATATTACGCTATTGATATATATAAAATTCCCACGGAGACGTAGAGGCCAACAAGCCAGGAATGTGGTCAAATAATAGCGCCGAAAGATTAGGTTGGGTTAGGTTAGGTTATATTACGTTATTGATGTATATGAAGGACCCACGGAGACGTAGAGGCCAACTCGCCAGGAATGTTGTCAAATATTACCGCCGAAATGTTAGGTTGGCTTAGGTTAGGTTATATTACGCTATTGATATATATAAAATTCCCACGGAGACGTAGAGTCCAACTCGAAAGGAATGTTGTCAAATATTCGTACCGAGATGTTAGGTTGTGTTAGGTTAGGTTATATTACGCTATTGATGTATATAAAAGTCCCACGGAGACGTAGAGGCCAACTCGCCAGGAATGTTGTCAAATAATGGCGCCGAAAGGTTAGGTTGGGTTAGGTCAGGTTATATTACGTTATTGATGGATATGAATGTCCCACGGAGACGTAGAGGCCAACAAGCCAGGAATGTGGTCAAATAATAGCGCCGAAAGGTTAGGTTGGGTTAGGTTAGGTTATATTACGTTATTGATGTATATGAAGGACCCACGGAGACGTAGAGGCCAACTCGCCAGGAATGTTGTCAAATATTACCGCCGAAATGTTAGGTTGGCTTAGGTTAGGTTATATTACGCTATTGATATATATAAAATTCCCGCGGAGACGTAGAGTCCAACTCGAAAGGAATGTTGTCAAATATTCGTACCGAGATGTTAGGTTGTGTTAGGTTAGGTTATATTACGCTATTGATGTATATAAAAGTCCCACGGAGACGTAGAGGCCAACTCGCCAGGAATGTTGTCAAATAATAGCGCCGACAGGTTAGGTTGGGTTAGGTTAGGTTATATTACGTTATTGATGTATATGAAGGTCCCACGGAGACGTAGAGGCCAACTCGCCAGGAATGTTGTCAAATATTAGTACCGAGAGGTTGGGTTGTGTTAGGTTAGGTTATATTACGTTATTGATGTATATAAAGGCCCCACGGAGACGTAGAGGCCAATTCGCCAGGAATGTTGTCAACTATTACCGCCGAGATGTTAGGTTGGGTTAGGTTAGGTTATATTACGTTATTGATGTATATAAAGGTCTCACGGAAACGTAGAGGCCAACAAGCCAGGAATGTGGTTAAACATTACCTCCGAGACGTTACTTTGGGTTAGGTTAGGTTATATTACGTTATTGATGTATATAAGGCCCTACGGAGACGTAGAGGCCAACTCGCCAGGAATGTTGTCAAATATTACCGCCGAGGTGTTAGGTTGGGTTAGGTTAGGTTATATTACGCTATTGATATATATAAAATTCCCACGGAGACGTAGAGTCCAACTCGCCAGGAATGTTGTCAAATATTAGTACCGAGATGTTAGGTTGTGTTAGGTTAGGTTATATTACGCTATTGATGTATATAAAAGTCCCACGGAGACGTAGAGGCCAACTCGACAGGAATGTGGTCAAATAATAGCGCTGAGACGTTACTTTGGGTTAGGTTAGGTTATATTACGTTATTGATGTATATAAAAGCCCCACGGAAACGTAGAGACCAACTCGCCAGGAATGTTGTCAAATATTAGTGCCGAGAGGTTGGGTTGTGTTAGGTTAGGTTATATTACGTTATTGATGTATATAAGGCCCTACGGAAACGTAGAGGCCAACTCGCCAGGAATGTTGTCAAATATTACCGCCGAGGTGTTAGGTTGGGTTAGGTTAGGTTATATTACGCTATTGATATATATAAAGTTCCCACGGAGACGTAGAGTCCAACTCGCCAGGAATGTTGTCAAATATTAGTACCGAGATGTTAGGTTGTGTTAGGTTAGGTTATATTACGCTATTGATGTATATAAAAGTCCCACGGAGACGTAGAAGCCAACTCGACAGGAATGTTGTCAAATATTAGTGCCGAGAGGTTGGGTTGTGTTAGGTTAGGTTATATTACGTTATTGATGTATATAAGGCCCTACGGAGACGTAGAGGCCAACTCGCCAGGAATGTTGTCAAATATTACCGCCGAGGTGTTAGGTTGGGTTAGGTTAGGTTATATTACGCTATTGATATATATAAAGTTCCCACGGAGACGTAGAGTCCAACTAGCCAGGAATGTTGTCAAATATTAGTGCCGAAATGTTAGGTTGGGTTAGGTTAGGTTATATTACGTTATTGATGTATAGGAAGGTCCCACGGAGACGTAGAGGCCAACTAGCCAGGAATGTTGTCAAATAATAGCGCCGAAAGGTTAGGTTGGGTTAGGTTAGGTTATATTACGCTACTGATGTATATAAAGGCCCCACGGAGACGTAGAGGCCAACTCGCCAGGAATGTTGTCAAATATTACCGCCGAGATGTTAGGTTGGGTTAGGATAGGTTATATTACGTTTTTGATGTATATGAAGGCCCCACGGAGACGTAGAGGCCAACAAGCCAGGAATGTTGTCAAATAATAGCGCCGAAAGGTTAGGTTGGATTAGGTTAGGTTATATTACGTTATTGATGTATATAAAAGTCCCACGGATACGTAGAGGCCAACTCGCCAGGAATGTTGACAAATAATAGCGCTGAGACGTTACTTTGGGTTAGGTTAGGTTATATTACGTTATTGATGTATATAAAAGCCCCACGGAAACGTAGAGGCCAACTCGCCAGGAATGTTGTCAAATATTAGTGCCGAGAGGTTGGGTTGTGTTAGGTTAGGTTATATTACGTTATTGATGTATATAAGGCCCTACGGAGACGTAGAGGCCAACTCGCCAGGAATGTTGTCAAATATTACCGCCGAGGTGTTAGGTTGGGTTAGGTTAGGTTTAATTACGCTATTGATATATATAAAGTTCCCACGGAGACGTAGAGTCCAACTTGCCAGGAATGTTGTCAAATATTAGTACCGAGATGTTAGGTTGTGTTAGGTTAGGTTATATTACGCTATTGATGTATATAAAAGTCCCACGGAGACGTAGAGGCCAACTCGACAGGAATGTGGTCAAATAATAGCGCCGAAAGGTTAGGTTGGGTTAGGTTAGTTTATATTACGTTATTGATGTATATGAAGGTCCCACGGAGACGTAGAGGCCAACCCGCCAGGAATGTTGTCAAATAATAGCGCCGAAAGGTTAGGTTGGGTTAAGTTAGGTTTGGGTTAGGTTAGGTTATATTACGTTATTGATGTATATAAAAGCCCCACGGAAACGTAGAGGCCAACTCGCCAGGAATGTTGTCAAATATTAGTGCCGAGAGGTTGGGTTGTGTTAGGTTAGGTTATATTACGTTATTGATGTATATAAGGCCCTACGGAGACGTAGAGGCCAACTCGCCAGGAATGTTGTCAAATATTACCGCCGAGGTGTTAGGTTGGGTTAGGTTAGGTTATATTACGCTATTGATATATATAAAGTTCCCACGGAGACGTAGAGTCCAACTCGCCAGGAATGTTGTCAAATATTAGTACCGAGATGTTAGGTTGTGTTAGGTTAGGTTATATTACGCTATTGATGTATATAAAAGTCCCACGGAGACGTAGAAGCCAACTCGACAGGAATGTTGTCAAATATTAGTGCCGAGAGGTTGGGTTGTGTTAGGTTAGGTTATATTACGTTATTGATGTATATAAGGCCCTACGGAGACGTAGAGGCCAACTCGCCAGGAATGTTGTCAAATATTACCGCCGAGGTGTTAGGTTGGGTTAGGATAGGTTATATTACGTTTTTGATGTATATGAAGGCCCCACGGAGACGTAGAGGCCAACAAGCCAGGAATGTTGTCAAATAATAGCGCCGAAAGGTTAGGTTGGATTAGGTTAGGTTATATTACGTTATTGATGTATATAAAAGTCCCACGGATACGTAGAGGCCAACTCGCCAGGAATGTTGACAAATAATAGCGCTGAGACGTTACTTTGGGTTAGGTTAGGTTATATTACGTTATTGATGTATATAAAAGCCCCACGGAAACGTAGAGGCCAACTCGCCAGGAATGTTGTCAAATATTAGTGCCGAGAGGTTGGGTTGTGTTAGGTTAGGTTATATTACGTTATTGATGTATATAAGGCCCTACGGAGACGTAGAGGCCAACTCGCCAGGAATGTTGTCAAATATTACCGCCGAGGTGTTAGGTTGGGTTAGGTTAGGTTATATTACGCTATTGATATATATAAAGTTCCCACGGAGACGTAGAGTCCAACTAGCCAGGAATGTTGTCAAATATTAGTGCCGAGAGGTTGGGTTGTGTTAGGTTAGGTTATATTACGTTATTGATGTATATAAGGCCCTGCGGAGACGTAGAGGCCAACTCGCCAGGAATGTTGTCAAATATTACCGCCGAGGTGTTAGTTTGGGTTAGGTTAGGTTATATTACGCTATTGACATATATAAAATTCCCACGGAGACGTAGAGTCCAACTCGCCAGGAATGTTGTCAAATATTAGTACCGAGATGTTAGGTTGTGTTAGGTTAGGTTATATTACGCGATTGATGTATATAAAAGTCCCACGGAGACGTAGAGGCCAACAAGCCAGGAATGTGGTCAAATAATAGCGCCGAAATGTTAGGTTGGGTTAGGTTAGGTTATATTACGTTATTGATGTATAGGAAGGTCCCACGGAGACGTAGAGGCCAACTAGCCAGGAATGTTGTCAAATAATAGCGCCGAATGGTTAGGTTGGGTTAGGTTAGGTTATATTACGTTATTGATGTATATAAAAGTCCCACGGAGACGTAGAGGCCAACTCGCCAGGAATGTTGTCAAATATTAGTGCCGAGAGGTTGGGTTGTGTTAGGTTAGGTTATATTACGTTATTGATGTATATAAGGCCCTACGGAAACGTAGAGGCCAACTCGCCAGGAATGTTGTCAAATATTACCGCCGAGGTGTTAGGTTGGGTTAGGTTAGGTTTTATTACGCTATTGATATATATAAAGTTCCCACGGAGACGTAGAGTCCAACTCGCCAGGAATGTTGTCAAATATTAGTACCGAGATGTTAGGTTGTGTTAGGTTAGGTTATATTACGCTATTGATGTATATAAAAGTCCCACGGAGACGTAGAGGCCAACTCGACAGGAATGTGGTCAAATAATAGCGCCGAAAGGTTAGGTTGGGTTAGGTTAGTTTATATTACGTTATTGATGTATATGAAGGTCCCACGGAGACGTAGAGGCCAACCCGCCAGGAATGTTGTCAAATAATAGCGCCGAAAGGTTAGGTTGGGTTAAGTTAGGTTTGGGTTAGGTTAGGTTATATTACGTTATTGATGTATATAAAAGCCCCACGGAAACGTAGAGGCCAACTCGCCAGGAATGTTGTCAAATATTAGTGCCGAGAGGTTGGGTTGTGTTAGGTTAGGTTATATTACGTTATTGATGTATATAAGGCCCTACGGAGACGTAGAGGCCAACTCGCCAGGAATGTTGTCAAATATTACCGCCGAGGTGTTAGGTTGGGTTAGCTTAGGTTATATTACGCTATTGATATATATAAAGTTCCCACGGAGACGTAGAGTCCAACTAGCCAGGAATGTTGTCAAATATTAGTGCGGAGAGGTTGGGTTGTGTTAGGTTAGGTTATATTACGTTATTGATGTATATAAGGCCCTGCGGAGACGTAGAGGCCAACTCGCCAGGAATGTTGTCAAATATTACCGCCGAGGTGTTAGGTTGGGTTAGGTTAGGTTATATTACGCTATTGACATATATAAAATTCCCACGGAGACGTAGAGTCCAACTCGCCAGGAATGTTGTCAAATATTAGTACCGAGATGTTAGGTTGTGTTAGGTTAGGTTATATTACGCTATTGATGTATATAAAAGTCCCACGGAGACGTAGAGGCCAACAAGCCAGGAATGTGGTCAAATAATAGCGCCGAAATGTTAGGTTGGGTTAGGTTAGGTTATATTACGTTATTGATGTATAGGAAGGTCCCACGGAGACGTAGAGGCCAACTAGCCAGGAATGTTGTCAAATAATAGCGCCGAAAGGTTAGGTTGGGTTAGGTTAGGTTATATTACGTTATTGATGTATATAAAAGTCCCACGGAGACGTAGAGGCCAACTCGCCAGGAATGTTGTCAAATAATAGCGCCGAAAGGTTAGGTTGGGTTAAGTTAGGTTATATTACGTTATTGTTGGATATGAAGGTCTCACGGGGACGTAGAGGCCAACTCGCCAGGAATGTTGTCAAATAATAGCGCCGAAAGGTTAGGTTGGGTTAGGTTAGGTTATATTACGTTATTGATGTATATAAAAGTCCCACGGACACGTAGAGGCCAACTCGCCAGGAATGTTGTCAAATAATAGCGCCGAGAGGTTAGGTTGGTTTATATAATGATATATTACGTTATTGATGGATATGAAAGTCTCACGGAGACGTAGAAGCCAATTCGCCAGGAATGTTGTCAACTATTACCGCCGAGATGTTAGGTTGGGTTAGGTTAGGTTATATTACGTTATTGATGTATATAAAGGTCTCAGGGAAACGTAGAGGCCAACATGCCAGGAATGTGGTTAAACATTACCTCCGAGACGTTACTTTGGGTGAGGTTAGGTTATATTACGTTATTGATGTATATAAAAGCCCCACGGAAACGTAGAGGCCAACTCGCCAGGAATGTTGTCAAATATTAGTGCCGAGAGGTTGGGTTGTGCTAGGTTAGGTTATATTATGTTATTGATATATATAAGGCCCTACGGAGACGTAGAGGCCAACTCGCCAGGAATGTTGTCAAATATTACCGCCGAGGTGTTAGGTTGGGTTAGGTTAGGTTCTATTACGCTATTGATATATATAAAATTCCCACGGAGACGTAGAGGCCAACTCGCCAGAAATGTTGTCAAATAATAGCGCCGAAAGGTTAGGTTGGATTAGGTTAGGTTATATTACGTTATTGATGTATATAAAAGTCCCACGGAGACGTAGAGGCCAACTCGCCAGGAATGTTGTCAAATAATGGCGCCGAAAGGTTAGGTTGGGTTAGGTCAGGTTATATTACGTTATTGATGGATATGAATGTCCCACGGAGACGTAGAGGCCAACTCGCCAGGAATGTTGTCAAATAATGGCGCCGAAAGGTTAGGTTGGGTTAGGTCAGGTTATATTACGTTATTGATGGATATGAATGTCCCACGGAGACGTAGAGGCCAACAAGCCAGGAATGTGGTCAAATAATAGCGCCGAAAGATTAGGTTGGGTTAGGTTAGGTTATATTACGTTATTGATGTATATGAAGGACCCACGGAGACGTAGAGGCCAACTCGCCAGGAATGTTGTCAAATATTACCGCCGAAATGTTAGGTTGGCTTAGGTTAGGTTATATTACGCTATTGATATATATAAAATTCCCACGGAGACGTAGAGGCCAACAAGCCAGGAATGTGGTCAAATAATAGCGCCGAAAGATTAGGTTGGGTTAGGTTAGGTTATATTACGTTATTGATGTATATGAAGGACCCACGGAGACGTAGAGGCCAACTCGCCAGGAATGTTGTCAAATATTACCGCCGAAATGTTAGGTTGGCTTAGGTTAGGTTATATTACGCTATTGATATATATAAAATTCCCACGGAGACGTAGAGGCCAACAAGCCAGGAATGTGGTCAAATAATAGCGCCGAAAGATTAGGTTGGGTTAGGTTAGGTTATATTACGTTATTGATGTATATGAAGGACCCACGGAGACGTAGAGGCCAACTCGCCAGGAATGTTGTCAAATATTACCGCCGAAATGTTAGGTTGGCTTAGGTTAGGTTATATTACGCTATTGATATATATAAAATTCCCACGGAGACGTAGAGTCCAACTCGAAAGGAATGTTGTCAAATATTAGTACCGAGATGTTAGGTTGTGTTAGGTTAGGTTATATTACGCTATTGATGTATATAAAAGTCCCACGGAGACGTAGAGGCCAACTCGCCAGGAATGTTGTCAAATAATGGCGCCGAAAGGTTAGGTTGGGTTAGGTCAGGTTATATTACGTTATTGATGGATATGAATGTCCCACGGAGACGTAGAGGCCAACAAGCCAGGAATGTGGTCAAATATTAGCGCCGAAAGGTTAGGTTGGGTTAGGTTAGGTTATATTACGTTATTGATGTATATGAAGGACCCACGGAGACGTAGAGGCCAACTCGCCAGGAATGTTGTCAAATATTACCGCCGAAATGTTAGGTTGGCTTAGGTTAGGTTATATTACGCTATTGATATATATAAAATTCCCGCGGAGACGTAGAGTCCAACTCGAAAGGAATGTTGTCAAATATTCGTATCGAGATGTTAGGTTGTGTTAGGTTAGGTTATATTACGCTATTGATGTATATAAAAGTCCCACGGAGACGTAGAGGCCAACTCGCCAGGAATGTTGTCAAATAATAGCGCCGACAGGTTAGGTTGGGTTAGGTTAGGTTATATTACGTTATTGATGTATATGAAGGTCCCACGGAGACGTAGAGGCCAACTCGCCAGGAATGTTGTCAAATATTAGTACCGAGAGGTTGGGTTGTGTTAGGTTAGGTTATATTACGTTATTGATGTATATAAAGGCCCCACGGAGACGTAGAGGCCAATTCGCCAGGAATGTTGTCAACTATTACCGCCGAGATGTTAGGTTGGGTTAGGTTAGGTTATATTACGTTATTGATGTATATAAAGGTCTCACGGAAACGTAGAGGCCAACAAGCCAGGAATGTGGTTAAACATTACCTCCGAGACGTTACTTTGGGTTAGGTTAGGTTATATTACGTTATTGATGTATATAAGGCCCTACGGAGACGTAGAGGCCAACTCGCCAGGAATGTTGTCAAATACTACCGCCGAGGTGTTAGGTTGGGTTAGGTTAGGTTATATTACGCTATTGATATATATAAAATTCCCACGGAGACGTAGAGTCCAACTCGCCAGGAATGTTGTCAAATATTAGTACCGAGATGTTAGGTTGTGTTAGGTTAGGTTATATTACGCTATTGATGTATATAAAAGTCCCACGGAGACGTAGAGGCCAACTCGACAGGAATGTGGTCAAATAATAGCGCTGAGACGTTACTTTGGGTTAGGTTAGGTTATATTACGTTATTGATGTATATAAAAGCCCCACGGAAACGTAGAGACCAACTCGCCAGGAATGGTGTCAAATATTAGTGCCGAGAGGTTGGGTTGTGTTAGGTTAGGTTATATTACGCTATTGATGTATATAAAAGTCCCACGGAGACGTAGAAGCCAACTCGACAGGAATGTTCTCAAATATTAGTGCCGAGAGGTTGGGTTGTGTTAGGTTAGGTTATATTACGTTATTGATGTATATAAGGCCCTACGGAGACGTAGAGGCCAACTCGCCAGGAATGTTGTCAAATATTACCGCCGAGGTGTTAGGTTGGGTTAGGTTAGGTTATATTACGCTATTGATATATATAAAGTTCCCACGGAGACGTAGAGTCCAACTAGCCAGGAATGTTGTCAAATATTAGTGCCGAAATGTTAGGTTGGGTTAGGTTAGGTTATATTACGTTATTGATGTATAGGAAGGTCCCACGGAGACGTAGAGGCCAACTAGCCAGGAATGTTGTCAAATAATAGCGCCGAAAGGTTAGGTTGGGTTAGGTTAGGTTATATTACGCTACTGATGTATATAAAGGCCCCACGGAGACGTAGAGGCCAACTCGCCAGGAATGTTGTCAAATATTACCGCCGAGATGTTAGGTTGGGTTAGGATAGGTTATATTACGTTTTTGATGTATATGAAGGCCCCACGGAGACGTAGAGGCCAACAAGCCAGGAATGTTGTCAAATAATAGCGCCGAAAGGTTAGGTTGGATTAGGTTAGGTTATATTACGTTATTGATGTATATAAAAGTCCCACGGATACGTAGAGGCCAACTCGCCAGGAATGTTGACAAATAATAGCGCTGAGACGTTACTTTGGGTTAGGTTAGGTTATATTACGTTATTGATGTATATGAAGGTCCCACGGAGACGTAGAGGCCAACCCGCCAGGAATGTTGTCAAATAATAGCGCCGAAAGGTTAGGTTGGGTTAAGTTAGGTTATATTACGTTATTGATGTATATGAAGGTCCCACGGAGACGTAGAGGCCAACTCGCCAGGAATGTTGTCAAATAATAGCGTCGAAAGGTTAGGTTGGGTTAGGTTAGGTTATATTACGTTATTGATGTATATAAAAGTCCCACGGAGACGTAGAGGCCAACTCGCCGGTAATGTTGTCAAATAATAGCGCCGAAAGGTTAGGTTGGGTTAGGTTAGGTTATATTACGTTATTGATGTATATAAAAGTCCCACGGAGACGTAGAGGCCAACTCGCCAGGAATGTTGTCAAATAATAGCGCCGACAGGTTAGGTTGGGTTAGGTTAGGTTATATTACGTTATTGATGTATATGAAGGTCCCACGGAGACGTAGAGGCCAACTCGCCAGGAATGTTGTCAAATATTAGTACCGAGAGGTTGGGTTGTGTTAGGTTAGGTTATATTACGTTATTGATGTATATAAAGGCCCCACGGAGACGTAGAGGCCAATTCGCCAGGAATGTTGTCAATTATTACCGCCGAGATGTTAGGTTGGGTTAGGTTAGGTTATATTACGTTATTGATGTATATAAAGGTCTCACGGAAACGTAGAGGCCAACAAGCCAGGAATGTGGTTAAACATTACCTCCGAGACGTTACTTTGGGTTAGGTTAGGTTATATTACGTTATTGATGTATATAAGGCCCTACGGAGACGTAGAGGCCAACTCGCCAGGAATGTTGTCAAATATTACCGCCGAGGTGTTAGGTTGGGTTAGGTTAGGTTATATTACGCTATTGATATATATAAAATTCCCACGGAGACGTAGAGTCCAACTCGCCAGGAATGTTGTCAAATATTAGTACCGAGATGTTAGGTTGTGTTAGGTTAGGTTATATTACGCTATTGATGTATATAAAAGTCCCACGGAGACGTAGAGGCCAACTCGACAGGAATGTGGTCAAATAATAGCGCTGAGACGTTACTTTGGGTTAGGTTAGGTTATATTACGTTATTGATGTATATAAAAGCCCCACGGAAACGTAGAGACCAACTCGCCAGGAATGTTGTCAAATATTAGTGCCGAGAGGTTGGGTTGTGTTAGGTTAGGTTATATTACGTTATTGATGTATATAAGGCCCTACGGAAACGTAGAGGCCAACTCGCCAGGAATGTTGTCAAATATTACCGCCGAGGTGTTAGGTTGGGTTAGGTTAGGTTATATTACGCTATTGATATATATAAAGTTCCCACGGAGACGTAGAGTCCAACTCGCCAGGAATGTTGTCAAATATTAGTACCGAGATGTTAGGTTGTGTTAGGTTAGGTTATATTACGCTATTGATGTATATAAAAGTCCCACGGAGACGTAGAAGCCAACTCGACAGGAATGTTGTCAAATATTAGTGCCGAGAGGTTGGGTTGTGTTAGGTTAGGTTATATTACGTTATTGATGTATATAAGGCCCTACGGAGACGTAGAGGCCAACTCGCCAGGAATGTTGTCAAATATTACCGCCGAGGTGTTAGGTTGGGTTAGGTTAGGTTATATTACGCTATTGATATATATAAAGTTCCCACGGAGACGTAGAGTCCAACTAGCCAGGAATGTTGTCAAATATTAGTGCCGAAATGTTAGGTTGGGTTAGGTTAGGTTATATTACGTTATTGATGTATAGGAAGGTCCCACGGAGACGTAGAGGCCAACTAGCCAGGAATGTTGTCAAATAATAGCGCCGAAAGGTTAGGTTGGGTTAGGTTAGGTTATATTACGCTACTGATGTATATAAAGGCCCCACGGAGACGTAGAGGCCAACCCGCCAGGAATGTTGTCAAATAATAGCGCCGAAAGGTTAGGTTGGGTTAAGTTAGGTTATATTACGTTATTGATGTATATGAAGGTCCCACGGAGACGTAGAGGCCAACTCGCCAGGAATGTTGTCAAATATTACCGCCGAGATGTTAGGTTGGGTTAGGTTAGGTTATATTACGTTTTTGATGTGTATGAAGGCCCCACGGAGACGTAGAGGCCAACTGGACAGGAATGTTGTCAAATATTAGCGCCGAGATCTTAGGTTGGGTTAGGTTAGGTTATATTACGCTACTGATGTATATAAAAGTCCCACGGAGACGTAGAGGCCAACTCGCCAGGAATGTTGTCAAATAATGGCGCCGAAAGGTTAGGTTGGGTTAGGTCAGGTTATATTACGTTATTGATGGATATGAATGTCCCACGGAGACGTAGAGGCCAACAAGCCAGGAATGTGGTCAAATAATAGCGCCGAAAGGTTAGGTTGGGTTAGGTTATGTTATATTGCGTTATTAATGTATATGAAGGTCCCACGGAGACGTAGAGGCCAACTCGCCAGGAATGTTGTCAAATATTAGTACCGAGAGGTTGGGTTGTGTTAGGTTAGGTTATATTACGTTATTGATGTATATAAAGGCCCCACGGAGACGTAGAGGCCAACTCGCCAGGAATGTTGTCAAATATTACCGCCGAAATGTTAGGTTGGCTTAGGTTAGGTTATTTTACGTTATTGATGTACATGAAGGTCCCACGGAGACGTAGAGTCCAACTCGCCAGGAATGTGGTCAAATAATAGCGCCGAAAGGTTAGGTTGGATTAGGTTAGGTTATATTACGTTATTGATGTATATAAAAGTCCCACGGATACGTAGAGGCCAACTCGCCAGGAATGTTGTCAAATATTAGTGCCGAGGTGTTAGGTTGGTTTATATAATGTTATATTACGTTATTGATGGATATGAAAGTCTCACGGAGACGTAGAGGCCAATTCGCCAGGAATGTTGTCAACTATTACCGCCGAGATGTTAGGTTTGGTTAGGTTAGGTTATATTACGTTATTGATGTATATAAAGGTCTCACGGAAACGTAGAGGCCAACAAGCCAGGAATGTGTTTAAACATTACCTCCGAGACGTTACTTTGGGTTAGGTTAGGTTATATTACGTTATTGATGTATATAAGGCCCTACGGAGACGTAGAGGCCAACTCGCCAGGAATGTTGTCAAATATTACCGCCGAGGTGTTAGGTTGGGTTAGGTTAGGTTATATTACGCTATTGATATATATAAAATTCCCACGGAGACGTAGAGTCCAACTCGCCAGGAATGTTGTCAAATACTAGTACCGAGATGTTAGGTTGTGTTAGGTTAGGTTATATTACGCTATTGATGTATATAAAAGTCCCACGGAGACGTAGAGGCCAACTCGCCAGGAATGTTGTCAAATAATAGCGCCGAAACGTTAGGTTGGGTTAAGTTAGGTTATATTACGTTATTGATGTATATAAAGGTCTCACGGAAACGTAGAGGCCAACAAGCCAGGAATGTGGTTAAACATTACCTCCGAGACGTTACTTTGGGTTAGGTTAGGTTATATTACGTTATTGATGTATATAAAAGCCCCACGGAAACGTAGAGGCCAACTCGCCAGGAATGTTGTCAAATATTAGTGCCGAGAGGTTGGGTTGTGCTAGGTTTGGTTATATTATGTTATTGATATATATAAGGCCCTACGGAGACGTAGAGGCCAACTCGCCAGGAATGTTGTCAAATATTACCGCCGAGGTGTTAGGTTGGGTTAGGTTAGGTTCTATTACGCTATTGATATATATAAAATTCC
Source organism: Xylocopa violacea (assembly GCA_963969225.1). Taxonomy (NCBI): domain Eukaryota; kingdom Metazoa; phylum Arthropoda; class Insecta; order Hymenoptera; family Apidae; genus Xylocopa; species Xylocopa violacea. Next base: position 536,778 of record CAXAJV010000741.1, on the reverse strand, counting down.
CACGGAGACGTAGAGGCCAACTCGCCAGAAATGTTGTCAAATAATAGCGCCGAAAGGTTAGGTTTGATTAGGTTAGGTTATATTACGTTATTGATGTATATAAAAGTCCCACGGAGACGTAGAGGCCAACTCGCCAGGAATGTTGTCAAATATTACCGCCGAGATGTTAGGTTGGGTTAGGTTAGGTTATATTACGTTTTTGATGTGTATGAAGGCCCCACGGAGACGTAGAGGCCAACTGGACAGGAATGTTGTCAAATATTAGCGCCGAGATCTTAGGTTGGGTTAGGTTAGGTTATATTACGCTACTGATGTATATAAAAGTCCCACGGAGACGTAGAGGCCAACTCGCCAGGAATGTTGTCAAATAATGGCGCCGAAAGGTTAGGTTGGGTTAGGTCAGGTTATATTACGTTATTGATGGATATGAATGTCCCACGGAGACGTAGAGGCCAACAAGCCAGGAATGTGGTCAAATAATAGCGCCGAAAGGTTAGGTTGGGTTAGGTTATGTTATATTGCGTTATTAATGTATATGAAGGTCCCACGGAGACGTAGAGGCCAACTCGCCAGGAATGTTGTCAAATATTAGTACCGAGAGGTTGGGTTGTGTTAGGTTAGGTTATATTACGTTATTGATGTATATAAAGGCCCCACGGAGACGTAGAGGCCAACTCGCCAGGAATGTTGTCAAATATTACCGCCGAAATGTTAGGTTGGCTTAGGTTAGGTTATTTTACGTTATTGATGTACATGAAGGTCCCACGGAGACGTAGAGTCCAACTCGCCAGGAATGTGGTCAAATAATAGCGCCGAAAGGTTAGGTTGGATTAGGTTAGGTTATATTACGTTATTGATGTATATAAAAGTCCCACGGATACGTAGAGGCCAACTCGCCAGGAATGATGTCAAATATTAGTGCCGAGGTGTTAGGTTGGTTTATATAATGTTATATTACGTTATTGATGGATATGAAAATCTCACGGAGACGTAGAGGCCAATTCGCCAGGAATGTTGTCAACTATTACCGCCGAGATGTTAGGTTTGGTTAGGTTAGGTTATATTACGTTATTGATGTATATAAAGGTCTCACGGAAACGTAGAGGCCAACAAGCCAGGAATGTGTTTAAACATTACCTCCGAGACGTTACTTTGGGTTAGGTTAGGTTATATTACGTTATTGATGTATATAAGGCCCTACGGAGACGTAGAGGCCAACTCGCCAGGAATGTTGTCAAATATTACCGCCGAGGTGTTAGGTTGGGTTAGGTTAGGTTATATTACGCTATTGATATATATAAAATTCCCACGGAGACGTAGAGTCCAACTCGCCAGGAATGTTGTCAAATACTAGTACCGAGATGTTAGGTTGTGTTAGGTTAGGTTATATTACGCTATTGATGTATATAAAAGTCCCACGGAGACGTAGAGGCCAACTCGCCAGGAATGTTGTCAAATAATAGCGCCGAAAGGTTAGGTTGGGTTAAGTTAGGTTATATTACGTTATTGATGGATATGAAGGTCTCACGGAGACGTAGAGGCCAACTCGCCAGGAATGTTGTCAAATAATAGCGCCGAAAGGTTAGGTTGGGTTAGGTTAGGTTATATTACGTTATTGATGTATATAAAAGTCCCACGGACACGTAGAGGCCAACTCGACAGGAATGTTGTCAAATATTAGTGCCGAGAGGTTGGGTTGTGTTAGGTTAGGTTATATTACGTTATTGATGTATATAAGGCCCTGCGGAGACGTAGAGGCCAACTCGCCAGGAATGTTGTCAAATATTACCGCCGAGGTGTTAGGTTGGGTTAGGTTAGGTTATATTACGCTATTGACATATATAAAATTCCCACGGAGACGTAGAGTCCAACTCGCCAGGAATGTTGTCAAATAATAGCGCCGAAAGGTTAGGTTGGGTTAGGTTAGGTTATATTACGTTATTGATGTATATAAAAGTCCCACGGAGACGTAGAGGCCAACTCGCCAGGAATGTTGTCAAATAATAGCGCCGAAAGGTTAGGTTGGGTTAAGTTAGGTTATATTACGTTATTGTTGGATATGAAGGTCTCACGGGGACGTAGAGGCCAACTCGCCAGGAATGTTGTCAAATAATAGCGCCGAAAGGTTAGGTTGGATTAGGTTAGGTTATATTACGTTATTGATGTATATAAAAGTCCCACGGATACGCAGAGGCCAACTCGCCAGGAATGTTGTCAAATATTAGTGCCGAGGTGTTAGGTTGGTTTATATAATGTTATATTACGTTATTGATGGATAGGAAAGTCTCACGGAGACGTAGAGGCCAATTCGCCAGGAATGTTGTCAACTATTACCGCCGAGATGTTAGGTTTGGTTAGGTTAGGTTATATTACGTTATTGATGTATATAAAGGTCTCACGGAAACGTAGAGGCCAACAAGCCAGGAATGTGTTTAAACATTACCTCCGAGACGTTACTTTGGGTTAGGTTAGGTTATATTACGTTATTGATGTATATAAGGCCCTACGGAGACGTAGAGGCCAACTCGCCAGGAATGTTGTCAAATATTACCGCCGAGGTGTTAGGTTGGGTTAGGTTAGGTTATATTACGCTATTGATATATATAAAATTCCCACGGAGACGTAGAGTCCAACTCGCCAGGAATGTTGTCAAATACTAGTACCGAGATGTTAGGTTGTGTTAGGTTAGGTTATATTACGCTATTGATGTATATAAAAGTCCCACGGAGACGTAGAGGCCAACTCGCCAGGAATGTTGTCAAATAATAGCGCCGAAAGGTTAGGTTGGGTTAAGTTAGGTTATATTACGTTATTGATGGATATGAAGGTCTCACGGAGACGTAGAGGCCAACTCGCCAGGAATGTTGTCAAATAATAGCGCCGAAAGGTTAGGTTGGGTTAGGTTAGGTTATATTACGTTATTGATGTATATAAAAGTCCCACGGACACGTAGAGGCCAACTCGACAGGAATGTTGTCAAATATTAGTGCCGAGAGGTTGGGTTGTGTTAGGTTAGGTTATATTACGTTATTGATGTATATAAGGCCCTGCGGAGACGTAGAGGCCAACTCGCCAGGAATGTTGTCAAATATTACCGCCGAGGTGTTAGGTTGGGTTAGGTTAGGTTATATTACGCTATTGACATATATAAAATTCCCACGGAGACGTAGAGTCCAACTCGCCAGGAATGTTGTCAAATAATAGCGCCGAAAGGTTAGGTTGGGTTAGGTTAGGTTATATTACGTTATTGATGTATATAAAAGTCCCACGGAGACGTAGAGGCCAACTCGCCAGGAATGTGGTCAAATAATAGCGCCGAAAGGTTAGGTTGGGTTAAGTTAGGTTATATTACGTTATTGTTGGATATGAAGGTCTCACGGGGACGTAGAGGCCAACTCGCCAGGAATGTTGTCAAATAATAGCGCCGAAAGGTTAGGTTGGGTTAGGTTAGGTTATATTACGTTATTGATGTATATAAAAGTCCCACGGACACGTAGAGGCCAACTCGCCAGGAATGTTGTCAAATAATAGCGCCGAGAGGTTAGGTTGGTTTATATAATGTTATATTACGTTATTGATGGATATGAAAGTCTCACGGAGACGTAAAGGCCAATTCGCCAGGAATGTTGTCAACTATTACCGCCGAGATGTTAGGTTGGGTTAGGTTAGGTTATATTACGTTATTGATGTATATAAAGGTCTCACGGAAACGTAGAGGCCAACAAGCCAGGAATGTGGTTAAACATTACCTCCGAGACGTTACTTTGGGTTAGGTTAGGTTATATTACGTTATTGATGTATATAAAAGCCCCACGGAAACGTAGAGGCCAACTCGCCAGGAATGTTGTCAAATATTAGTGCCGAGAGGTTGGGTTGTGCTAGGTTTGGTTATATTATGTTATTGATATATATAAGGCCCTACGGAGACGTAGAGGCCAACTCGCCAGGAATGTTGTCAAATATTACCGCCGAGGTGTTAGGTTGGGTTAGGTTAGGTTCTATTACGCTATTGATATATATAAAATTCCCACGGAGACGTAGAGGCCAACTCGCCAGAAATGTTGTCAAATAATAGCGCCGAAAGGTTAGGTTGGATTAGGTTAGGTTATATTACGTTATTGATGTATATAAAAGTCCCACGGAGACGTAGAGGCCAACTCGCCAGGAATGTTGTCAAATATTACCGCCGAGATGTTAGGTTGGGTTAGGTTAGGTTATATTACGTTTTTGATGTGTATGAAGGCCCCACGGAGACGTAGAGGCCAACTCGACAGGAATGTTGTCAAATATTAGCGCCGAGATCTTAGGTTGGGTTAGGTTAGGTTATATTACGCTACTGATGTATATAAAAGTCCCACGGAGACGTAGAGGCCAACTCGCCAGGAATGTTGTCAAATAATGGCGCCGAAAGGTTAGGTTGGGTTAGGTCAGGTTATATTACGTTATTGATGGATATGAATGTCCCACGGAGACGTAGAGGCCAACAAGCCAGGAATGTGGTCAAATAATAGCGCCGAAAGATTAGGTTGGGTTAGGTTAGGTTATATTACGTTATTGATGTATATGAAGGACCCACGGAGACGTAGAGGCCAACTCGCCAGGAATGTTGTCAAATATTACCGCCGAAATGTTAGGTTGGCTTAGGTTAGGTTATATTACGCTATTGATATATATAAAATTCCCACGGAGACGTAGAGTCCAACTCGAAAGGAATGTTGTCAAATATTCGTACCGAGATGTTAGGTTGTGTTAGGTTAGGTTATATTACGCTATTGATGTATATAAAAGTCCCACGGAGACGTAGAGGCCAACTCGCCAGGAATGTTGTCAAATAATAGCGCCGACAGGTTAGGTTGGGTTAGGTTAGGTTATATTACGTTATTGATGTATATGAAGGTCCCACGGAGACGTAGAGACCAACTCGCCAGGAATGTTGTCAAATAATAGCGCCGACAGGTTAGGTTGGGTTAGGTTAGGTTATATTACGTTATTGATGTATATAAAGGTCCCACGGAAACATAGAGGCCAACAAGCCAGGAATGTTGTGAAATATTACAGCCGAGACGTTACGTTGGGTTATTTTATGTTAAATTACGTTATTGATGGATATGAATGTCCCACGGAGACGTAGCGGCCAACAAGCCAGGAATGTTGTCAAATATTAGTACCGAGATGTTAGGTTGTGTTAGGTTAGGTTATATTACGCTATTGATGTATATAAAAGTCCCACGGAGACGTAGAGGCCAACTCGACAGGAAAGTTGTCAAATAATATCGCCGAGATCTTAGGTTGGGTTAGGTTAGGTTATATTACGCTATTGATGGATATGAATGTCCCACGGAGACGTAGAGGCCAACAAGCCAGGAATGTGGTCAAATAATAGCGCCGAAAGGTTAGGTTGGGTTAGGTTATGTTATATTGCGTTATTAATGTATATGAAGGTCCCACGGAGACGTAGAGGCCAACTCGCCAGGAATGTTGTCAAATATTAGTACCGAGAGGTTGGGTTGTGTTAGGTTAGGTTATATTACGTTATTGATGTATATAAAGGCCCCACGGAGACGTAGAGGCCAACTCGCCAGGAATGTTGTCAAATATTACCGCCGAAATGTTAGGTTGGCTTAGGTTAGGTTATTTTACGTTATTGATGTACATGAAGGTCCCACGGAGACGTAGAGTCCAACTCGCCAGGAATGTGGTCAAATAATAGCGCCGAAAGGTTAGGTTGGATTAGGTTAGGTTATATTACGTTATTGATGTATATAAAAGTCCCACGGATACGTAGAGGCCAACTCGCCAGGAATGTTGTCAAATATTAGTGCCGAGGTGTTAGGTTGGTTTATATAATGTTATATTACGTTATTGATGGATAGGAAAGTCTCACGGAGACGTAGAGGCCAATTCGCCAGGAATGTTGTCAACTATTACCGCCGAGATGTTAGGTTTGGTTAGGTTAGGTTATATTACGTTATTGATGTATATAAAGGTCTCACGGAAACGTAGAGGCCAACAAGCCAGGAATGTGTTTAAACATTACCTCCGAGACGTTACTTTGGGTTAGGTTAGGTTATATTACGTTATTGATGTATATAAGGCCCTACGGAGACGTAGAGGCCAACTCGCCAGGAATGTTGTCAAATATTACCGCCGAGGTGTTAGGTTGGGTTAGGTTAGGTTATATTACGCTATTGATATATATAAAATTCCCACGGAGACGTAGAGTCCAACTCGCCAGGAATGTTGTCAAATACTAGTACCGAGATGTTAGGTTGTGTTAGGTTAGGTTATATTACGCTATTGATGTATATAAAAGTCCCACGGAGACGTAGAGGCCAACTCGCCAGGAATGTTGTCAAATAATAGCGCCGAAAGGTTAGGTTGGGTTAAGTTAGGTTATATTACGTTATTGATGGATATGAAGGTCTCACGGAGACGTAGAGGCCAACTCGCCAGGAATGTTGTCAAATAATAGCGCCGAAAGGTTAGGTTGGGTTAGGTTAGGTTATATTACGTTATTGATGTATATAAAAGTCCCACGGACACGTAGAGGCCAACTCGACAGGAATGTTGTCAAATATTAGTGCCGAGAGGTTGGGTTGTGTTAGGTTAGGTTATATTACGTTATTGATGTATATAAGGCCCTGCGGAGACGTAGAGGCCAACTCGCCAGGAATGTTGTCAAATATTACCGCCGAGGTGTTAGGTTGGGTTAGGTTAGGTTATATTACGCTATTGACATATATAAAATTCCCACGGAGACGTAGAGTCCAACTCGCCAGGAATGTTGTCAAATAATAGCGCCGAAAGGTTAGGTTGGGTTAGGTTAGGTTATATTACGTTATTGATGTATATAAAAGTCCCACGGAGACGTAGAGGCCAACAAGCCAGGAATGTGGTCAAATAATAGCGCCGAAAGATTAGGTTGGGTTAGGTTAGGTTATATTACGTTATTGATGTATATGAAGGACCCACGGAGACGTAGAGGCCAACTCGCCAGGAATGTTGTCAAATATTACCGCCGAAATGTTAGGTTGGCTTAGGTTAGGTTATATTACGCTATTGATATATATAAAATTCCCACGGAGACGTAGAGTCCAACTCGAAAGGAATGTTGTCAAATATTCGTACCGAGATGTTAGGTTGTGTTAGGTTAGGTTATATTACGCTATTGATGTATATAAAAGTCCCACGGAGACGTAGAGGCCAACTCGCCAGGAATGTTGTCAAATAATAGCGCCGACAGGTTAGGTTGGGTTAGGTTAGGTTATATTACGTTATTGATGTATATGAAGGTCCCACGGAGACGTAGAGACCAACTCGCCAGGAATGTTGTCAAATAATAGCGCCGACAGGTTAGGTTGGGTTAGGTTAGGTTATATTACGTTATTGATGTATATAAAGGTCCCACGGAAACATAGAGGCCAACAAGCCAGGAATGTTGTGAAATATTACAGCCGAGACGTTACGTTGGGTTATTTTATGTTAAATTACGTTATTGATGGATATGAATGTCCCACGGAGACGTAGCGGCCAACAAGCCAGGAATGTTGTCAAATATTAGTACCGAGATGTTAGGTTGTGTTAGATTAGGTTATATTACGCTATTGATGTATATAAAAGTCCCACGGAGACGTAGAGGCCAACTCGACAGGAAAGTTGTCAAATAATATCGCCGAGATCTTAGGTTGGGTTAGGTTAGGTTATATTACGCTATTGATGGATATGAATGTCCCACGGAGACGTAGAGGCCAACAAGCCAGGAATGTGGTCAAATAATAGCGCCGAAAGGTTAGGTTGGGTTAGGTTATGTTATATTGCGTTATTAATGTATATGAAGGTCCCACGGAGACGTAGAGGCCAACTCGCCAGGAATGTTGTCAAATATTAGTACCGAGAGGTTGGGTTGTGTTAGGTTAGGTTATATTACGTTATTGATGTATATAAAGGCCCCACGGAGACGTAGAGGCCAACTCGCCAGGAATGTTGTCAAATATTACCGCCGAAATGTTAGGTTGGCTTAGGTTAGGTTATTTTACGTTATTGATGTACATGAAGGTCCCACGGAGACGTAGAGTCCAACTCGCCAGGAATGTGGTCAAATAATAGCGCCGAAAGGTTAGGTTGGATTAGGTTAGGTTATATTACGTTATTGATGTATATAAAAGTCCCACGGATACGTAGAGGCCAACTCGCCAGGAATGTTGTCAAATATTAGTGCCGAGGTGTTAGGTTGGTTTATATAATGTTATATTACGTTATTGATGGATATGAAAGTCTCACGGAGACGTAGAGGCCAATTCGCCAGGAATGTTGTCAACTATTACCGCCGAGATGTTAGGTTTGGTTAGGTTAGGTTATATTACGTTATTGATGTATATAAAGGTCTCACGGAAACGTAGAGGCCAACAAGCCAGGAATGTGTTTAAACATTACCTCCGAGACGTTACTTTGGGTTAGGTTAGGTTATATTACGTTATTGATGTATATAAGGCCCTACGGAGACGTAGAGGCCAACTCGCCAGGAATGTTGTCAAATATTACCGCCGAGGTGTTAGGTTGGGTTAGGTTAGGTTATATTACGCTATTGATATATATAAAATTCCCACGGAGACGTAGAGTCCAACTCGCCAGGAATGTTGTCAAATACTAGTACCGAGATGTTAGGTTGTGTTAGGTTAGGTTATATTACGCTATTGATGTATATAAAAGTCCCACGGAGACGTAGAGGCCAACTCGCCAGGAATGTTGTCAAATAATAGCGCCGAAAGGTTAGGTTGGGTTAAGTTAGGTTATATTACGTTATTGATGGATATGAAGGTCTCACGGAGACGTAGAGGCCAACTCGCCAGGAATGTTGTCAAATAATAGCGCCGAAAGGTTAGGTTGGGTTAGGTTAGGTTATATTACGTTATTGATGTATATAAAAGTCCCACGGACACGTAGAGGCCAACTCGACAGGAATGTTGTCAAATATTAGTGCCGAGAGGTTGGGTTGTGTTAGGTTAGGTTATATTACGTTATTGATGTATATAAGGCCCTGCGGAGACGTAGAGGCCAACTCGCCAGGAATGTTGTCAAATATTACCGCCGAGGTGTTAGGTTGGGTTAGGTTAGGTTATATTACGCTATTGACATATATAAAATTCCCACGGAGACGTAGAGTCCAACTCGCCAGGAATGTTGTCAAATATTAGTACCGAGATGTTAGGTTGTGTTAGGTTAGGTTATATCACGCTATTGATGTATATAAAAGTCCTACGGAGACGTAGAGGCCAACAAGCCAGGAATGTGGTCAAATAATAGCGCCGAAATGTTAGGTTGGGTTAGGTTAGGTTATATTACGTTATTGATGTATAGGAAGGTCCCACGGAGACGTAGAGGCCAACTAGCCAGGAATGTTGTCAAATAATAGCGCCGAAAGGTTAGGTTGGGTTAGGTTAGGTTATATTACGTTATTGATGTATATAAAAGTCCCACGGAGACGTAGAGGCCAACTCGCCAGGAATGATGTCAAATAATAGCGCCGAAAGGTTAGGTTGGGTTAAGTTAGGTTATATTACGTTATTGTTGGATATGAAGGTCTCACGGGGACGTAGAGGCCAACTCGCCAGGAATGTTGTCAAATAATAGCGCCGAAAGGTTACGTTGGGTTAGGTTAGGTTATATTACGTTATTGATGTATATAAAAGTCCCACGGACACGTAGAGGCCAACTCGCCAGGAATGTTGTCAAATAATAGCGCCGAGAGGTTAGGTTGGTTTATATAATGTTATATTACGTTATTGATGGATATGAAAGTCTCACGGAGACGTAGAGGCCAATTCGCCAGGAATGTTGTCAACTATTACCGCCGAGATGTTAGGTTGGGTTAGGTTAGGTTATATTACGTTATTGATGTATATAAAGGTCTCACGGAAACGTAGAGGCCAACAAGCCAGGAATGTGGTTAAACATTACCTCCGAGACGTTACTTTGGGTTAGGTTAGGTTATATTACGTTATTGATGTATATAAAAGCCCCACGGAAACGTAGAGGCCAACTCGCCAGGAATGTTGTCAAATATTAGTGCCGAGAGGTTGGGTTGTGCTAGGTTTGGTTATATTATGTTATTGATATATATAAGGCCCTACGGAGACGTAGAGGCCAACTCGCCAGGAATGTTGTCAAATATTACCGCCGAGGTGTTAGGTTGGGTTAGGTTAGGTTCTATTACGCTATTGATATATATAAAATTCCCACGGAGACGTAGAGGCCAACTCGCCAGAAATGTTGTCAAATAATAGCGCCGAAAGGTTAGGTTGGGTTAAGTTAGGTTATATTACGTTATTGTTGGATATGAAGGTCTCACGGGGACGTAGAGGCCAACTCGCCAGGAATGTTGTCAAATAATAGCGCCGAAAGGTTAGGTTGGGTTAGGTTAGGTTATATTACGTTATTGATGTATATAAAAGTCCCACGGACACGTAGAGGCCAACTCGCCAGGAATGTTGTCAAATAATAGCGCCGAGAGGTTAGGTTGGTTTATATAATGTTATATTACGTTATTGATGGATATGAAAGTCTCACGGAGACGTAGAGGCCAATTCGCCAGGAATGTTGTCAACTATTACCGCCGAGATGTTAGGTTGGGTTAGGTTAGGTTATATTACGTTATTGATGTATATAAAGGTCTCACGGAAACGTAGAGGCCAACAAGCCAGGAATGTGGTTAAACATTACCTCCGAGACGTTACTTTGGGTTAGGTTAGGTTATATTACGTTATTGATGTATATAAAAGCCCCACGGAAACGTAGAGGCCAACTCGCCAGGAATGTTGTGAAATATTAGTGCCGAGAGGTTGGGTTGTGCTAGGTTTGGTTATATTATGTTATTGATATATATAAGGCCCTACGGAGACGTAGAGGCCAACTCGCCAGGAATGTTGTCAAATATTACCGCCGAGGTGTTAGGTTGGGTTAGGTTAGGTTCTATTACGCTATTGATATATATAAAATTCCCACGGAGACGTAGAGGCCAACTCGCCAGAAATGTTGTCAAATAATAGCGCCGAAAGGTTAGGTTGGATTAGGTTAGGTTATATTACGTTATTGATGTATATAAAAGTCCCACGGAGACGTAGAGGCCAACTCGCCAGGAATGTTGTCAAATATTACCGCCGAGATGTTAGGTTGGGTTAGGTTAGGTTATATTACGTTTTTGATGTGTATGAAGGCCCCACGGAGACGTAGAGGCCAACTCGACAGGAATGTTGTCAAATATTAGCGCCGAGATCTTAGGTTGGGTTAGGTTAGGTTATATGACGCTACTGATGTATATAAAAGTCCCACGGAGACGTAGAGGCCAACTCGCCAGGAATGTTGTCAAATAATGGCGCCGAAAGGTTAGGTTGGGTTAGGTCAGGTTATATTACGTTATTGATGGATATGAATGTCCCACGGAGACGTAGAGGCCAACAAGCCAGGAATGTGGTCAAATAATAGCGCCGAAAGATTAGGTTGGGTTAGGTTAGGTTATATTACGTTATTGATGTATATGAAGGACCCACGGAGACGTAGAGGCCAACTCGCCAGGAATGTTGTCAAATATTACCGCCGAAATGTTAGGTTGGCTTAGGTTAGGTTATATTACGCTATTGATATATATAAAATTCCCACGGAGACGTAGAGTCCAACTCGAAAGGAATGTTGTCAAATATTCGTACCGAGATGTTAGGTTGTGTTAGGTTAGGTTATATTACGCTATTGATGTATATAAAAGTCCCACGGAGACGTAGAGGCCAACTCGCCAGGAATGTTGTCAAATATTACCGCCGAGATGTTAGGTTGGGTTAGGTTAGGTTATATTACGTTTTTGATGTGTATGAAGGCCCCACGGAGACGTAGAGGCCAACTCGACAGGAATGTTGTCAAATATTAGCGCCGAGATCTTAGGTTGGGTTAGGTTAGGTTATATTACGCTACTGATGTATATAAAAGTCCCACGGAGACGTAGAGGCCAACTCGCCAGGAATGTTGTCAAATAATGGCGCCGAAAGGTTAGGTTGGGTTAGGTCAGGTTATATTACGTTATTGATGGATATGAATGTCCCACGGAGACGTAGAGGCCAACAAGCCAGGAATGTGGTCAAATAATAGCGCCGAAAGGTTAGGTTGGGTTAGGTTATGTTATATTGCGTTATTAATGTATATGAAGGTCCCACGGAGACGTAGAGGCCAACTCGCCAGGAATGTTGTCAAATATTAGTACCGAGAGGTTGGGTTGTGTTAGGTTAGGTTATATTACGTTATTGATGTATATAAAGGCCCCACGGAGACGTAGAAGCCAACTCGCCAGGAATGTTGTCAAATATTACCGCCGAAATGTTAGGTTGGCTTAGGTTAGGTTATTTTACGTTATTGATGTACATGAAGGTCCCACGGAGACGTAGAGTCCAACTCGCCAGGAATGTGGTCAAATAATAGCGCCGAAAGGTTAGGTTGGATTAGGTTAGGTTATATTACGTTATTGATGTATATAAAAGTCCCACGGATACGTAGAGGCCAACTCGCCAGGAATGTTGTCAAATATTAGTGCCGAGGTGTTAGGTTGGTTTATATAATGTTATATTACGTTATTGATGGATATAAAAGTCCCACGGAGACGTAGAGGCCAACTCGCCAGGAATGTTGTCAAATAATAGCGCCGAAAGGTTAGGTTGGGTTAAGTTAGGTTATATTACGTTATTGATGGATATGAAGGTCTCACGGAGACGTAGAGGCCAACTCGCCAGGAATGTTGTCAAATAATAGCGCCGAAAGGTTAGGTTGGGTTAGGTTAGGTTATATTACGTTATTGATGTATATAAAAGTCCCACGGACACGTAGAGGCCAACTAGCCAGGAATGTTGTCAAATATTAGTGCCGAGAGGTTGGGTTGTGTTAGGTTAGGTTATATTACGTTATTGATGTATATAAGGCCCTGCGGAGACGTAGAGGCCAACTCGCCAGGAATGTTGTCAAATATTACCGCCGAGGTGTTAGGTTGGGTTAGGTTAGGTTATATTACGCTATTGACATATATAAAATTCCCACGGAGACGTAGAGTCCAACTCGCCAGGAATGTTGTCAAATATTAGTACCGAGATGTTAGGTTGTGTTAGGTTAGGTTATATCACGATATTGATGTATATAAAAGTCCTACGGAGACGTAGAGGCCAACAAGCCAGGAATGTGGTCAAATAATAGCGCCGAAATGTTAGGTTGGGTTAGGTTAGGTTATATTACGTTATTGTTGGATATGAAGGTCTCACGGAGACGTAGAGGCCAACTCGCCAGGAATGTTGTCAAATAATAGCGCCGAAAGGTTAGGTTGGGTTAGGTTAGGTTATATTACGTTATTGATGTATATAAAAGTCCCACGGAGACGTAGAGGCCAACTCGCCAGGAATGTTGTCAAATAATAGCGCCGAGAGGTTAGGTTGGTTTATATAATGTTATATTACGTTATTGATGGATATGAAAGTCTCACGGAGACGTAGAGGCCAATTCGCCAGGAATGTTGTCAACTATTACCGCCGAGATGTTAGGTTGGGTTAGGTTAGGTTATATTACGTTATTGATGTATATAAAGGTCTCACGGAAACGTAGAGGCCAACAAGCCAGGAATGTGGTTAAACATTACCTCCGAGACGTTACTTTGGGTTAGGTTAGGTTATATTACGTTATTGATGTATATAAAAGCCCCACGGAAACGTAGAGGCCAACTAGCCAGGAATGTTGTCAAATATTAGTGCCGAGAGGTTGGGTTGTGCTAGGTTTGGTTATATTATGTTATTGATATATATAAGGCCCTACGGAGACGTAGAGGCCAACTCGCCAGGAATGTTGTCAAATATTACCGCCGAGGTGTTAGGTTGGGTTAGGTTAGGTTCTATTACGCTATTGATATATATAAAATTCCCACGGAGACGTAGAGGCCAACTCGCCAGAAATGTTGTCAAATAATAGCGCCGAAAGGTTAGGTTGGATTAGGTTAGGTTATATTACGTTATTGATGTATATAAAAGTCCCACGGAGACGTAGAGGCCAACTCGCCGGTAATGTTGTCAAATAATAGCGCCGAAAGGTTAGGTTGGGTTAGGTTAGGTTATATTACGTTATTGATGTATATAAAAGTCCCACGGAGACGTAGAGGCCAACTCGCCAGGAATGTTGTCAAATAATAGCGCCGAAAGGTTAGGTTGGGTTAAGTTAGGTTATATTACGTTATTGATGGATATGAAGGTCTCACGGAGACGTAGAGGCCAACTCGCCAGGAATGTTGTCAAATAATAGCGCCGAAAGGTTAGGTTGGGTTAGGTTAGGTTATATTACGTTATTGATGTATATAAAAGTCCCACGGACACGTAGAGGCCAACTAGCCAGGAATGTTGTCAAATATTAGTGCCGAGAGGTTGGGTTGTGTTAGGTTAGGTTATATTACGTTATTGATGTATATAAGGCCCTGCGGAGACGTAGAGGCCAACTCGCCAGGAATGTTGTCAAATATTACCGCCGAGGTGTTAGGTTGGGTTAGGTTAGGTTATATTACGCTATTGACATATATAAAATTCCCACGGAGACGTAGAGTCCAACTCGCCAGGAATGTTGTCAAATATTAGTACCGAGATGTTAGGTTGTGTTAGGTTAGGTTATATTACGCTATTGATGTATATAAAAGTCCTACGGAGACGTAGAGGCCAACAAGCCAGGAATGTGGTCAAATAATAGCGCCGAAATGTTAGGTTGGGTTAGGTTAGGTTATATTACGTTATTGATGTATAGGAAGGTCCCACGGAGACGTAGAGGCCAACTAGCCAGGAATGTTGTCAAATAATAGCGCCGAAAGGTTAGGTTGGGTTAGGTTAGGTTATATTACGTTATTGATGTATATAAAAGTCCCACGGAGACGTAGAGGCCAACTCGCCAGGAATGTTGTCAAATAATAGCGCCGAAAGGTTAGGTTGGGTTAAGTTAGGTTATATTACGTTATTGATGTATATAAAGGTCTCACGGAAACGTAGAGTCCAACTGGACAGGAATGTTGTCAAATATTAGCGCCGAGATCTTAGGTTGGGTTAGGTTAGGTTATATTACGCTACTGATGTATATAAAAGTCCCACGGAGACGTAGAGGACAACTCGCCAGGAATGTTGTCAAATAATGGCGCCGAAAGGTTAGGTTGGGTTAGGTCAGGTTATATTACGTTATTGATGGATATGAATGTCCCACGGAGACGTAGAGGCCAACAAGCCAGGAATGTGGTCAAATAATAGCGCCGAAAGGTTAGGTTGGGTTAGGTTATGTTATATTGCGTTATTAATGTATATGAAGGTCCCACGGAGACGTAGAGGCCAACTCGCCAGGAATGTTGTCAAATATTAGTACCGAGAGGTTGGGTTGTGTTAGGTTAGGTTATATTACGTTATTGATGTATATAAAGGCCCCACGGAGACGTAGAGGCCAACTCGCCAGGAATGTTGTCAAATATTACCGCCGAAATGTTAGGTTGGCTTAGGTTAGGTTATTTTACGTTATTGATGTACATGAAGGTCCCACGGAGACGTAGAGTCCAACTCGCCAGGAATGTGGTCAAATAATAGCGCCGAAAGGTTAGGTTGGATTAGGTTAGGTTATATTACGTTATTGATGTATATAAAAGTCCCACGGATACGTAGAGGCCAACTCGCCAGGAATGTTGTCAAATATTAGTGCCGAGGTGTTAGGTTGGTTTATATAATGTTATATTACGTTATTGATGGATATGAAAGTCTCACGGAGACGTAGAGGCCAATTCGCCAGGAATGTTGTCAACTATTACCGCCGAGATGTTAGGTTTGGTTAGGTTAGGTTATATTACGTTATTGATGTATATAAAGGTCTCACGGAAACGTAGAGGCCAACAAGCCAGGAATGTGTTTAAACATTACCTCCGAGACGTTACTTTGGGTTAGGTTAGGTTATATTACGTTATTGATGTATATAAAGGTCTCACGGAAACGTAGAGTCCAACTGGACAGGAATGTTGTCAAATATTAGCGCCGAGATCTTAGGTTGGGTTAGGTTAGGTTATATTACGCTACTGATGTATATAAAAGTCCCACGGAGACGTAGAGGACAACTCGCCAGGAATGTTGTCAAATAATGGCGCCGAAAGGTTAGGTTGGGTTAGGTCAGGTTATATTACGTTATTGATGGATATGAATGTCCCACGGAGACGTAGAGGCCAACAAGCCAGGAATGTGGTCAAATAATAGCGCCGAAAGGTTAGGTTGGGTTAGGTTATGTTATATTGCGTTATTAATGTATATGAAGGTCCCACGGAGACGTAGAGGCCAACTCGCCAGGAATGTTGTCAAATATTAGTACCGAGAGTTTGGGTTGTGTTAGGTTAGGTTATATTACGTTATTGATGTATATAAAGGCCCCACGGAGACGTAGAGGCCAACTCGCCAGGAATGTTGTCAAATATTACCGCCGAAATGTTAGGTTGGCTTAGGTTAGGTTATTTTACGTTATTGATGTACATGAAGGTCCCACGGAGACGTAGAGTCCAACTCGCCAGGAATGTGGTCAAATAATAGCGCCGAAAGGTTAGGTTGGATTAGGTTAGGTTATATTACGTTATTGATGTATATAAAAGTCCCACGGATACGTAGAGGCCAACTCGCCAGGAATGTTGTCAAATATTAGTGCCGAGGTGTTAGGTTGGTTTATATAATGTTATATTACGTTATTGATGGATATGAAAGTCTCACGGAGACGTAGAGGCCAATTCGCCAGGAATGTTGTCAACTATTACCGCCGAGATGTTAGGTTTGGTTAGGTTAGGTTATATTACGTTATTGATGTATATAAAGGTCTCACGGAAACGTAGAGGCCAACAAGCCAGGATTGTGTTTAAACATTACCTCCGAGACGTTACTTTGGGTTAGGTTAGGTTATATTACGTTATTGATGTATATAAGGCCCTACGGAGACGTAGAGGCCAACTCGCCAGGAATGTTGTCAAATATTACCGCCGAGGTGTTAGGTTGGGTTAGGTTAGGTTATATTACGCTATTGATATATATAAAATTCCCACGGAGACGTAGAGTCCAACTCGCCAGGAATGTTGTCAAATACTAGTACCGAGATGTTAGGTTGTGTTAGGTTAGGTTATATTACGCTATTGATGTATATAAAAGTCCCACGGAGACGTAGAGGCCAACTCGCCAGGAATGTTGTCAAATAATAGCGCCGAAAGGTTAGGTTGGGTTAAGTTAGGTTATATTACGTTATTGATGGATATGAAGGTCTCACGGAGACGTAGAGGCCAACTCGCCAGGAATGTTGTCAAATAATAGCGCCGAAAGGTTAGGTTGGGTTAGGTTAGGTTATATTACGTTATTGATGTATATAAAAGTCCCACGGACACGTAGAGGCCAACTCGACAGGAATGTTGTCAAATATTAGTGCCGAGAGGTTGGGTTGTGTTAGGTTAGGTTATATTACGTTATTGATGTATATAAGGCCCTGCGGAGACGTAGAGGCCAACTCGCCAGGAATGTTGTCAAATATTACCGCCGAGGTGTTAGGTTGGGTTAGGTTAGGTTATATTACGCTATTGACATATATAAAATTCCCACGGAGACGTAGAGTCCAACTCGCCAGGAATGTTGTCAAATAATAGCGCCGAAAGGTTAGGTTGGGTTAGGTTAGGTTATATTACGTTATTGATGTATATAAAAGTCCCACGGAGACGTAGAGGCCAACTCGCCAGGAATGTGGTCAAATAATAGCGCCGAAAGGTTAGGTTGGGTTAAGTTAGGTTATATTACGTTATTGTTGGATATGAATGTCCCACGGAGACGTAGCGGCCAACAAGCCAGGAATGTTGTCAAATATTAGTACCGAGATGTTAGGTTGTGTTAGGTTAGGTTATATTACGCTATTGATGTATATAAAAGTCCCACGGAGACGTAGAGGCCAACTCGACAGGAAAGTTGTCAAATAATATCGCCGAGATCTTAGGTTGGGTTAGGTTAGGTTATATTACGCTATTGATGTACATAAACGTCCCACGGAGACGTAGAGGCCAATTCGCCAGGAATGTTGTCAACTATTACCGCCGAGATGTTAGGTTGGGTTAGGTTAGGTTATATTACGTTATTGATGTATATAAAGGTCTCACGGAAACGTAGAGGCCAACAAGCCAGGAATGTGGTTAAACATTACCTCCGAGACGTTACTTTGGGTTAGGTTAGGTTATATTACGTTATTGATGTATATAAAAGCCCCACGGAAACGTAGAGGCCAACTCGCCAGGAATGTTGTCAAATATTAGTGCCGAGAGGTTGGGTTGTGCTAGGTTTGGTTATATTATGTTATTGATATATATAAGGCCCTACGGAGACGTAGAGGCCAACTCGCCAGGAATGTTGTCAAATATTACCGCCGAGGTGTTAGGTTGGGTTAGGTTAGGTTCTATTACGCTATTGATATATATAAAATTCCCACGGAGACGTAGAGGCCAACTCGCCAGAAATGTTGTCAAATAATAGCGCCGAAAGGTTAGGTTGGATTAGGTTAGGTTATATTACGTTATTGATGTATATAAAAGTCCCACGGAGACGTAGAGGCCAACTCGCCAGGAATGTTGTCAAATATTACCGCCGAGATGTTAGGTTGGGTTAGGTTAGGTTATATTACGTTTTTGATGTGTATGAAGGCCCCACGGAGACGTAGAGGCCAACTCGACAGGAATGTTGTCAAATATTAGCGCCGAGATCTTAGGTTGGGTTAGGTTAGGTTATATGACGCTACTGATGTATATAAAAGTCCCACGGAGACGTAGAGGCCAACTCGCCAGGAATGTTGTCAAATAATGGCGCCGAAAGGTTAGGTTGGGTTAGGTCAGGTTATATTACGTTATTGATGGATATGAATGTCCCACGGAGACGTAGAGGCCAACAAGCCAGGAATGTGGTCAAATAATAGCGCCGAAAGATTAGGTTGGGTTAGGTTAGGTTATATTACGTTATTGATGTATATGAAGGACCCACGGAGACGTAGAGGCCAACTCGCCAGGAATGTTGTCAAATATTACCGCCGAAATGTTAGGTTGGCTTAGGTTAGGTTATATTACGCTATTGATATATATAAAATTCCCACGGAGACGTAGAGTCCAACTCGAAAGGAATGTTGTCAAATATTCGTACCGAGATGTTAGGTTGTGTTAGGTTAGGTTATATTACGCTATTGATGTATATAAAAGTCCCACGGAGACGTAGAGGCCAACTCGCCAGGAATGTTGTCAAATAATAGCGCCGACAGGTTAGGTTGGGTTAGGTTAGGTTATATTACGTTATTGATGTATATGAAGGTCCCACGGAGACGTAGAGACCAACTCGCCAGGAATGTTGTCAAATATTAGTACCGAGATGTTAGGTTGTGTTAGGTTAGGTTATATTACGCTATTGATGTATATAAAAGTCCCACGGAGACGTAGAGGCCAACTCGACAGGAAAGTTGTCAAATAATATCGCCGAGATCTTAGGTTGGGTTAGGTTAGGTTATATTACGCTATTGATGTACATAAACGTCCCACGGAGACGTAGAGGCCAACAAGCCAGGAATGTGGTCAAATAATAGCGCCGAAAGGTTAGGTTGGATTAGGTTAGGTTATATTACGTTATTGATGTATATAAAAGTCCCACGGAGACGTAGAGGCCAACTCGCCGGTAATGTTGTCAAATAATAGCGCCGAAAGGTTAGGTTGGGTTAGGTTAGGTTATATTACGTTATTGATGTATATAAAAGTCCCACGGAGACGTAGAGGCCAACTCGCCAGGAATGTTGTCAAATAATAGCGCCGAAAGGTTAGGTTGGGTTAAGTTAGGTTATATTACGTTATTGATGGATATGAAGGTCTCACGGAGACGTAGAGGCCAACTCGCCAGGAATGTTGTCAAATAATAGCGCCGAAAGGTTAGGTTGGGTTAGGTTAGGTTATATTACGTTATTGATGTATATAAAAGTCCCACGGACACGTAGAGGCCAACTAGCCAGGAATGTTGTCAAATATTAGTGCCGAGAGGTTGGGTTGTGTTAGGTTAGGTTATATTACGTTATTGATGTATATAAGGCCCTGCGGAGACGTAGAGGCCAACTCGCCAGGAATGTTGTCAAATATTACCGCCGAGGTGTTAGGTTGGGTTAGGTTAGGTTATATTACGCTATTGACATATATAAAATTCCCACGGAGACGTAGAGTCCAACTCGCCAGGAATGTTGTCAAATATTAGTACCGAGATGTTAGGTTGTGTTAGGTTAGGTTATATTACGCTATTGATGTATATAAAAGTCCTACGGAGACGTAGAGGCCAACAAGCCAGGAATGTGGTCAAATAATAGCGCCGAAATGTTAGGTTGGGTTAGGTTAGGTTATATTACGTTATTGATGTATAGGAAGGTCCCACGGAGACGTAGAGGCCAACTAGCCAGGAATGTTGTCAAATAATAGCGCCGAAAGGTTAGGTTGGGTTAGGTTAGGTTATATTACGTTATTGATGTATATAAAAGTCCCACGGAGACGTAGAGGCCAACTCGCCAGGAATGTTGTCAAATAATAGCGCCGAAAGGTTAGGTTGGGTTAAGTTAGGTTATATTACGTTATTGATGTATATAAAGGTCTCACGGAAACGTAGAGTCCAACTGGACAGGAATGTTGTCAAATATTAGCGCCGAGATCTTAGGTTGGGTTAGGTTAGGTTATATTACGCTACTGATGTATATAAAAGTCCCACGGAGACGTAGAGGACAACTCGCCAGGAATGTTGTCAAATAATGGCGCCGAAAGGTTAGGTTGGGTTAGGTCAGGTTATATTACGTTATTGATGGATATGAATGTCCCACGGAGACGTAGAGGCCAACAAGCCAGGAATGTGGTCAAATAATAGCGCCGAAAGGTTAGGTTGGGTTAGGTTATGTTATATTGCGTTATTAATGTATATGAAGGTCCCACGGAGACGTAGAGGCCAACTCGCCAGGAATGTTGTCAAATATTAGTACCGAGAGGTTGGGTTGTGTTAGGTTAGGTTATATTACGTTATTGATGTATATAAAGGCCCCACGGAGACGTAGAGGCCAACTCGCCAGGAATGTTGTCAAATATTACCGCCGAAATGTTAGGTTGGCTTAGGTTAGGTTATTTTACGTTATTGATGTACATGAAGGTCCCACGGAGACGTAGAGTCCAACTCGCCAGGAATGTGGTCAAATAATAGCGCCGAAAGGTTAGGTTGGATTAGGTTAGGTTATATTACGTTATTGATGTATATAAAAGTCCCACGGATACGTAGAGGCCAACTCGCCAGGAATGTTGTCAAATATTAGTGCCGAGGTGTTAGGTTGGTTTATATAATGTTATATTACGTTATTGATGGATATGAAAGTCTCACGGAGACGTAGAGGCCAATTCGCCAGGAATGTTGTCAACTATTACCGCCGAGATGTTAGGTTTGGTTAGGTTAGATTATATTACGTTATTGATGTATATAAAGGTCTCACGGAAACGTAGAGGCCAACAAGCCAGGAATGTGTTTAAACATTACCTCCGAGACGTTACTTTGGGTTAGGTTAGGTTATATTACGTTATTGATGTATATAAGGCCCTACGGAGACGTAGAGGCCAACTCGCCAGGAATGTTGTCAAATATTACCGCCGAGGTGTTAGGTTGGGTTAGGTTAGGTTATATTACGCTATTGATATATATAAAATTCCCACGGAGACGTAGAGTCCAACTCGCCAGGAATGTTGTCAAATACTAGTACCGAGATGTTAGGTTGTGTTAGGTTAGGTTATATTACGCTATTGATGTATATAAAAGTCCCACGGAGACGTAGAGGCCAACTCGCCAGGAATGTTGTCAAATAATAGCGCCGAAAGGTTAGGTTGGGTTAAGTTAGGTTATATTACGTTATTGATGGATATGAAGGTCTCACGGAGACGTAGAGGCCAACTCGCCAGGAATGTTGTCAAATAATAGCGCCGAAAGGTTAGGTTGGGTTAGGTTAGGTTATATTACGTTATTGATGTATATAAAAGTCCCACGGACACGTAGAGGCCAACTCGACAGGAATGTTGTCAAATATTAGTGCCGAGAGGTTGGGTTGTGTTAGGTTAGGTTATATTACGTTATTGATGTATATAAGGCCCTGCGGAGACGTAGAGGCCAACTCGCCAGGAATGTTGTCAAATATTACCGCCGAGGTGTTAGGTTGGGTTAGGTTAGGTTATATTACGCTATTGACATATATAAAATTCCCACGGAGACGTAGAGTCCAACTCGCCAGGAATGTTGTCAAATAATAGCGCCGAAAGGTTAGGTTGGGTTAGGTTAGGTTATATTACGTTATTGATGTATATAAAAGTCCCACGGAGACGTAGAGGCCAACTCGCCAGGAATGTGGTCAAATAATAGCGCCGAAAGGTTAGGTTGGGTTAAGTTAGGTTATATTACGTTATTGTTGGATATGAAGGTCTCACGGGGACGTAGAGGCCAACTCGCCAGGAATGTTGTCAAATAATAGCGCCGAAAGGTTAGGTTGGGTTAGGTTAGGTTATATTACGTTATTGATGTATATAAAAGTCCCACGGACACGTAGAGGCCAACTCGCCAGGAATGTTGTCAAATAATAGCGCCGAGAGGTTAGGTTGGTTTATATAATGTTATATTACGTTATTGATGGATATGAAAGTCTCACGGAGACGTAGAGGCCAATTCGCCAGGAATGTTGTCAACTATTACCGCCGAGATGTTAGGTTGGGTTAGGTTAGGTTATATTACGTTATTGATGTATATAAAGGTCTCACGGAAACGTAGAGGCCAACAAGCCAGGAATGTGGTTAAACATTACCTCCGAGACGTTACTTTGGGTTAGGTTAGGTTATATTACGTTATTGATGTATATAAAAGCCCCACGGAAACGTAGAGGCCAACTCGCCAGGAATGTTGTCAAATATTAGTGCCGAGAGGTTGGGTTGTGCTAGGTTTGGTTATATTATGTTATTGATATATATAAGGCCCTACGGAGACGTAGAGGCCAACTCGCCAGGAATGTTGTCAAATATTACCGCCGAGGTGTTAGGTTGGGTTAGGTTAGGTTCTATTACGCTATTGATATATATAAAATTCCCACGGAGACGTAGAGGCCAACTCGCCAGAAATGTTGTCAAATAATAGCGCCGAAAGGTTAGGTTGGATTAGGTTAGGTTATATTACGTTATTGATGTATATAAAAGTCCCACGGAGACGTAGAGGCCAACTCGCCAGGAATGTTGTCAAATATTACCGCCGAGATGTTAGGTTGGGTTAGGTTAGGTTATATTACGTTTTTGATGTGTATGAAGGCCCCACGGAGACGTAGAGGCCAACTCGACAGGAATGTTGTCAAATATTAGCGCCGAGATCTTAGGTTGGGTTAGGTTAGGTTATATGACGCTACTGATGTATATAAAAGTCCCACGGAGACGTAGAGGCCAACTCGCCAGGAATGTTGTCAAATAATGGCGCCGAAAGGTTAGGTTGGGTTAGGTCAGGTTATATTACGTTATTGATGGATATGAATGTCCCACGGAGACGTAGAGGCCAACAAGCCAGGAATGTGGTCAAATAATAGCGCCGAAAGATTAGGTTGGGTTAGGTTAGGTTATATTACGTTATTGATGTATATGAAGGACCCACGGAGACGTAGAGGCCAACTCGCCAGGAATGTTGTCAAATATTACCGCCGAAATGTTAGGTTGGCTTAGGTTAGGTTATATTACGCTATTGATATATATAAAATTCCCACGGAGACGTAGAGTCCAACTCGAAAGGAATGTTGTCAAATATTCGTACCGAGATGTTAGGTTGTGTTAGGTTAGGTTATATTACGCTATTGATGTATATAAAAGTCCCACGGAGACGTAGAGGCCAACTCGCCAGGAATGTTGTCAAATAATAGCGCCGACAGGTTAGGTTGGGTTAGGTTAGGTTATATTACGTTATTGATGTATATGAAGGTCCCACGGAGACGTAGAGACCAACTCGCCAGGAATGTTGTCAAATAATAGCGCCGACAGGTTAGGTTGGGTTAGGTTAGGTTATATTACGTTATTGATGTATATAAAGGTCCCACGGAAACATAGAGGCCAACAAGCCAGGAATGTTGTGAAATATTACAGCCGAGACGTTACGTTGGGTTATTTTATGTTAAATTACGTTATTGATGGATATGAATGTCCCACGGAGACGTAGCGGCCAACAAGCCAGGAATGTTGTCAAATATTAGTACCGAGATGTTAGGTTGTGTTAGGTTAGGTTATATTACGCTATTGATGTATATAAAAGTCCCACGGAGACGTAGAGGCCAACTCGACAGGAAAGTTGTCAAATAATATCGCCGAGATCTTAGGTTGGGTTAGGTTAGGTTATATTACGCTATTGATGTACATAAACGTCCCACGGAGACGTAGAGGCCAACAAGCCAGGAATGTGGTCAAATAATAGCGCCGAAAGGTTAGGTTGGGTTAGGTTATGTTATATTGCGTTATTAATGTATATGAAGGTCCCACGGAGACGTAGAGGCCAACTCGCCAGGAATGTTGCCAAATATTAGTACCGAGAGGTTGGGTTGTGTTAGGTTAGGTTATATTACGTTATTGATGTATATAAAGGCCCCACGGAGACGTAGAGGCCAACTCGCCAGGAATGTTGTCAAATATCACCGCCGAAATGTTAGGTTGGCTTAGGTTAGGTTATTTTACGTTATTGATGTACATGAAGGTCCCACGGAGACGTAGAGTCCAACTCGCCAGGAATGTGGTCAAATAATAGCGCCGAAAGGTTAGGTTGGATTAGGTTAGGTTATATTACGTTATTGATGTATATAAAAGTCCCACGGATACGTAGAGGCCAACTCGCCAGGAATGTTGTCAAATATTAGTGCCGAGGTGTTAGGTTGGTTTATATAATGTTATATTACGTTATTGATGTATATGAAAGTCTCACGGAGACGTAGAGGCCAATTCGCCAGGAATGTTGTCAACTATTACCGCCGAGATGTTAGGTTGGGTTAGGTTAGGTTATATTACGTTATTGATGTATATAAAGGTCTCACGGAAACGTAGAGGCCAACAAGCCAGGAATGTGTTTAAACATTACCTCCGAGACGTTACTTTGGGTTAGGTTAGGTTATATTACGTTATTGATGTATATAAGGCCCTACGGAGACGTAGAGGCCAACTCGCCAGGAATGTTGTCAAATATTACCGCCGAGGTGTTAGGTTGGGTTAGGTTAGGTTATATTACGCTATTGATATATATAAAATTCCCACGGAGACGTAGAGTCCAACAAGCCAGGAATGTGGTCAAATAATAGCGCCGAAATGTTAGGTTGGGTTAGGTTAGGTTATATTACGTTATTGATGTATAGGAAGGTCCCACGGAGACGTAGAGGCCAACTAGCCAGGAATGTTGTCAAATAATAGCGCCGAAAGGTTAGGTTGGGTTAGGTTAGGTTATATTACGTTATTGATGTATATAAAAGTCCCACGGAGACGTAGAGGCCAACTCGCCAGGAATGTTGTCAAATAATAGCGCCGAAAGGTTAGGTTGGGTTAAGTTAGGTTATATTACGTTATTGTTGGATATGAAGGTCTCACGGGGACGTAGAGGCCAACTCGCCAGGAATGTTGTCAAATAATAGCGCCGAAAGGTTAGGTTGGGTTAGGTTAGGTTATATTACGTTATTGATGTATATAAAAGTCCCACGGACACGTAGAGGCCAACTCGCCAGGAATGTTGTCAAATAATAGCGCCGAGAGGTTAGGTTGGTTTATATAATGTTATATTACGTTATTGATGGATATGAAAGTCTCACGGAGACGTAGAGGCCAATTCGCCAGGAATGTTGTCAACTATTACCGCCGAGATGTTAGGTTGGGTTAGGTTAGGTTATATTACGTTATTGATGTATATAAAGGTCTCACGGAAACGTAGAGGCCAACAAGCCAGGAATGTGGTTAAACATTACCTCCGAGACGTTACTTTGGGTTAGGTTAGGTTATGTTACGTTATTGATGTATATAAAAGCCCCACGGAAACGTAGAGGCCAACTCGCCAGGAATGTTGTCAAATATTAGTGCCGAGAGGTTGGGTTGTGCTAGGTTTGGTTATATTATGTTATTGATATATATAAGGCCCTACGGAGACGTAGAGGCCAACTCGCCAGGAATGTTGTCAAATATTACCGCCGAGGTGTTAGGTTGGGTTAGGTTAGGTTCTATTACGCTATTGATATATATAAAATTCCCACGGAGACGTAGAGGCCAACTCGCCAGAAATGTTGTCAAATAATAGCGCCGAAAGGTTAGGTTGGATTAGGTTAGGTTATATTACGTTATTGATGTATATAAAAGTCCCACGGAGACGTAGAGGCCAACTCGCCAGGAATGTTGTCAAATATTACCGCCGAGATGTTAGGTTGGGTTAGGTTAGGTTATATTACGTTTTTGATGTGTATGAAGGCCCCACGGAGACGTAGAGGCCAACTCGACAGGAATGTTGTCAAATATTAGCGCCGAGATCTTAGGTTGGGTTAGGTTAGGTTATATTACGCTACTGATGTATATAAAAGTCCCACGGAGACGTAGAGGCCAACTCGCCAGGAATGTTGTCAAATAATGGCGCCGAAAGGTTAGGTTGGGTTAGGTCAGGTTATATTACGTTATTGATGGATATGAATGTCCCACGGAGACGTAGAGGCCAACAAGCCAGGAATGTGGTCAAATAATAGCGCCGAAAGGTTAGGTTGGGTTAGGTTATGTTATATTGCGTTATTAATGTATATGAAGGTCCCACGGAGACGTAGAGGCCAACTCGCCAGGAATGTTGTCAAATATTAGTACCGAGAGGTTGGGTTGTGTTAGGTTAGGTTATATTACGTTATTGATGTATATAAAGGCCCCACGGAGACGTAGAAGCCAACTCGCCAGGAATGTTGTCAAATATTACCGCCGAAATGTTAGGTTGGCTTAGGTTAGGTTATTTTACGTTATTGATGTACATGAAGGTCCCACGGAGACGTAGAGTCCAACTCGCCAGGAATGTGGTCAAATAATAGCGCCGAAAGGTTAGGTTGGATTAGGTTAGGTTATATTACGTTATTGATGTATATAAAAGTCCCACGGATACGTAGAGGCCAACTCGCCAGGAATGTTGTCAAATATTAGTGCCGAGGTGTTAGGTTGGTTTATATAATGTTATATTACGTTATTGATGGATATAAAAGTCCCACGGAGACGTAGAGGCCAACTCGCCAGGAATGTTGTCAAATAATAGCGCCGAAAGGTTAGGTTGGGTTAAGTTAGGTTATATTACGTTATTGATGGATATGAAGGTCTCACGGAGACGTAGAGGCCAACTCGCCAGGAATGTTGTCAAATAATAGCGCCGAAAGGTTAGGTTGGGTTAGGTTAGGTTATATTACGTTATTGATGTATATAAAAGTCCCACGGACACGTAGAGGCCAACTAGCCAGGAATGTTGTCAAATATTAGTGCCGAGAGGTTGGGTTGTGTTAGGTTAGGTTATATTACGTTATTGATGTATATAAGGCCCTGCGGAGACGTAGAGGCCAACTCGCCAGGAATGTTGTCAAATATTACCGCCGAGGTGTTAGGTTGGGTTAGGTTAGGTTATATTACGCTATTGACATATATAAAATTCCCACGGAGACGTAGAGTCCAACTCGCCAGGAATGTTGTCAAATATTAGTACCGAGATGTTAGGTTGTGTTAGGTTAGGTTATATCACGATATTGATGTATATAAAAGTCCTACGGAGACGTAGAGGCCAACAAGCCAGGAATGTGGTCAAATAATAGCGCCGAAATGTTAGGTTGGGTTAGGTTAGGTTATATTACGTTATTGTTGGATATGAAGGTCTCACGGAGACGTAGAGGCCAACTCGCCAGGAATGTTGTCAAATAATAGCGCCGAAAGGTTAGGTTGGGTTAGGTTAGGTTATATTACGTTATTGATGTATATAAAAGTCCCACGGAGACGTAGAGGCCAACTCGCCAGGAATGTTGTCAAATAATAGCGCCGAGAGGTTAGGTTGGTTTATATAATGTTATATTACGTTATTGATGGATATGAAAGTCTCACGGAGACGTAGAGGCCAATTCGCCAGGAATGTTGTCAACTATTACCGCCGAGATGTTAGGTTGGGTTAGGTTAGGTTATATTACGTTATTGATGTATATAAAGGTCTCACGGAAACGTAGAGGCCAACAAGCCAGGAATGTGGTTAAACATTACCTCCGAGACGTTACTTTGGGTTAGGTTAGGTTATATTACGTTATTGATGTATATAAAAGCCCCACGGAAACGTAGAGGCCAACTCGCCAGGAATGTTGTCAAATATTAGTGCCGAGAGGTTGGGTTGTGCTAGGTTTGGTTATATTATGTTATTGATATATATAAGGCCCTACGGAGACGTAGAGGCCAACTCGCCAGGAATGTTGTCAAATATTACCGCCGAGGTGTTAGGTTGGGTTAGGTTAGGTTCTATTACGCTATTGATATATATAAAATTCCCACGGAGACGTAGAGGCCAACTCGCCAGAAATGTTGTCAAATAATAGCGCCGAAAGGTTAGGTTGGATTAGGTTAGGTTATATTACGTTATTGATGTATATAAAAGTCCCACGGAGACGTAGAGGCCAACTCGCCGGTAATGTTGTCAAATAATAGCGCCGAAAGGTTAGGTTGGGTTAGGTTAGGTTATATTACGTTATTGATGTATATAAAAGTCCCACGGAGACGTAGAGGCCAACTCGCCAGGAATGTTGTCAAATAATAGCGCCGAAAGGTTAGGTTGGGTTAAGTTAGGTTATATTACGTTATTGATGGATATGAAGGTCTCACGGAGACGTAGAGGCCAACTCGCCAGGAATGTTGTCAAATAATAGCGCCGAAAGGTTAGGTTGGGTTAGGTTAGGTTATATTACGTTATTGATGTATATAAAAGTCCCACGGACACGTAGAGGCCAACTAGCCAGGAATGTTGTCAAATATTAGTGCCGAGAGGTTGGGTTGTGTTAGGTTAGGTTATATTACGTTATTGATGTATATAAGGCCCTGCGGAGACGTAGAGGCCAACTCGCCAGGAATGTTGTCAAATATTACCGCCGAGGTGTTAGGTTGGGTTAGGTTAGGTTATATTACGCTATTGACATATATAAAATTCCCACGGAGACGTAGAGTCCAACTCGCCAGGAATGTTGTCAAATATTAGTACCGAGATGTTAGGTTGTGTTAGGTTAGGTTATATTACGCTATTGATGTATATAAAAGTCCTACGGAGACGTAGAGGCCAACAAGCCAGGAATGTGGTCAAATAATAGCGCCGAAATGTTAGGTTGGGTTAGGTTAGGTTATATTACGTTATTGATGTATAGGAAGGTCCCACGGAGACGTAGAGGCCAACTAGCCAGGAATGTTGTCAAATAATAGCGCCGAAAGGTTAGGTTGGGTTAGGTTAGGTTATATTACGTTATTGATGTATATAAAAGTCCCACGGAGACGTAGAGGCCAACTCGCCAGGAATGTTGTCAAATAATAGCGCCGAAAGGTTAGGTTGGGTTAAGTTAGGTTATATTACGTTATTGATGTATATAAAGGTCTCACGGAAACGTAGAGTCCAACTGGACAGGAATGTTGTCAAATATTAGCGCCGAGATCTTAGGTTGGGTTAGGTTAGGTTATATTACGCTACTGATGTATATAAAAGTCCCACGGAGACGTAGAGGACAACTCGCCAGGAATGTTGTCAAATAATGGCGCCGAAAGGTTAGGTTGGGTTAGGTCAGGTTATATTACGTTATTGATGGATATGAATGTCCCACGGAGACGTAGAGGCCAACAAGCCAGGAATGTGGTCAAATAATAGCGCCGAAAGGTTAGGTTGGGTTAGGTTATGTTATATTGCGTTATTAATGTATATGAAGGTCCCACGGAGACGTAGAGGCCAACTCGCCAGGAATGTTGTCAAATATTAGTACCGAGAGGTTGGGTTGTGTTAGGTTAGGTTATATTACGTTATTGATGTATATAAAGGCCCCACGGAGACGTAGAGGCCAACTCGCCAGGAATGTTGTCAAATATTACCGCCGAAATGTTAGGTTGGCTTAGGTTAGGTTATTTTACGTTATTGATGTACATGAAGGTCCCACGGAGACGTAGAGTCCAACTCGCCAGGAATGTGGTCAAATAATAGCGCCGAAAGGTTAGGTTGGATTAGGTTAGGTTATATTACGTTATTGATGTATATAAAAGTCCCACGGATACGTAGAGGCCAACTCGCCAGGAATGTTGTCAAATATTAGTGCCGAGGTGTTAGGTTGGTTTATATAATGTTATATTACGTTATTGATGGATATGAAAGTCTCACGGAGACGTAGAGGCCAATTCGCCAGGAATGTTGTCAACTATTACCGCCGAGATGTTAGGTTTGGTTAGGTTAGGTTATATTACGTTATTGATGTATATAAAGGTCTCACGGAAACGTAGAGGCCAACAAGCCAGGAATGTGTTTAAACATTACCTCCGAGACGTTACTTTGGGTTAGGTTAGGTTATATTACGTTATTGATGTATATAAAGGTCTCACGGAAACGTAGAGTCCAACTGGACAGGAATGTTGTCAAATATTAGCGCCGAGATCTTAGGTTGGGTTAGGTTAGGTTATATTACGCTACTGATGTGTATAAAAGTCCCACGGAGACGTAGAGGACAACTCGCCAGGAATGTTGTCAAATAATGGCGCCGAAAGGTTAGGTTGGGTTAGGTCAGGTTATATTACGTTATTGATGGATATGAATGTCCCACGGAGACGTAGAGGCCAACAAGCCAGGAATGTGGTCAAATAATAGCGCCGAAAGGTTAGGTTGGGTTAGGTTATGTTATATTGCGTTATTAATGTATATGAAGGTCCCACGGAGACGTAGAGGCCAACTCGCCAGGAATGTTGTCAAATATTAGTACCGAGAGGTTGGGTTGTGTTAGGTTAGGTTATATTACGTTATTGATGTATATAAAGGCCCCACGGAGACGTAGAGGCCAACTCGCCAGGAATGTTGTCAAATATTACCGCCGAAATGTTAGGTTGGCTTAGGTTAGGTTATTTTACGTTATTGATGTACATGAAGGTCCCACGGAGACGTAGAGTCCAACTCGCCAGGAATGTGGTCAAATAATAGCGCCGAAAGGTTAGGTTGGATTAGGTTAGGTTATATTACGTTATTGATGTATATAAAAGTCCCACGGATACGTAGAGGCCAACTCGCCAGGAATGTTGTCAAATATTAGTGCCGAGGTGTTAGGTTGGTTTATATAATGTTATATTACGTTATTGATGGATATGAAAGTCTCACGGAGACGTAGAGGCCAATTCGCCAGGAATGTTGTCAACTATTACCGCCGAGATGTTAGGTTTGGTTAGGTTAGGTTATATTACGTTATTGATGTATATAAAGGTCTCACGGAAACGTAGAGGCCAACAAGCCAGGAATGTGTTTAAACATTACCTCCGAGACGTTACTTTGGGTTAGGTTAGGTTATATTACGTTATTGATGTATATAAGGCCCTACGGAGACGTAGAGGCCAACTCGCCAGGAATGTTGTCAAATATTACCGCCGAGGTGTTAGGTTGGGTTAGGTTAGGTTATATTACGCTATTGATATATATAAAATTCCCACGGAGACGTAGAGTCCAACTCGCCAGGAATGTTGTCAAATACTAGTACCGAGATGTTAGGTTGTGTTAGGTTAGGTTATATTACGCTATTGATGTATATAAAAGTCCCACGGAGACGTAGAGGCCAACTCGCCAGGAATGTTGTCAAATAATAGCGCCGAAAGGTTAGGTTGGGTTAAGTTAGGTTATATTACGTTATTGATGGATATGAAGGTCTCACGGAGACGTAGAGGCCAACTCGCCAGGAATGTTGTCAAATAATAGCGCCGAAAGGTTAGGTTGGGTTAGGTTAGGTTATATTACGTTATTGATGTATATAAAAGTCCCACGGACACGTAGAGGCCAACTCGACAGGAATGTTGTCAAATATTAGTGCCGAGAGGTTGGGTTGTGTTAGGTTAGGTTATATTACGTTATTGATGTATATAAGGCCCTGCGGAGACGTAGAGGCCAACTCGCCAGGAATGTTGTCAAATATTACCGCCGAGGTGTTAGGTTGGGTTAGGTTAGGTTATATTACGCTATTGACATATATAAAATTCCCACGGAGACGTAGAGTCCAACTCGCCAGGAATGTTGTCAAATAATAGCGCCGAAAGGTTAGGTTGGGTTAGGTTAGGTTATATTACGTTATTGATGTATATAAAAGTCCCACGGAGACGTAGAGGCCAACTCGCCAGGAATGTGGTCAAATAATAGCGCCGAAAGGTTAGGTTGGGTTAAGTTAGGTTATATTACGTTATTGTTGGATATGAAGGTCTCACGGGGACGTAGAGGCCAACTCGCCAGGAATGTTGTCAAATAATAGCGCCGAAAGGTTAGGTTGGGTTAGGTTAGGTTATATTACGTTATTGATGTATATAAAAGTCCCACGGACACGTAGAGGCCAACTCGCCAGGAATGTTGTCAAATAATAGCGCCGAGAGGTTAGGTTGGTTTATATAATGTTATATTACGTTATTGATGGATATGAAAGTCTCACGGAGACGTAGAGGCCAATTCGCCAGGAATGTTGTCAACTATTACCGCCGAGATGTTAGGTTGGGTTAGGTTAGGTTATATTACGTTATTGATGTATATAAAGGTCTCACGGAAACGTAGAGGCCAACAAGCCAGGAAT
Organism: Xylocopa violacea; assembly: GCA_963969225.1. Lineage (NCBI taxonomy): Eukaryota > Metazoa > Arthropoda > Insecta > Hymenoptera > Apidae > Xylocopa > Xylocopa violacea. Next base: position 503,856 of record CAXAJV010000741.1, on the reverse strand, counting down.
GTGGTTAAACATTACCTCCGAGACGTTACTTTGGGTTAGGTTAGGTTATATTACGTTATTGATGTATATAAAAGCCCCACGGAAACGTAGAGGCCAACTCGCCAGGAATGTTGTCAAATATTAGTGCCGAGAGGTTGGGTTGTGCTAGGTTTGGTTATATTATGTTATTGATATATATAAGGCCCTACGGAGACGTAGAGGCCAACTCGCCAGGAATGTTGTCAAATATTACCGCCGAGGTGTTAGGTTGGGTTAGGTTAGGTTCTATTACGCTATTGATATATATAAAATTCCCACGGAGACGTAGAGGCCAACTCGCCAGAAATGTTGTCAAATAATAGCGCCGAAAGGTTAGGTTGGATTAGGTTAGGTTATATTACGTTATTGATGTATATAAAAGTCCCACGGAGACGTAGAGGCCAACTCGCCAGGAATGTTGTCAAATATTACCGCCGAGATGTTAGGTTGGGTTAGGTTAGGTTATATTACGTTTTTGATGTGTATGAAGGCCCCACGGAGACGTAGAGGCCAACTCGACAGGAATGTTGTCAAATATTAGCGCCGAGATCTTAGGTTGGGTTAGGTTAGGTTATATTACGCTACTGATGTATATAAAAGTCCCACGGAGACGTAGAGGCCAACTCGCCAGGAATGTTGTCAAATAATGGCGCCGAAAGGTTAGGTTGGGTTAGGTCAGGTTATATTACGTTATTGATGGATATGAATGTCCCACGGAGACGTAGAGGCCAACAAGCCAGGAATGTGGTCAAATAATAGCGCCGAAAGATTAGGTTGGGTTAGGTTAGGTTATATTACGTTATTGATGTATATGAAGGACCCACGGAGACGTAGAGGCCAACTCGCCAGGAATGTTGTCAAATATTACCGCCGAAATGTTAGGTTGGCTTAGGTTAGGTTATATTACGCTATTGATATATATAAAATTCCCACGGAGACGTAGAGTCCAACTCGAAAGGAATGTTGTCAAATATTCGTACCGAGATGTTAGGTTGTGTTAGGTTAGGTTATATTACGCTATTGATGTATATAAAAGTCCCACGGAGACGTAGAGGCCAACTCGCCAGGAATGTTGTCAAATAATAGCGCCGACAGGTTAGGTTGGGTTAGGTTAGGTTATATTACGTTATTGATGTATATGAAGGTCCCACGGAGACGTAGAGACCAACTCGCCAGGAATGTTGTCAAATAATAGCGCCGACAGGTTAGGTTGGGTTAGGTTAGGTTATATTACGTTATTGATGTATATAAAGGTCCCACGGAAACATAGAGGCCAACAAGCCAGGAATGTTGTGAAATATTACAGCCGAGACGTTACGTTGGGTTATTTTATGTTAAATTACGTTATTGATGGATATGAATGTCCCACGGAGACGTAGCGGCCAACAAGCCAGGAATGTTGTCAAATATTAGTACCGAGATGTTAGGTTGTGTTAGGTTAGGTTATATTACGCTATTGATGTATATAAAAGTCCCACGGAGACGTAGAGGCCAACTCGACAGGAAAGTTGTCAAATAATATCGCCGAGATCTTAGGTTGGGTTAGGTTAGGTTATATTACGCTATTGATGGATATGAATGTCCCACGGAGACGTAGAGGCCAACAAGCCAGGAATGTGGTCAAATAATAGCGCCGAAAGGTTAGGTTGGGTTAGGTTATGTTATATTGCGTTATTAATGTATATGAAGGTCCCACGGAGACGTAGAGGCCAACTCGCCAGGAATGTTGTCAAATATTAGTACCGAGAGGTTGGGTTGTGTTAGGTTAGGTTATATTACGTTATTGATGTATATAAAGGCCCCACGGAGACGTAGAGGCCAACTCGCCAGGAATGTTGTCAAATATTACCGCCGAAATGTTAGGTTGGCTTAGGTTAGGTTATTTTACGTTATTGATGTACATGAAGGTCCCACGGAGACGTAGAGTCCAACTCGCCAGGAATGTGGTCAAATAATAGCGCCGAAAGGTTAGGTTGGATTAGGTTAGGTTATATTACGTTATTGATGTATATAAAAGTCCCACGGATACGTAGAGGCCAACTCGCCAGGAATGTTGTCAAATATTAGTGCCGAGGTGTTAGGTTGGTTTATATAATGTTATATTACGTTATTGATGGATATGAAAGTCTCACGGAGACGTAGAGGCCAATTCGCCAGGAATGTTGTCAACTATTACCGCCGAGATGTTAGGTTTGGTTAGGTTAGGTTATATTACGTTATTGATGTATATAAAGGTCTCACGGAAACGTAGAGGCCAACAAGCCAGGAATGTGTTTAAACATTACCTCCGAGACGTTACTTTGGGTTAGGTTAGGTTATATTACGTTATTGATGTATATAAGGCCCTACGGAGACGTAGAGGCCAACTCGCCAGGAATGTTGTCAAATATTACCGCCGAGGTGTTAGGTTGGGTTAGGTTAGGTTATATTACGCTATTGATATATATAAAATTCCCACGGAGACGTAGAGTCCAACTCGCCAGGAATGTTGTCAAATACTAGTACCGAGATGTTAGGTTGTGTTAGGTTAGGTTATATTACGCTATTGATGTATATAAAAGTCCCACGGAGACGTAGAGGCCAACTCGCCAGGAATGTTGTCAAATAATAGCGCCGAAAGGTTAGGTTGGGTTAAGTTAGGTTATATTACGTTATTGATGGATATGAAGGTCTCACGGAGACGTAGAGGCCAACTCGCCAGGAATGTTGTCAAATAATAGCGCCGAAAGGTTAGGTTGGGTTAGGTTAGGTTATATTACGTTATTGATGTATATAAAAGTCCCACGGACACGTAGAGGCCAACTCGACAGGAATGTTGTCAAATATTAGTGCCGAGAGGTTGGGTTGTGTTAGGTTTGGTTATATTACGTTATTGATGTATATAAGGCCCTGCGGAGACGTAGAGGCCAACTCGCCAGGAATGTTGTCAAATATTACCGCCGAGGTGTTAGGTTGGGTTAGGTTAGGTTATATTACGCTATTGACATATATAAAATTCCCACGGAGACGTAGAGTCCAACTCGCCAGGAATGTTGTCAAATATTAGTACCGAGATGTTAGGTTGTGTTAGGTTAGGTTATATCACGCTATTGATGTATATAAAAGTCCTACGGAGACGTAGAGGCCAACAAGCCAGGAATGTGGTCAAATAATAGCGCCGAAATGTTAGGTTGGGTTAGGTTAGGTTATATTACGTTATTGATGTATAGGAAGGTCCCACGGAGACGTAGAGGCCAACTAGCCAGGAATGTTGTCAAATAATAGCGCCGAAAGGTTAGGTTGGGTTAGGTTAGGTTATATTACGTTATTGATGTATATAAAAGTCCCACGGAGACGTAGAGGCCAACTCGCCAGGAATGATGTCAAATAATAGCGCCGAAAGGTTAGGTTGGGTTAAGTTAGGTTATATTACGTTATTGTTGGATATGAAGGTCTCACGGGGACGTAGAGGCCAACTCGCCAGGAATGTTGTCAAATAATAGCGCCGAAAGGTTAGGTTGGGTTAGGTTAGGTTATATTACGTTATTGATGTATATAAAAGTCCCACGGACACGTAGAGGCCAACTCGCCAGGAATGTTGTCAAATAATAGCGCCGAGAGGTTAGGTTGGTTTATATAATGTTATATTACGTTATTGATGGATATGAAAGTCTCACGGAGACGTAGAGGCCAATTCGCCAGGAATGTTGTCAACTATTACCGCCGAGATGTTAGGTTGGGTTAGGTTAGGTTATATTACGTTATTGATGTATATAAAGGTCTCACGGAAACGTAGAGGCCAACAAGCCAGGAATGTGGTTAAACATTACCTCCGAGACGTTACTTTGGGTTAGGTTAGGTTATATTACGTTATTGATGTATATAAAAGCCCCACGGAAACGTAGAGGCCAACTCGCCAGGAATGTTGTCAAATATTAGTGCCGAGAGGTTGGGTTGTGCTAGGTTTGGTTATATTATGTTATTGATATATATAAGGCCCTACGGAGACGTAGAGGCCAACTCGCCAGGAATGTTGTCAAATATTACCGCCGAGGTGTTAGGTTGGGTTAGGTTAGGTTCTATTACGCTATTGATATATATAAAATTCCCACGGAGACGTAGAGGCCAACTCGCCAGAAATGTTGTCAAATAATAGCGCCGAAAGGTTAGGTTGGGTTAAGTTAGGTTATATTACGTTATTGTTGGATATGAAGGTCTCACGGGTACGTAGAGGCCAACTCGCCAGGAATGTTGTCAAATAATAGCGCCGAAAGGTTAGGTTGGGTTAGGTTAGGTTATATTATGTTATTGATGTATATAAAAGTCCCACGGACACGTAGAGGCCAACTCGCCAGGAATGTTGTCAAATAATAGCGCCGAGAGGTTAGGTTGGTTTATATAATGTTATATTACGTTATTGATGGATATGAAAGTCTCACGGAGACGTAGAGGCCAATTCGCCAGGAATGTTGTCAACTATTACCGCCGAGATGTTAGGTTGGGTTAGGTTAGGTTATATTACGTTATTGATGTATATAAAGGTCTCACGGAAACGTAGAGGCCAACAAGCCAGGAATGTGGTTAAACATTACCTCCGAGACGTTACTTTGGGTTAGGTTAGGTTATATTACGTTATTGATGTATATAAAAGCCCCACGGAAACGTAGAGGCCAACTCGCCAGGAATGTTGTCAAATATTAGTGCCGAGAGGTTGGGTTGTGCTAGGTTTGGTTATATTATGTTATTGATATATATAAGGCCCTACGGAGACGTAGAGGCCAACTCGCCAGGAATGTTGTCAAATATTACCGCCGAGGTGTTAGGTTGGGTTAGGTTAGGTTCTATTACGCTATTGATATATATAAAATTCCCACGGAGACGTAGAGGCCAACTCGCCAGAAATGTTGTCAAATAATAGCGCCGAAAGGTTAGGTTGGATTAGGTTAGGTTATATTACGTTATTGATGTATATAAAAGTCCCACGGAGACGTAGAGGCCAACTCGCCAGGAATGTTGTCAAATATTACCGCCGAGATGTTAGGTTGGGTTAGGTTAGGTTATATTACGTTTTTGATGTGTATGAAGGCCCCACGGAGACGTAGAGGCCAACTCGACAGGAATGTTGTCAAATATTAGCGCCGAGATCTTAGGTTGGGTTAGGTTAGGTTATATGACGCTACTGATGTATATAAAAGTCCCACGGAGACGTAGAGGCCAACTCGCCAGGAATGTTGTCAAATAATGGCGCCAAAAGGTTAGGTTGGGTTAGGTCAGGTTATATTCCGTTATTGATGGATATGAATGTCCCACGGAGACGTAGAGGCCAACAAGCCAGGAATGTGGTCAAATAATAGCGCCGAAAGATTAGGTTGGGTTAGGTTAGGTTATATTACGTTATTGATGTATATGAAGGACCCACGGAGACGTAGAGGCCAACTCGCCAGGAATGTTGTCAAATATTACCGCCGAAATGTTAGGTTGGCTTAGGTTAGGTTATATTACGCTATTGATATATATAAAATTCCCACGGAGACGTAGAGTCCAACTCGAAAGGAATGTTGTCAAATATTCGTACCGAGATGTTAGGTTGTGTTAGGTTAGGTTATATTACGCTATTGATGTATATAAAAGTCCCACGGAGACGTAGAGGCCAACTCGCCAGGAATGTTGTCAAATAATAGCGCCGACAGGTTAGGTTGGGTTAGGTTAGGTTATATTACGTTATTGATGTATATGAAGGTCCCACGGAGACGTAGAGACCAACTCGCCAGGAATGTTGTCAAATAATAGCGCCGACAGGTTAGGTTGGGTTAGGTTAGGTTATATTACGTTATTGATGTATATAAAGGTCCCACGGAAACATAGAGGCCAACAAGCCAGGAATGTTGTGAAATATTACAGCCGAGACGTTACGTTGGGTTATTTTATGTTAAATTACGTTATTGATGGATATGAATGTCCCACGGAGACGTAGCGGCCAACAAGCCAGGAATGTTGTCAAATATTAGTACCGAGATGTTAGGTTGTGTTAGGTTAGGTTATATTACGCTATTGATGTATATAAAAGTCCCACGGAGACGTAGAGGCCAACTCGACAGGAAAGTTGTCAAATAATATCGCCGAGATCTTAGGTTGGGTTAGGTTAGGTTATATTACGCTATTGATGTACATAAACGTCCCACGGAGACGTAGAGGCCAACAAGCCAGGAATGTGGTCAAATAATAGCGCCGAAAGGTTAGGTTGGGTTAGGTTATGTTATATTGCGTTATTAATGTATATGAAGGTCCCACGGAGACGTAGAGGCCAACTCGCCAGGAATGTTGCCAAATATTAGTACCGAGAGGTTGGGTTGTGTTAGGTTAGGTTATATTACGTTATTGATGTATATAAAGGCCCCACGGAGACGTAGAGGCCAACTCGCCAGGAATGTTGTCAAATATCACCGCCGAAATGTTAGGTTGGCTTAGGTTAGGTTATTTTACGTTATTGATGTACATGAAGGTCCCACGGAGACGTAGAGTCCAACTCGCCAGGAATGTGGTCAAATAATAGCGCCGAAAGGTTAGGTTGGATTAGGTTAGGTTATATTACGTTATTGATGTATATAAAAGTCCCACGGATACGTAGAGGCCAACTCGCCAGGAATGTTGTCAAATATTAGTGCCGAGGTGTTAGGTTGGTTTATATAATGTTATATTACGTTATTGATGTATATGAAAGTCTCACGGAGACGTAGAGGCCAATTCGCCAGGAATGTTGTCAACTATTACCGCCGAGATGTTAGGTTGGGTTAGGTTAGGTTATATTACGTTATTGATGTATATAAAGGTCTCACGGAAACGTAGAGGCCAACAAGCCAGGAATGTGTTTAAACATTACCTCCGAGACGTTACTTTGGGTTAGGTTAGGTTATATTACGTTATTGATGTATATAAGGCCCTACGGAGACGTAGAGGCCAACTCGCCAGGAATGTTGTCAAATATTACCGCCGAGGTGTTAGGTTGGGTTAGGTTAGGTTATATTACGCTATTGATATATATAAAATTCCCACGGAGACGTAGAGTCCAACAAGCCAGGAATGTGGTCAAATAATAGCGCCGAAATGTTAGGTTGGGTTAGGTTAGGTTATATTACGTTATTGATGTATAGGAAGGTCCCACGGAGACGTAGAGGCCAACTAGCCAGGAATGTTGTCAAATAATAGCGCCGAAAGGTTAGGTTGGGTTAGGTTAGGTTATATTACGTTATTGATGTATATAAAAGTCCCACGGAGACGTAGAGGCCAACTCGCCAGGAATGTTGTCAAATAATAGCGCCGAAAGGTTAGGTTGGGTTAAGTTAGGTTATATTACGTTATTGTTGGATATGAAGGTCTCACGGGGACGTAGAGGCCAACTCGCCAGGAATGTTGTCAAATAATAGCGCCGAAAGGTTAGGTTGGGTTAGGTTAGGTTATATTACGTTATTGATGTATATAAAAGTCCCACGGACACGTAGAGGCCAACTCGCCAGGAATGTTGTCAAATAATAGCGCCGAGAGGTTAGGTTGGTTTATATAATGTTATATTACGTTATTGATGGATATGAAAGTCTCACGGAGACGTAGAGGCCAATTCGCCAGGAATGTTGTCAACTATTACCGCCGAGATGTTAGGTTGGGTTAGGTTAGGTTATATTACGTTATTGATGTATATAAAGGTCTCACGGAAACGTAGAGGCCAACAAGCCAGGAATGTGGTTAAACATTACCTCCGAGACGTTACTTTGGGTTAGGTTAGGTTATGTTACGTTATTGATGTATATAAAAGCCCCACGGAAACGTAGAGGCCAACTCGCCAGGAATGTTGTCAAATATTAGTGCCGAGAGGTTGGGTTGTGCTAGGTTTGGTTATATTATGTTATTGATATATATAAGGCCCTACGGAGACGTAGAGGCCAACTCGCCAGGAATGTTGTCAAATATTACCGCCGAGGTGTTAGGTTGGGTTAGGTTAGGTTCTATTACGCTATTGATATATATAAAATTCCCACGGAGACGTAGAGGCCAACTCGCCAGAAATGTTGTCAAATAATAGCGCCGAAAGGTTAGGTTGGATTAGGTTAGGTTATATTACGTTATTGATGTATATAAAAGTCCCACGGAGACGTAGAGGCCAACTCGCCAGGAATGTTGTCAAATATTACCGCCGAGATGTTAGGTTGGGTTAGGTTAGGTTATATTACGTTTTTGATGTGTATGAAGGCCCCACGGAGACGTAGAGGCCAACTCGACAGGAATGTTGTCAAATATTAGCGCCGAGATCTTAGGTTGGGTTAGGTTAGGTTATATTACGCTACTGATGTATATAAAAGTCCCACGGAGACGTAGAGGCCAACTCGCCAGGAATGTTGTCAAATAATGGCGCCGAAAGGTTAGGTTGGGTTAGGTCAGGTTATATTACGTTATTGATGGATATGAATGTCCCACGGAGACGTAGAGGCCAACAAGCCAGGAATGTGGTCAAATAATAGCGCCGAAAGGTTAGGTTGGGTTAGGTTATGTTATATTGCGTTATTAATGTATATGAAGGTCCCACGGAGACGTAGAGGCCAACTCGCCAGGAATGTTGTCAAATATTAGTACCGAGAGGTTGGGTTGTGTTAGGTTAGGTTATATTACGTTATTGATGTATATAAAGGCCCCACGGAGACGTAGAAGCCAACTCGCCAGGAATGTTGTCAAATATTACCGCCGAAATGTTAGGTTGGCTTAGGTTAGGTTATTTTACGTTATTGATGTACATGAAGGTCCCACGGAGACGTAGAGTCCAACTCGCCAGGAATGTGGTCAAATAATAGCGCCGAAAGGTTAGGTTGGATTAGGTTAGGTTATATTACGTTATTGATGTATATAAAAGTCCCACGGATACGTAGAGGCCAACTCGCCAGGAATGTTGTCAAATATTAGTGCCGAGGTGTTAGGTTGGTTTATATAATGTTATATTACGTTATTGATGGATATAAAAGTCCCACGGAGACGTAGAGGCCAACTCGCCAGGAATGTTGTCAAATAATAGCGCCGAAAGGTTAGGTTGGGTTAAGTTAGGTTATATTACGTTATTGATGGATATGAAGGTCTCACGGAGACGTAGAGGCCAACTCGCCAGGAATGTTGTCAAATAATAGCGCCGAAAGGTTAGGTTGGGTTAGGTTAGGTTATATTACGTTATTGATGTATATAAAAGTCCCACGGACACGTAGAGGCCAACTAGCCAGGAATGTTGTCAAATATTAGTGCCGAGAGGTTGGGTTGTGTTAGGTTAGGTTATATTACGTTATTGATGTATATAAGGCCCTGCGGAGACGTAGAGGCCAGCTCGCCAGGAATGTTGTCAAATATTACCGCCGAGGTGTTAGGTTGGGTTAGGTTAGGTTATATTACGCTATTGACATATATAAAATTCCCACGGAGACGTAGAGTCCAACTCGCAAGGAATGTTGTCAAATATTAGTACCGAGATGTTAGGTTGTGTTAGGTTAGGTTATATCACGATATTGATGTATATAAAAGTCCTACGGAGACGTAGAGGCCAACAAGCCAGGAATGTGGTCAAATAATAGCGCCGAAATGTTAGGTTGGGTTAGGTTAGGTTATATTACGTTATTGATGTATAGGAAGGTCCCACGGAGACGTAGAGGCCAACTAGCCAGGAATGTTGTCAAATAATAGCGCCGAAAGGTTAGGTTGGGTTAGGTTAGGTTATATTACGTTATTGATGTATATAAAAGTCCCACGGAGACGTAGAGGCCAACTCGCCAGGAATGTTGTCAAATAATAGCGCCGAAAGGTTAGGTTGGGTTAAGTTAGGTTATATTACGTTATTGTTGGATATGAAGGTCTCACGGGGACGTAGAGGCCAACTCGCCAGGAATGTTGTCAAATAATAGCGCCGAAAGGTTAGGTTGGGTTAGGTTAGGTTATATTACGTTATTGATGTATATAAAAGTCCCACGGACACGTAGAGGCCAACTCGCCAGGAATGTTGTCAAATAATAGCGCCGAGAGGTTAGGTTGGTTTATATAATGTTATATTACGTTATTGATGGATATGAAAGTCTCACGGAGACGTAGAGGCCAATTCGCCAGGAATGTTGTCAACTATTACCGCCGAGATGTTAGGTTGGGTTAGGTTAGGTTATATTACGTTATTGATGTATATAAAGGTCTCACGGAAACGTAGAGGCCAACAAGCCAGGAATGTGGTTAAACATTACCTCCGAGACGTTACTTTGGGTTAGGTTAGGTTATATTACGTTATTGATGTATATAAAAGCCCCACGGAAACGTAGAGGCCAACTCGCCAGGAATGTTGTCAAATATTAGTGCCGAGAGGTTGGGTTGTGCTAGGTTTGGTTATATTATGTTATTTATATATATAAGGCCCTACGGAGACGTAGAGGCCAACTCGCCAGGAATGTTGTCAAATATTACCGCCGAGGTGTTAGGTTGGGTTAGGTTAGGTTCTATTACGCTATTGATATATATAAAATTCCCACGGAGACGTAGAGGCCAAATCGCCAGAAATGTTGTCAAATAATAGCGCCGAAAGGTTAGGTTGGATTAGGTTAGGTTATATTACGTTATTGATGTATATAAAAGTCCCACGGAGACGTAGAGGCCAACTCGCCAGGAATGTTGTCAAATATTACCGCCGAGATGTTAGGTTGGGTTAGGTTAGGTTATATTACGTTTTTGATGTGTATGAAGGCCCCACGGAGACGTAGAGGCCAACTCGACAGGAATGTTGTCAAATATTAGCGCCGAGATCTTAGGTTGGGTTAGGTTAGGTTATATTACGCTACTGATGTATATAAAAGTCCCACGGAGACGTAGAGGCCAACTCGCCAGGAATGTTGTCAAATAATGGCGCCGAAAGGTTAGGTTGGGTTAGGTCAGGTTATATTACGTTATTGATGGATATGAATGTCCCACGGAGACGTAGAGGCCAACAAGCCAGGAATGTGGTCAAATAATAGCGCCGAAAGATTAGGTTGGGTTAGGTTAGGTTATATTACGTTATTGATGTATATGAAGGACCCACGGAGACGTAGAGACCAACTCGCCAGGAATGTTGTCAAATAATAGCGCCGACAGGTTAGGTTGGGTTAGGTTAGGTTATATTACGTTATTGATGTATATAAAGGTCCCACGGAAACATAGAGGCCAACAAGCCAGGAATGTTGTGAAATATTACAGCCGAGACGTTACGTTGGGTTATTTTATGTTAAATTACGTTATTGATGGATATGAATGTCCCACGGAGACGTAGCGGCCAACAAGCCAGGAATGTTGTCAAATATTAGTACCGAGATGTTAGGTTGTGTTAGGTTAGGTTATATTACGCTATTGATGTATATAAAAGTCCCACGGAGACGTAGAGGCCAACTCGACAGGAAAGTTGTCAAATAATATCGCCGAGATCTTAGGTTGGGTTAGGTTAGGTTATATTACGCTATTGATGTACATAAACGTCCCACGGAGACGTAGAGGCCAACAAGCCAGGAATGTGGTCAAATAATAGCGCCGAAAGGTTAGGTTGGGTTAGGTTATGTTATATTGCGTTATTAATGTATATGAAGGTCCCACGGAGACGTAGAGGCCAACTCGCCAGGAATGTTGGCAAATATTAGTACCGAGAGGTTGGGTTGTGTTAGGTTAGGTTATATTACGTTATTGATGTATATAAAGGCCCCACGGAGACGTAGAGGCCAACTCGCCAGGAATGTTGTCAAATATTACCGCCGAAATGTTAGGTTGGCTTAGGTTAGGTTATTTTACGTTATTGATGTACATGAAGGTCCCACGGAGACGTAGAGTCCAACTCGCCAGGAATGTGGTCAAATAATAGCGCCGAAAGGTTAGGTTGGATTAGGTTAGGTTATATTACGTTATTGATGTATATAAAAGTCCCACGGATACGTAGAGGCCAACTCGCCAGGAATGTTGTCAAATATTAGTGCCGAGGCGTTAGGTTGGTTTATATAATGTTATATTACGTTATTGATGGATATGAAAGTCTCACGGAGACGTAGAGGCCAATTCGCCAGGAATGTTGTCAACTATTACCGCCGAGATGTTAGGTTGGGTTAGGTTAGGTTATATTACGTTATTGATGTATATAAAGGTCTCACGGAAACGTAGAGGCCAACAAGCCAGGAATGTGTTTAAACATTACCTCCGAGACGTTACTTTGGGTTAGGTTAGGTTATATTACGTTATTGATGTATATAAGGCCCTACGGAGACGTAGAGGCCAACTCGCCAGGAATGTTGTCAAATATTACCGCCGAGGTGTTAGGTTGGGTTAGGTTAGGTTTTATTACGCTATTGATATATATAAAGTTCCCACGGAGACGTAGAGTCCAACTCGCCAGGAATGTTGTCAAATATTAGTACCGAGATGTTAGGTTGTGTTAGGTTAGGTTATATTTCGCTATTGATGTATATAAAAGTCCCACGGAGACGTAGAGGCCAACTCGACAGGAATGTGGTCAAATAATAGCGCCGAAAGGTTAGGTTGGATTAGGTTAGGTTATATTACGTTATTGATGTATATGAAGGTCCCACGGAGACGTAGAGGCCAACCCGCCAGGAATGTTGTCAAATAATAGCGCCGAAAGGTTAGGTTGGGTTAAGTTAGGTTATATTACGTTATTGATGTATATGAAGGTCCCACGGAGACGTAGAGGCCAACTCGCCAGGAATGTTGTCAAATAATAGCGCCGAAAGGTTAGGTTGGGTTAGGTTAGGTTATATTACGTTATTGATGTATATAAAAGTCCCACGGAGACGTAGAGGCCAACTCGCCGGTAATGTTGTCAAATAATAGCGCCGAAAGGTTAGGTTGGGTTAGGTTAGGTTATATTACGTTATTGATGTATATAAAAGTCCCACGGAGACGTAGAGGCCAACTCGCCAGGAATGTTGTCAAATAATAGCGCCGAAAGGTTAGGTTGGGTTAAGTTAGGTTATATTACGTTATTGATGTATATGAAGGTCCCACGGAGACGTAGAGGCCAACTCGCCAGGAATGTTGGCAAATATTAGTACCGAGAGGTTGGGTTGTGTTAGGTTAGGTTATATTACGTTATTGATGTATATAAAGGCCCCACGGAGACGTAGAGGCCAACTCGCCAGGAATGTTGTCAAATATTACCGCCGAAATGTTAGGTTGGCTTAGGTTAGGTTATTTTACGTTATTGATGTACATGAAGGTCCCACGGAGACGTAGAGTCCAACTCGCCAGGAATGTGGTCAAATAATAGCGCCGAAAGGTTAGGTTGGATTAGGTTAGGTTATATTACGTTATTGATGTATATAAAAGTCCCACGGATACGTAGAGGCCAACTCGCCAGGAATGTTGTCAAATATTAGTGCCGAGGCGTTAGGTTGGTTTATATAATGTTATATTACGTTATTGATGGATATGAAAGTCTCACGGAGACGTAGAGGCCAATTCGCCAGGAATGTTGTCAACTATTACCGCCGAGATGTTAGGTTGGGTTAGGTTAGGTTATATTACGTTATTGATGTATATAAAGGTCTCACGGAAACGTAGAGGCCAACAAGCCAGGAATGTGTTTAAACATTACCTCCGAGACGTTACTTTGGGTTAGGTTAGGTTATATTACGTTATTGATGTATATAAGGCCCTACGGAGACGTAGAGGCCAACTCGCCAGGAATGTTGTCAAATATTACCGCCGAGGTGTTAGGTTGGGTTAGGTTAGGTTATATTACGCTATTGATATATATAAAATTCCCACGGAGACGTAGAGTCCAACTCGCCAGGAATGTTGTCAAATACTAGTACCGAGATGTTAGGTTGTGTTAGGTTAGGTTATATTACGCTATTGATGTATATAAAAGTCCCACGGAGACGTAGAGGCCAACTCGACAGGAATGTGGTCAAATAATAGCGCCGAAAGGTTAGGTTGGGTTAGGTTAGGTTATATTACGTTATTGATGTATATAAAAGTCCCACGGATACGTAGAGGCCAACTCGCCAGGAATGTTGACAAATAATAGCGCTGAGACGTTACTTTGGGTTAGGTTAGGTTATATTACGTTACTGATGTATATAAAAGCACCACGGAAACGTAGAGGCCAACTCGCCAGGAATGTTGTCAAATATTAGTGCCGAGAGGTTGGGTTGTGTTAGGTTAGGTTATATTACGTTATTGATGTATATAAGGCCCTACGGAGACGTAGAGGCCAACTCGCCAGGAATGTTGTCAAATATTACCGCCGAGGTGTTAGGTTGGGTTAGGTTAGGTTTTATTACGCTATTGATATATATAAAGTTCCCACGGAGACGTAGAGTCCAACTCGCCAGGAATGTTGTCAAATATTAGTACCGAGATGTTAGGTTGTGTTAGGTTAGGTTATATTACGCTATTGATGTATATAAAAGTCCCACGGAGACGTAGAGGCCAACTCGACAGGAATGTGGTCAAATAATAGCGCCGAAAGGTTAGGTTGGATTAGGTTAGGTTATATTACGTTATTGATGTATATGAAGGTCCCACGGAGACGTAGAGGCCAACCCGCCAGGAATGTTGTCAAATAATAGCGCCGAAAGGTTAGGTTGGGTTAGGTTAGGTTATATTACGTTATTGATGTATATAAAAGTCCCACGGAGACGTAGAGGCCAACTCGCCGGTAATGTTGTCAAATAATAGCGCCGAAAGGTTAGGTTGGGTTAGGTTAGGTTATATTACGTTATTGATGTATATAAAAGTCCCACGGAGACGTAGAGGCCAACTCGCCAGGAATGTTGTCAAATAATAGCGCCGAAAGGTTAGGTTGGGTTAAGTTAGGTTATATTACGTTATTGATGGATATGAAGGTCTCACGGAGACGTAGAGGCCAACTCGCCAGGAATGTTGTCAAATAATAGCGCCGAAAGGTTAGGTTGGGTTAGGTTAGGTTATATTACGTTATTGATCTATATAAAAGTCCCACGGACACGTAGAGGCCAACTAGCCAGGAATGTTGTCAAATATTAGTGCCGAGAGGTTGGGTTGTGTTAGGTTAGGTTATATTACATTATTGATGTATATAAGGCCCTGCGGAGACGTAGAGGCCAACTCGCCAGGAATGTTGTCAAATATTACCGCCGAGGTGTTAGGTTGGGTTAGGTTAGGTTATATTACGCTATTGACATATATAAAATTCCCACGGAGACGTAGAGTCCAACTCGCCAGGAATGTTGTCAAATATTAGTACCGAGATGTTAGGTTGTGTTAGGTTAGGTTATATTACGCTATTGATGTATATAAAAGTCCTACGGAGACGTAGAGGCCAACAAGCCAGGAATGTGGTCAAATAATAGCGCCGAAATGTTAGGTTGGGTTAGGTTAGGTTATATTACGTTATTGATGTATAGGAAGGTCCCACGGAGACGTAGAGGCCAACTAGCCAGGAATGTTGTCAAATAATAGCGCCGAAAGGTTAGGTTGGGTTAGGTTAGGTTATATTACGTTATTGATGTATATAAAAGTCCCACGGAGACGTAGAGGCCAACTCGCCAGGAATGTTGTCAAATAATAGCGCCGAAAGGTTAGGTTGGGTTAAGTTAGGTTATATTACGTTATTGTTGGATATGAAGGTCTCACGGGGACGTAGAGGCCAACTCGCCAGGAATGTTGTCAAATAATAGCGCCGAAAGGTTAGGTTGGGTTAGGTTAGGTTATATTACGTTATTGATGTATATAAAAGTCCCACGGACACGTAGAGGCCAACTCGCCAGGAATGTTGTCAAATAATAGCGCCGAGAGGTTAGGTTGGTTTATATAATGTTATATTACGTTATTGATGGATATGAAAGTCTCACGGAGACGTAGAGGCCAATTCGCCAGGAATGTTGTCAACTATTACCGCCGAGATGTTAGGTTGGGTTAGGTTAGGTTATATTACGTTATTGATGTATATAAAGGTCTCACGGAAACGTAGAGGCCAACAAGCCAGGAATGTGGTTAAACATTACCTCCGAGACGTTACTTTGGGTTAGGTTAGGTTCTATTACGCTATTGATATATATAAAATTCCCACGGAGACGTAGAGGCCAACTCGCCAGAAATGTTGTCAAATAATAGCGCCGAAAGGTTAGGTTGGATTAGGTTAGGTTATATTACGTTATTGATGTATATAAAAGTCCCACGGAGACGTAGAGGCCAACTCGCCAGGAATGTTGTCAAATAATAGCGCCGACAGGTTAGGTTGGGTTAGGTTAGGTTATATTACGTTATTGATGTATATAAAGGTCCCACGGAAACATAGAGGCCAACAAGCCAGGAATGTTGTGAAATATTACAGCCGAGACGTTACGTTGGGTTATTTTAGGTTAAATTACGTTATTGATGGATATGAATGTCCCACGGAGACGTAGCGGCCAACAAGCCAGGAATGTTGTCAAATATTAGTACCGAGATGTTAGGTTGTGTTAGGTTAGGTTATATTACGCTATTGATGTATATAAAAGTCCCACGGAGACGTAGAGGCCAACTCGACAGGAATGTTGTCAAATATTAGTGCCGAGGCGTTAGGTTGGTTTATATAATGTTATATTACGTTATTGATGGATATGAAAGTCTCACGGAGACGTAGAGGCCAATTCGCCAGGAATGTTGTCAACTATTACCGCCGAGATGTTAGGTTGGGTTAGGTTAGGTTATATTACGTTATTGATGTATATAAAGGTCTCACGGAAACGTAGAGGCCAACAAGCCAGGAATGTGTTTAAACATTACCTCCGAGACGTTACTTTGGGTTAGGTTAGGTTATATTACGTTATTGATGTATATAAGGCCCTACGGAGACGTAGAGGCCAACTCGCCAGGAATGTTGTCAAATATTACCGCCGAGGTGTTAGGTTGGGTTAGGTTAGGTTTTATTACGCTATTGATATATATAAAGTTCCCACGGAGACGTAGAGTCCAACTCGCCAGGAATGTTGTCAAATATTAGTACCGAGATGTTAGGTTGTGTTAGGTTAGGTTATATTTCGCTATTGATGTATATAAAAGTCCCACGGAGACGTAGAGGCCAACTCGACAGGAATGTGGTCAAATAATAGCGCCGAAAGGTTAGGTTGGATTAGGTTAGGTTATATTACGTTATTGATGTATATGAAGGTCCCACGGAGACGTAGAGGCCAACCCGCCAGGAATGTTGTCAAATAATAGCGCCGAAAGGTTAGGTTGGGTTAAGTTAGGTTATATTACGTTATTGATGTATATGAAGGTCCCACGGAGACGTAGAGGCCAACTCGCCAGGAATGTTGTCAAATAATAGCGCCGAAAGGTTAGGTTGGGTTAGGTTAGGTTATATTACGTTATTGATGTATATAAAAGTCCCACGGAGACGTAGAGGCCAACTCGCCGGTAATGTTGTCAAATAATAGCGCCGAAAGGTTAGGTTGGGTTAGGTTAGGTTATATTACGTTATTGATGTATATAAAAGTCCCACGGAGACGTAGAGGCCAACTCGCCAGGAATGTTGTCAAATAATAGCGCCGAAAGGTTAGGTTGGGTTAAGTTAGGTTATATTACGTTATTGATGTATATGAAGGTCCCACGGAGACGTAGAGGCCAACTCGCCAGGAATGTTGGCAAATATTAGTACCGAGAGGTTGGGTTGTGTTAGGTTAGGTTATATTACGTTATTGATGTATATAAAGGCCCCACGGAGACGTAGAGGCCAACTCGCCAGGAATGTTGTCAAATATTACCGCCGAAATGTTAGGTTGGCTTAGGTTAGGTTATTTTACGTTATTGATGTACATGAAGGTCCCACGGAGACGTAGAGTCCAACTCGCCAGGAATGTGGTCAAATAATAGCGCCGAAAGGTTAGGTTGGATTAGGTTAGGTTATATTACGTTATTGATGTATATAAAAGTCCCACGGATACGTAGAGGCCAACTCGCCAGGAATGTTGTCAAATATTAGTGCCGAGGCGTTAGGTTGGTTTATATAATGTTATATTACGTTATTGATGGATATGAAAGTCTCACGGAGACGTAGAGGCCAATTCGCCAGGAATGTTGTCAACTATTACCGCCGAGATGTTAGGTTGGGTTAGGTTAGGTTATATTACGTTATTGATGTATATAAAGGTCTCACGGAAACGTAGAGGCCAACAAGCCAGGAATGTGTTTAAACATTACCTCCGAGACGTTACTTTGGGTTAGGTTAGGTTATATTACGTTATTGATGTATATAAGGCCCTACGGAGACGTAGAGGCCAACTCGCCAGGAATGTTGTCAAATATTACCGCCGAGGTGTTAGGTTGGGTTAGGTTAGGTTATATTACGCTATTGATATATATAAAATTCCCACGGAGACGTAGAGTCCAACTCGCCAGGAATGTTGTCAAATACTAGTACCGAGATGTTAGGTTGTGTTAGGTTAGGTTATATTACGCTATTGATGTATATAAAAGTCCCACGGAGACGTAGAGGCCAACTCGACAGGAATGTGGTCAAATAATAGCGCCGAAAGGTTAGGTTGGGTTAGGTTAGGTTATATTACGTTATTGATGTATATAAAAGTCCCACGGATACGTAGAGGCCAACTCGCCAGGAATGTTGACAAATAATAGCGCTGAGACGTTACTTTGGGTTAGGTTAGGTTATATTACGTTATTGATGTATATAAAAGCACCACGGAAACGTAGAGGCCAACTCGCCAGGAATGTTGTCAAATATTAGTGCCGAGAGGTTGGGTTGTGTTAGGTTAGGTTATATTACGTTATTGATGTATATAAGGCCCTACGGAGACGTAGAGGCCAACTCGCCAGGAATGTTGTCAAATATTACCGCCGAGGTGTTAGGTTGGGTTAGGTTAGGTTTTATTACGCTATTGATATATATAAAGTTCCCACGGAGACGTAGAGTCCAACTCGCCAGGAATGTTGTCAAATATTAGTACCGAGATGTTAGGTTGTGTTAGGTTAGGTTATATTACGCTATTGATGTATATAAAAGTCCCACGGAGACGTAGAGGCCAACTCGACAGGAATGTGGTCAAATAATAGCGCCGAAAGGTTAGGTTGGATTAGGTTAGGTTATATTACGTTATTGATGTATATGAAGGTCCCACGGAGACGTAGAGGCCAACCCGCCAGGAATGTTGTCAAATAATAGCGCCGAAAGGTTAGGTTGGGTTAGGTTAGGTTATATTACGTTATTGATGTATATAAAAGTCCCACGGAGACGTAGAGGCCAACTCGCCGGTAATGTTGTCAAATAATAGCGCCGAAAGGTTAGGTTGGGTTAGGTTAGGTTATATTACGTTATTGATGTATATAAAAGTCCCACGGAGACGTAGAGGCCAACTCGCCAGGAATGTTGTCAAATAATAGCGCCGAAAGGTTAGGTTGGGTTAAGTTAGGTTATATTACGTTATTGATGGATATGAAGGTCTCACGGAGACGTAGAGGCCAACTCGCCAGGAATGTTGTCAAATAATAGCGCCGAAAGGTTAGGTTGGGTTAGGTTAGGTTATATTACGTTATTGATCTATATAAAAGTCCCACGGACACGTAGAGGCCAACTAGCCAGGAATGTTGTCAAATATTAGTGCCGAGAGGTTGGGTTGTGTTAGGTTAGGTTATATTACATTATTGATGTATATAAGGCCCTGCGGAGACGTAGAGGCCAACTCGCCAGGAATGTTGTCAAATATTACCGCCGAGGTGTTAGGTTGGGTTAGGTTAGGTTATATTACGCTATTGACATATATAAAATTCCCACGGAGACGTAGAGTCCAACTCGCCAGGAATGTTGTCAAATATTAGTACCGAGATGTTAGGTTGTGTTAGGTTAGGTTATATTACGCTATTGATGTATATAAAAGTCCTACGGAGACGTAGAGGCCAACAAGCCAGGAATGTGGTCAAATAATAGCGCCGAAATGTTAGGTTGGGTTAGGTTAGGTTATATTACGTTATTGATGTATAGGAAGGTCCCACGGAGACGTAGAGGCCAACTAGCCAGGAATGTTGTCAAATAATAGCGCCGAAAGGTTAGGTTGGGTTAGGTTAGGTTATATTACGTTATTGATGTATATAAAAGTCCCACGGAGACGTAGAGGCCAACTCGCCAGGAATGTTGTCAAATAATAGCGCCGAAAGGTTAGGTTGGGTTAAGTTAGGTTATATTACGTTATTGTTGGATATGAAGGTCTCACGGGGACGTAGAGGCCAACTCGCCAGGAATGTTGTCAAATAATAGCGCCGAAAGGTTAGGTTGGGTTAGGTTAGGTTATATTACGTTATTGATGTATATAAAAGTCCCACGGACACGTAGAGGCCAACTCGCCAGGAATGTTGTCAAATAATAGCGCCGAGAGGTTAGGTTGGTTTATATAATGTTATATTACGTTATTGATGGATATGAAAGTCTCACGGAGACGTAGAGGCCAATTCGCCAGGAATGTTGTCAACTATTACCGCCGAGATGTTAGGTTGGGTTAGGTTAGGTTATATTACGTTATTGATGTATATAAAGGTCTCACGGAAACGTAGAGGCCAACAAGCCAGGAATGTGGTTAAACATTACCTCCGAGACGTTACTTTGGGTTAGGTTAGGTTCTATTACGCTATTGATATATATAAAATTCCCACGGAGACGTAGAGGCCAACTCGCCAGAAATGTTGTCAAATAATAGCGCCGAAAGGTTAGGTTGGATTAGGTTAGGTTATATTACGTTATTGATGTATATAAAAGTCCCACGGAGACGTAGAGGCCAACTCGCCAGGAATGTTGTCAAATAATAGCGCCGACAGGTTAGGTTGGGTTAGGTTAGGTTATATTACGTTATTGATGTATATAAAGGTCCCACGGAAACATAGAGGCCAACAAGCCAGGAATGTTGTGAAATATTACAGCCGAGACGTTACGTTGGGTTATTTTAGGTTAAATTACGTTATTGATGGATATGAATGTCCCACGGAGACGTAGCGGCCAACAAGCCAGGAATGTTGTCAAATATTAGTACCGAGATGTTAGGTTGTGTTAGGTTAGGTTATATTACGCTATTGATGTATATAAAAGTCCCACGGAGACGTAGAGGCCAACTCGACAGGAAAGTTGTCAAATAATATCGCCGAGATCTTAGGTTGGGTTAGGTTAGGTTATATTACGCTATTGATGTACATAAACGTCCCACGGAGACGTAGAGGCCAACAAGCCAGGAATGTGGTCAAATAATAGCGCCGAAAGGTTAGGTTGGGTTAGGTTATGTTATATTGCGTTATTAATGTATATGAAGGTCCCACGGAGACGTAGAGGCCAACTCGCCAGGAATGTTGTCAAATATTAGTACCGAGAGGTTGGGTTGTGTTAGGTTAGGTTATATTACGTTATTGATGTATATAAAGGCCCCACGGAGACGTAGAGGCCAACTCGCCAGGAATGTTGACAAATAATAGCGCTGAGACGTTACTTTGGGTTAGGTTAGGTTATATTACGTTATTGATGTATATAAAAGCACCACGGAAACGTAGCGGCCAACTCGCCAGGAATGTTGTCAAATATTAGTGCCGAGAGGTTGGGTTGTGTTAGGTTAGGTTATATTACGTTATTGATGTATATAAGGCCCTACGGAGACGTAGAGGCCAACTCGCCAGGAATGTTGTCAAATATTACCGCCGAGGTGTTAGGTTGGGTTAGGTTAGGTTTTATTACGCTATTGATATATATAAAGTTCCCACGGAGACGTAGAGTCCAACTCGCCAGGAATGTTGTCAAATATTAGTACCGAGATGTTAGGTTGTGTTAGGTTAGGTTATATTACGCTATTGATGTATATAAAAGTCCCACGGAGACGTAGAGGCCAACTCGACAGGAATGTGGTCAAATAATAGCGCCGAAAGGTTAGGTTGGATTAGGTTAGGTTATATTACGTTATTGATGTATATGAAGGTCCCACGGAGACGTAGAGGCCAACCCGCCAGGAATGTTGTCAAATAATAGCGCCGAAAGGTTAGGTTGGGTTAGGTTAGGTTATATTACGTTATTGATGTATATAAAAGTCCCACGGAGACGTAGAGGCCAACTCGCCGGTAATGTTGTCAAATAATAGCGCCGAAAGGTTAGGTTGGGTTAGGTTAGGTTATATTACGTTATTGATGTATATAAAAGTCCCACGGAGACGTAGAGGCCAACTCGCCAGGAATGTTGTCAAATAATAGCGCCGAAAGGTTAGGTTGGGTTAAGTTAGGTTATATTACGTTATTGATGGATATGAAGGTCTCACGGAGACGTAGAGGCCAACTCGCCAGGAATGTTGTCAAATAATAGCGCCGAAAGGTTAGGTTGGGTTAGGTTAGGTTATATTACGTTATTGATCTATATAAAAGTCCCACGGACACGTAGAGGCCAACTAGCCAGGAATGTTGTCAAATATTAGTGCCGAGAGGTTGGGTTGTGTTAGGTTAGGTTATATTACATTATTGATGTATATAAGGCCCTGCGGAGACGTAGAGGCCAACTCGCCAGGAATGTTGTCAAATATTACCGCCGAGGTGTTAGGTTGGGTTAGGTTAGGTTATATTACGCTATTGACATATATAAAATTCCCACGGAGACGTAGAGTCCAACTCGCCAGGAATGTTGTCAAATATTAGTACCGAGATGTTAGGTTGTGTTAGGTTAGGTTATATTACGCTATTGATGTATATAAAAGTCCTACGGAGACGTAGAGGCCAACAAGCCAGGAATGTGGTCAAATAATAGCGCCGAAATGTTAGGTTGGGTTAGGTTAGGTTATATTACGTTATTGATGTATAGGAAGGTCCCACGGAGACGTAGAGGCCAACTAGCCAGGAATGTTGTCAAATAATAGCGCCGAAAGGTTAGGTTGGGTTAGGTTAGGTTATATTACGTTATTGATGTATATAAAAGTCCCACGGAGACGTAGAGGCCAACTCGCCAGGAATGTTGTCAAATAATAGCGCCGAAAGGTTAGGTTGGGTTAAGTTAGGTTATATTACGTTATTGTTGGATATGAAGGTCTCACGGGGACGTAGAGGCCAACTCGCCAGGAATGTTGTCAAATAATAGCGCCGAAAGGTTAGGTTGGGTTAGGTTAGGTTATATTACGTTATTGATGTATATAAAAGTCCCACGGACACGTAGAGGCCAACTCGCCAGGAATGTTGTCAAATAATAGCGCCGAGAGGTTAGGTTGGTTTATATAATGTTATATTACGTTATTGATGGATATGAAAGTCTCACGGAGACGTAGAGGCCAATTCGCCAGGAATGTTGTCAACTATTACCGCCGAGATGTTAGGTTGGGTTAGGTTAGGTTATATTACGTTATTGATGTATATAAAGGTCTCACGGAAACGTAGAGGCCAACAAGCCAGGAATGTGGTTAAACATTACCTCCGAGACGTTACTTTGGGTTAGGTTAGGTTCTATTACGCTATTGATATATATAAAATTCCCACGGAGACGTAGAGGCCAACTCGCCAGAAATGTTGTCAAATAATAGCGCCGAAAGGTTAGGTTGGATTAGGTTAGGTTATATTACGTTATTGATGTATATAAAAGTCCCACGGAGACGTAGAGGCCAACTCGCCAGGAATGTTGTCAAATAATAGCGCCGACAGGTTAGGTTGGGTTAGGTTAGGTTATATTACGTTATTGATGTATATAAAGGTCCCACGGAAACATAGAGGCCAACAAGCCAGGAATGTTGTGAAATATTACAGCCGAGACGTTACGTTGGGTTATTTTAGGTTAAATTACGTTATTGATGGATATGAATGTCCCACGGAGACGTAGCGGCCAACAAGCCAGGAATGTTGTCAAATATTAGTACCGAGATGTTAGGTTGTGTTAGGTTAGGTTATATTACGCTATTGATGTATATAAAAGTCCCACGGAGACGTAGAGGCCAACTCGACAGGAAAGTTGTCAAATAATATCGCCGAGATCTTAGGTTGGGTTAGGTTAGGTTATATTACGCTATTGATGTACATAAACGTCCCACGGAGACGTAGAGGCCAACAAGCCAGGAATGTGGTCAAATAATAGCGCCGAAAGGTTAGGTTGGGTTAGGTTATGTTATATTGCGTTATTAATGTATATGAAGGTCCCACGGAGACGTAGAGGCCAACTCGCCAGGAATGTTGTCAAATATTAGTACCGAGAGGTTGGGTTGTGTTAGGTTAGGTTATATTACGTTATTGATGTATATAAAGGCCCCACGGAGACGTAGAGGCCAACTCGCCAGGAATGTTGTCAAATATTACCGCCGAAATGTTAGGTTGGCTTAGGTTAGGTTATTTTACGTTATTGATGTACATGAAGGTCCCACGGAGACGTAGAGTCCAACTCGCCAGGAATGTGGTCAAATAATAGCGCCGAAAGGTTAGGTTGGATTAGGTTAGGTTATATTACGTTATTGATGTATATAAAAGTCCCACGGATACGTAGAGGCCAACTCGCCAGGAATGTTGTCAAATATTAGTGCCGAGGTGTTAGGTTGGTTTATATAATGTTATATTACGTTATTGATGGATATGAAAGTCTCACGGAGACGTAGAGGCCAATTCGCCAGGAATGTTGTCAACTATTACCGCCGAGATGTTAGGTTGGGTTAGGTTAGGTTATATTACGTTATTGATGTATATAAAGGTCTCACGGAAACGTAGAGGCCAACAAGCCAGGAATGTGTTTAAACATTACCTCCGAGACGTTACTTTGGGTTAGGTTAGGTTATATTACGTTATTGATGTATATAAGGCCCTACGGAGACGTAGAGGCCAACTCGCCAGGAATGTTGTCAAATATTACCGCCGAGGTGTTAGGTTGGGTTAGGTTAGGTTATATTACGCTATTGATATATATAAAATTCCCACGGAGACGTAGAGTCCAACTCGCCAGGAATGTTGTCAAATATTAGTACCGAGATGTTAGGTTGCGTTAGGTTAGGTTATATTACGCTATTGATGTATATGAAAGTCCCACGGAGACGTAGAGGCCAACTCGACAGGAATGTGGTCAAATAATAGCGCCGAAAGGTTAGGTTGGGTTAGGTTAGGTTATATTACGTTATTGATGTATATGAAGGTCCCACGGAGACGTAGAGGCCAACCCGCCAGGAATGTTGTCAAATAATAGCGCCGAAAAGTTAGGTTGGGTTAAGTTAGGTTATATTACGTTATTGATGTATATGAAGGTCCCACGGAGACGTAGAGGCCAACTCACCAGGAATGTTGTCAAATAATAGCGCCGAAAGGTTAGGTTGGGTTAGGTTAGGTTATATTACGTTATTGATGTATATAAAAGTCCCACGGAGACGTAGAGTCCAACTCGCCAGGAATGTTGTCAAATAATAGCGCCGAAAGGTTAGGTTGGGTTAGGTTAGGTTATATTACGTTTTTGATGTGTATGAAGGCCCCACGGAGACGTAGAGGCCAAATCGACAGGAATGTTGTCAAATATTAGCGCCGAGATCTTAGGTTGGGTTAGGTTAGGTTATATTACGCTACTGATGTATATAAAAGTCCCACGGAGACGTAGAGGCCAACTCGCCAGGAATGTTGTCAAATAATGGCGCCGAAAGGTTAGGTTGGGTTAGGTCAGGTTATATTACGTTATTGATGGATATGAATGTCCCACGGAGACGTAGAGGCCAACAAGCCAGGAATGTGGTCAAATAATAGCGCCGAAAGATTAGGTTGGGTTAGGTTAGGTTATATTACGTTATTGATGTATATGAAGGTCCCACGGAGACGTAGAGGCCAACTCGCCAGGAATGTTGTCAAATATTAGTACCGAGAGGTTGGGTTGTGTTAGGTTAGGTTATATTACGTTATTGTTGTATATAAAAGTCCCACGGATACGTAGAGGCCAACTCGCCAGGAATGTTGTCAAATAATAGCGCTGAGACGTTACTTTGGGTTAGGTTAGGTTATATTACGTTATTGATGTATATAAAAGCCCCACGGAAACGTAGAGGCCAACTCGCCAGGAATGTTGTCAAATATTAGTGCCGAGAGGTTGGGTTGTGTTAGGTTAGGTTATATTACGTTATTGATGTATATAAGGCCCTACGGAGACGTAGAGGCCAACTCGCCAGGAATGTTGTCAAATATTACCGCCGAGGTGTTAGGTTGGGTTAGGTTAGGTTATATTACGCTATTGATATATATAAAATTCCCACGGAGACGTAGAGTCCAACTCGCCAGGAATGTTGTCAAATATTAGTACCGAGATGTTAGGTTGTGTTAGGTTAGGTTATATTACGCTATTGATGTATATAAAAGTCCCACGGAGACGTAGAGGCCAACTCGACAGGAATATGGTCAAATAATAGCGCCGAAAGGTTAGGTTGGGTTAGGTTAGGTTATATTACGTTATTGATGTATATGAAGGTCCCACGGAGACGTAGAGGCCAACCCGCCAGGAATGTTGTCAAATAATAGCGCCGAAAGGTTAGGTTGGGTTAGGTTAGGTTATATTACGTTACTGATGTATATAAAAGTCCCACGGAGACGTAGAGGCCAACTCGCCGGTAATGTTGTCAAATAATAGCGCCGAAAGGTTAGGTTGGGTTAGGTTAGGTTATATTACGTTATTGATGTATATAAAAGTCCCACGGAGGCGTAGAGGCCAACTCGCCAGGAATGTTGTCAAATAATAGCGCCGAAAGGTTAGGTTGGGTTAAGTTAGGTTATATTACGTTATTGATGGATATGAAGGTCTCACGGAGACGTAGAGGCCAACTCGCCAGGAATGTTGTCAAATAATAGCGCCGAAAGGTTAGGTTGGGTTAGGTTAGGTTACATTACGTTATTGATGTATATAAAAGCCCCACGGAAACGTAGAGGCCAACTCGCCAGGAATGTTGTCAAATATTAGTGCCGAGAGGTTGGGTTGTGCTAGGTTAGGTTATATTATGTTATTGATATATATAAGGCCCTACGGAGACGTAGAGGCCAACTCGCCAGGAATGTTGTCAAATATTACCGCCGAGGTGTTAGGTTGGGTTAGGTTAGGTTCTATTACGCTATTGATATATATAAAATTCCCACGGAGACGTAGAGTCCAACTCGCCAGGAATGTTGTCAAATATTAGTACCGAGATGTTAGGTTGTGTTAGGTTAGGTTATATTACGCTATTGATGTATATAAAAGTCCCACGGAGACGTAGTGGCCAACTCGCCAGGAATGTTGTCAAATATTAG
This sequence comes from Xylocopa violacea, assembly GCA_963969225.1. Lineage (NCBI taxonomy): Eukaryota > Metazoa > Arthropoda > Insecta > Hymenoptera > Apidae > Xylocopa > Xylocopa violacea. Next base: position 476,613 of record CAXAJV010000741.1, on the reverse strand, counting down.
TGCCGAGAGGTTGAGTTGTGTTAGGTTAGGTTATATTACGTTATTGATGTATATAAGGCCCTACGGAGACGTAGAGGCCAACTCGCCAGGAATGTTGTCAAATATTACCGCCGAGGTGTTGGGTTGGGTTAGGTTAGGTTATATTACGTTATTGATGTATATGAAGGTCCCACGGAGACGTAGAGGCCAACTCGCCAGGAATGTTGTCAAATAATAGCGCCGAAAGGTTAGGTTGGGTTAGGTTAGGTTATATTACGTTATTGATGTATATAAAAGTCCCACGGAGACGTAGAGGCCAACTCGCTGGTAATGTTGTCAAATAATAGCGCCGAAAGGTTAGGTTGGGTTAGGTTAGGTTATATTACGTTATTGATGTATATAAAAGTCCCACGGAGACGTAGAGGCCAACTCGCCAGGAATGTTGTCAAATGATAGCGCCGAAAGGTTAGGTTGGGTTAAGTTAGGTTATATTACGTTATTGATGGATATGAAGGTCTCACGGAGACGTAGATGCCAACTCGCCAGGAATGTTGTCAAATAATAGCGCCGAAAGGTTAGGTTGGGTTAGGTTAGGTTATATTACGCTATTGATGTATATAAAGGTCATACGGAAACGTAGAGGCCAACAAGCCAGGAATGTGGTTAAACATTACCTCCGAGACGTTACTTTGGGTTAGGTTAGGTTATATTACGTTATTGATGTATATAAAAGCCCCACGGAAACGTAGAGGCCAACAAGCCAGGAATGATGTGAAATATTACAGCCGAGATGTTACGTTGGGTTATTTTAGGTTAAATTACGTTATTGATGGATATGAATGTCCCACGGAGACGTGGAGGCCAACAAGCCAGGAATGTTGTCACATATTAGTACCGAGATGTTAGGTTGTGTTAGGTTAGGTTATATTACGCTATTGATGTATATAAAAGTCCCACGGAGACGTAGGGGCCAACTCGCCAGGAATGTTGTCAAATATTAGTACCGAGAGGTTGGGTTGTGTTAGGTTAGGTTATATTACGTTATTGATGTATATAAAGGCCCCACGGAAACGTAGAGGCCAACTCGCCAGGAATGTTGTCAAATATTAGTACCGAGAGGTTGGGTTGTGTTAGGTTAGGTTATATTACGTTATTGATGTATATAAAGGCCCCACGGAGACGTAGAGGCCAACTCGCCAGGAATGTTGTCAAATATTACCACCGAAATGTTAGGTTGGCTTAGGTTAGGTTATTTTACGTTATTGATGTACATGAAGGTCCCACGGAGACGTAGAGTCCAACTCGCCAGGAATGTGGTCAAATAATAGCGCCGAAATGTTAGGTTGGATTAGGTTAGGTTATATTACGTTATTGATGTATATAAAAGTCCCACGGATACGTAGAGGCCAACTCGCCGGTAATGTTGTCAAATAATAGCGCCGAAAGGTTAGGTTGGGTTAGGTTAGGTTATATTACGTTATTGATGTATATAAAAGTCCCACGAAGGCGTAGAGGCCAACTCGCCAGGAATGTTGTCAAATAATAGAGCCGAAAGGTTAGGTTGGGTTAAGTTAGGTTATATTACGTTATTGATGGATATGAAGGTCTCACGGAGACGTAGAGGCCAACTCGCCAGGAATGTTGTCAAATAATAGCGCCGAAAGGTTAGGTTGGGTTAGGTTAGGTTATATTACGTTATTGATGTATATAAAAGCCCCACGGAAACGTAGAGGCCAACTCGCCAGGAATGTGGTCAAATAATAGCGCCGAAAGGTTAGGTTGGGTTAGGTCAGGTTATATTACGTTATTGATGGATATGAAGGTCTCACGGAGACGTAGAGGCCAACTCGCCAGGAATGTTGTCAAATAATAGCGCCGAAAGGTTAGGTTGTGTTAGGTTAGGTTATATTACGCTATTGATGTATATAAAAGTCCCACGGAGACGTAGAGGCCAACTCGACAGGAATGTGGTCAAATAATAGCGCCGAAAGGTTAGGTTGGGTTAGGTTAGGTTATATTACGTTATTGATGTATATGAAGGTCCCACGGAGACGTAGAGGCCAACCCGCCAGGAATGTTGTCAAATAATAGCGCCGAAAGGTTAGGTTGGGTTAAGTTAGGTTATATTACGTTATTGATGTATATGAAGGTCCCACGGAGACGTAGAGGCCAACTCGCCAGGAATGTTGTCAAATAATAGCGCCGAAAGGTTAGGTTGGGTTAGGTTAGGTTATATTACGTTACTGATGTATATAAAAGTCCCACGGAGACGTAGAGGCCAACTCGCCGGTAATGTTGTCAAATAATAGCGCCGAAAGGATAGGTTGGGTTAGGTTAGGTTATATTACGTTATTTATGTATATAAAAGTCCCACGGAGACGTAGAGGCCAACTCGCCAGGAATGTTGTCAAATAATAGCGCCGAAAGGTTAGGTTGGGTTAAGTTAGGTTATATTACGTTATTGATGGATATGAAGGTCTCACGGAGACGTAGAGGCCAACTCGCCAGGAATGTTGTCAAATAATAGCGCCGAAAGGTTAGGTTGGGTTAGGTTAGGTTATATTACGTTATTGATGTATATAAAAGTCCCACGGACACGTAGAGGCCAACTCGCCAGGAATGTTGTCAAATATTAGTACCGAGATGTTAGGTTGTGTTAGGTTAGGTTATATTACGCTATTGATGTATATAAAAGTCCCACGGAGACGTAGAGGCCAACTCGACAGGAATATGGTCAAATAATAGCGCCGAAAGGTTAGGTTGGGTTAGGTTAGGTTATATTACGTTATTGATGTATATGAAGGTCCCACGGAGACGTAGAGGCCAACCCGCCAGGAATGTTGTCAAATAATAGCGCCGAAAGGTTAGGTTGGGTTAAGTTAGGTTATATTACGTTATTGATGTATATGAAGGTCCCACGGAGACGTAGAGGCCAACTCGCCAGGAATGTTGTCAAATAATAGCGCCGAAAGGTTAGGTTGGGTTAGGTTAGGTTATATTACGTTACTGATGTATATAAAAGTCCCACGGAGACGTAGAGGCCAACTCGCCGGTAATGTTGTCAAATAATAGCGCCGAAATGTTAGGTTGGGTTAGGTTAGGTTATATTACGTTATTGATGTATATAAAAGTCCCACGGAGGCGTAGAGGCCAACTCGCCAGGAATGTTGTCAAATATTAGTACCGAGAGTTTGGGTTGGGTTAGGTTAGGTTATATTACGTTATTGATGTATATGAAGGTCCCACGGAGACGTAGAGGCCAACTCGCCAGGAATGTTGTCAAATAATAGCGCCGACAGGTTAGGTTGGGTTAGGTTGGGTTATATTACGTTATTGATGTATATAAAAGTCCCACGGAGACGTAGAGGCCAACTCGCCAGTAATGTTGTCAAATAATAGCGCCGAAAGGTTAGGTTGGGTTAGGTTAGGTTATATTACGTTATTGATGTATATAAAAGTCCCACGGAAACGTAGAGGCCAACAAGCCAGGAATGTGGTTAAACATTACCTCCGAGACGTTACTTTGGGTTGGGATAGGTTATATTACGTTATTGATGTATATAAAAGCCCCACGGAAACGTAGAGGCCAACTCGCCAGGAATGTTGTCAAATATTAGTGCCGAGACGTTGGGTTGTGTTAGGTTAGGTTATATTACGTTATTGATGTATATAAAGGTCGCACGGAGACGTAGAGGCCAACTCGCCAGGAATGTTGTCAAATATTACCGCCGAGATGTTAGGTTGGGTTAGGTAAGGTTATATTACGTTTTTGATGTATATAAGGCCCTACGGAGACGTAGAGGCCAACTCGCCAGGAATGTTGTCAAATATTACCGCCGAGGTGTTAGGTTGGGTTAGGTTAGGTTATATTACGCTATTGATATATATGAAGGTCCCACGGAGACGTAGAGGCCAACCCGCCAGGAATGTTGTCAAATAATAGCGCCGAAAGGTTAGGTTGGGTTAAGTTAGGTTATATTACGTTATTGATGTATATGAAGGTCCCACGGTGACGTAGAGGCCAACTCGCCAGGAATGTTGTCAAATAATAGCGCCGAAAGGTTAGGTTGGGTTAGGTTAGGTTATATTACGTTATTGATGTATATAAAAGTCCCACGGAGACGTAGAGGCCAACTCGCCGGTAATGTTGTCAAATAATAGCGCCGAAAGGTTAGGTTGGGCTAGGTTAGGTTATATTACGTTATTGATGTATATAAAAGTCCCACGGAGACGTAGAGGCCAACTCGCCAGGAATGTTGTCAAATAATAGCGCCGAAAGGTTAGGTTGGGTTAAGTTAGGTTATATTACGTTATTGATGGATATGAAGGTCTCAGGGAGACGTAGATGCCAACTCGCCAGGAATGTTGTCAAATAATAGCGCCGAAAGGTTAGGTTGGGTTAGGTTAGGTTATATTACGTTATTGATGTATATAAAAGTCCCACGGATACGTAGAGGCCAACTCGCCAGGAATGTTGTCAAATAATAGCGCTGAGACGTTACTTTGGGTTAGGTTAGGTTATATTACGTTACTGATGTATATAAAAGCCCCACGGAAACGTAGAGGCCAACTCGCCAGGAATGTTGTCAAATAATAGCGCTGAGACGTTACTTTGGGTTAGGTTAGGTTATATTACGTTATTGATGTATATAAAAGCCCCACGGAAACGTAGAGACCAACTCGCCAGGAATGTTGTCAAATATTAGTGCCGAGAGGTTGGGTTGTGTTAGGTTAGGTTATATTACGTTATTGATGTATATAAGGCCCTACGGAGACGTAGAGGCCAACTCGCCAGGAATGTTGTCAAATATTACCGCCGAGGTGTTAGGTTGGGTTAGGTTAGGTTATATTACGCTATTGATATATATAAAGTTCCCACGGAGACGTAGAGTCCAACTAGCCAGGAATGTTGTCAAATATTAGTGCCGAAATGTTAGGTTGGGTTAGGTTAGGTTATATTACGTTATTGATGTATAGGAAGGTCCCACGGAGACGTAGAGGCCAACTAGCCAGGAATGTTGTCAAATAATAGCGCCGAAAGGTTAGGTTGGGTTAGGTTAGGTTATATTACGCCACTGATGTATATAAAGGCCGCACGGAGACGTAGAGGCCAACTCGCCAGGAATGTTGTCAAATATTACCGCCGAGATGTTAGGTTGGGTTAGGATAGGTTATATTACGTTTTTGATGTATATGAAGTCCCCACGGAGACGTAGAGGCCAACAAGCCAGGAATGTTGTCAAATAATAGCGCCGAAAGGTTAGGTTGGATTAGGTTAGGTTATATTACGTTATTGATGTATATAAAAGTCCCACGGATACGTAGAGGCCAACTCGCCAGGAATGTTGACAAATAATAGCGCTGAGACGTTACTTTGGGTTAGGTTAGGTTATATTACGTTATTGATGTATATAAAAGCCCCACGGAAACGTAGAGGCCAACTCGCCAGGAATGTTGTCAAATATTAGTGCCGAGAGGTTGGGTTGTGTTAGGTTAGGTTATATTACGCTATTGATGTATATAAAAGTCCCACGGAGACGTAGAGGCCAACTCGACAGGAATGTGGTCAAATAATAGCGCCGAAAGGTTAGGTTGGGTTAGGTTAGGTTATATTACGTTATTGATGTATATGAAGGTCCCACGGAGACGTAGAGGCCAACCCGCCAGGAATGTTGTCAAATAATAGCGCCGAAAGGTTAGGTTGGGTTAAGTTAGGTTATATTACGTTATTGATGTATATGAAGGTCCCACGGAGACGTAGAGGCCAACTCGCCAGGAATGTTGTCAAATAATAGCGCCGAAAGGTTAGGTTGGGTTAGGTTAGGTTATATTACGTTATTGATGTATATAAAAGTCCCACGGAGACGTAGAGGCCAACTCGCCGGTAATGTTGTCAAATAATAGCGCCGAAAGGTTAGGTTGGGTTAGGTTAGGTTATATTACGTTATTGATGTATATAAAAGTCCCACGGAGACGTAGAGGCCAACTCGCCAGGAATGTTGTCAAATAATAGCGCCGAAAGGTTAGGTTGGGTTAAGTTAGGTTATATTACGTTATTGATGGATATGAAGGTCTCACGGAGACGTAGAGGCCAACTCGCCAGGAATGTTGTCAAATAATAGCGCCGAAAGGTTAGGTTGGGTTAGGTTAGGTTATATTACGTTATTGATGTATATAAAAGTCCCACGGACACGTAGAGGCCAACTCGCCAGGAATGTTGTCAAATAATAGCGCCGAAAGGTTAGGTTGGGTTAAGTTAGGTTATATTACGTTATTGATTGATATGAATGTCCCACGGAGACGTAGACGCCAACAAGCCAGCAATGTTGTCAAATATTACACTCGAGATGTTACGTTGGGTTAGGTTAGGTTATATTACGTTTTTGATGTATATGAAGGCCTCACGGAGACGTAGAAGCCAACTCGACAGGAATGTTGTCAAATATTAGTGCCGAGATCTTAGGTTGGGTTAGGTTAGGTTATATTACGCTATTGATGTATATAAAAGTCCCACGGAGACGTAGAGGCCAACAAGCCAGGAATGTTGTCAAATAATAGCGCCGAAAGGTTAGGTTGGATTAGGTTAGGTTATATTACGTTATTGATGTATATAAAAGTCCCACGGATACGTAGAGGCCAACTCGCCAGGAATGTTGTCAAATAATAGCGCTGAGACGTTACTTTGGGTTAGGTTAGGTTATATTACGTTATTGATGTATATAAAAGCCCCACGGAAACGTAGAGGCCAACTCGCCAGGAATGTTGTCAAATAATAGCGCCGAAAGGTTAGGTTGGGTTAAGTTAGGTTATATTACGTTATTGATGGATATGAAGGTCTCACGGAGACGTAGAGGCCAACTCGCCAGGAATGTTGTCAAATAATAGCGCCGAAAGGTTAGGTTGGGTTAGGTTAGGTTATATTACGTTATTGATGTATATAAAAGTCCCACGGAGGCGTAGAGGCCAACTCGCCAGGAATGTTGTCAAATATTAGTACCGAGAGTTTGGGTTGGGTTAGGTTAGGTTATATTACGTTATTGATGTATATGAAGGTCCCACGGAGACGTAGAGGCCAACTCGCCAGGAATGTTGTCAAATAATAGCGCCGACAGGTTAGGTTGGGTTAGGTTGGGTTATATTACGTTATTGATGTATATAAAAGTCCCACGGAGACGTAGAGGCCAACTCGCCAGTAATGTTGTCAAATAATAGCGCCGAAAGGTTAGGTTGGGTTAGGTTAGGTTATATTACGTTATTGATGTATATAAAAGTCCCACGGAAACGTAGAGGCCAACAAGCCAGGAATGTGGTTAAACATTACCTCCGAGACGTTACTTTGGGTTGGGATAGGTTATATTACGTTATTGATGTATATAAAAGCCCCACGGAAACGTAGAGGCCAACTCGCCAGGAATGTTGTCAAATATTAGTGCCGAGACGTTGGGTTGTGTTAGGTTAGGTTATATTACGTTATTGATGTATATAAAGGTCCCACGGAGACGTAGAGGCCAACTCGCCAGGAATGTTGTCAAATATTACCGCCGAGATGTTAGGTTGGGTTAGGTAAGGTTATATTACGTTTTTGATGTATATGAAGGCCCCACGGAGACGTAGAGGCCAACTCGACAGGAATGTTGTCAAATATTAGCGCCGAGATCTTAGGTTGGGTTAGGTTAGGTTATATTACGCTATTGATGTATATAAAGGTCCCACGGAAACATAGAGGCCAACAAGCCAGAAATGTTGTGAAATATTACAGCCGAGATGTTACGTTGGGTTATTTTAGGTTAAATTACATTATTGATGGATATGAATGTCCCACGGAGACGTAGAGGCCAACAAGCCAGGAATGTGGTCAAATAATAGCGCCGAATGGTTAGGTTGGGTTAGGTTAGGTTGTATTACGTTATTGATGTATATGAAGGTCCCACGGAGACGTAGAGGCCAACTCGCCAGGAATGTTGTCAAATAATAGCGCCGACAGGTTAGGTTGGGTTAGGTTAGGTTATATTACGTTATTGATGTATATGAAGGTCCCACGTAGACGTAGAGGCGAACACGCCAGGAATGTTGTCAAATAATAGCGCCGACAGGTTAGGTTGGGTTAGGTTAGGTTATATTACGCTATTGATATATATAAAATTCCCACGGAGACGTAAAGGCCAACTCGCCAGGAATGTTGTCAAATAATAGCGCCGAAAGGTTAGGTTGGATTAGGTTAGGTTATATTACGTTATTGATGTATATAAAGATCTCACGGAAACGTAGAAGCCAACAAGCCAGGAATGTGGTTAAACATTACCTCCGAGACGTTACTTTGGGTTAGGTTAGGTTATATTACGTTATTGATGTATATAAAAGCCCCACGGAAACGTAGAGGCCAACTCGCCAGGAATGTTGTCAAATATTAGTGCCGAGACTTTGGGCTGTGTTAGGTTATGTTATATTACGTTATTGATGTATATAAAGGCCCCACGGAGACGTAGAGGCCAACTCGCCAGGAATGTTGTCAAATATTACCGCCGAGATGTTAGGTTGGGTTAGGATAGGTTATATTACGTTTTTGATGTATATGAAGGCCCCACGGAGACGTAGAGGCCAACAAGCCAGGAATGTTGTCAAATAATAGCGCCGAAAGGTTAGGTTGGATTAGGTTAGGTTATATTACGTTATTGATGTATATAAAAGTCCCACGGATACGTAGAGGCCAACTCGCCAGGAATGTTGTCAAATAATAGCGCTGAGACGTTACTTTGGGTTAGGTTAGGTTATATTACGTTATTGATGTATATAAAAGCCCCACGGTAACGTAGAGGCCAACTCGCCAGGAATGTTGTCAAATAATAGCGCCGAAAGGTTAGGTTGGGTTAGGTTAGGTTATATTACGTTATTGATGTATATAAAAGTCCCACGGAGACGTAGAGGCCAACTCGCCGGTAATGTTGTCAAATAATAGCGCCGAAAGGTTAGGTTGGGCTAGGTTAGGTTATATTACGTTATTGATGTATATAAAAGTCCCACGGAGACGTAGAGGCCAACTCGCCAGGAATGTTGTCAAATAATAGCGCCGAAAGGTTAGGTTGGGTTAAGTTAGGTTATATTACGTTATTGATGGATATGAAGGTCTCACGGAGACGTAGAGGCCAACTCGACAGGAATGTGGTCAAATGATAGCGCCGAAAGGTTAGGTTCGGTTAGGTTAGGTTCTATTACGTTATTGATGTATATGAAGGTCCCACGGAGACGTAGAGGCCAACCCGCCAGGAATGTTGTCAAATAATAGCGCCGAAAGGTTAGGTTGGGTTAAGTTAGGTTATATTACGTTATTGATGTATATGAAGGTCCCACGGTGACGTAGAGGCCAACTCGCCAGGAATGTTGTCAAATAATAGCGCCGAAAGGTTAGGTTGGGTTAGGTTAGGTTATATTACGTTATTGATGTATATAAAAGTCCCACGGAGACGTAGAGGCCAACTCGCCGGTAATGTTGTCAAATAATAGCGCCGAAAGGTTAGGTTGGGCTAGGTTAGGTTATATTACGTTATTGATGTATATAAAAGTCCCACGGAGACGTAGAGGCCAACTCGCCAGGAATGTTGTCAAATAATAGCGCCGAAAGGTTAGGTTGGGTTAAGTTAGGTTATATTACGTTATTGATGGATATGAAGGTCTCACGGAGACGTAGATGCCAACTCGCCAGGAATGTTGTCAAATAATAGCGCCGAAAGGTTAGGTTGGGTTAGGTTAGGTTATATTACGTTATTGATGTATATAAAAGTCCCACGGATACGTAGAGGCCAACTCGCCAGGAATGTTGTCAAATAATAGCGCTGAGACGTTACTTTGGGTTAGGTTAGGTTATATTACGTTACTGATGTATATAAAAGCCCCACGGAAACGTAGAGGCCAACTCGCCAGGAATGTTGTCAAATAATAGCGCCGAAAGGTTAGGTTGGGTTAAGTTAGGTTATATTACGTTATTGATGGATATGAAGGTCTCACGGAGACGTAGAGGCCAACTCGCCAGGAATGTTGTCAAATAATAGCGCCGAAAGGTTAGGTTGGATTAGGTTAGGTTATATTACGTTATTGATGTATATAAAAGTCCCACGGATACGTAGAGGCCAACTCGCCAGGAATGTTGTCAAATAATAGCGCTGAGACGTTACTTTGGGTTAGGTTAGGTTATATTACGTTATTGATGTATATAAAAGCCCCACGGAAACGTAGAGACCAACTCGCCAGGAATGTTGTCAAATATTAGTGCCGAGAGGTTGGGTTGTGTTAGGTTAGGTTATATTACGTTATTGATGTATATAAGGCCCTACGGAGACGTAGAGGCCAACTCGCCAGGAATGTTGTCAAATATTACCGCCGAGGTGTTAGGTTGGGTTAGGTTAGGTTATATTACGCTATTGATATATATAAAGTTCCCACGGAGACGTAGAGTCCAACTAGCCAGGAATGTTGTCAAATATTAGTGCCGAAATGTTAGGTTGGGTTAGGTTAGGTTATATTACGTTATTGATGTATAGGAAGGTCCCACGGAGACGTAGAGGCCAACTAGCCAGGAATGTTGTCAAATAATAGCGCCGAAAGGTTAGGTTGGGTTAGGTTAGGTTATATTACGCTACTGATGTATATAAAGGCCGCACGGAGACGTAGAGGCCAACTCGCCAGGAATGTTGTCAAATATTACCGCCGAGATGTTAGGTTGGGTTAGGATAGGTTATATTACGTTTTTGATGTATATGAAGGCCCCACGGAGACGTAGAGGCCAACAAGCCAGGAATGTTGTCAAATAATAGCGCCGAAAGGTTAGGTTGGATTAGGTTAGGTTATATTACGTTATTGATGTATATAAAAGTCCCACGGATACGTAGAGGCCAACTCGCCAGGAATGTTGACAAATAATAGCGCTGAGACGTTACTTTGGGTTAGGTTAGGTTATATTACGTTATTGATGTATATAAAAGCCCCACGGAAACGTAGAGGCCAACTCGCCAGGAATGTTGTCAAATATTAGTGCCGAGAGGTTGGGTTGTGTTAGGTTAGGTTATATTACGTTATTGATGTATATAAGGCCCTACGGAGACGTAGAGGCCAACTCGCCAGGAATGTGGTCAAATATTACCGCCGAGGTGTTAGGTTGGGTTAGGTTAGGTTTTATTACGCTATTGATATATATAAAGTTCCCACGGAGACGTAGAGTCCAACTCGCCAGGAATGTTGTCAAATATTAGTACCGAGATGTTAGGTTGTGTTAGGTTAGGTTATATTACGCTATTGATGTATATAAAAGTCCCACGGAGACGTAGAGGCCAACTCGACAGGAATGTGGTCAAATAATAGCGCCGAAAGGTTAGGTTGGGTTAGGTTAGGTTATATTACGTTATTGATGTATATGAAGGTCCCACGGAGACGTAGAGGCCAACCCGCCAGGAATGTTGTCAAATAATAGCGCCGAAAGGTTAGGTTGGGTTAAGTTAGGTTATATTACGTTATTGATGTATATGAAGGTCCCACGGAGACGTAGAGGCCAACTCGCCAGGAATGTTGTCAAATAATAGCGCCGAAAGGTTAGGTTGGGTTAGGTTAGGTTATATTACGTTATTGATGTATATAAAAGTCCCACGGAGACGTAGAGGCCAACTCGCCGGTAATGTTGTCAAATAATAGCGCCGAAAGGTTAGGTTGGGTTAGGTTAGGTTATATTACGTTATTGATGTATATAAAAGTCCCACGGAGACGTAGAGGCCAACTCGCCAGGAATGTTGTCAAATAATCGCGCCGAAAGGTTAGGTTGGGTTAAGTTAGGTTATATTACGTTATTGATGGATATGAAGGTCTCACGGAGACGTAGAGGCCAACTCGCCAGGAATGTTGTCAAATAATAGCGCCGAAAGGTTAGGTTGGGTTAGGTTAGGTTATATTACGTTATTGATGTATATAAAAGTCCCACGGACACGTAGAGGCCAACTCGCCAGGAATGTTGTCAAATAATAGCGCCGAAAGGTTAGGTTGGGTTAAGTTAGGTTATATTACGTTATTGATTGATATGAATGTCCCACGGAGACGTAGACGCCAACAAGCCAGCAATGTTGTCAAATATTACACTCGAGATGTTACGTTGGGTTAGGTTAGGTTATATTACGTTTTTGATGTATATGAAGGCCTCACGGAGACGTAGAAGCCAACTCGACAGGAATGTTGTCAAATATTAGTGCCGAGATCTTAGGTTGGGTTAGGTTAGGTTATATTACGCTATTGATGTATATAAAAGTCCCACGGAGACGTAGAGGCCAACAAGCCAGGAATGTTGTCAAATAATAGCGCCGAAAGGTTAGGTTGGATTAGGTTAGGTTATATTACGTTATTGATGTATATAAAAATCCCACGGATACGTAGAGGCCAACTCGCCAGGAATGTTGTCAAATAATAGCGCTGAGACGTTACTTTGGGTTAGGTTAGGTTATATTACGTTATTGATGTATATAAAAGCCCCACGGAAACGTAGAGGCCAACTCGCCAGGAATGTTGTCAAATATTAGTGCCGAGAGGTTGGGTTGTGTTAGGTTAGGTTATATTACGTTATTGATGTATATAAGGCCCTACGGAGACGTAGAGGCCAACTCGCCAGGAATGTTGTCAAATATTACCGCCGAGGTGTTAGGTTGGGTTAGGTTAGGTTATATTACGCTATTGATATATATAAAGTTCCCACGGAGACGTAGAGTCCAACTCGCCAGGAATGTTGTCAAATATTAGTACCGAGATGTTAGGTTGCGTTAGGTTAGGTTATATTACGCTATTGATGTATATAAAAGTCCCACGGAGACGTAGAGGCCAACTCGACAGGAATGTTGTCAAATATTAGTGCCGAAAGGTTAGGTTGGGTTAGGTTAGTTTATATTACGTTATTGATGTATATGAAGGTCCCACGGAGACGTAGAGGCCAACCCGCCAGGAATGTTGTCAAATAATAGCGCCGAAAGGTTAGGTTGGGTTAAGTTAGGTTTGGGTTAGGTTAGGTTATATTACGTTATTGATGTATATAAAAGCCCCACGGAAACGTAGAGGCCAACTCGCCAGGAATGTTGTCAAATATTAGTGCCGAGAGGTTGGGTTGTGTTAGGTTAGGTTATATTACGTTATTGATGTATATAATGCCCTACGGAGACGTAGAGGCCAACTCGCCAGGAATGTTGTCAAATATTACCGTCGAGGTGTTAGGTTGGGTTAGGTTAGGTTTTATTACGCTATTGATATATATAAAGTTCCCACGGAGACGTAGAGTCCAACTCGCCAGGAATGTTGTCAAATATTAGTACCGAGATGTTAGGTTGTGTTAGGTTAGGTTATATTACGCTATTGATGTATATAAAAGTCCCACGGAGACGTAGAGGCCAACTCGACAGGAATGTGGTCAAATAATAGCGCCGAAAGGTTAGGTTGGGTTAGGTTAGGTTATATTACGTTATTGATGTATATGAAGGACCCACGGAGACGTAGAGGCCAACTCGCCAGGAATGTTGTCAAATATTACCGCCGAAATGTTAGGTTGGCTTAGGTTAGGTTATATTACGCTATTGATATATATAAAATACCCACGGAGACGTAGAGTCCAACTCGAAAGGAATGTTGTCAAATATTCGTACCGAGATGTTAGGTTGTGTTAGGTTAGGTTATATTACGCTATTGATGTATATAAAAGTCCCACGGAGACGTAGAGGCCAACTCGCCAGGAATGTTGTCAAATAATGGCGCCGAAAGGTTAGGTTGGGTTAGGTCAGGTTATATTACGTTATTGATGGATATGAATGTCCCACGGAGACGTAGAGGCCAACAAGCCAGGAATGTGGTCAAATAATAGCGCCGAAAGGTTAGGTTGGGTTAGGTTAGGTTATATTACGTTATTGATGTATATGAAGGACCCACGGAGACGTAGAGGCCAACTCGCCAGGAATGTTGTCAAATATTACCGCCGAAATGTTAGGTTGGCTTAGGTTAGGTTATATTACGCTATTGATATATATAAAATTCCCGCGGAGACGTAGAGTCCAACTCGAAAGGAATGTTGTCAAATATTCGTACCGAGATGTTAGGTTGTGTTAGGTTAGGTTATATTACGCTATTGATGTATATAAACGTCCCACGGAGACGTAGAGGCCAACTCGCCAGGAATGTTGTCAAATAATAGCGCCGACAGGTTAGGTTGGGTTAGGTTAGGTTATATTACGTTATTGATGTATATGAAGGTCCCACGGAGACGTAGAGGCCAACTCGCCAGGAATGTTGTCAAATATTAGTACCGAGATGTTGGGTTGTGTTAGGTTAGGTTATATTACGCTATTGATATATATAAAGTTCCCACGGAGACGTAGAGTCCAACTAGCCAGGAATGTTGTCAAATATTAGTGCCGAAATGTTAGGTTGGGTTAGGTTAGGTTATATTACGTTATTGATGTATAGGAAGGTCCCACGGAGACGTAGAGGCCAACTAGCCAGGAATGTTGTCAAATAATAGCGCCGAAAGGTTAGGTTGGGTTAGGTTAGGTTATATTACGCTACTGATGTATATAAAGGCCCCACGGAGACGTAGAGGCCAACTCGCCAGGAATGTTGTCAAATATTACCGCCGAGATGTTAGGTTGGGTTAGGATAGGTTATATTACGTTTTTGATGTATATGAAGGCCCCACGGAGACGTAGAGGCCAACAAGCCAGGAATGTTGTCAAATAATAGCGCCGAAAGGTTAGGTTGGATTAGGTTAGGTTATATTACGTTATTGATGTATATAAAAGTCCCACGGATACGTAGAGGCCAACTCGCCAGGAATGTTGACAAATAATAGCGCTGAGACGTTACTTTGGGTTAGGTTAGGTTATATTACGTTATTGATGTATATAAAAGCCCCACGGAAACGTAGAGGCCAACTCGCCAGGAATGTTGTCAAATATTAGTGCCGAGAGGTTGGGTTGTGTTAGGTTAGGTTATATTACGTTATTGATGTATATAAGGCCCTACGGAGACGTAGAGGCCAACTCGCCAGGAATGTTGTCAAATATTACCGCCGAGGTGTTAGGTTGGGTTAGGTTAGGTTTTATTACGCTATTGATATATATAAAGTTCCCACGGAGACGTAGAGTCCAACTCGCCAGGAATGTTGTCAAATATTAGTACCGAGATGTTAGGTTGGGTTAGGTTAGGTTATATTACGTTATTGATGTATATAAAAGTCCCACGGAGACGTAGAGGCCAACTCGCCGGTAATGTTGTCAAATAATAGCGCCGAAAGGTTAGGTTGGGTTAGGTTAGGTTATATTACGTTATTGATGTATATAAAAGTCCCACGGAGACGTAGAGGCCAACTCGCCAGGAATGTTGTCAAATAATAGCGCCGAAAGGTTAGGTTGGGTTAAGTTAGGTTATATTACGTTATTGATGGATATGAAGGTCTCACGGAGACGTAGAGGCCAACTCGCCAGGAATGTTGTCAAATAATAGCGCCGAAAGGTTAGGTTGGGTTAGGTTAGGTTATATTACGTTATTGATGTATATAAAAGTCCCACGGACACGTAGAGGCCAACTAGCCAGGAATGTTGTCAAATATTAGTGCCGAGAGGTTGGGTTGTGTTAGGTTAGGTTATATTACGTTATTGATGTATATAAGGCCCTGCCGAGACGTAGAGGCCAACTCGCCAGGAATGTTGTCAAATATTACCGCCGAGGTGTTAGGTTGGGTTAGGTTAGGTTATATTACGCTATTGACATATATAAAATTCCCACGGAGACGTAGAGTCCAACTCGCCAGGAATGTTGTCAAATATTAGTACCGAGATGTTAGGTTGTGTTAGGTTAGGTTATATTACGCTATTGATGTATATAAAAGTCCTACGGAGACGTAGAGGCCAACAAGCCAGGAATGTGGTCAAATAATAGCGCCGAAATGTTAGGTTGGGTTAGGTTAGGTTATATTACGTTATTGATGTATAGGAAGGTCCCACGGAGACGTAGAGGCCAACTAGCCAGGAATGTTGTCAAATAATAGCGCCGAAAGGTTAGGTTGGGTTAGGTTAGGTTATATTACGTTATTGATGTATATAAAAGTCCCACGGAGACGTAGAGGCCAACTCGCCAGGAATGTTGTCAAATAATAGCGCCGAAAGGTTAGGTTGGGTTAAGTTAGGTTATATTACGTTATTGATGTATATAAATGTCTCACGGAAACGTAGAGGCCAACAAGCCAGGAATGTGGTTAAACATTACCTCCGAGACGTTACTTTGGGTTAGGTTAGGTTATATTACGTTATTGATGTATATAAAAGCCCCACGGAAACGTAGAGGCCAACTCGCCAGGAATGTTGTCAAGTATTAGTGCCGAGAGGTTGGGTTGTGCTAGGTTTGGTTATATTATGTTATTGATATATATAAGGCCCTACGGAGACGTAGAGGCCAACTCGCCAGGAATGTTGTCAAATATTACCGCCGAGATGTTAGGTTGGGTTAGGTTAGGTTATATTACGTTTTTGATGTGTATGAAGGCCCCACGGAGACGTAGAGGCCAACTCGACAGGAATGTTGTCAAATATTAGCGCCGAGATCTTAGGTTGGGTTAGGTTAGGTTATATTACGCTACTGATGTATATAAAAGTCCCACGGAGACGTAGAGGCCAACTCGCCAGGAATGTTGTCAAATAATGGCGCCGAAAGGTTAGGTTGGGTTAGGTCAGGTTATATTACGTTATTGATGGATATGAATGTCCCACGGAGACGTAGAGGCCAACAAGCCAGGAATGTGGTCAAATAATAGCGCCGAAAGGTTAGGTTGGGTTAGGTTATGTTATATTGCGTTATTAATGTATATGAAGGTCCCACGGAGACGTAGAGGCCAACTCGCCAGGAATGTTGTCAAATATTAGTACCGAGAGGTTGGGTTGTGTTAGGTTAGGTTATATTACGTTATTGATGTATATAAAGGCCCCACGGAGACGTAGAGGCCAACTCGCCAGGAATGTTGTCAAATATTACCGCCGAAATGTTAGGTTGGCTTAGGTTAGGTTATTTTACGTTATTGATGTACATGAAGGTCCCACGGAGACGTAGAGTCCAACTCGCCAGGAATGTGGTCAAATAATAGCGCCGAAAGGTTAGGTTGGATTAGGTTAGGTTATATTACGTTATTGATGTATATAAAAGTCCCACGGATACGTAGAGGCCAACTCGCCAGGAATGTTGTCAAATATTAGTGCCGAGGTGTTAGGTTGGTTTATATAATGTTATATTACGTTATTGATGGATATGAAGGTCTCACGGAGACGTAGAGGCCAACTCGCCAGGAATGTTGTCAAATAATAGCGCCGAAAGGTTAGGTTGGGTTAGGTTAGGTTATATTACGTTATTGATGTATATAAAAGTCCCACGGACACGTAGAGGCCAACTCGCCAGGAATGTTGTCAAATATTACCGCCGAGATGTTAGGTTGGGTTAGGTTAGGTTATATTACGTTTTTGATGTGTATGAAGGCCCCACGGAGACGTAGAGGCCAACTGGACAGGAATGTTGTCAAATATTAGCGCCGAGATCTTAGGTTGGGTTACGTTAGGTTATATTACGCTACTGATGTATATAAAAGTCCCACGGAGACGTAGAGGCCAACTCGCCAGGAATGTTGTCAAATAATGGCGCCGAAAGGTTAGGTTGGGTTAGGTCAGGTTATATTACGTTATTGATGGATATGAATGTCCCACGGAGACGTAGAGGCCAACAAGCCAGGAATGTGGTCAAATAATAGCGCCGAAAGGTTAGGTTGGGTTAGGTTATGTTATATTGCGTTATTAATGTATATGAAGGTCCCACGGAGACGTAGAGGCCAACTAGCCAGGAATGTTGTCAAATAATAGCGCCGAAAGGTTAGGTTGGGTTAGGTTAGGTTATATTACGTTATTGATGTATATAAAAGTCCCACGGAGACGTAGAGGCCAACTCGCCAGGAATGTTGTCAAATATTAGTACCGAGAGGTTGGGTTGTGTTAGGTTAGGTTATATTACGTTATTGATGTATATAAAGGCGCCACGGAGACGTAGAGGCCAACTCGCCAGGAATGTTGTCAAATATTACCGCCGAAATGTTAGGTTGGCTTAGGTTAGGTTATTTTACGTTATTGATGTACATGAAGGTCCCACGGAGACGTAGAGTCCAACTCGCCAGGAATGTGGTCAAATAATAGCGCCGAAAGGTTAGGTTGGATTAGGTTAGGTTATATTACGTTATTGATGTATATAAAAGTCCCACGGATACGTAGAGGCCAACTCGCCAGGAATGTTGTCAAATATTAGTGCCGAGGTGTTAGGTTGGTTTATATAATGTTATATTACGTTATTGATGGATATGAAAGTCTCACGGAGACGTAGAGGCCAATTCGCCAGGAATGTTGTCAACTATTACCGCCGAGATGTTAGGTTGGGTTAGGTTAGGTTATATTACGTTATTGATGTATATAAAGGTCTCACGGAAACGTAGAGGCCAACAAGCCAGGAATGTGTTTAAACATTACCTCCGAGACGTTACTTTGGGTTAGGTTAGGTTATATTACGTTATTGATGTATATAAGGCCCTGCGGAGACGTAGAGGCCAACTCGCCAGGAATGTTGTCAAATATTACCGCCGAGGTGTTAGGTTGGGTTAGGTTAGGTTATATTACGCTATTGACATATATAAAATTCCCACGGAGACGTAGAGTCCAACTCGCCAGGAATGTTGTCAAATATTAGTACCGAGATGTTAGGTTGTGTTAGGTTAGGTTATATCACGCTATTGATGTATATAAAAGTCCTACGGAGACGTAGAGGCCAACAAGCCAGGAATGTGGTCAAATAATAGCGCCGAAATGTTAGGTTGGGTTAGGTTAGGTTATATTACGTTATTGATGTATAGGAAGGTCCCACGGAGACGTAGAGGCCAACTAGCCAGGAATGTTGTCAAATAATAGCGCCGAAAGGTTAGGTTGGGTTAGGTTAGGTTATATTACGTTATTGATGTATATAAAAGTCCCACGGAGACGTAGAGGCCAACTCGCCAGGAATGTTGTCAAATAATAGCGCCGAAAGGTTAGGTTGGGTTAAGTTAGGTTATATTACGTTATTGTTGGATATGAAGGTCTCACGGGGACGTAGAGGCCAACTCGCCAGGAATGTTGTCAAATAATAGCGCCGAAAGGTTAGGTTGGGTTAGGTTAGGTTATATTACGTTATTGATATATATAAAAGTCCCACGGACACGTAGAGGCCAACTCGCCAGGAATGTTGTCAAATAATAGCGCCGAGAGGTTAGGTTGGTTTATATAATGTTATATTACGTTATTGATGGATATGAAAGTCTCACGGAGACGTAGAGGCCAATTCGCCAGGAATGTTGTCAACTATTACCGCCGAGATGTTAGGTTGGGTTAGGTTAGGTTATATTACGTTATTGATGTATATAAAGGTCTCACGGAAACGTAGAGGCCAACAAGCCAGGAATGTGGTTAAACATTACCTCCGAGACGTTACTTTGGGTTAGTTTAGGTTATATTACGTTATTGATGTATATAAAAGCCCCACGGAAACGTAGAGGCCAACTCGCCAGGAATGTTGTCAAATATTAGTGCCGAGAGGTTGGGTTGTGCTAGGTTTGGTTATATTATGTTATTGATATATATAAGGCCCTACGGAGACGTAGAGGCCAACTCGCCAGGAATGTTGTCAAATATTACCGCCGAGGTGTTAGGTTGGGTTAGGTTAGGTTCTATTACGCTATTGATATATATAAAATTCCCACGGAGACGTAGAGGCCAACTCGCCAGAAATGTTGTCAAATAATAGCGCCGAAAGGTTAGGTTGGATTAGGTTAGGTTATATTACGTTATTGATGTATATAAAAGTCCCACGGAGACGTAGAGGCCAACTCGCCAGGAATGTTGTCAAATATTACCGCCGAGATGTTAGGTTGGGTTAGGTTAGGTTATATTACGTTTTTGATGTGTATGAAGGCCCCACGGAGACGTAGAGGCCAACTCGACAGGAATGTTGTCAAATATTAGCGCCGAGATCTTAGGTTGGGTTAGGTTAGGTTATATTACGCTACTGATGTATATAAAAGTCCCACGGAGACGTAGAGGCCAACTCGCCAGGAATGTTGTCAAATAATGGCGCCGAAAGGTTAGGTTGGGTTAGGTCAGGTTATATTACGTTATTGATGGATATGAATGTCCCACGGAGACGTAGAGGCCAACTCGCCAGGAATGTTGTCAAATATTACCGCCGAAATGTTAGGTTGGCTTAGGTTAGGTTATATTACGCTATTGATATATATAAAATTCCCACGGAGACGTAGAGTCCAACTCGAAAGGAATGTTGTCAAATATTCGTACCGAGATGTTAGGTTGTGTTAGGTTAGGTTATATTACGCTATTGATGTATATAAAAGTCCCACGGAGACGTAGAGGCCAACTCGCCAGGAATGTTGTCAAATAAAAGCGCCGACAGGTTAGGTTGGGTTAGGTTAGGTTATATTACGTTATTGATGTATATGAAGGTCCCACGGAGACGTAGAGACCAACTCGCCAGGAATGTTGTCAAATAATAGCGCCGACAGGTTAGGTTGGGTTAGGTTAGGTTATATTACGTTATTGATGTATATAAAGGTCCCACGGAAACATAGAGGCCAACAAGCCAGGAATGTTGTGAAATATTACAGCCGAGACGTTACGTTGGGTTATTTTATGTTAAATTACGTTATTGATGGATATGAATGTCCCACGGAGACGTAGCGGCCAACAAGCCAGGAATGTTGTCAAATATTAGTACCGAGATGTTAGGTTGTGTTAGGTTAGGTTATATTACGCTATTGATGTATATAAAAGTCCCACGGAGACGTAGAGGCCAACTCGACAGGAAAGTTGTCAAATAATATCGCCGAGATCTTAGGTTGGGTTAGGTTAGGTTATATTACGCTATTGATGTACATAAACGTCCCACGGAGACGTAGAGGCCAACAAGCCAGGAATGTGGTCAAATAATAGCGCCGAAAGGTTAGGTTGGGTTAGGTTATGTTATATTGCGTTATTAATGTATATGAAGGTCCCACGGAGACGTAGAGGCCAACTCGCCAGGAATGTTGCCAAATATTAGTACCGAGAGGTTGGATTGTGTTAGGTTAGGTTATATTACGTTATTGATGTATATAAAGGCCCCACGGAGACGTAGAGGCCAACTCGCCAGGAATGTTGTCAAATATCACCGCCGAAATGTTAGGTTGGCTTAGGTTAGGTTATTTTACGTTATTGATGTACATGAAGGTCCCACGGAGACGTAGAGTCCAACTCGCCAGGAATGTGGTCAAATAATAGCGCCGAAAGGTTAGGTTGGATTAGGTTAGGTTATATTACGTTATTGATGTATATAAAAGTCCCACGGATACGTAGAGGCCAACTCGCCAGGAATGTTGTCAAATATTAGTGCCGAGGTGTTAGGTTGGGTTAGGTTAGGTTATATTACGCTATTGATATATATAAAATTCCCACGGAGACGTAGAGTCCAACTCGCCAGGAATGTTGTCAAATAATGGCGCCGAAAGGTTAGGTTGGGTTAGGTCAGGTTATATTACGTTATTGATGGATATGAATGTCCCACGGAGACGTAGAGTCCAACTCGCCAGGAATGTTGTCAAATATTACCGCCGAAATGTTAGGTTGGCTTAGGTTAGGTTATATTACGCTATTGATATATATAAAATTCCCACGGAGACGTAGAGTCCAACTCGAAAGGAATGTTGTCAAATATTCGTACCGAGATGTTAGGTTGTGTTAGGTTAGGTTATATTACGCTATTGATGTATATAAAAGTCCCACGGAGACGTAGAGGCCAACTCGCCAGGAATGTTGTCAAATAATAGCGCCGACAGGTTAGGTTGGGTTAGGTTAGGTTATATTACGTTATTGATGTATATGAAGGTCCCACGGAGACGTAGAGACCAACTCGCCAGGAATGTTGTCAAATAATAGCGCCGACAGGTTAGGTTGGGTTAGGTTAGGTTATATTACGTTATTGATGTATATAAAGGTCCCACGGAAACATAGAGGCCAACAAGCCAGGAATGTTGTGAAATATTACAGCCGAGACGTTACGTTGGGTTATTTTATGTTAAATTACGTTATTGATGGATATGAATGTCCCACGGAGACGTAGCGGCCAACAAGCCAGGAATGTTGTCAAATATTAGTACCGAGATGTTAGGTTGTGTTAGGTTAGGTTATATTACGCTATTGATGTATATAAAAGTCCCACGGAGACGTAGAGGCCAACTCGACAGGAAAGTTGTCAAATAATATCGCCGAGATCTTAGGTTGGGTTAGGTTAGGTTATATTACGCTATTGATGTACATAAACGTCCCACGGAGACGTAGAGGCCAACAAGCCAGGAATGTGGTCAAATAATAGCGCCGAAAGGTTAGGTTGGGTTAGGTTATGTTATATTGCGTTATTAATGTATATGAAGGTCCCACGGAGACGTAGAGGCCAACTCGCCAGGAATGTTGGCAAATATTAGTACCGAGAGGTTGGGTTGTGTTAGGTTAGGTTATATTACGTTATTGATGTATATAAAGGCCCCACGGAGACGTAGAGGCCAACTCGCCAGGAATGTTGTCAAATATTACCGCCGAAATGTTAGGTTGGCTTAGGTTAGGTTATTTTACGTTATTGATGTACATGAAGGTCCCACGGAGACGTAGAGTCCAACTCTCCAGGAATGTGGTCAAATAATAGCGCCGAAAGGTTAGGTTGGATTAGGTTAGGTTATATTACGTTATTGATGTATATAAAAGTCCCACGGATACGTAGAGGCCAACTCGCCAGGAATGTTGTCAAATATTAGTGCCGAGGTGTTAGGTTGGTTTATATAATGTTATATTACGTTATTGATGGATATGAAAGTCTCACGGAGACGTAGAGGCCAATTCGCCAGGAATGTTGTCAACTATTACCGCCGAGATGTTAGGTTGGGTTAGGTTAGGTTATATTACGTTATTGATGTATATAAAGGTCTCACGGAAACGTAGAGGCCAACAAGCCAGGAATGTGTTTAAACATTACCTCCGAGACGTTACTTTGGGTTAGGTTAGGTTATATTACGTTATTGATGTATATAAGGCCCTACGGAGACGTAGAGGCCAACTCGCCAGGAATGTTGTCAAATATTACCGCCGAGGTGTTAGGTTGGGTTAGGTTAGGTTATATTACGCTATTGATATATATAAAATTCCCACGGAGACGTAGAGTCCAACTCGCCAGGAATGTTGTCAAATACTAGTACCGAGATGTTAGGTTGTGTTAGGTTAGGTTATATTACGCTATTGATGTATATAAAAGTCCCACGGAGACGTAGAGGCCAACTCGACAGGAATGTGGTCAAATAATAGCGCCGAAAGGTTAGGTTGGGTTAGGTTAGATTATATTACGTTATTGATGTATATAAAAGTCCCACGGATACGTAGAGGCCAACTCGCCAGGAATGTTGACAAATAATAGCGAAGAGACGTTACTTTGGGTTAGGTTAGGTTATATTACGTTATTGATGTATATAAAAGCACCACGGAAACGTAGAGGCCAACTCGCCAGGAATGTTGTCAAATATTAGTGCCGAGAGGTTGGGTTGTGTTAGGTTAGGTTATATTACGTTATTGATGTATATAAGGCCCTACGGAGACGTAGAGGCCAACTCGCCAGGAATGTTGTCAAATATTACCGCCGAGGTGTTAGGTTGGGTTAGGTTAGGTTTTATTACGCTATTGATATATATAAAGTTCCCACGGAGACGTAGAGTCCAACTCGGCAGGAATGTTGTCAAATATTAGTACCGAGATGTTAGGTTGTGTTAGGTTAGGTTATATTACGCTATTGATGTATATAAAAGTCCCACGGAGACGTAGAGGCCAACTCGACAGGAATGTGGTCAAATAATAGCGCCGAAAGGTTAGGTTGGATTAGGTTAGGTTATATTACGTTATTGATGTATATGAAGGTCCCACGGGGACGTAGAGGCCAACCCGCCAGGAATGTTGTCAAATAATAGCGCCGAAAGGTTAGGTTGGGTTAAGTTAGGTTATATTACGTTATTGATGTATATGAAGGTCCCACGGAGACGTAGAGGCCAACTCGCCAGGAATGTTGTCAAATAATAGCGCCGAAAGGTTAGGTTGGGTTAGGTTAGGTTATATTACGTTATTGATATATATAAAAGTCCCACGGAGACGTAGAGGCCAACTCGCCAGGAATGTTGTCAAATAATAGCGCCGAAAGGTTAGGTTGGGTTAAGTTAGGTTATATTACGTTATTGATGGATATGAAGGTCTCACGGAGACGTAGAGGCCAACTCGCCAGGAATGTTGTCAAATAATAGCGCCGAAAGGTTAGGTTGGGTTAGGTTAGGTTATATTACGTTATTGATGTATATAAAAGTCCCACGGACACGTAGAGGCCAACTAGCCAGGAATGTTGTCAAATATTAGTGCCGAGAGGTTGGGTTGTGTTAGGTTAGGTTATATTACATTATTGATGTATATAAGGCCCTGCGGAGACGTAGAGGCCAACTCGCCAGGAATGTTGTCAAATATTACCGCCGAGGTGTTAGGTTGGGTTAGGTTAGGTTATATTACGCTATTGACATATATAAAATTCCCACGGAGACGTAGAGTCCAACTCGCCAGGAATGTTGTCAAATATTAGTACCGAGATGTTAGGTTGTGTTAGGTTAGGTTATATTACGCTATTGATGTATATAAAAGTCCTACGGAGACGTAGAGGCCAACAAGCCAGGAATGTGGTCAAATAATAGCGCCGAAATGTTAGGTTGGGTTAGGTTAGGTTATATTACGTTATTGATGTATAGGAAGGTCCCACGGAGACGTAGAGGCCAACTAGCCAGGAATGTTGTCAAATAATAGCGCCGAAAGGTTAGGTTGGGTTAGGTTAGGTTATATTACGTTATTGATGTATATAAAAGTCCCACGGAGACGTAGAGGCCAACTCGCCAGGAATGTTGTCAAATAATAGCGCCGAAAGGTTAGGTTGGATTAGGTTAGGTTATATTACGTTATTGATGGATATGAATGTCCCACGGAGACGTAGAGGCCAACAAGCCAGGAATGTGGTCAAATAATAGCGCCGAAAGATTAGGTTGGGTTAGGTTAGGTTATATTACGTTATTGATGTATATGAAGGACCCACGGAGACGTAGAGGCCGACTCGCCAGGAATGTTGTCAAATATTACCGCCGAAATGTTAGGTTGGCTTAGGTTAGGTTATATTACGCTATTGATATATATAAAATTCCCACGGAGACGTAGAGTCCAACTCGAAAGGAATGTTGTCAAATATTCGTACCGAGATGTTAGGTTGTGTTAGGTTAGGTTATATTACGCTATTGATGTATATAAAAGTCCCACGGAGACGTAGAGGCCAACTCGCCAGGAATGTTGTCAAATAATAGCGCCGACAGGTTAGGTTGGGTTAGGTTAGGTTATATTACGTTATTGATGTATATGAAGGTCCCACGGAGACGTAGAGACCAACTCGCCAGGAATGTTGTCAAATAATAGCGCCGACAGGTTAGGTTGGGTTAGGTTAGGTTATATTACGTTATTGATGTATATAAAGGTCCCACGGAAACATAGAGGCCAACAAGCCAGGAATGTTGTGAAATATTACAGCCGAGACGTTACGTTGGGTTATTTTAGGTTAAATTACGTTATTGATGGATATGAATGTCCCACGGAGACGTAGCGGCCAACAAGCCAGGAATGTTGTCAAATATTAGTACCGAGATGTTAGGTTGTGTTAGGTTAGGTTATATTACGCTATTGATGTATATAAAAGTCCCACGGAGACGTAGAGGCCAACTCGACAGGAAAGTTGTCAAATAATATCGCCGAGATCTTAGGTTGGGTTAGGTTAGGTTATATTACGCTATTGATGTACATAAACGTCCCACGGAGACGTAGAGGCCAACAAGCCAGGAATGTGGTCAAATAATAGCGCCGAAAGGTTAGGTTGGGTTAGGTTATGTTATATTGCGTTATTAATGTATATGAAGGTCCCACGGAGACGTAGAGGCCAACTCGCCAGGAATGTTGTCAAATATTAGTACCGAGAGGTTGGGTTGTGTTAGGTTAGGTTATATTACGTTATTGATGTATATAAAGGCCCCACGGAGACGTAGAGGCCAACTCGCCAGGAATGTTGTCAAATATTACCGCCGAAATGTTAGGTTGGCTTAGGTTAGGTTATTTTACGTTATTGATGTACATGAAGGTCCCACGGAGACGTAGAGTCCAACTCGCCAGGAATGTGGTCAAATAATAGCGCCGAAAGGTTAGGTTGGATTAGGTTAGGTTATATTACGTTATTGATGTATATAAAAGTCCCACGGATACGTAGAGGCCAACTCGCCAGGAATGTTGTCAAATATTAGTGCCGAGGTGTTAGGTTGGTTTATATAATGTTATATTACGTTATTGATGGATATGAAAGTCTCACGGAGACGTAGAGGCCAATTCGCCAGGAATGTTGTCAACTATTACCGCCGAGATGTTAGGTTGGGTTAGGTTAGGTTATATTACGTTATTGATGTATATAAAGGTCTCACGGAAACGTAGAGGCCAACAAGCCAGGAATGTGTTTAAACATTACCTCCGAGACGTTACTTTGGGTTAGGTTAGGTTATATTACGTTATTGATGTATATAAGGCCCTACGGAGACGTAGAGGCCAACTCGCCAGGAATGTTGTCAAATATTACCGCCGAGGTGTTAGGTTGGGTTAGGTTAGGTTATATTACGCTATTGATATATATAAAATTCCCACGGAGACGTAGAGTCCAACTCGCCAGGAATGTTGTCAAATATTAGTACCGAGATGTTAGGTTGTGTTAGGTTAGGTTATATTACGCTATTGATGTATATGAAAGTCCCACGGAGACGTAGAGGCCAACTCGACAGGAATGTGGTCAAATAATAGCGCCGAAAGGTTAGGTTTGGGTTAGGTTAGGTTATATTACGTTATTGATGTATATGAAGGTCCCACGGAGACGTAGAGGCCAACCCGCCAGGAATGTTGTCAAATAATAGCGCCGAAAGGTTAGGTTGGGTTAAGTTAGGTTATATTACGTTATTGATGTATATGAAGGTCCCACGGAGACGTAGAGGCCAACTCGCCAGGAATGTTGTCAAATAATAGCGCCGAAAGGTTAGGTTGGGTTAGGTTAGGTTATATTACGTTATTGATGTATATAAAAGTCCCACGGAGACGTAGAGGCCAACTCGCCAGGAATGTTGTCAAATAATAGCGCCGAAAGGTTAGGTTGGGTTAGGTTAGGTTATATTACGTTTTTGATGTGTATGAAGGCCCCACGGAGACGTAGAGGCCAAATCGACAGGAATGTTGTCAAATATTAGCGCCGAGATCTTAGGTTGGGTTAGGTTAGGTTATATTACGCTACTGATGTATATAAAAGTCCCACGGAGACGTAGAGGCCAACTCGCCAGGAATGTTGTCAAATAATGGCGCCGAAAGGTTAGGTTGGGTTAGGTCAGGTTATATTACGTTATTGATGGATATGAATGTCCCACGGAGACGTAGAGGCCAACAAGCCAGGAATGTGGTCAAATAATAGCGCCGAAAGATTAGGTTGGGTTAGGTTAGGTTATATTACGTTATTGATGTATATGAAGGACCCACGGAGACGTAGAGGCCGACTCGCCAGGAATGTTGTCAAATATTACCGCCGAAATGTTAGGTTGGCTTAGGTTAGGTTATATTACGCTATTGATATATATAAAATTCCCACGGAGACGTAGAGTCCAACTCGAAAGGAATGTTGTCAAATATTCGTACCGAGATGTTAGGTTGTGTTAGGTTAGGTTATATTACGCTATTGATGTATATAAAAGTCCCACGGAGACGTAGAGGCCAACTCGCCAGGAATGTTGTCAAATAATAGCGCCGACAGGTTAGGTTGGGTTAGGTTAGGTTATATTACGTTATTGATGTATATGAAGGTCCCACGGAGACGTAGAGACCAACTCGCCAGGAATGTTGTCAAATAATAGCGCCGACAGGTTAGGTTGGGTTAGGTTAGGTTATATTACGTTATTGATGTATATAAAGGTCCCACGGAAACATAGAGGCCAACAAGCCAGGAATGTTGTGAAATATTACAGCCGAGACGTTACGTTGGGTTATTTTAGGTTAAATTACGTTATTGATGGATATGAATGTCCCACGGAGACGTAGCGGCCAACAAGCCAGGAATGTTGTCAAATATTAGTACCGAGATGTTAGGTTGTGTTAGGTTAGGTTATATTACGCTATTGATGTATATAAAAGTCCCACGGAGACGTAGAGGCCAACTCGACAGGAAAGTTGTCAAATAATATCGCCGAGATCTTAGGTTGGGTTAGGTTAGGTTATATTACGCTATTGATGTACATAAACGTCCCACGGAGACGTAGAGGCCAACAAGCCAGGAATGTGGTCAAATAATAGCGCCGAAAGGTTAGGTTGGGTTAGGTTATGTTATATTGCGTTATTAATGTATATGAAGGTCCCACGGAGACGTAGAGGCCAACTCGCCAGGAATGTTGTCAAATATTAGTACCGAGAGGTTGGGTTGTGTTAGGTTAGGTTATATTACGTTATTGATGTATATAAAGGCCCCACGGAGACGTAGAGGCCAACTCGCCAGGAATGTTGTCAAATATTACCGCCGAAATGTTAGGTTGGCTTAGGTTAGGTTATTTTACGTTATTGATGTACATGAAGGTCCCACGGAGACGTAGAGTCCAACTCGCCAGGAATGTGGTCAAATAATAGCGCCGAAAGGTTAGGTTGGATTAGGTTAGGTTATATTACGTTATTGATGTATATAAAAGTCCCACGGATACGTAGAGGCCAACTCGCCAGGAATGTTGTCAAATATTAGTGCCGAGGTGTTAGGTTGGTTTATATAATGTTATATTACGTTATTGATGGATATGAAAGTCTCACGGAGACGTAGAGGCCAATTCGCCAGGAATGTTGTCAACTATTACCGCCGAGATGTTAGGTTGGGTTAGGTTAGGTTATATTACGTTATTGATGTATATAAAGGTCTCACGGAAACGTAGAGGCCAACAAGCCAGGAATGTGTTTAAACATTACCTCCGAGACGTTACTTTGGGTTAGGTTAGGTTATATTACGTTATTGATGTATATAAGGCCCTACGGAGACGTAGAGGCCAACTCGCCAGGAATGTTGTCAAATATTACCGCCGAGGTGTTAGGTTGGGTTAGGTTAGGTTATATTACGCTATTGATATATATAAAATTCCCACGGAGACGTAGAGTCCAACTCGCCAGGAATGTTGTCAAATATTAGTACCGAGATGTTAGGTTGTGTTAGGTTAGGTTATATTACGCTATTGATGTATATGAAAGTCCCACGGAGACGTAGAGGCCAACTCGACAGGAATGTGGTCAAATAATAGCGCCGAAAGGTTAGGTTTGGGTTAGGTTAGGTTATATTACGTTATTGATGTATATGAAGGTCCCACGGAGACGTAGAGGCCAACCCGCCAGGAATGTTGTCAAATAATAGCGCCGAAAGGTTAGGTTGGGTTAAGTTAGGTTATATTACGTTATTGATGTATATGAAGGTCCCACGGAGACGTAGAGGCCAACTCGCCAGGAATGTTGTCAAATAATAGCGCCGAAAGGTTAGGTTGGGTTAGGTTAGGTTATATTACGTTATTGATGTATATAAAAGTCCCACGGAGACGTAGAGGCCAACTCGCCAGGAATGTTGTCAAATAATAGCGCCGAAAGGTTAGGTTGGGTTAGGTTAGGTTATATTACGTTTTTGATGTGTATGAAGGCCCCACGGAGACGTAGAGGCCAAATCGACAGGAATGTTGTCAAATATTAGCGCCGAGATCTTAGGTTGGGTTAGGTTAGTTTATATTACGCTACTGATGTATATAAAAGTCCCACGGAGACGTAGAGGCCAACTCGCCAGGAATGTTGTCAAATAATGGCGCCGAAAGGTTAGGTTGGGTTAGGTCAGGTTATATTACGTTATTGATGGATATGAATGTCCCACGGAGACGTAGAGGCCAACAAGCCAGGAATGTGGTCAAATAATAGCGCCGAAAGATTAGGTTGGGTTAGGTTAGGTTATATTACGTTATTGATGTATATGAAGGACCCACGGAGACGTAGAGGCCAACTCGCCAGGAATGTTGTCAAATATCAGTGCCGAAAGGTTAGGTTGGGTTAAGTTAGGTTATATTACGTTGGGTTCTAAAGTTGTTGCGGACTGCAGTTGCAGTTTGCAACAACACGTGCCATCCCCTCCTCCTCGTGGTGGAACCTGGTAACACTGGGCTTGTCCCAGTGGCTAACGGGGCTCTGGCTGATACCGTAGACCGGTGGTCATGTTTCGCCGGAGCGGGGGGCTTGCCTTAACCGGCCGGCCCGCGAGGGGATAAACCTCTATAAAAAGTCTCTGTCTCAAGTTTCGGTCCGCGGCGAGGGGACGCGCTCAGTCCTTCGCGGCTGGGTGTGGCCGGTGGGTGCATCGGTGCTGAGCGGACCAACCCCGGGGTACCTGGCGCCCCCCGGGTGTATAAATGCCTTCCCCCGGTACGCGGCTCTGCCGGGGGTGACAGGGTTATTCCGACACTACTCGTGGGATTCTTATGGATTCTTTTAATAAAACCGGGTTGGGGGGGAGTAGGTGTGGGAGGGGCGATGGAGCTGGCACTTCGATGCCGGCGCCAGTGCGTCCAGTGGTCGTATCTGTGGAGAGGCTTGCCTCTTCGCAGATTGCCGATGAGAGGGCCGGAGCGCCGAGATCGGAGTCGCTCCGTTCTGGGAGAGAAGGGAGGGAAGGGAGGTACAACACACGTGGGTGGTCCCTTTCTCGTCCCCACAGCAGGGAGGAAGACGTGCCTTCCAGGGTGGCCTCTCCTGCCCCCTCGGAGCACGACTACGACACTGATGTGTCTTGGTCGTCTCTGAGGGCTGCTGGGTCCGGACCGTCTAGGAAGAGGGGACGCCCCCCGACAACGGGCGAGTATGTGGGCCTTCAAGCGGCCAAGGAGAAACTCCTCCAGACGGAGGTGAAGCTGTTAAGACTCCAGGAGGAACAGAAAATTCTGGGTTGCGGGCCCGATGATCCGGCCCCGCCGCCAAGCAAGTCGGCCAAATATCTTCCCTCCGTAGATGAGTATGCCCGGGAATTCATGGGCGTCTCCTCTGTGGAGTTGAGACGAGAAGCCCTCGCGGCAATGAACCGCGTCGAATGGGTGGCGGCCAGGTCAACAAACCTGAAAGGAGAGTTCGCGCGAAGATTACGCGAAAGTGCGCGCACTTTGTGCGCACTTGTGCAAAGCGCGTTGGAGTCTTCCAAGTCCCCCGCGCGAAAAGGACTTGAAGTCAGGGCGGACTTATCCGCCCTGAGAGGAGAATTGGAGGCCATGAAGGCCGAAAATGCGGTACTACGGGGCCGCATTAAGGATCTGGAGAGGCGAACTCCGCCTCCGGCGCATGGGGTGGAGGTTGATAAAGTCGGCGGTGCGGTCGACATGGTCTCGCTCGCAGACACAGTCGCCCGCTTCGTCGACGAAAAGCTGTCGGCTTATACGGCAAGGTTGAAGGGGTCTGCTTCTTTCCCTTCGGCCCGAACCGTAGCCGTCACCACACCCACTCCTGCGAGCGGTGGTGATGCGGCTGCTGGGGGGGTGACGGGGAAGAAAAAGAAGAAGAAGAAGAAGAAGGCGGAGGCGTCTACGCCTCCCGCTGCTGGGACTTCTTCTTCGAAGAAGGAGGTGGTTCGCGGCCGCTCGGTTTCCGGGCGGAGGGTAACGGTGGAGGCACCAAAGGTGCAGACAGCGTGCCAATCATCTGGTGGGTCGGCTCAGGGCGAGGTGTCGTGGGCTAAGGTGGTTGGGCGGAAGGCGCAGAGGGCTGCGAAAAAGCAGATGCAGGAGACCTCTGGGACCGCCAAGGCGCCCGTCAAGCTCGGGAGGCCCCCTCGAGCCGCGGCTGTGGCCCTTACGCTGCCCTCGGGCAGCAAAGGATCTTATCAGGAGATCCTGGTCGCGGCTCGGCAGAGGGTCTCCCTGAGCGAGTTAGGGATCGAGGAGGTGCGCCCAAGGCGCGGAAGGACTGGGGGTTTCCTATTGGAAATCCCCGGTCCTGAGAGGGCGGCAAAGGCCGCCCTCTTAGCAGATAAGCTAAGGGCGGCCTTGGCGGACACAGAGGTCCGGGTCTCATGCCCTTCTAAGAAGGCGGAGTTGAGGGTGAGTGGGCTGGACGACTCCGTCACCTCATCTGAGGTGGCGGAGTCGGTGGCTGCGGCGGCAGGGTGCCTGGCCGCGGAGGTGAGGACCGGTGAGATAAGGTCCTCACCTCTGGGACTAGGAACCCTCTGGATCCAATGCCCCTTGGTTGCCGCTCGTAAAGCTGCAACCCTGGGGTGGATCAGGGTTGGTTGGTGCAGGGCCAAGGTGGAGGCCCTGAAACCTCGTCCCCAGCAGTGTTATCGCTGTCTGGCTAAGGGGCACGTGCGGCAGCATTGCTCTGCCGAAGTTGACCGGGGCGACCTTTGCTATAACTGCGGTTCCCCCGGTCACCGAGCGAATGTGTGTCGGGCGGCCGCCCCCCACTGTCCGCTGTGTGCGGACTTGGGGCGACCGGCCGACCATAGACTCGGGGGGGTTAAATGTAACCCCCCGACGAGGAAGGGGCGATTGGGGACGAGGGCGCCGCAGCCTCCGAAGGAGGGTGTGGAGGGTGGGCCGCCGGGAGGGGGCACTAAGGGGGTGAAGGAGGCCGGGGGCATGGTTACCCCGGCGGAGGACTCTGGCCGGGGGGAGGCCATGGATATGGCATAAACTTCCCCCCGACCAGAGTCCTCCAGGCGAACGTCAACCACGCCCGCCGAGCCCACGATCTCTTGGTCGAGGGTCTTATGGCGGGCGGGGTTGACGTTGCGGTGGTCGCTGAACCCTTCGTTATCCCGGACCGACCGTCCTGGGTCGGGGATCGCGATGGGTCGGTGGCCATAGCTCAGTCTGCGTCCTCGCGGGTTCCGCCCTTCGCCTTTTTGGGCGATGGGCGGGGCTTCGTGGCTGTGGACTGGGCGGGCTTCGTGCTGGTGGGGACCTATGCTCCACCGCGCTGGCCCCTAGAGTCGTTCGAGGAGTATCTGGACGGGCTTGGGAACTTTTTGTCCCAGTTCTCGGCCCGCCAGGTACTCGTCTTGGGGGACTTCAACGCCCATGCTTCAGCATGGGGGTCCCCCAGGACGGACGCGAGGGGCGAGACGGTTTTGGAGTGGGCTGCTGGTCTCGAACTTCGGTTGCTCAACCGAGGATCGACCAGTACGTGCGTGCGATGGCAGGGTACAAGCATCGTGGATCTTTCATGGGCTTCCCCTGCCGCCGTACCGCGGGTCACGGGGTGGACGGTGGACGAGTCCACGGAGACTCTATCCGATCACTGGTACGTTCGGATAGAAGTTTCCGGGACCGCCCCGGGCCGCCAAGCTGGTCCACGCCAGCAGCGAAGGAGGTGGGCTCTCAGAGCCCTTGACGAGGACGCCCTGATGGCTGCCGTCCATGCCGTGGCTTGGTCGGAGCCGTCGGCCGAGCCCGTCGCCGACGTGGAGGCGGAGGCCGACTGGTGTGGAGGCGTAGCCGCGTACGCCACGGCCGTGACCCGCGCGGGGGGCCGTCCGGAGGGGTGACTCGGTCGTGATGGACGGGGGCCCATCGCGACCATTGCACGCCACCCCTTCGAGACGTGCAGCGACTTCGGACGTGGCCCCGCAGTCGCTGCAGGGGTATCCTTTGGGAGAGGGAGGGGTCGCATCTTAGATGCGACCTCTCCCTTTCGGGATGGGAGCCTCCCAGACTTCTTCTGGGAGGCTGCAGACGCTGAGGGGGAGCCGGTCGCGTTCGAAAGAGATCCCGGCTCTCCCTCAGTAGCGTCGTTGGTGGCCACCGTGGGGTTTTAGCCGGTAAGAGTCCGGCATAACCTCGGAGTTCCCCCGAACTCCGAGGTATCCATGAGGATTTCCCCACGTAAAAAAAAAAAAAAAAAAAAAAAAAAAAAAAAAAAAAAAAGGTTATATTACGTTATTGATGGATATGAAGGTCTCACGGAGACGTAGAGGCCAACTCGCCAGGAATGTTGTCAAATAATAGCGCCGACAGGTTAGGTTGGGTTAGGTTAGGTTATATTACGTTATTGATGTATATAAAAGTCCCACGGAGACGTAGAGGCCAACTCGCCAGGAATGTTGTCAAATATTAGTACCGAGAGGTTGGGTTGTGTTAGGTTAGGTTATATTACGTTATTGATGTATATAAAGGCCCCACGGAGACGTAGAGACCAACTCGCCAGGAATGTTGTCAAATATTAGTACCGAGAGGTTGGGTTGTGTTAGGTTAGGTTATATTACGTTATTGATGTATATAAAGGCCCCACGGAGACGTAGAGGCCAACTCGCCAGGAATGTTGTCAAATATTACCACCGAAATGTTAGGTTGGCTTAGGTTAGGTTATTTTACGTTATTGATGTACATGAAGGTCCCACGGAGACGTAGAGTCCAACTCGCCAGGAATGTTGTCAAATAATAGCGCCGAAAGGTTAGGTTGGGTTAAGTTAGGTTATATTACGTTATTGATGTATATGAAGGTCCCACGGAGACGTAGAGGCCAACTCGCCAGGAATGTTGTCAAATAATAGCGCCGAAAGGTTACGTTGGGTTAGGTTAGGTTATATTACGTTACTGATGTATATAAAAGTCCCACGGAGACGTAGAGGCCAACTCGCCGGTAATGTTGTCAAATAATAGCGCCGAAAGGATAGGTTGGGTTAGGTTAGGTTATATTACGTTATTTATGTATATAAAAGTCCCACGGAGACGTAGAGGCCAACTCGCCAGGAATGTCGTCAAATAATAGCGCCGAAAGGTTAGGTTGGGTTAAGTTAGGTTATATTACGTTATTGATGGATATGAAGGTCTCACGGAGACGTAGAGGCCAACTCGCCAGGAATGTTGTCAAATAATAGCGCCGAAAGGTTAGGTTGGGTTAGGTTAGGTTATATTACGTTATTGATGTATATAAAAGTCCCACGGACACGTAGAGGCCAACTCGCCAGGAATGTTGTCAAATATTAGTACCGAGATGTTAGGTTGTGTTAGGTTAGGTTATATTACGCTATTGATGTATATAAAAGTCCCACGGAGACGTAGTCGCCAACTCGACAGGAATGTTGTCAAATAATATCGCCGAGATCTTAGGTTGGGTTAGGTTAGGTTATATTACGCTATTGATGTATATAAAAGTCCCACGGAGACGTAGAGGCCAACAAGCCAGGAATGTGGTCAAATAATAGCGCCGAAAGGTTAGGTTGGGTTAGATTATGTTATATTGCGTTATTGATGTATATGAAGGTCCCACGGAGACGTAGAGGCCAACTCGCCAGGAATGTTGTCAAATATTAGTACCGAGAGGTTGGGTTGTGTTAGGTTAGGTTATATTACGTTATTGATGTATATAAAAGTCCCACGGATACGTAGAGGCCAACTCGCCAGGAATGTTGTCAAATAATAGCGCTGAGACGTTACTTTGGGTTAGGTTAGGTTATATTACGTTATTGATGTATATAAAAGCCCCACGGAAACGTAGAGGCCAACTCGCCAGGAATGTTGTCAAATATTAGTGCCGAGAGGTTGGGTTGTGTTAGGTTAGGTTATATTACGTTATTGATGTATATAAGGCCCTACGGAGACGTAGAGGCCAACTCGCCAGGAATGTTGTCAAATATTACCGCCGAGGTGTTAGGTTGGGTTAGGTTAGGTTATATTACGCTATTGATATATATAAAATTCCCACGGAGACGTAGAGTCCAACTCGCCAGGAATGTTGTCAAATATTAGTACCGAGATGTTAGGTTGTGTTAGGTTAGGTTATATTACGCTATTGATGTATATAAAAGTCCCACGGAGACGTAGAGGCCAACTCGACAGGAATATGGTCAAATAATAGCGCCGAAAGGTTAGGTTGGGTTAGGTTAGGTTATATTACGTTATTGATGTATATGAAGGTCCCACGGAGACGTAGAGGCCAACCCGCAAGGAATGTTGTCAAATAATAGCGCCGAAAGGTTAGGTTGGGTTAAGTTAGGTTATATTACGTTATTGATGTATATGAAGGTCTCACGGAGACGTAGAGGCCAACTCGCCAGGAATGTTGTCAAATAATAGCGCCGAAAGGTTAGGTTGGGTTAGGTTAGGTTATATTACGTTACTGATGTATATAAAAGTCCCACGGAGACGTAGAGGCCAACTCGCCGGTAATGTTGTCAAATAATAGCGCCGAAAGGTTAGGTTGGGTTAGGTTAGGTTATATTACGTTATTGATGTATATAAAAGTCCCACGGAGGCGTAGAGGCCAACTCGCCAGGAATGTTGTCAAATAATAGCGCCGAAAGGTTAGGTTGGGTTAAGTTAGGTTATATTACGTTATTGATGGATATGAAGGTCTCACGGAGACGTAGAGGCCAACTCGCCAGGAATGTTGTCAAATAATAGCGCCGAAAGGTTAGGTTGGGTTAGGTTAGGTTACATTACGTTATTGATGTATATAAAAGCCCCACGGAAACGTAGAGGCCAACTCGCCAGGAATGTTGTCAAATATTAGTGCCGAGAGGTTGGGTTGTGCTAGGTTAGGTTATATTATGTTATTGATATATATAAGGCCCTACGGAGACGTAGAGGCCAACTCGCCAGGAATGTTGTCAAATATTACCGCCGAGGTGTTAGGTTGGGTTAGGTTAGGTTCTATTACGCTATTGATATATATAAAATTCCCACGGAGACGTAGAGTCCAACTCGCCAGGAATGTTGTCAAATATTAGTACCGAGATGTTAGGTTGTGTTAGGTTAGGTTATATTACGCTATTGATGTATATAAAAGTCCCACGGAGACGTAGTGGCCAACTCGCCAGGAATGTTGTCAAATATTAGTGCCGAGAGGTTGGGTTGTGTTAGGTTAGGTTATATTACGTTATTGATGTATATAAGGCCCTACGGAGACGTAGAGGCCAACTCGCCAGGAATGTTGTCAAATATTACCGCCGAGGTGTTGGGTTGGGTTAGGTTAGGTTATATTACGTTATTGATGTATATGAAGGTCCCACGGAGACGTAGAGGCCAACTCGCCAGGAATGTTGTCAAATAATAGCGCCGAAAGGTTAGGTTGGGTTAGGTTAGGTTATATTACGTTATTGATGTATATAAAAGTCCCACGGAGACGTAGAGGCCAACTCGCCGGTAATGTTGTCAAATAATAGCGCCGAAAGGTTAGGCTGGGTTAGGTTAGGTTATATTACGTTATTGATGTATATAAAAGTCCCACGGAGACGTAGAGGCCAACTCGCCAGGAATGTTGTCAAATGATAGCGCCGAAAGGTTAGGTTGGGTTAAGTTAGGTTATATTACGTTATTGATGGATATGAAGGTCTCACGGAGACGTAGAGGCCAACTCGCCAGGAATGTTGTCAAATAATAGCGCCGAAAGGTTAGGTTGGGTTAGGTTAGGTTATATTACGCTATTGATGTATATAAAGGTCATACGGAAACGTAGAGGCCAACAAGCCAGGAATGTGGTTAAACATTACCTCCGAGACGTTACTTTGGGTTAGGTTAGGTTATATTACGTTATTGATGTATATAAAAGCCCCACGGAAACGTAGAGGCCAACAAGCCAGGAATGTTGTGAAATATTACAGCCGAGATGTTACGTTGGGTTATTTTAGGTTAAATTACGTTATTGATGGATATGAATGTCCCACGGAGACGTGGAGGCCAACAAGCCAGGAATGTTGTCACATATTAGTACCGAGATGTTAGGTTGTGTTAGGTTAGGTTATATTACGCTATTGATGTATATAAAAGTCCCACGGAGACGTAGGGGCCAACTCGCCAGGAATGTTGTCAAATATTAGTACCGAGAGGTTGGGTTGTGTTAGGTTAGGTTATATTACGTTATTGATGTATATAAAGGCCCCACGGAAACGTAGAGGCCAACTCGCCAGGAATGTTGTCAAATATTAGTACCGAGAGGTTGGGTTGTGTTAGGTTAGGTTATATTACGTTATTGATGTATATAAAGGCCCCACGGAGACGTAGAGGCCAACTCGCCAGGAATGTTGTCAAATATTACCACCGAAATGTTAGGTTGGCTTAGGTTAGGTTATTTTACGTTATTGATGTACATGAAGGTCCCACGGAGACGTAGAGTCCAACTCGCCAGGAATGTGGTCAAATAATAGCGCCGAAATGTTAGGTTGGGTTAGGTTAGGTTATATTACGTTATTGATGGATATGAAGGTCTCACGGAGACGTAGAGGCCAACTCGCCAGGAATGTTGTCAAATAATAGCGCCGAAAGGTTAGGTTGTGTTAGGTTAGGTTATATTACGCTATTGATGTATATAAAAGTCCCACGGAGACGTAGAGGCCAACTCGACAGGAATGTGGTCAAATAATAGCGCCGAAAGGTTAGGTTGGGTTAGGTTAGGTTATATTACGTTATTGATGTATATGAAGGTCCCACGGAGACGTAGAGGCCAACCCGCCAGGAATGTTGTCAAATAATAGCGCCGAAAGGTTAGGTTGGGTTAAGTTAGGTTATATTACGTTATTGATGTATATGAAGGTCCCACGGAAACGTAGAGGCCAACTCGCCAGGAATGTTGTCAAATAATAGCGCCGAAAGGTTAGGTTGGGTTAGGTTAGGTTATATTACGTTACTGATGTATATAAAAGTCCCACGGAGCCGTAGGGGCCAACTCGCCGGCAATGTTGTCAAATAATAGCGCCGAAAGGATAGGTTGGGTTAGGTTAGGTTATATTACGTTATTTATGTATATAAAAGTCCCACGGAGACGTAGAGGCCAACTCGCCAGGAATGTTGTCAAATAATAGCGCCGAAAGGTTAGGTTGGGTTAAGTTAGGTTATATTACGTTATTGATGGATATGAAGGTCTCACGGAGACGTAGATGCCAACTCGCCAGGAATGTTGTCAAATAATAGCGCCGAAAGGTTAGGTTGGGTTAGGTTAGGTTATATTACGTTATTGATGTATATAAAAGTCCCACGGACACGTAGAGGCCAACTCGCCAGGAATGTTGTCAAATATTAGTACCGAGATGTTAGGTTGTGTTAGGTTAGGTTATATTACGCTATCGATGTATATAAAAGTCCCACGAAGACGTAGTAGCCAACTCGACAGGAATGTTGTCAAATAATATCGCCGAGATCTTAGGTTGGGTTAGGTTAGGTTATATTACGCTATTGATGTATATAAAAGTCCCACGGAGACGTAGAGGCCAACAAGCCAGGAATGTGGTCAAATAATAGCGCCGAAAGGTTAGGTTGGGTTAGGTTATGTTATATTGCGTTATTGATGTATATGAAGGTCCCACGGAGACGTAGAGGCCAACTCGCCAGGAATGTTGTCAAATATTAGTACCGAGATGTTGGGTTGTGTTAGGTTAGGTTATATTACGTTATTGATGTATATAAAAGTCCCACGGATACGTAGAGGCCAACTCGCCAGGAATGTTGTCAAATAATAGCGCTGAGACGTTACTTTGGGTTAGGTTAGGTTATATTACGTTATTGATGTATATAAAAGCCCCACGGAAACGTAGAGGCCAACTCGCCAGGAATGTTGTCAAATATTAGTGCCGAGAGGTTGGGTTGTGTTAGGTTAGGTTATATTACGTTATTGATGTATATAAGGCCCTACGGAGACGTAGAGGCCAACTCGCCAGGAATGTTGTCAAATATTACCGCCGAGGTGTTAGGTTGGGTTAGGTTAGGTTATATTACGCTATTGATATATATAAAATTCCCACGGAGACGTAGAGTCCAACTCGCCAGGAATGTTGTCAAATATTAGTACCGAGATGTTAGGTTGTGTTAGGTTAGGTTATATTACGCTATTGATGTATATAAAAGTCCCACGGAGACGTAGAGGCCAACTCGACAGGAATATGGTCAAATAATAGCGCCGAAAGGTTAGGTTGGGTTAGGTTAGGTTATATTACGTTATTGATGTATATGAAGGTCCCACGGAGACGTAGAGGCCAACCCGCCAGGAATGTTGTCAAATAATAGCGCCGAAAGGTTAGGTTGGGTTAAGTTAGGTTATATTACGTTATTGATGTATATGAAGGTCCCACGGAGACGTAGAGGCCAACTCGCCAGGAATGTTGTCAAATAATAGCGCCGAAAGGTTAGGTTGGGTTAGGTTAGGTTATATTACGTTACTGATGTATATAAAAGTCCCACGGAGACGTAGAGGCCAACTCGCCGGTAATGTTGTCAAATAATAGCGCCGAAAGGTTAGGTTGGGTTAGGTTAGGTTATATTACGTTATTGATGTATATAAAAGTCCCACGGAGGCGTAGAGGCCAACTCGCCAGGAATGTTGTCAAATAATAGCGCCGAAAGGTTAGGTTGGGTTAAGTTAGGTTATATTACGTTATTGATGGATATGAAGGTCTCACGGAGACGTAGAGGCCAACTCGCCAGGAATGTTGTCAAATAATAGCGCCGAAAGGTTAGGTTGGGTTAGGTTAGGTTACATTACGTTATTGATGTATATAAAAGGCCCACGGAAACGTAGAGGCCAACTCGCCAGGAATGTTGTCAAATATTAGTGCCGAGAGGTTGGGTTGTGCTAGGTTAGGTTATATTATGTTATTGATATATATAAGGCCCTACGGAGACGTAGAGGCCAACTCGCCAGGAATGTTGTCAAATATTACCGCCGAGGTGTTAGGTTGGGTTAGGTTAGGTTCTATTACGCTATTGATATATATAAAATTCCCACGGAGACGTAGAGTCCAACTCGCCAGGAATGTTGTCAAATAATAGCGCCGAAAGGTTAGGTTGGGTTAGGTTAGGTTATATTACGTTACTGATGTATATAAAAGTCCCACGGAGACGTAGAGGCCAACTCGCCGGTAATGTTGTCAAATAATAGCGCCGAAAGGATAGGTTGGGTTAGGTTAGGTTATATTACGTTATTTATGTATATAAAAGTCCCACGGAGACGTAGAGGCCAACTCGCCAGGAATGTTGTCAAATAATAGCGCCGAAAGGTTAGGCTGGAATAGGCTAGGTTATATTACGTTATTGATGTATATAAAAGTCCCACGAAGACGTAGAGGCCAACTCGCCAGGAATGTTGTCAAATATTACCGCCGAGATGTTAGGTTGGGTTAGGTTAGGTTATATTACGTTTTTGATGTATATGAAGGCCCCACGGAGACGTAGAGGCCAACACGACAGGAATGTTGTCAAATATTAGCGCCGAGATCTTAGGTTGGGTTAGGTTAGGTTATATTACGCTATTGATGTATATAAAAGTCCCACGGAGACGTAGAGGCCAACTCGCCAGGAATGTTGTCAAATAATAGCGCCGAAATGTTAGGTTGGGTTAGGTCAGGTTATATTACGTTATTGATGGATATGAATGTCCCACGGAGACGTAGAGGCCAACA
The DNA here is from genome assembly GCA_963969225.1 of Xylocopa violacea. NCBI lineage: Eukaryota > Metazoa > Arthropoda > Insecta > Hymenoptera > Apidae > Xylocopa > Xylocopa violacea. The sequence continues at coordinate 434,970 of CAXAJV010000741.1, read as the reverse complement.
AGCCAGGAATGTGGTCAAATAATAGCGCCGAAAGGTTAGGTTGGGTTAGGTTAGGTTATATTACGTTATTGATGTATATGAAGGTCCCACGGAGACGTAGAGGCCAACTCGCCAGGAATGTTGTCAAATATTAGTACCGAGAGTTTGGGTTGGGTTAGGTTAGGTTATATTACGTTATTGATGTATATGAAGGTCCCACGGAGACGTAGAGGCCAACTCGCCAGGAATGTTGTCAAATAATAGCGCCGACAGGTTAGGTTGGGTTAGGTTGGGTTATATTACGTTATTGATGTATATAAAAGTCCCACGGAGACGTAGAGGCCAACTCGCCAGTAATGTTGTCAAATAATAGCGCCGAAAGGTTAGGTTGGGTTAGGTTAGGTTATATTACGTTATTGATGTATATAAAAGTCCCACGGAAACGTAGAGGCCAACAAGCCAGGAATGTGGTTAAACATTACCTCCGAGACGTTACTTTGGGTTGGGATAGGTTATATTACGTTATTGATGTATATAAAAGCCCCACGGAAACGTAGAGGCCAACTCGCCAGGAATGTTGTCAAATATTAGTGCCGAGACGTTGGGTTGTGTTAGGTTAGGTTATATTACGTTATTGATGTATATAAAGGTCCCACGGAGACGTAGAGGCCAACTCGCCAGGAATGTTGTCAAATATTACCGCCGAGATGTTAGGTTGGGTTAGGTAAGGTTATATTACGTTTTTGATGTATATGAAGGCCCCACGGAGACGTAGAGGCCAACTCGACAGGAATGTTGTCAAATATTAGCGCCGAGATCTTAGGTTGGGTTAGGTTAGGTTATATTACGCTATTGATGTATATAAAGGTCCCACGGAAACATAGAGGCCAACAAGACAGAAATGTTGTGAAATATTACAGCCGAGATGTTACGTTGGGTTATTTTAGGTTAAATTACATTATTGATGGATATGAATGTCCCACGGAGACGTAGAGGCCAACAAGCCAGGAATGTGGTCAAATAATAGCGCCGAATGGTTAGGTTGGGTTAGGTTAGGTTGTATTACGTTATTGATGTATATGAAGGTCCCACGGAGACGTAGAGGCCAACTCGCCAGGAATGTTGTCAAATAATAGCGCCGACAGGTTAGGTTGGGTTAGGTTAGGTTATATTACGTTATTGATGTATATGAAGGTCCCACGGAGACGTAGAGGCGAACACGCCAGGAATGTTGTCAAATAATAGCGCCGACAGGTTAGGTTGGGTTAGGTTAGGTTATATTACGTTATTGATGTATATATAAGTCCCACGGAGACGTAGAGGCCAACTCGCCAGGAATGTTGTCAAATATTAGTGCCGAGACGTTGGGTTGTGTTAGGTTAGGTTATATTACGTTATTGATGTATAGAAAGGCCCCACGGAGACGTAGAGGCCAACTCGCCAGGAATGTTGTCAAATATTACCGCCGAGATGTTAGGTTGGGTTAGGTTAGGTTATATTACGTTTTTGATGTATATGAAGGCCCCACGGAGACGTAGAGGCCAACTCGACAGGAATGTTGTCAAATATTAGCGCCGAGATCTTAGGTTGGGTTAGGTTAGGTTATATTACGCTATTGATGTATATAAAAGTCCCACGGAGACGTAGAGGCCAACTCGCCAGGAATGTTGTCAAGTAATAGCGCCGAAAGGTTAGGTTGAGTTAGGTCAGGTTATATTACGTTATTGATGGATATGAATGTCCCACGGAGACGTAGAGGCCAACAAGCCAGGAATGTGGTCAAATAATAGCGCCGAAAGGTTAGGTTGGGTTAGGTTAGGTTATATTACGTTATTGATGTATATGAAGGTCCCACGGAGACGTAGAGGCCAACTCGCCAGGAATGTTGTCTAATATTAATGCCGAGAGGTTGGGTTGTGTTAGGTTAGGTTATATTACGTTATTGATGTATATAAGGCCCTACGGAGACGTAGAGGCCAACTCGCCAGGAATGTTGTCAAATAATAGCGCCGAAAGGTTAGGTTGGGTTAGGTTAGGTTATATTACGTTACTGATGTATATAAAAGTCCCACGGAGACGTAGAGGCCAACTCGCCGGTAATGTTGTCAAATAATAGCGCCGAAAGGATAGGTTGGGTTAGGTTAGGTTATATTACGTTATTTATGTATATAAAAGTCCCACGGAGACGTAGAGGCCAACTCGCCAGGAATGTTGTCAAATAATAGCGCCGAAAGGTTAGGCTGGAATAGGCTAGGTTATATTACGTTATTGATGTATATAAAAGTCCCACGAAGACGTAGAGGCCAACTCGCCAGGAATGTTGTCAAATATTACCGCCGAGATGTTAGGTTGGGTTAGGTTAGGTTATATTACGTTTTTGATGTATATGAAGGCCCCACGGAGACGTAGAGGCCAACACGACAGGAATGTTGTCAAATATTAGCGCCGAGATCTTAGGTTGGGTTAGGTTAGGTTATATTACGCTATTGATGTATATAAAAGTCCCACGGAGACGTAGAGGCCAACTCGCCAGGAATGTTGTCAAATAATAGCGCCGAAATGTTAGGTTGGGTTAGGTCAGGTTATATTACGTTATTGATGGATATGAATGTCCCACGGAGACGTAGAGGCCAACAAGCCAGGAATGTGGTCAAATAATAGCGCCGAAAGGTTAGGTTGGGTTAGGTTAGGTTATATTACGTTATTGATGTATATGAAGGTCCCACGGAGACGTAGAGGCCAACTCGCCAGGAATGTTGTCAAATATTAGTACCGAGAGTTTGGGTTGGGTTAGGTTAGGTTATATTACGTTATTGATGTATATGAAGGTCCCACGGAGACGTAGAGGCCAACTCGCCAGGAATGTTGTCAAATAATAGCGCCGACAGGTTAGGTTGGGTTAGGTTGGGTTATATTACGTTATTGATGTATATAAAAGTCCCACGGAGACGTAGAGGCCAACTCGCCAGTAATGTTGTCAAATAATAGCGCCGAAAGGTTAGGTTGGGTTAGGTTAGGTTATATTACGTTATTGATGTATATAAAAGTCCCACGGAAACGTAGAGGCCAACAAGCCAGGAATGTGGTTAAACATTACCTCCGAGACGTTACTTTGGGTTGGGATAGGTTATATTACGTTATTGATGTATATAAAAGCCCCACGGAAACGTAGAGGCCAACTCGCCAGGAATGTTGTCAAATATTAGTGCCGAGACGTTGGGTTGTGTTAGGTTAGGTTATATTACGTTATTGATGTATATAAAGGTCCCACGGAGACGTAGAGGCCAACTCGCCAGGAATGTTGTCAAATATTACCGCCGAGATGTTAGGTTGGGTTAGGTAAGGTTATATTACGTTTTTGATGTATATGAAGGCCCCACGGAGACGTAGAGGCCAACTCGACAGGAATGTTGTCAAATATTAGCGCCGAGATCTTAGGTTGGGTTAGGTTAGGTTATATTACGCTATTGATGTATATAAAGGTCCCACGGAAACATAGAGGCCAACAAGACAGAAATGTTGTGAAATATTACAGCCGAGATGTTACGTTGGGTTATTTTAGGTTAAATTACATTATTGATGGATATGAATGTCCCACGGAGACGTAGAGGCCAACAAGCCAGGAATGTGGTCAAATAATAGCGCCGAATGGTTAGGTTGGGTTAGGTTAGGTTGTATTACGTTATTGATGTATATGAAGGTCCCACGGAGACGTAGAGGCCAACTCGCCAGGAATGTTGTCAAATAATAGCGCCGACAGGTTAGGTTGGGTTAGGTTAGGTTATATTACGTTATTGATGTATATGAAGGTCCCACGGAGACGTAGAGGCGAACACGCCAGGAATGTTGTCAAATAATAGCGCCGACAGGTTAGGTTGGGTTAGGTTAGGTTATATTACGTTATTGATGTATATATAAGTCCCACGGAGACGTAGAGGCCAACTCGCCAGGAATGTTGTCAAATATTAGTGCCGAGACGTTGGGTTGTGTTAGGTTAGGTTATATTACGTTATTGATGTATAGAAAGGCCCCACGGAGACGTAGAGGCCAACTCGCCAGGAATGTTGTCAAATATTACCGCCGAGATGTTAGGTTGGGTTAGGTTAGGTTATATTACGTTTTTGATGTATATGAAGGCCCCACGGAGACGTAGAGGCCAACTCGACAGGAATGTTGTCAAATATTAGCGCCGAGATCTTAGGTTGGGTTAGGTTAGGTTATATTACGCTATTGATGTATATAAAAGTCCCACGGAGACGTAGAGGCCAACTCGCCAGGAATGTTGTCAAGTAATAGCGCCGAAAGGTTAGGTTGAGTTAGGTCAGGTTATATTACGTTATTGATGGATATGAATGTCCCACGGAGACGTAGAGGCCAACAAGCCAGGAATGTGGTCAAATAATAGCGCCGAAAGGTTAGGTTGGGTTAGGTTAGGTTATATTACGTTATTGATGTATATGAAGGTCCCACGGAGACGTAGAGGCCAACTCGCCAGGAATGTTGTCTAATATTAATGCCGAGAGGTTGGGTTGTGTTAGGTTAGGTTATATTACGTTATTGATGTATATAAGGCCCTACGGAGACGTAGAGGCCAACTCGCCAGGAATGTTGTCAAATATTAGTGCCGAGACGTTGGGTTGTGTTAGGTTAGGCTATATTACGTTATTGATGTATATAAAGGCCCCACGGAGACGTAGAGGCCAACTCGCCAGGAATGTTGTCAAATAATAGCGCCGAAAGGTTAGGTTGGGTTAGGTTAGGTTATATTACGTTATTGATGTATATAAAAGTCCCACGGACACGTAGAGGCCAACTCGCCAGGAATGTTGTCAAATATTAGTACCGAGATGTTAGGTTGTGTTAGGTTAGGTTATATTACGCTATTGATGTATATAAAAGTCCCACGGAGACGTAGTAGCCAACTCGACAGGAATGTTGTCAAATAATATCGCCGAGATCTTAGGTTGGGTTAGGTTAGGTTATATTACGCTATTGATGTATATAAAAGTCCCACGGAGACGTAGAGGCCAACAAGCCAGGAATGTGGTCAAATAATAGCGCCGAAAGGTCAGGTTGGGTTAGGTTATGTTATATTGCGTTATTGATGTATATGAAGGTCCCACGGAGACGTAGAGGCCAACTCGCCAGGAATGTTGTCAAATATTAGTACCGAGAGGTTGGGTTGTGTTAGGTTAGGTTATATTACGTTATTGATGTATATAAAAGTCCCACGGATACGTAGAGGCCAACTCGCCAGGAATGTTGTCAAATAATAGCGCTGAGACGTTACTTTGGGTTAGGTTAGGTTATATTACGTTATTGATGTATATAAAAGCCCCACGGAAACGTAGAGTCCAACTCGCCAGGAATGTTGTCAAATATTAGTGCCGAGAGGTTGGGTTGTGTTAGGTTAGGTTATATTACGTTATTGATGTATATAAGGCCCTACGGAGACGTAGAGGCCAACTCGCCAGGAATGTTGTCAAATATTACCGCCGAGGTGTTAGGTTGGGTTAGGTTAGGTTATATTACGCTATTGATGTATATAAAAGTCCCACGGAGACGTAGAGGCCAACTCGACAGGAATATGGTCAAATAATAGCGCCGAAAGGTTAGGTTGGGTTAGGTTAGGTTATATTACGTTATTGATGTATATGAAGGTCCCACGGAGACGTAGAGGCCAACCCGCCAGGAATGTTGTCAAATAATAGCGCCGAAAGGTTAGGTTGGGTTAAGTTAGGTTATATTACGTTATTGATGTATATGAAGGTCCCACGGAGACGTAGAGGCCAACTCGCCAGGAATGTTGTCAAATAATAGCGCCGAAAGGTTAGGTTGGGTTAGGTTAGGTTATATTACGTTACTGATGTATATAAAAGTCCCACGGAGACGTAGAGGCCAACTCGCCGGTAATGTTGTCAAATAATAGCGCCGAAAGGTTAGGTTGGGTTAGGTTAGGTTATATTACGTTATTGATGTATATAAAAGTCCCACGGAGGCGTAGAGGCCAACTCGCCAGGAATGTTGTCAAATAATAGCGCCGAAAGGTTAGGTTGGGTTAAGTTAGGTTATATTACGTTATTGATGGATATGAAGGTCTCACGGAGACGTAGAGGCCAACTCGCCAGGAATGTTGTCAAATAATAGCGCCGAAAGGTTAGGTTGGGTTAGGTTAGGTTACATTACGTTATTGATGTATATAAAAGCCCCACGGAAACGTAGAGGCCAACTCGCCAGGAATGTTGTCAAATATTAGTGCCGAGAGGTTGGGTTGTGCTAGGTTAGGTTATATTATGTTATTGATATATATAAGGCCCTACGGAGACGTAGAGGCCAACTCGCCAGTAATGTTGTCAAATATTACCGCCGAGGTGTTAGGTTGGGTTAGGTTAGGTTCTATTACGCTATTGATATATATAAAATTCCCACGGAGACGTAGAGTCCAACTCGCCAGGAATGTTGTCAAATATTAGTACCGAGATGTTAGGTTGTGTTAGGTTAGGTTATATTACGCTATTGATGTATATAAAAGTCCCACGGAGACGTAGTGGCCAACTCGACAGGAATGTTGTCAAATAATATCGCCGAGATCTTAGGTTGGGTTAGGTTAGGTTATATTACGCTATTGATGTATATAAAAGTCCTACGTAGACGTAGAGGCCAACAAGCCAGGAATGTTGTCAAATAATAGCGCCGAAAGGTTAGGCTGGAATAGGCTAGGTTATATTACGTTATTGATGTATATAAAAGTCCCACGAAGACGTAGAGGCCAACTCGCCAGGAATGTTGTCAAATATTACCGCCGAGATGTTAGGTTGGGTTAGGTTAGGTTATATTACGTTTTTGATGTATATGAAGGCCCCACGGAGACGTAGAGGCCAACACGACAGGAATGTTGTCAAATATTAGCGCCGAGATCTTAGGTTGGGTTAGGTTAGGTTATATTACGCTATTGATGTATATAAAAGTCCCACGGAGACGTAGAGGCCAACTCGCCAGGAATGTTGTCAAATAATAGCGCCGAAATGTTAGGTTGGGTTAGGTCAGGTTATATTACGTTATTGATGGATATGAATGTCCCACGGAGACGTAGAGGCCAACAAGCCAGGAATGTGGTCAAATAATAGCGCCGAAAGGTTAGGTTGGGTTAGGTTAGGTTATATTACGTTATTGATGTATATGAAGGTCCCACGGAGACGTAGAGGCCAACTCGCCAGGAATGTTGTCAAATATTAGTACCGAGAGTTTGGGTTGGGTTAGGTTAGGTTATATTACGTTATTGATGTATATGAAGGTCCCACGGAGACGTAGAGGCCAACTCGCCAGGAATGTTGTCAAATAATAGCGCCGACAGGTTAGGTTGGGTTAGGTTGGGTTATATTACGTTATTGATGTATATAAAAGTCCCACGGAGACGTAGAGGCCAACTCGCCAGGAATGTTGTCAAATAATAGCGCCGAAAGGTTAGGTTGGGTTAGGTTAGGTTATATTACGTTATTGATGTATATAAAAGCCCCACGGAAACGTAGAGGCCAACTCGCCAGGAATGTGGTCAAATAATAGCGCCGAAAGGTTAGGTTGGGTTAGGTTAGGTTATATTACGTTATTGATGGATATGAAGGTCTCACGGAGACGTAGAGGCCAACTCGCCAGGAATGTTGTCAAATAATAGCGCCGAAAGGTTAGGTTGTGTTAGGTTAGGTTATATTACGCTATTGATGTATATAAAAGTCCCACGGAGACGTAGAGGCCAACTCGACAGGAATGTGGTCAAATAATAGCGCCGAAAGGTTAGGTTGGGTTAGGTTAGGTTATATTACGTTATTGATGTATATGAAGGTCCCACGGAGACGTAGAGGCCAACCCGCCAGGAATGATGTCAAATAATAGCGCCGAAAGGTTAGGTTGGGTTAAGTTAGGTTATATTACGTTATTGATGTATATGAAGGTCCAACGGAGACGTAGAGGCCAACTCGCCAGGAATGTTGTCAAATAATAGCGCCGAAAGGTTAGGTTGGGTTAGGTTAGGTTATATTACGTTACTGATGTATATAAAAGTCCCACGGAGACGTAGAGGCCAACTCGCCGGTAATGTTGTCAAATAATAGCGCCGAAAGGATAGGTTGGGTTAGGTTAGGTTATATTACGTTATTTATGTATATAAAAGTCCCACGGAGACGTAGAGGCCAACTCGCCAGGAATGTTGTCAAATAATAGCGCCGAAAGGTTAGGTTGGGTTAAGTTAGGTTATATTACGTTATTGATGGATATGAAGGTCTCACGGAGACGTAGAGGCCAACTCGCCAGGAATGTTGTCAAATAATAGCGCCGAAAGGTTAGGTTGGGTTAGGTTAGGTTATATTACGTTATTGATGTATATAAAAGTCCCACGGACACGTAGAGGCCAACTCGCCAGGAATGTTGTCAAATATTAGTACCGAGATGTTAGGTTGTGTTAGGTTAGGTTATATTACGCTATTGATGTATATAAAAGTCCCACGGAGACGTAGTCGCCAACTCGACAGGAATGTTGTCAAATAATATCGCCGAGATCTTAGGTTGGGTTAGGTTAGGTTATATTACGCTATTGATGTATATAAAAGTCCCTCGGAGACGTAGAGGCCAACAAGCCAGGAATGTGGTCAAATAATAGCGCCGAAAGGTTAGGTTGGGTTAGGTTATGTTATATTGCGTTATTGATGTATATGAAGGTCCCACGGAGACGTAGAGGCCAACTCGCCAGGAATGTTGTCAAATATTAGTACCGAGAGGTTGGGTTGTGTTAGGTTAGGTTATATTACGTTATTGATGTATATAAAAGTCCCACGGATACGTAGAGGCCAACTCGCCAGGAATGTTGTCAAATAATAGCGCTGAGACGTTACTTTGGGTTAGGTTAGGTTATATTACGTTATTGATGTATATAAAAGCCCCACGGAAACGTAGAGGCCAACTCGCCAGGAATGTTGTCAAATATTAGTGCCGAGAGGTTGGGTTGTGTTAGGTTAGGTTATATTACGTTATTGATGTATATAAGGCCCTACGGAGACGTAGAGGCCAACTCGCCAGGAATGTTGTCAAATATTACCGCCGAGGTGTTAGGTTGGGTTAGGTTAGGTTATATTACGCTATTGATATATATAAAATTCCCACGGAGACGTAGAGTCCAACTCGCCAGGAATGTTGTCAAATATTAGTACCGAGATGTTAGGTTGTGTTAGGTTAGGTTATATTACGCTATTGATGTATATAAAAGTCCCACGGAGACGTAGAGGCCAACTCGACAGGAATATGGTCAAATAATAGCGCCGAAAGGTTAGGTTGGGTTAGGTTAGGTTATATTACGTTATTGATGTATATGAAGGTCCCACGGAGACGTAGAGGCCAACCCGCCAGGAATGTTGTCAAATAATAGCGCCGAAAGGTTAGGTTGGGTTAAGTTAGGTTATATTACGTTATTGATGTATATGAAGGTCCCACGGAGACGTAGAGGCCAACTCGCCAGGAATGTTGTCAAATATTAGTGCCGAGAGGTTGGGTTGTGCTAGGTTAGGTTATATTATGTTATTGATATATATAAGGCCCTACGGAGACGTAGAGGCCAACTCGCCAGGAATGTTGTCAAATATTACCGCCGAGGTGTTAGGTTGGGTTAGGTTAGGTTCTATTACGCTATTGATATATATAAAATTCCCACGGAGACGTAGAGTCCAACTCGCCAGGAATGTTGTCAAATATTAGTACCGAGATGTTAGGTTGTGTTAGGTTAGGTTATATTACGCTATTGATGTATATAAAAGTCCCACGGAGACGTAGTGGCCAACTCGACAGGAATGTTGTCAAATAATATCGCCGAGATCTTAGGTTGGGTTAGGTTAGGTTATATTAGGCTATTGATGTATATAAAAGTCCTACGGAGACGTAGAGGCCAACAAGCCAGGAATGTTGTCAAATAATAGCGCCGAAAGGTTAGGCTGGAATAGGCTAGGTTATATTACGTTATTGATGTATATAAAAGTCCCACGAAGACGTAGAGGCCAACTCGCCAGGAATGTTGTCAAATATTACCGCCGAGATGTTAGGTTGGGTTAGGTTAGGTTATATTACGTTTTTGATGTATATGAAGGCCCCACGGAGACGTAGAGGCCAACACGACAGGAATGTTGTCAAATATTAGCGCCGAGATCTTAGGTTGGGTTAGGTTAGGTTATATTACGCTATTGATGAATATAAAAGTCCCACGGAGACGTAGAGGCCAACTCGCCAGGAATGTTGTCAAATAATAGCGCCGAAATGTTAGGTTGGGTTAGGTCAGGTTATATTACGTTATTGATGGATATGAATGTCCCACGGAGACGTAGAGGCCAACAAGCCAGGAATGTGGTCAAATAATAGCGCCGAAAGGTTAGGTTGGGTTAGGTTAGGTTATATTACGTTATTGATGTATATGAAGGTCCCACGGAGACGTAGAGGCCAACTCGCCAGGAATGTTGTCAAATATTAGTACCGAGAGTTTGGGTTGGGTTAGGTTAGGTTATATTACGTTATTGATGTATATGAAGGTCCCACGGAGACGTAGAGGCCAACTCGCCAGGAATGTTGTCAAATAATAGCGCCGACAGGTTAGGTTGGGTTAGGTTGGGTTATATTACGTTATTGATGTATATAGAAGTCCCACGGAGACGTAGAGGCCAACTCGCCAGTAATGTTGTCAAATAATAGCGCCGAAACGTTAGGTTGGGTTAGGTTAGGTTATAGTACGTTATTGATGTATATAAAAGTCCCACGGAAACGTAGATGCCAACAAGCCAGGAATGTTGTCAAATATTACCGCCGAGATGTTAGGTTGGGTTAGGTAAGGTTATATTACGTTTTTGATGTATATGAAGGCCCCACGGAGACGTAGAGGCCAACTCGACAGGAATGTTGTCAAATGTTAGAGCCGAGATCTTAGGTTGGGTTAGGTTAGGTTATATTACGCTATTGATGTATATAAAGGTCCCACGGAAACATAGAGGCCAACAAGCCAGGAATGTTGTGAAATATTACAGCCGAGATGTCACGTTGGGTTATTTTAGGTTAAATTACATTATTGATGGATATGAATGTCCCACGGAGACGTAGAGGCCAACAAGCCAGGAATGTGGTCAAATAATAGCGCCGAATGGTTAGGTTGGGTTAGGTTAGGTTGTATTACGTTATTGATGTATATGAAGGTCCCACGGAGACGTAGAGGCCAACTCGCCAGGAATGTTGTCAAATAATAGCGCCGACAGGTTAGGTTGGGTTAGGTTAGGTTATATTACGTTATTGATGTATATGATGGTCCCACGGAGACGTAGAGGCGAACACGCCAGGAATGTTGTCAAATAATAGCGCCGACAGGTTAGGTTGGGTTAGGTTAGGTTATATTACGTTATTGATGTATATAGAAGTCCCACGGAGACGTAGAGGCCAACTCGCCAGGAATGTTGTCAAATATTAGTGCCGAGACATTGGGTTGTGTTAGGTTAGGTTATATTACGTTATTGATGTATAGAAAGGCCCCACGGAGACGTAGAGGCCAACTCGCCAGGAATGTTGTCAAATATTACCGCCGAGATGTTAGGTTGGGTTAGGTTAGGTTATATTACGTTTTTGATGTATATGAGGGCCCCACGGAGACGTAGAGGCCAACTCGACAGGAATGTTGTCAAATATTAGCGCCGAGATCTTAGGTTGGGTTAGGTTAGGTTATATTACGCTATTGATGTATATAAAAGTCCCACGGAGACGTAGAGGCCAACTCGCCAGGAATGTTGTCAAATAATAGCGCCGAAAGGTTAGGTTGGGTTAGGTTAGGTTATAGTACGTTATTGATGTATATAAAAGTCCCACGGAAACGTAGAGGCCAACAAGCCAGGAATGTGGTTAAACATTACCTCCGAGACGTTACTTTGGGTTGGGATAGGTTATATTACGTTATTGATGTATATAAAAGCCCCACGGAAACGTAGAGGCCAACTCGCCAGGAATGTTGTCAAATATTAGTGCCGAGACGTTGGGTTGTGTTAGGTTAGGTTATATTACGTTATTGATGTATATAAAGGCCCCACGGAAACATGGAGGCCAACAAGCCAGGAATGTTGTGAAATATTACAGCCGAGATGTTACGTTGGGTTATTTTAGGTTAAATTACATTATTGATGGATATGAATGTCCCACGGAGACGTAGAGGCCAACAAGCCAGGAATGTGGTCAAATAATAGCGCCGAATGGTTAGGTTGGGTTAGGTTAGGTTGTATTACGTTATTGATGTATATGAAGGTCCCACGGAGACGTAGAGGCCAACTCGCCAGGAATGTTGTCAAATAATAGCGCCGAAAGGTTAGGTTGAGTTAGGTCAGGTTATATTACGTTATTGATGGATATGAATGTCCCACGGAGACGTAGAGGCCAACAAGCCAGGAATGTGGTCAAATAATAGCGCCGAAAGGTTAGGTTGGGTTAGGTTAGGTTATATTACGTTATTGATGTATATGAAGGTCCCACGGAGACGTAGACGCCAACTCGCCAGGAATGTTGTCTAATATTAATGCCGAGATCTTATGTTGGGTTAGGTTAGGTTATATTACGCTATTGATGTATATAAAAGTCCTACGGAGACGTAGAGGCCAACAAGCCAGGAATGTTGTCAAATAATAGCGCCGAACGGTTAGGTTGGATTAGGTTTAAGTTATTTTACGTTATTGATGTATATAAAAGTCCCACGGATACGTAGAGGCCAACTCGCCAGTAATGTTGTCAAATAATAGCGCCGAAATGTTAGGTTGGGTTAGGTTAGGTTATATTACGTTATTGATGTATATAAAAGTCCCACGGAGACGTAGAGGCCAACTCGCCAGGAATGTTGTCAAATAATAGCGCCGAAAGATTAGGTTGAGTTAGCTCAGGTTATATTACGTTATTGATGGATATGAATGTCCCACGGAGACGTAGAGGCCAACAAGCCAGGAATGTGGTCAAATAATAGCGCCGAAAGGTTAGGTTGGGTTAGGTTAGGTTATATTACGTTATTGATGTATATGAAGGTCCCACGGAGACGTAGAGGCCAACAAGCCAGGAATGTGGTCAAATAATAGCGCCGAAAGGTTAGGTTGGGTTAGGTTAGGTTATATTACGTTATTGATGTATATGAAGGTCCTACGGAGACGTAGAGGCCAACAAGCCAGGAATGTTGTCAAATAATAGCGCCGAAAGGATAGGTTGGATTAGGTTAGGTTATATTACGTTATTGATGTATATAAAAGTCCCACGGATACGTAGAGGCCAACTCGCCAGTAATGTTGTCAAATAATAGCGCCGAATGGTTAGGTTGGGTTAGGTTAGGTTATATTACGTTATTGATGTATATAAAAGTCCCACGGAGACGTAGAGGCCAACTCGCCAGGAATGTTGTCAAATAATAGCGCCGACAGGTTAGGTTGGGTTAGGTTAGGTTATATTACGTTATTGATGTATATGAAGGTCCCACGTAGACGTAGAGGCGAACACGCCAGGAATGTTGCCAAATAATAGCGCCGACAGGTTAGGTTGGGTTAGGTTAGGTTATATTACGTTATTGATGTATATAAAAGTCCCACGGAGACGTAGAGGCCAACTCGCCAGGAATGTTGTCAAATATTAGTGCCGAGACGTTGGGTTGTGTTAGGTTAGGTTATATTACGTTATTGATGTATATAAAGGCCCCACGGAGACGTAGAGGCCAACTCGCCAGGAATGTTGTCAAATATTACCGCCGAGATGTTAGGTTGGGTTAGGTTAGGTTATATTACGTTATTGATGTATATAAAGGCCCCACGGAGACGTAGAGGCCAACTCGCCAGGAATGTTGTCAAATATTACCACCGAAATGTTAGGTTGGCTTAGGTTAGGTTATTTTACGTTATTGATGTACATGAAGGTCCCACGGAGACGTAGAGTCCAACTCGCCAGGAATGTGGTCAAATAATAGCGCCGAAATGTTAGGTTGGATTAGGTTAGGTTATATTACGTTATTGATGTATATAAAAGTCCCACGGATACGTAGAGGCCAACTCGCCAGGAATGTTGTCAAATAATAGCGCTGAGACGTTACTTTGGGTTAGGTTAGGTTATATTACGTTATTGATGTATATAAAAGCCCCACGGAAACGTAGAGGCCAACTCGCCAGGAATGTTGCCAAATATTAGTGCCGAGAGGTTGGGTTGTGTTAGGTTAGGTTATATTACGTTATTGATGTATATAAAAGCCCTACGGAGACGTAGAGGCCAACTCGCCAGGAATGTTGTCAAATATTACCGCCGAGGTGTTAGGTTGGGTTAGGTTAGGTTATATTACGCTATTGAAATATATAAAATTCCCACGGAGACGTAGAGTCCAACTCGCCAGGAATGTTGTCAAATATTAGTACCGAGATGTTAGGTTGTGTTAGGTTAAGTTATATTACGCTATTGATGTATATAAAAGTCCCACGGAGACGTAGAGGCCAACTCGACAGGAATGTGGTCAAATAATAGCGCCGAAAGGTTAGGTTGGGTTAAGTTAGGTTATATTACGTTATTGATCTATATGAAGGTCCCACGGAGACGTAGAGGCCAACTCGCCAGGAATGTTGTCAAATAATAGCGCCGAAAGGTTAGGTTGGGTTAGGTTAGGTTATATTACGTTACTGATGTATATAAAAGTCCCACGGAGACGTAGAGGCCAACTCGCCGGTAATGTTGTCAAATATTAGTGCCGAGACGTTGGGTTGTGTTAGGTTAGGCTATATTACGTTATTGATGTATATAAAGGCCCCACGGAGACGTAGAGGCCAACTCGCCAGGAATGTTGTCAAATAATAGCGCCGAAAGGTTAGGTTGAGTTAGGTCAGGTTATATTACGTTATTGATGGATATGAATGTCCCACGGAGACGTAGAGGCCAACAAGCCAGGAATGTGGTCAAATAATAGCGCCGAAAGGTTAGGTTGGGTTAGGTTAGGTTATATTACGTTATTGATGTATATGAAGGTCCCACGGAGACGTAGAGGCCAACTCGCCAGGAATGTTGTCTAATATTAATGCCGAGATCTTATGTTGGGTTAGGTTAGGTTATATTACGCTATTGATGTATATAAAAGTCCTACGGAGACGTAGAGGCCAACAAGCCAGGAATGTTGTCAAATAATAGCGCCGAACGGTTAGGTTGGATTAGGTTAGGTTATTTTACGTTATTGATGTATATAAAAGTCCCACGGATACGTAGAGGCCAACTCGCCAGGAATGTTGTCAAATAATAGCGCCGAAAGATTAGGTTGAGTTAGCTCAGGTTATATTACGTTATTGATGGATATGAATGTCCCACGGAGACGTAGAGGCCAACAAGCCAGGAATGTGGTCAAATAATAGCGCCGAAAGGTTAGGTTGGGTTAGGTTAGGTTATATTACGTTATTGATGTATATGAAGGTCCCACGGAGACGTAGAGGCCAACAAGCCAGGAATGTGGTCAAATAATAGCGCCGAAAGGTTAGGTTGGGTTAGGTTAGGTTATATTACGTTATTGATGTATATGAAGGTCCTACGGAGACGTAGAGGCCAACAAGCCAGGAATGTTGTCAAATAATAGCGCCGAAAGGTTAGGTTGGATTAGGTTAGGTTATATTACGTTATTGATGTATATAAAAGTCCCACGGATACGTAGAGGCCAACTCGCCAGTAATGTTGTCAAATAATAGCGCCGAATGGTTAGGTTGGGTTAGGTTAGGTTATATTACGTTATTGATGTATATAAAAGTCCCACGGAGACGTAGAGGCCAACTCGCCAGGAATGTTGTCAAATAATAGCGCCGACAGGTTAGGTTGGGTTAGGTTAGGTTATATTACGTTATTGATGTATATGAAGGTCCCACGTAGACGTAGAGGCGAACACGCCAGGAATGTTGCCAAATAATAGCGCCGACAGGTTAGGTTGGGTTAGGTTAGGTTATATTACGTTATTGATGTATATAAAAGTCCCACGGAGACGTAGAGGCCAACTCGCCAGGAATGTTGTCAAATATTAGTGCCGAGACGTTGGGTTGTGTTAGGTTAGGTTATATTACGTTATTGATGTATATAAAGGCCCCACGGAGACGTAGAGGCCAACTCGCCAGGAATGTTGTCAAATATTACCGCCGAGATGTTAGGTTGGGTTAGGTTAGGTTATATTACGTTATTGATGTATATAAAGGCCCCACGGAGACGTAGAGGCCAACTCGCCAGGAATGTTGTCAAATATTACCACCGAAATGTTAGGTTGGCTTAGGTTAGGTTATTTTACGTTATTGATGTACATGAAGGTCCCACGGAGACGTAGAGTCCAACTCGCCAGGAATGTGGTCAAATAATAGCGCCGAAATGTTAGGTTGGATTAGGTTAGGTTATATTACGTTATTGATGTATATAAAAGTCCCACGGATACGTAGAGGCCAACTCGCCAGGAATGTTGTCAAATAATAGCGCTGAGACGTTACTTTGGGTTAGGTTAGGTTATATTACGTTGTTGATGTATATAAAAGCCCCACGGAAACGTAGAGGCCAACTCGCCAGGAATGTTGCCAAATATTAGTGCCGAGAGGTTGGGTTGTGTTAGGTTAGGTTATATTACGTTATTGATGTATATAAAAGCCCTACGGAGACGTAGAGGCCAACTCGCCAGGAATGTTGTCAAATATTACCGCCGAGGTGTTAGGTTGGGTTAGGTTAGGTTATATTACGCTATTGAAATATATAAAATTCCCACGGAGACGTAGAGTCCAACTCGCCAGGAATGTTGTCAAATATTAGTACCGAGATGTTAGGTTGTGTTAGGTTAGGTTATATTACGCTATTGATGTATATAAAAGTCCCACGGAGACGTAGAGGCCAACTCGACAGGAATGTGGTCAAATAATAGCGCCGAATGGTTAGGTTGGGTTAGGTTAGGTTATATTACGTTATTGATGTATATGAAGGTCCCACGGAGACGTAGAGGCCAACCCGCCAGGAATGTTGTCAAATAATAGCGCCGAAAGGTTAGGTTGGGTTAAGTTAGGTTATATTACGTTATTGATCTATATGAAGGTCCCACGGAGACGTAGAGGCCAACTCGCCAGGAATGTTGTCAAATAATAGCGCCGAAAGGTTAGGTTGGGTTAGGTTAGGTTATATTACGTTACTGATGTATATAAAAGTCCCACGGAGACGTAGAGGCCAACTCGCCGGTAATGTTGTCAAATAATAGCGCCGAAAGGTTAGGTTGGGTTAGGTTAGGTTATATTACGTTATTGATGTATATAAAAGTCCCACGAAGGCGTAGAGGCCAACTCGCCAGGAATGTTGTCAAATAATAGCGCCGAAAGGTTAGGTTGGGTTAAGTTAGGTTATATTACGTTATTGATGGATATGAAGGTCTCACGGAGACGTAGAGGCCAACTCGCCAGGAATGTTGTCAAATAATAGCGCCGAAAGGTTAGGTTGTGTTAGGTTAGGTTATATTACGTTATTGATGTATATAAAAGCCCCACGGAAACGTAGAGGCCAACTCGCCAGGAATGTGGTCAAATAATAGCGCCGAAAGGTTAGGTTGGGTTAGGTTAGGTTATATTACGTTATTGATGGATATGAAGGTCTCACGGAGACGTAGAGGCCAACTCGCCAGGAATGTTGTCAAATAATAGCGCCGAAAGGTTAGGTTGGGTTAAGTTAGGTTATATTACGTTATTGATGGATATGAAGGTCTCACGGAGACGTAGAGGCCAACTCGCCAGGAATGTTGTCAAATAATAGCGCCGAAAGGTTAGGTTGGGTTAGGTTAGGTTATATTACGTTATTGATGTCTATAAAAGCCCCACGGAAACGTAGAGGCCAACTCGCCAGGAATGTGGTCAAATAATAGCGCCGAAAGGTTAGGTTGGGTTAGGTTAGGTTATATTACGTTATTGATGGATATCAAGGTCTCACGGAGACGTAGAGGCCAACTCGCCAGGAATGTTGTCAAATAATAGCGCCGAAAGGTTAGGTTGTGTTAGGTTAGGTTATATTACGCTATTGATGTATATGAAGGTCCCACGGAGACGTAGAGGCCAACTCGCCAGGAATGTTGTCAAATAATAGCGCCGAAAGGTTAGGTTGGGTTAGGTTAGGTTATATTACGTTACTGATGTATATAAAAGTCCCACGGAGACGTAGAGGCCAACTCGCCGGTAATGTTGTCAAATAATAGCGCCGAAAGGATAGGTTGGGTTACGTTAGGTTATATTACGTTATTGATGTATATAAAAGCCCCACGGAAACGTAGAGGCCAACTCGCCAGGAATGTTGCCAAATATTAGTGCCGAGAGGTTGGGTTGTGTTAGGTTAGGTTATATTACGTTATTGATGTATATAAAAGCCCTACGGAGACGTAGAGGCCAACTCGCCAGGAATGTTGTCAAATATTACCGCCGAGGTGTTAGGTTGGGTTAGGTTAGGTTATATTACGCTATTGATATATATAAAATTCCCACGGAGACGTAGAGTCCAACTCGCCAGGAATGTTGTCAAATATTAGTACCGAGATGTTAGGTTGTGTTAGGTTAGGTTATATTACGCTATTGAAGTATATAAAAGTCCCACGGAGACGTAGAGGCCAACTCGACAGGAATGTGGTCAAATAATAGCGCCGAAAGGTTAGGTTGGGTTAGGTTAGGTTATATTACGTTATTGATGTATATGAAGGTCCCACGGAGACGTAGAGGCCAACCCGCCAGGAATGTTGTCAAATAATAGCGCCGAAAGGTTAGGTTGGGTTAAGTTAGGTTATATTACGTTATTGATCTATATGAAGGTCCCACGGAGACGTAGAGGCCAACTCGCCAGGAATGTTGTCAAATAATAGCGCCGAAAGGTTAGGTTGGGTTAGGTTAGGTTATATTACGTTACTGATGTATATAAAAGTCCCACGGAGACGTAGAGGCCAACTCGCCGGTAATGTTGTCAAATAATAGCGCCGAAAGGTTAGGTTGGGTTAGGTTAGGTTATATTACGTTATTGATGTATATAAAAGTCCCACGAAGGCGTAGAGGCCAACTCGCCAGGAATGTTGTCAAATAATAGCGCCGAAAGGTTAGGTTGGGTTAAGTTAGGTTATATTACGTTATTGATGGATATGAAGGTCTCACGGAGACGTAGAGGCCAACTCGCCAGGAATGTTGTCAAATAATAGCGCCGAAAGGTTAGGTTGTGTTAGGTTAGGTTATATTACGTTATTGATGTATATAAAAGCCCCACGGAAACGTAGAGGCCAACTCGCCAGGAATGTGGTCAAATAATAGCGCCGAAAGGTTAGGTTGGGTTAGGTTAGGTTATATTACGTTATTGATGGATATGAAGGTCTCACGGAGACGGAGAGGCCAACTCGCCAGGAATGTTGTCAAATAATAGCGCCGAAAGGTTAGGTTGGGTTAAGTTAGGTTATATTACGTTATTGATGGATATGAAGGTCTCACGGAGACGTAGAGGCCAACTCGCCAGGAATGTTGTCAAATAATAGCGCCGAAAGGTTAGGTTGGGTTAGGTTAGGTTATATTACGTTATTGATGTATATAAAAGCCCCACGGAAACGTAGAGGCCAACTCGCCAGGAATGTGGTCAAATAATAGCGCCGAAAGGTTAGGTTGGGTTAGGTTAGGTTATATTACGTTATTGATGGATATCAAGGTCTCACGGAGACGTAGAGGCCAACTCGCCAGGAATGTTGTCAAACAATAGCGCCGAAAGGTTAGGTTGTGTTAGGTTAGGTTATATTACGCTATTGATGTATATGAAGGTCCCACGGAGACGTAGAGGCCAACTCGCCAGGAATGTTGTCAAATAATAGCGCCGAAAGGTTAGGTTGGGTTAGGTTAGGTTATATTACGTTACTGATGTATATAAAAGTCCCACGGAGACGTAGAGGCCAACTCGCCGGTAATGTTGTCAAATAATAGCGCCGAAAGGATAGGTTGGGTTAGGTTAGGTTATATTACGTTATTTAGGTATATAAATGTCCCACGGAGACGTAGAGGCCAACTCGCCAGGAATGTGGTCAAATAATAGCGCCGAAAGGTTAGGTTGGGTTAGGTTATGTTATATTGCGTTATTGATGTATATGAAGGTCCCACGGAGACGTAGAGGCCAACTCGCCAGGAATGTTGTCAAATATTAGTACCGAGATGTTGGGTTGTGTTAGGTTAGGTTATATTACGTTATTGATGTATATAAAAGTCCCACGGATACGTAGAGGCCAACTCGCCAGGAATGTTGTCAAATATTAGTGCCGAGAGGTTGGGTTGTGTTAGGTTAGGTTATATTACGTTATTGATGTATATAAGGCCCTACGGAGACGTAGAGGCCAACTCGCCAGGAATGTTGTCAAATATTACCGCCGAGGTGTTAGGTTGGGTTAGGTTAGGTTATATTACGCTATTGATATATATAAAATTCCCACGGAGACGTAGAGTCCAACTCGCCAGGAATGTTGTCAAATATTAGTACCGAGATGTTAGGTTGTGTTAGGTTAGGTTATATTACGTTATTGATGTATATAAAAGCCCCACGGAAACGTAGAGGCCAACTCGCCAGGAATGTGGTCAAATAATAGCGCCGAAAGGTTAGGTTGGGTTAGGTTAGGTTATATTACGTTATTGATGGATATGAAGGTCTCACGGAGACGTAGAGGCCAACTCGCCAGGAATGTTGTCAAATAATAGCGCCGAAAGGTTAGGTTGGGTTAAGTTAGGTTATATTACGTTATTGATGGATATGAAGGTCTCACGGAGACGTAGAGGCCAACTCGCCAGGAATGTTGTCAAATAATAGCGCCGAAAGGTTAGGTTGGGTTAGGTTAGGTTATATTACGTTATTGATGTATATAAAAGCCCCACGGAAACGTAGAGGCCAACTCGCCAGGAATGTGGTCAAATAATAGCGCCGAAAGGTTAGGTTGGGTTAGGTTAGGTTATATTACGTTATTGATGGATATCAATGTCTCACGGAGACGTAGAGGCCAACTCGCCAGGAATGTTGTCAAATAATAGCGCCGAAAGGTTAGGTTGTGTTAGGTTAGGTTATATTACGCTATTGATGTATATGAAGGTCCCACGGAGACGTAGAGGCCAACTCGCCAGGAATGACGTCAAATAATAGCGCCGAAAGGTTAGGTTGGGTTAGGTTAGGTTATATTACGTTACTGATGTATATAAAAGTCCCACGGAGACGTAGAGGCCAACTCGCCGGTAATGTTGTCAAATAATAGCGCCGAAAGGATAGGTTGGGTTAGGTTAGGTTATATTACGTTATTTATGTATATAAAAGTCCCACGGAGACGTAGAGGCCAACTCGCCAGGAATGTTGTCAAATAATAGCGCCGAAAGGTTAGGTTGGGTTAAGTTAGGTTATATTACGTTATTGATGGATATGAAGGTCTCACGGAGACGTGGAGGCCAACTCGCCAGGAATGTTGTCAAATAATAGCGCCGAAAGGTTAAGTTGGGTTAGGTTAGGTTATATTACGTTATTGATGTATATAAAAGTCCCACGGACACGTAGAGGCCAACTCCCCAGGAATGTTGTCAAATAATAGCGCCGAAAGGTTAGGTTGGGTTAAGTTAGGTTATATTACGTTATTGATGGATATGAAGGTCTCACGGAGACGTAGAGGCCAACTCGCCAGGAATGTTGTCAAATAATAGCGCCGAAAGGTTAGGTTGGGTTAGGTTAGGTTACATTACGTTATTGATGTATATAAAAGCCCCACGGAAACGTAGAGGCCAACTCGCCAGGAATGTTGTCAAATATTAGTGCCGAGAGGTTGGGTTGTGCTAGGTTAGGTTATATTATGTTATTGATATATATAAGGCCCTACGGAGACGTAGAGGCCAACTCGCCAGGAATGTTGTCAAATATTAGTGCCGAGAGGTTGGGTTGTGTTAGGTTAGGTTATATTACGTTATTGATGTATATAAGGCCCTACGGAGACGTAGAGGCCAACTCGCCAGGAATGTTGTCAAATATTACCGCCGAGGTGTTAGGTTGGGTTAGGTTAGGTTATATTACGCTATTGATATATATAAAATTCCCACGGAGACGTAGAGTCCAACTCGCCAGGAATGTTGTCAAATATTAGTACCGAGATGTTAGGTTGTGTTAGGTTAGGTTATATTACGCTATTAATGTATATAAAAGTCCAACGGAGACGTAGAGGCCAACTCGACAGGAATATGGTCAAATAATAGCGCCGAAAGGTTATGTTGGGTTAGGTTAGGTTATATTACGTTATTGATGTATATGAAGGTCCCACGGAGACGTAGAGGCCAACCCGCCAGGAATGTTGTCAAATAATAGCGCCGAAAGGTTAGGTTGGGTTAAGTTAGGTTATATTACCTTATTGATGTATATGAAGGTCCCACGGAGACGTAGAGGCCAACTCGCCAGGAATGTTGTCAAATAATAGCGCCGAAAGGTTAGGTTGGGTTAGGTTAGGTTATATTACGTTACTGATGTATATAAAAGTCCCACGGAGACGTAGAGGCCAACTCGCCGGTAATGTTGTCAAATAATAGCGCCGAAAGGTTAGGTTGGGTTAGGTTAGGTTATATTACGTTATTGATGTATATAAAAGTCCCACGGAGGCGTAGAGGCCAACTCGCCAGGAATGTTGTCAAATAATAGCGCCGAAAGGTTAGGTTGGGTTAAGTTAGGTTATATTACGTTATTGATGGATATGAAGGTCTCACGGAGACGTAGAGGCCAACTCGCCAGGAATGTTGTCAAATAATAGCGCCGAAAGGTTAGGTTGGGTTAGGTTAGGTTATATTACGTTATTGATGTATATAAAAGCCCCACGGAAACGTAGAGGCCAACTCGCCAGGAATGTTGTCAAATATTAGTGCCGAGAGGTTGGGTTGTGCTAGGTTAGGTTATATTATGTTATTGATATATATAAGGCCCTACGGAGACGTAGAGGCCAACTCGCCAGGAATGTTGTCAAATATTACCGCCGAGGTGTTAGGTTGGGTTAGGTTAGGTTCTATTACGCTATTGATATATATAAAATTCCCACGGAGACGTAGAGTCCAACTCGCCAGGAATGTTGTCAAATATTAGTACCGAGATGTTAGGTTGTGTTAGGTTAGGTTATATTACGCTATTGATGTATATAAAAGTCCCACGGAGACGTAGTGGCCAACTCGACAGGAATGTTGTCAAATAATATCGCCGAGATCTTAGGTTGGGTTAGGTTAGGTTATATTACGCTATTGATGTATATAAAAGTCCTACGGAGACGTAGAGGCCAACAAGCCAGGAATGTTGTCAAATAATAGCGCCGAAAGGTTAGGCTGGAATAGGCTAGGTTATATTACGTTATTGATGTATATAAAAGTCCCACGAAGACGTAGAGGCCAACTCGCCAGGAATGTTGTCAAATATTACCGCCGAGATGTTAGGTTGGGTTAGGTTAGGTTATATTACGTTTTTGATGTATATGAAGGCCCCACGGAGACGTAGAGGCCAACACGACAGGAATGTTGTCAAATATTAGCGCCGAGATCTTAGGTTGGGTTAGGTTAGGTTATATTACGCTATTGATGTATATAAAAGTCCCACGGAGACGTAGAGGCCAACTCGCCAGGAATGTTGTCAAATAATAGCGCCGAAATGTTAGGTTGGGTTAGGTCAGGTTATATTACGTTATTGATGGATATGAATGTCCCACGGAGACGTAGAGGCCAACAAGCCAGGAATGTGGTCAAATAATAGCGCCGAAAGGTTAGGTTGGGTTAGGTTAGGTTATATTCCGTTATTGATGTATATGAAGGTCCCACGGAGACGTAGAGGCCAACTCGCCAGGAATGTTGTCAAATATTAGTACCGAGAGTTTGGGTTGGGTTAGGTTAGGTTATATTACGTTATTGATGTATATAAAGGCCCCACGGAGACGTAGAGGCCAACTCGCCAGGAATGTTGTCAAATATTACCGCCGAGATGTTAGGTTGGGTTAGGTAAGGTTATATTACGTTTTTGATGTATATGAAGGCCCCACGGAGACGTAGAGGCCAACTCGACAGGAATGTTGTCAAATATTAGCGCCGAGATCTTAGGTTGGGTTAGGTTAGGTTATATTACGCTATTGATGTATATAAAAGTCCCACGGAGACGTAGAGGCCAACTCGCCAGGAATGTTGTCAAGTAATAGCGCCGAAAGGTTAGGTTGAGTTAGGTCAGGTTATATTACGTTATTGATGGATATGAATGTCCCACGGAGACGTAGAGGCCAACTCGCCAGGAATGTTGTCTAATATTAATGCCGAGATCTTAGGTTGGGTTAGGTTAGGTTATATTACGCTATTGATGTATATAAAAGTCCTACGGAGACGTAGAGGCCAACAAGCCAGGAATGTTGTCAAATAATAGCGCCGAAAGGTTAGGTTGGATTAGGTTAGGTTATATTACGTTATTGATGTATATAAAAGTCCCGCGGATACGTAGAGGCCAACTCGCCAGTAATGTTGTCAAATAATAGCGCCGAAAGGTTAGGTTGGGTTAGGTTAGGTTATATTACGTTATCGATGTATATAAAAGTCCCACGGAGACGTAGAGGCCAACTCGCCAGGAATGTTGTCAAATATTAGTGCCGAGACGTTGGGTTGTGTTAGGTTAGGCTATATTACGTTATTGATGTATATAAAGGCCCCACGGAGACGTAGAGGCCAACTCGCCAGGAATGTTGTCAAATAATAGCGCCGAAAGGTTAGGTTGAGTTAGGTCAGGTTATATTACGTTATTGATGGATATGAATGTCCCACGGAGACGTAGAGGCCAACAAGCCAGGAATGTGGTCAAATAATAGCGCCGAAAGGTTAGGTTGAGTTAGGTCAGGTTATATTACGTTATTGATGGATATGAATGTCCCACGGAGACGTAGAGGCCAACAAGCCAGGAATGTGGTCAAATAATAGCGCCGAAAGGTTAGGTTGGGTTAGGTTAGGTTATATTACGTTATTGATGTATATGAAGGTCCCACGGAGACGTAGAGGCCAACTCGCCAGGAATGTTGTCTAATATTAATGCCGAGATCTTATGTTGGGTTAGGTTAGGTTATATTACGCTATTGATGTATATAAAAGTCCTACGGAGACGTAGAGGCCAACAAGCCAGGAATGTTGTCAAATAATAGCGCCGAACGGTTAGGTTGGATTAGGTTAGGTTATTTTACGTTATTGATGTATATAAAAGTCCCACGGATACGTAGAGGCCAACTCGCCAGTAATATTGTCAAATAATAGCGCCGAAATGTTAGGTTGGGTTAGGTTAGGTTATATTACGTTATTGATGTATATAAAAGTCCCACGGAGACGTAGAGGCCAACTCGCCAGGAATGTTGTCAAATAATAGCGCCGAAAGATTAGGTTGAGTTAGGTCAGGTTATATTACGTTATTGATGGATATGAATGTCCCACGGAGACGTAGAGGCCAACAAGCCAGGAATGTGGTCAAATATTACCGCCGAGATGTTAGGTTGGGTTAGGTTAGGTTATATTACGTTATTGATGTATATGAAGGTCCCACGGAGACGTAGAGGCCAACTCGCCAGGAATGTTGTCTAATATTAATGCCGAGATCTTAGGTTGGGTTAGGTTAGGTTATATTACGCTATTGATGTATATAAAAGTCCTACGGAGACGTAGAGGCCAACAAGCCAGGAATGTTGTCAAATAATAGCGCCGAAAGGTTAGGTTGGATTAGGTTAGGTTATATTACGTTATTGATGTATATAAAAGTCCCACGGATACGTAGAGGCCAACTCGCCAGTAATGTTGTCAAATAATAGCGCCGAAAGGTTAGGTTGGGTTAGGTTAGGTTATATTACGTTATTGATGTATATAAAAGTCCCACGGAGACGTAGAGGCCAACTCGCCAGGAATGTTGTCAAATAATAGCGCCGACAGGTTAGGTTGGGTTAGGTTAGGTTATATTACGTTATTGATGTATATGAAGGTCCCACGTAGACGTAGAGGCGAACACGCCAGGAATGTTGCCAAATAATAGCGCCGGCAAGTTAGGTTGGGTTAGGTTAGGTTATATTACGTTATTGATGTATATAAAAGTCCCACGGAGACGTAGAGGCCAACTCGCCAGGAATGTTGTCAAATATTAGTGCCGAGACGTTGGGTTGTGTTAGGTTAGGTTATATTACGTTATTGATGTATATAAAGGCCCCACGGAGACGTAGAGGCCAACTCGCCAGGAATGTTGTCAAATATTACCGCCGAGATGTTAGGTTGGGTTAGGTTAGGTTATATTACGTTTTTGATGTATATGAAGGCCCCACGGAGACGTAGAGGCCAACTCGACAGGAATGTTGTCAAATATTAGCGCCGAGATCTTAGGTTGGGTTAGGTTAGGTTATATTACGCTATTGATGTATATAAAAGTCCCACGGAGACGTAGAGGCCAACTCGCCAGGAATGTTGTCAAATAATAGCTCCGAAAGGTTAGGTTGAGTTAGGTCAGGTTATATTACGTTATTGATGGACATGAATGTCCCACGGAGACGTAGAGGCCAACAAGCCAGGAATGTGGTCAAATAATAGCGCCGAAAGGTTAGGTTGGGTTAGGTTAGGTTATATTACGTTATTGATGTATATGAAGGTCCCACGGAGACGTAGAGGCCAACTCGCCAGGAATGTTGTCTAATATTAATGCCGAGATCTTAGGTTGGGTTAGGTTAGGTTATATTACGCTATTGATGTATATAAAAGTCCTACGGAGACGTAGAGGCCAACAAGCCAGGAATGTTGTCAAATAATAGCGCCGAAAGGTTAGGTTGGATTAGGTTAGGTTATATTACGTTATTGATGTATATAAAAGTCCCGCGGATACGTAGAGGCCAACTCGCCAGTAATGTTGTCAAATAATAGCGCCGAAAGGTTAGGTTGGGTTAGGTTAGGTTATATTACGTTATCGATGTATATAAAAGTCCCACGGATACGTAGAGGCCAACTCGCCAGTAATGTTGTCAAATAATAGCGCCGAAATGTTAGGTTGGGTTAGGTTAGGTTATATTACGTTATTGATGTATATAAAAGTCCCACGGAGACATAGAGGCCAACTCGCCAGGAATGTTGTCAAATAATAGCGCCGAAAGGTTAGGTTGAGTTAGGTCAGGTTATATTACGTTATTGATGGATATGAATGTCCCACGGAGACGTAGAGGCCAACAAGCCAGGAATGTGGTCAAATAATAGCGCCGAAAGGTTAGGTTGGGTTAGGTTAGGTTATATTACGTTATTGATGTATATGAAGGTCCCACGGAGACGTAGAGGCCAACTCGCCAGGAATGTTGTCTAATATTAATGCCGAGATCTTAGGTTGGGTTAGGTTAGGTTATATTACGCTATTGATGTATATAAAAGTCCTACGGAGACGTAGAGGCCAACAAGCCAGGAATGTTGTCAAATAATAGCGCCGAAAGGTTAGGTTGGATTAGTTTAGGTTATATTACGTTATTGATGTATATAAAAGTCCCGCGGATACGTAGAGGCCAACTCGCCAGTAATGTTGTCAAATAATAGCGCCGAGAGTTTGGGTTGGGTTGGGTTAGGTTATATTACGTTATTGATGTATATGAAGGTCCCACGGAGACGTAGAGGCCAACTCGCCAGGAATGTTGTCAAATAATAGCGCCGACAGGTTAGGTTGGGTTAGGTTAGGTTATATTACGTTATTGATGTATATAAAAGTCCCACGGAGACGTAGAGGCCAACTCGCCAGGAATGTTGTCAAATAATAGCGCCGAAAGATTAGGTTGAGTTAGGTCAGGTTATATTACGTTATTGATGGATATGAATGTCCCACGGAGACGTAGAGGCCAACAAGCCAGGAATGTGGTCAAATATTACCGCCGAGATGTTAGGTTGGGTTAGGTTAGGTTATATTACGTTATTGATGTATATGAAGGTCCCACGGAGACGTAGAGGCCAACTCGCCAGGAATGTTGTCTAATATTAATGCCGAGATCTTAGGTTGGGTTAGGTTAGGTTATATTACGCTATTGATGTATATAAAAGTCCTACGGAGACGTAGAGGCCAACAAGCCAGGAATGTTGTCAAATAATAGCGCCGAAAGGTTAGGTTGGATTAGGTTAGGTTATATTACGTTATTGATGTATATAAAAGTCCCACGGAGACATAGAGGCCAACTCGCCAGGAATGTTGTCAAATAATAGCGCCGAAAGGTTAGGTTGAGTTAGGTCAGGTTATATTACGTTATTGATGGATATGAATGTCCCACGGAGACGTAGAGGCCAACAAGCCAGGAATGTGGTCAAATAATAGCGCCGAAAGGTTAGGTTGGGTTAGGTTAGGTTATATTACGTTATTGATGTATATGAAGGTCCCACGGAGACGTAGAGGCCAACTCGCCAGCAATGTTGTCTAATATTAATGCCGAGATCTTAGGTTGGGTTAGGTTAGGTTATATTACGCTATTGATGTATATAAAAGTCCTACGGAGACGTAGAGGCCAACAAGCCAGGAATGTTGTCAAATAATAGCGCCGAAAGGTTAGGTTGGATTAGTTTAGGTTATATTACGTTATTGATGTATATAAAAGTCCCGCGGATACGTAGAGGCCAACTCGCCAGTAATGTTGTCAAATAATAGCGCCGAGAGTTTGGGTTGGGTTGGGTTAGGTTATATTACGTTATTGATGTATATAAAAGTCCCACGGAGACGTAGAGGCCAACTCGCCAGGAATGTTGTCAAATAATAGCGCCGACAGGTTAGGTTGGGTTAGGTTAGGTTATATTACGTTATTGATGTATATGAAGGTCCCACGTAGACGTAGAGGCGAACACGCCAGGAATGTTGCCAAATAATAGCGCCGGCAGGTTAGGTTGGGTTAGGTTAGGTTATATTACGTTATTGATGTATATAAAAGTCCCACGGAGACGTAGAGGCCAACTCGCCAGGAATGTTGTCAAATATTAGTGCCGAGACGTTGGGTTGTGTTAGGTTAGGTTATATTACGTTATTGATGTATATAAAGGCCCCACGGAGACGTAGAGGCCAACTCGCCAGGAATGTTGTCAAATATTACCGCCGAGATGTTAGGTTGGGTTAGGTTAGGTTATATTACGTTTTTGATGTATATGAAGGCCCCACGGAGACGTAGAGGCCAACTCGACAGGAATGTTGTCAAATATTAGCGCCGAGATCTTAGGTTGGGTTAGGTTAGGTTATATTACGCTATTGATGTATATAAAAGTCCCACGGAGACGTAGAGGCCAACTCGCCAGGAATGTTGTCAAATAATAGCTCCGAAAGGTTAGGTTGAGTTAGGTCAGGTTATATTACGTTATTGATGGACATGAATGTCCCACGGAGACGTAGAGGCCAACAAGCCAGGAATGTGGTCAAATAATAGCGCCGAAAGGTTAGGTTGGGTTAGGTTAGGTTATATTACGTTATTGATGTATATGAAGGTCCCACGGAGACGTAGAGGCCAACTCGCCAGGAATGTTGTCTAATATTAATGCCGAGATCTTAGGTTGGGTTAGGTTAGGTTATATTACGCTATTGATGTATATAAAAGTCCTACGGAGACGTAGAGGCCAACAAGCCAGGAATGTTGTCAAATAATAGCGCCGAAAGGTTAGGTTGGATTAGGTTAGGTTATATTACGTTATTGATGTATATAAAAGTCCCGCGGATACGTAGAGGCCAACTCGCCAGTAATGTTGTCAAATAATAGCGCCGAAAGGTTAGGTTGGGTTAGGTTAGGTTATATTACGTTATCGATGTATATAAAAGTCCCACGGATACGTAGAGGCCAACTCGCCAGTAATGTTGTCAAATAATAGCGCCGAAATGTTAGGTTGGGTTAGGTTAGGTTATATTACGTTATTGATGTATATAAAAGTCCCACGGAGACATAGAGGCCAACTCGCCAGGAATGTTGTCAAATAATAGCGCCGAAAGGTTAGGTTGAGTTAGGTCAGGTTATATTACGTTATTGATGGATATGAATGTCCCACGGAGACGTAGAGGCCAACAAGCCAGGAATGTGGTCAAATAATAGCGCCGAAAGGTTAGGTTGGGTTAGGTTAGGTTATATTACGTTATTGATGTATATGAAGGTCCCACGGAGACGTAGAGGCCAACTCGCCAGCAATGTTGTCTAATATTAATGCCGAGATCTTAGGTTGGGTTAGGTTAGGTTATATTACGCTATTGATGTATATAAAAGTCCTACGGAGACGTAGAGGCCAACAAGCCAGGAATGTTGTCAAATAATAGCGCCGAAAGGTTAGGTTGGATTAGTTTAGGTTATATTACGTTATTGATGTATATAAAAGTCCCGCGGATACGTAGAGGCCAACTCGCCAGTAATGTTGTCAAATAATAGCGCCGAGAGTTTGGGTTGGGTTGGGTTAGGTTATATTACGTTATTGATGTATATGAAGGTCCCACGGAGACGTAGAGGCCAACTCGCCAGGAATGTTGTCAAATAATAGCGCCGACAGGTTAGGTTGGGTTAGGTTAGGTTATATTACGTTATTGATGTATATAAAAGTCCCACGGAGACGTAGAGGCCAACTCGCCAGGAATGTTGTCAAATAATAGCGCCGAAAGATTAGGTTGAGTTAGGTCAGGTTATATTACGTTATTGATGGATATGAATGTCCCACGGAGACGTAGAGGCCAACAAGCCAGGAATGTGGTCAAATATTACCGCCGAGATGTTAGGTTGGGTTAGGTTAGGTTATATTACGTTATTGATGTATATGAAGGTCCCACGGAGACGTAGAGGCCAACTCGCCAGGAATGTTGTCTAATATTAATGCCGAGATCTTAGGTTGGGTTAGGTTAGGTTATATTACGCTATTGATGTATATAAAAGTCCTACGGAGACGTAGAGGCCAACAAGCCAGGAATGTTGTCAAATAATAGCGCCGAAAGGTTAGGTTGGATTAGGTTAGGTTATATTACGTTATTGATGTATATAAAAGTCCCACGGATACGTAGAGGCCAACTCGCCAGTAATGTTGTCAAATAATAGCGCCGAAAGGTTAGGTTGGGTTAGGTTAGGTTATATTACGTTATTGATGTATATAAAAGTCCCACGGAGACGTAGAGGCCAACTCGCCAGGAATGTTATCAAATAATAGCGCCGACAGGTTAGGTTGGGTTAGGTTAGGTTATATTACGTTATTGATGTATATGAAGGTCCCACGTAGACGTAGAGGCGAACACGCCAGGAATGTTGCCAAATAATAGCGCCGGCAGGTTAGGTTGGGTTAGGTTAGGTTATATTACGTTATTGATGTATATAAAAGTCCCACGGAGACGTAGAGGCCAACTCGCCAGGAATGTTGTCAAATATTAGTGCCGAGACGTTGGGTTGTGTTAGGTTAGGTTATATTACGTTATTGATGTATATAAAGGCCCCACGGAGACGTAGAGGCCAACTCGCCAGGAATGTTGTCAAATATTACCGCCGAGATGTTAGGTTGGGTTAGGTTAGGTTATATTACGTTTTTGATGTATATGAAGGCCCCACGGAGACGTAGAGGCCAACTCGACAGGAATGTTGTCAAATCTTAGCGCCGAGATCTTAGGTTGGGTTAGGTTAGGTTATATTACGCTATTGATGTATATAAAAGTCCCACGGAGACGTAGAGGCCAACTCGCCAGGAATGTTGTCAAATAATAGCTCCGAAATGTTAGGTTGAGTTAGGTCAGGTTATATTACGTTATTGATGGACATGAATGTCCCACGGAGACGTAGAGGCCAACAAGCCAGGAATGTGGTCAAATAATAGCGCCGAAAGGTTAGGTTGGGTTAGGTTAGGTTATATTACGTTATTGATGTATATGAAGGTCCCACGGAGACGTAGAGGCCAACTCGCCAGGAATGTTGTCTAATATTAATGCCGAGATCTTAGGTTGGGTTAGGTTAGGTTATATTACGCTATTGATGTATATAAAAGTCCTACGGAGACGTAGAGGCCAACAAGCCAGGAATGTTGTCAAATAATAGCGCCGAAAGGTTAGGTTGGATTAGGTTAGGTTATATTACGTTATTGATGTATATAAAAGTCCCGCGGATACGTAGAGGCCAACTCGCCAGTAATGTTGTCAAATAATAGCGCCGAAAGGTTAGGTTGGGTTAGGTTAGGTTATATTACGTTATCGATGTATATAAAAGTCCCACGGAGACGTAGAGGCCAACTCGCCAGGAATGTTGTCAAATATTAGTGCCGAGAGGTTGGGTTGTGTTAGGTTAGGTTATATTACGTTATTGATGTATATAAGGCCCTACGGAGACGTAGAGGCCAACTCGCCAGGAATGTTGTCAAATATTAGTGCCGAGACGTTGGGTTGTGTTAGGTTAGGCTATATTACGTTATTGATGTATATAAAGGCCCCACGGAGACGTAGAGGCCAACTCGCCAGGAATGTTGTCAAATAATAGCGCCGAAAGGTTAGGTTGGGTTAGGTTAGGTTATATTACGTTATTGATGTATATGAAGGTCCCACGGAGACGTAGAGGCCAACTCGCCAGGAATGTTGTCTAATATTAATGCCGAGATCGTAGGTTGGGTTAGGTTAGGTTATATTACGCTATTGATGTATATAAAAGTCCTACGGAGACGTAGAGGCCAACAAGCCAGGAATGTTGTCAAATAATAGCGCCGAAAGGTTAGGTTGGATTAGGTTAGGTTATTTTACGTTATTGATGTATATAAAAGTCCCACGGATACGTAGAGGCCAACTCGCCAGTAATGTTGTCAAATAATAGCGCCGAAAGGTTAGGTTGGGTTAGGTTAGGTTATATTATGTTATTGATGTATATAAAAGTCACACGGAGACGTAAAGGCCAACTCGCCAGGAATGTTGTCAAATATTAGTGCCGAGAGGTTGGGTTGTGTTAGGTTAGGTTATATTACGTTATTGATGTATATAAGGCCCTACGGAGACGTAGAGGCCAACTCGCCAGGAATGTTGTCAAATATTACCGCCGAGATGTTAGGTTGGGTTAGATTAGGTTATATTACGTTATTGATGTATATAAAGGTCCCACGGAAACATAGAGGCCAACAAGCCAGGAATGTTGTGAAATATTACCGCCGAGATGTTAGGTTGGGTTAGGTTAGGTTATATTACGTTTTTGATGTATATGAAGGCCCCACGGAGACGTAGAGGCCAACTCGACAGGAATGTTGTCAAATATTAGCGCCGAGATCTTAGGTTGGGTTAGGTTAGGTTATATTACGCTATTGATGTATATAAAAGTCCCACGGAGACGTAGAGGCCAACTCGCCAGGAATGTTGTCAAATAATAGCTCCGAAAGGTTAGGTTGAGTTAGGTCAGGTTATATTACGTTATTGATGGACATGAATGTCCCACGGAGACGTAGAGGCCAACAAGCCAGGAATGTGGACAAATAATAGCGCCGAAAGGTTAGGTTGGGTTAGGTTAGGTTATATTACGTTATTGATGTATATGAAGGTCCCACGGAGACGTAGAGGCCAACTCGCCAGGAATGTTGTCTAATATTAATGCCGAGATCTTAGGTTGGGTTAGGTTAGGTTATATTACGCTATTGATGTATATAAAAGTCCTACGGAGACGTAGAGGCCAACAAGCCAGGAATGTTGTCAAATAATAGCGCCGAAAGGTTAGGTTGGATTAGGTTAGGTTATATTACGTTATTGATGTATATAAAAGTCCCGCGGATACGTAGAGGCCAACTCGCCAGTAATGTTGTCAAATAATAGCGCCGAAAGGTTAGGTTGGGTTAGGTTAGGTTATATTACGTTATCGATGTATATGAAGGTCCCACGGAGACGTAGAGGCCAACTCGCCAGGAATGTTGTCAAATAATAGCGCCGACAGGTTAGGTTGGGTTAGGTTAGGTTATATTACGTTATTGATGTATATGAAGGTCCCACGGAGACGTAGAGGCCAACTCGCCAGGAATGTTGTCTAATATTAATGCCGAGATCTTAGGTTGGATTAGGTTAGGTTATATTACGCTATTGATGTATATAAAAGTCCTACGGAGACGTAGAGGCCAACAAGCCAGGAATGTTGTCAAATATTAGTGCCGAGACGTTGGGTTGTGTTAGGTTAGGCTATATTACGTTATTGATGTATATAAAGGCCCCACGGAGACGTAGAGGCCAACTCGCCAGGAATGTTGTCAAATAATAGCGCCGAAAGGTTAGGTTGAGTTAGGTCAGGTTATATGACGTTATTGATGGATATGAATGTCCCACGGAGACGTAGAGGCCAACAAGCCAGGAATGTGGTCAAATAATAGCGCCGAAAGGTTAGGTTGGGTTAGGTTAGGTTATATTACGTTATTGATGTATATGAAGGTCCCACGGAGACGTAGAGGCCAACTCGCCAGGAATGTTGTCTAATATTAATGCCGAGATCGTAGGTTGGGTTAGGTTAGGTTATATTACGCTATTGATGTATATAAAAGTCCTACGGAGACGTAGAGGCCAACAAGCCAGGAATGTTGTCAAATAATAGCGCCGAAAGGTTAGGTTGGATTAGGTTAGGTTATTTTACGTTATTGATGTATATAAAAGTCCCACGGATACGTAGAGGCCAACTCGCCAGTAATGTTGTCAAATAATAGCGCCGAAAGGTTAGGTTGGGTTAGGTTAGGTTATATTACGTTATCGATGTATATAAAAGTCCCACGGAGACGTAGAGGCCAACTAGCCAGGAATGATGTCAAATATTAGTGCCGAGATCTTAGGTTGGGTTAGGTTAGGTTATATTACGCTATTGATGTATATAAAAGTCCTACGGAGACGTAGAGGCCAACAAGCCAGGAATGTTGTCAAATAATAGCGCCGAAAGGTTAGGTTGGA
This sequence comes from Xylocopa violacea, assembly GCA_963969225.1. NCBI lineage: Eukaryota > Metazoa > Arthropoda > Insecta > Hymenoptera > Apidae > Xylocopa > Xylocopa violacea. The sequence continues at coordinate 400,056 of CAXAJV010000741.1, read as the reverse complement.
TTAGGTTAGGTTATATTACGTTATTGATGTATATAAAAGTCCCGCGGATACGTAGAGGCCAACTCGCCAGTAATGTTGTCAAATAATAGCGCCGAAAGGTTAGGTTGGGTTAGGTTAGGTTATATTACGTTATCGATGTATATAAAAGTCCCACGGAGACGTAGAGGCCAACTCGCCAGGAATGTTGTCAAATATTAGTGCCGAGAGGTTGGGTTGTGTTAGGTTAGGTTATATTACGTTATTGATGTATATAAGGCCCTACGGAGACGTAGAGGCCAACTCGCCAGGAATGTTGTCAAATATTAGTGCCGAGACGTTGGGTTGTGTTAGGTTAGGCTATATTACGTTATTGATGTATATAAAGGCCCCACGGAGACGTAGAGGCCAACTCGCCAGGAATGTTGTCAAATAATAGCGCCGAAAGGTTAGGTTGAGTTAGGTCAGGTTATATTACGTTATTGATGGATATGAATGTCCCACGGAGACGTAGAGGCCAACAAGCCAGGAATGTGGTCAAATAATAGCGCCGAAAGGTTAGGTTGGGTTAGGTTAGGTTATATTACGTTATTGATGAATATGAAGGTCCCACGGAGACGTAGAGGCCAACTCGCCAGGAATGTTGTCTAATATTAATGCCGAGATCTTAGGTTGGGTTAGGTTAGGTTATATTACGCTATTGATGTATATAAAAGTCCCACGGAGACGTAGAGGCCAACTCGCCAGGAATGTTGTCAAATAATAGCTCCGAAAGGTTAGGTTGAGTTAGGTCAGGTTATATTACGTTATTGATGGACATGAATGTCCCACGGAGACGTAGAGGCCAACAAGCCAGGAATGTGGTCAAATAATAGCGCCGAAAGGTTAGGTTGGGTTAGGTTAGGTTATATTACGTTATTGATGTATATGAAGGTCCCACGGAGACGTAGAGGCCAACTCGCCAGGAATGTTGTCTAATATTAATGCCGAGATCTTAGGTTGGATTAGGTTAGGTTATATTACGCTATTGATGTATATAAAAGTCCTACGGAGACGTAGAGGCCAACAAGCCAGGAATGTTGTCAAATAATAGCGCCGAAAGGTTAGGTTGGATTAGGTTAGGTTATATTACGTTATTGATGTATATAAAAGTCCCGCGGATACGTTGAGGCCAACTCGCCAGTAATGTTGTCAAATAATAGCGCCGAAAGGTTAGGTTGGGTTAGGTTAGGTTATATTACGTTATCGATGTATATAAAAGTCCCACGGAGACGTAGAGGCCAACTCGCCAGGAATGTTGTCAAATAATAGCGCCGAAAGGTTAGGTTGAGTTAGGTCAGGTTATATGACGTTATTGATGGATATGAATGTCCCACGGAGACGTAGAGGCCAACAAGCCAGGAATGTGGTCAAATAATAGCGCCGAAAGGTTAGGTTGGGTTAGGTTAGGTTATATTACGTTATTGATGTATATGAAGGTCCCACGGAGACGTAGAGGCCAACTCGCCAGGAATGTTGTCTAATATTAATGCCGAGATCGTAGGTTGGGTTAGGTTAGGTTATATTACGCTATTGATGTATATAAAAGTCCTACGGAGACGTAGAGGCCAACAAGCCAGGAATGTTGTCAAATAATAGCGCCGAAAGGTTAGGTTGGATTAGGTTAGGTTATTTTACGTTATTGATGTATATAAAAGTCCCACGGATACGTAGAGGCCAACTCGCCAGTAATGTTGTCAAATAATAGCGCCGAAAGGTTAGGTTGGGTTAGGTTAGGTTATATTACGTTATTGATGAATATGAAGGTCCCACGGAGACGTAGAGGCCAACTCGCCAGGAATGTTGTCAAATATTAGTGCCGAGAGGTTGGGTTGTGTTAGGTTAGGTTATATTACGTTATTGATGTATATAAGGCCCTACGGAGACGTAGAGGCCAACTCGCCAGGAATGTTGTCAAATATTAGTGCCGAGACGTTGGGTTGTGTTAGGTTAGGCTATATTACGTTATTGATGTATATAAAGGCCCCACGGAGACGTAGAGGCCAACTCGCCAGGAATGTTGTCAAATAATAGCGCCGAAAGGTTAGGTTGAGTTAGGTCAGGTTATATTACGTTATTGATGGATATGAATGTCCCACGGAGACGTAGAGGCCAACAAGCCAGGAATGTGGTCAAATAATAGCGCCGAAAGGTTAGGTTGGGTTAGGTTAGGTTATATTACGTTATTGATGTATATGAAGGTCCCACGGAGACGTAGAGGCTAACTCGCCAGGAATGTTGTCTAATATTAATGCCGAGATCTTAGGTTGGGTTAGGTTAGGTTATATTACGCTATTGATGTATATAAAAGTCCTACGGAGACGTAGAGGCCAACAAGCCAGGAATGTTGTCAAATAATAGCGCCGAAAGGTTAGGTTGGATTAGGTTAGGTTATATTACGTTATTGATGTATATAAAAGTCCCGCGGATACGTAGAGGCCAACTCGCCAGTAATGTTGTCAAATAATAGCGCCGAAAGGTTAGGTTGGGTTAGGTTAGGTTATATTACGTTATCGATGTATATAAAAGTCCCACGGAGACGTAGAGGCCAACTCGCCAGGAATGTTGTCAAATATTAGTGCCGAGAGGTTGGGTTGTGTTAGGTTAGGTTATATTACGTTATTGATGTATATAAGGCCCTACGGAGACGTAGAGGCCAACTCGCCAGGAATGTTGTCAAATATTAGTGCCGAGACGTTGGGTTGTGTTAGGTTAGGCTATATTACGTTATTGATGTATATAAAGGCCCCACGGAGACGTAGAGGCCAACTCGCCAGGAATGTTGTCAAATAATAGCGCCGAAAGGTTAGGTTGAGTTAGGTCAGGTTATATTACGTTATTGATGGATATGAATGTCCCACGGAGACGTAGAGGCCAACAAGCCAGGAATGTGGTCAAATAATAGCGCCGAAAGGTTAGGTTGGGTTAGGTTAGGTTATATTACGTTATTGATGTATATGAAGGTCCCACGGAGACGCAGAGGCCAACTCGCCAGGAATGTTGTCTAATATTAATGCCGAGATCGTAGGTTGGGTTAGGTTAGGTTATATTACGCTATTGATGTATATAAAAGTCCTACGGAGACGTAGAGGCCAACAAGCCAGGAATGTTGTCAAATAATAGCGCCGAAAGGTTAGGTTGGATTAGGTTAGGTTATTTTACGTTATTGATGTATATAAAAGTCCCACGGATACGTAGAGGCCAACTCGCCAGTAATGTTGTCAAATAATAGCGCCGAAAGGTTAGGTTGGGTTAGGTTAGGTTATATTACGCTATTGATGTATATAAAAGTCCCACGGAGACGTAGAGGCCAACTCGCCAGGAATGTTGTCAAATAATAGCTCCGAAAGGTTAGGTTGAGTTAGGTCAGGTTATATTACGTTATTGATGGACATGAATGTCCCACGGAGACGTAGAGGCCAACAAGCCAGGAATGTGGTCAAATATTACCGCCGAGATGTTAGGTTGGGTTAGGTTAGGTTATATTACGTTATTGATGTATATGAAGGTCCCACGGAGACGTAGAGGCCAACTCGCCAGGAATGTTGTCTAATATTAATGCCGAGATCTTAGGTTGGGTTAGGTTAGGTTATATTACGCTATTGATGTATATAAAAGTCCTACGGAGACGTAGAGGCCAACAAGCCAGGAATGTTGTCAAATAATAGCGCCGAAAGGTTAGGTTGGATTAGGTTAGGTTATATTACGTTATTGATGTATATAAAAGTCCCACGGATACGTAGAGGCCAACTCGCCAGTAATGTTGTCAAATAATAGCGCCGAAAGGTTAGGTTGGGTTAGGTTAGGTTATATTACGTTATTGATGTATATAAAAGTCCCACGGAGACGTAGAGGCCAACTCGCCAGGAATGTTGTCAAATAATAGCGCCGACAGGTTAGGTTGGGTTAGGTTAGGTTATATTACGTTATTGATGTATATGAAGGTCCCACGTAGACGTAGAGGCGAACACGCCAGGAATGTTGCCAAATAATAGCGCCGGCAGGTTAGGTTGGGTTAGGTTAGGTTATATTACGTTATTGATGTATATAAAAGTCCCACGGAGACGTAGAGGCCAACTCGCCAGGAATGTTGTCAAATATTAGTGCCGAGACGTTGGGTTGTGTTAGGTTAGGTTATATTACGTTATTGATGTATATAAAGGCCCCACGGAGACGTAGAGGCCAACTCGCCAGGAATGTTGTCAAATATTACCGCCGAGATGTTAGGTTGGGTTAGGTTAGGTTATATTACGTTTTTGATGTATATAAGGCCCTACGGAGACGTAGAGGCCAACTCGCCAGGAATGTTGTCAAATATTAGTGCCGAGACGTTGGGTTGTGTTAGGTTAGGCTATATTACGTTATTGATGTATATAAAGGCCCCACGGAGACGTAGAGGCCAACTCGCCAGGAATGTTGTCAAATAATAGCGCCGAAAGGTTAGGTTGAGTTAGGTCAGGTTATATTACGTTATTGATGGATATGAATGTCCCACGGAGACGTAGAGGCCAACAAGCCAGGAATGTGGTCAAATAATAGCGCCGAAAGGTTAGGTTGGGTTAGGTTAGGTTATATTACGTTATTGATGTATATGAAGGTCCCACGGAGACGCAGAGGCCAACTCGCCAGGAATGTTGTCTAATATTAATGCCGAGATCGTAGGTTGGGTTAGGTTAGGTTATATTACGCTATTGATGTATATAAAAGTCCTACGGAGACGTAGAGGCCAACAAGCCAGGAATGTTGTCAAATAATAGCGCCGAAAGGTTAGGTTGGATTAGGTTAGGTTATTTTACGTTATTGATGTATATAAAAGTCCCACGGATACGTAGAGGCCAACTCGCCAGTAATGTTGTCAAATAATAGCGCCGAAAGGTTAGGTTGGGTTAGGTTAGGTTATATTACGCTATTGATGTATATAAAAGTCCCACGGAGACGTAGAGGCCAACTCGCCAGGAATGTTGTCAAATAATAGCTCCGAAAGGTTAGGTTGAGTTAGGTCAGGTTATATTACGTTATTGATGGACATGAATGTCCCACGGAGACGTAGAGGCCAACAAGCCAGGAATGTGGTCAAATAATAGCGCCGAAAGGTTAGGTTGGGTTAGGTTAGGTTATATTACGTTATTGATGTATATGAAGGTCCCACGGAGACGTAGAGGCCAACTCGCCAGGAATGTTGTCTAATATTAATGCCGAGATCTTAGGTTGGGTTAGGTTAGGTTATATTACGCTATTGATGTATATAAAAGTCCTACGGAGACGTAGAGGCCAACAAGCCAGGAATGTTGTCAAATAATAGCGCCGAAAGGTTAGGTTGGATTAGGTTAGGTTATATTACGTTATTGATGTATATAAAAGTCCCGCGGATACGTAGAGGCCAACTCGCCAGTAATGTTGTCAAATAATAGCGCCGAAAGGTTAGGTTGGGTTAGGTTAGGTTATATTACGTTATTGATGTATATGAAGGTCCCACGGAGACGTAGAGGCCAACTCGCCAGGAATGTTGTCTAATATTAATGCCGAGATCTTAGGTTGGGTTAGGTTAGGTTATATTACGCTATTGATGTATATAAAAGTCCTACGGAGACGTAGAGGCCAACAAGCCAGGAATGTTGTCAAATAATAGCGCCGAAAGGTTAGGTTGGATTAGGTTAGGTTATATTACGTTATTGATGTATATAAAAGTCCCGCGGATACGTAGAGGCCAACTCGCCAGTAATGTTGTCAAATAATAGCGCCGAAAGGTTAGGTTGGGTTAGGTTAGGTTATATTACGTTATCGATGTATATAAAAGTCCCACGGAGACGTAGAGGCCAACTCGCCAGGAATGTTGTCAAATATTAGTGCCGAGAGGTTGGGTTGTGTTAGGTTAGGTTATATTACGTTATTGATGTATATAAGGCCCTACGGAGACGTAGAGGCCAACTCGCCAGGAATGTTGTCAAATATTAGTGCCGAGACGTTGGGTTGTGTTAGGTTAGGCTATATTACGTTATTGATGTATATAAAGGCCCCACGGAGACGTAGAGGCCAACTCGCCAGGAATGTTGTCAAATCATAGCGCCGAAAGGTTAGGTTGAGTTAGGTCAGGTTATATTACGTTATTGATGGATATGAATGTCCCACGGAGACGTAGAGGCCAACAAGCCAGGAATGTGGTCAAATAATAGCGCCGAAAGGTTAGGTTGGGTTAGGTTAGGTTATATTACGTTATTGATGTATATGAAGGTCCCACGGAGACGTAGAGGCCAACTCGCCAGGAATGTTGTCTAATATTAATGCCGAGATCGTAGGTTGGGTTAGGTTAGGTTATATTACGCTATTGATGTATATAAAAGTCCTACGGAGACGTAGAGGCCAACAAGCCAGGAATGTTGTCAAATAATAGCGCCGAAAGGTTAGGTTGGATTAGGTTAGGTTATTTTACGTTATTGATGTATATAAAAGTCCCACGGATACGTAGAGGCCAACTCGCCAGTAATGTTGTCAAATAATAGCGCCGAAAGGTTAGGTTGGGTTAGGTTAGGTTATATTACGCTATTGATGTATATAAAAGTCCCACGGAGACGTAGAGGCCAACTCGCCAGGAATGTTGTCAAATAATAGCTCCGAAAGGTTAGGTTGAGTTAGGTCAGGTTATATTACGTTATTGATGGACATGAATGTCCCACGGAGACGTAGAGGCCAACAAGCCAGGAATGTGGTCAAATAATAGCGCCGAAAGGTTAGGTTGGGTTAGGTTAGGTTATATTACGTTATTGATGTATATGAAGGTCCCACGGAGACGTAGAGGCCAACTCGCCAGGAATGTTGTCTAATATTAATGCCGAGATCTTAGGTTGGGTTAGGTTAGGTTATATTACGCTATTGATGTATATAAAAGTCCTACGGAGACGTAGAGGCCAACAAGCCAGGAATGTTGTCAAATAATAGCGCCGAAAGGTTAGGTTGGATTAGGTTAGGTTATATTACGTTATTGATGTATATAAAAGTCCCGCGGATACGTAGAGGCCAACTCGCCAGTAATGTTGTCAAATAATAGCGCCGAAAGGTTAGGTTGGGTTAGGTTAGGTTATATTACGTTATTGATGTATATGAAGGTCCCACGGAGACGTAGAGGCCAACTCGCCAGGAATGTTGTCTAATATTAATGCCGAGATCTTAGGTTGGGTTAGGTTAGGTTATATTACGCTATTGATGTATATAAAAGTCCTACGGAGACGTAGAGGCCAACAAGCCAGGAATGTTGTCAAATAATAGCGCCGAAAGGTTAGGTTGGATTAGGTTAGGTTATATTACGTTATTGATGTATATAAAAGTCCCGCGGATACGTAGAGGCCAACTCGCCAGTAATGTTGTCAAATAATAGCGCCGAAAGGTTAGGTTGGGTTAGGTTAGGTTATATTACGTTATCGATGTATATAAAAGTCCCACGGAGACGTAGAGGCCAACTCGCCAGGAATGTTGTCAAATATTAGTGCCGAGAGGTTGGGTTGTGTTAGGTTAGGTTATATTACGTTATTGATGTATATAAGGCCCTACGGAGACGTAGAGGCCAACTCGCCAGGAATGTTGTCAAATATTAGTGCCGAGACGTTGGGTTGTGTTAGGTTAGGCTATATTACGTTATTGATGTATATAAAGGCCCCACGGAGACGTAGAGGCCAACTCGCCAGGAATGTTGTCAAATAATAGCGCCGAAAGGTTAGGTTGAGTTAGGTCAGGTTATATGACGTTATTGATGGATATGAATGTCCCACGGAGACGTAGAGGCCAACAAGCCAGGAATGTGGTCAAATAATAGCGCCGAAAGGTTAGGTTGGGTTAGGTTAGGTTATATTACGTTATTGATGTATATGAAGGTCCCACGGAGACGTAGAGGCCAACTCGCCAGGAATGTTGTCTAATATTAATGCCGAGATCGTAGGTTGGGTTAGGTTAGGTTATATTACGCTATTGATGTATATAAAAGTCCTACGGAGACGTAGAGGCCAACAAGCCAGGAATGTTGTCAAATAATAGCGCCGAAAGGTTAGGTTGGATTAGGTTAGGTTATATTACGTTATTGATGTATATAAAAGTCCCGCGGATACGTAGAGGCCAACTCGCCAGTAATGTTGTCAAATAATAGCGCCGAAAGGTTAGGTTGGGTTAGGTTAGGTTATATTACGTTATCGATGTATATAAAAGTCCCACGGAGACGTAGAGGCCAACTCGCCAGGAATGTTGTCAAATATTAGTGCCGAGAGGTTGGGTTGTGTTAGGTTAGGTTATATTACGTTATTGATGTATATAAGGCCCTACGGAGACGTAGAGGCCAACTCGCCAGGAATGTTGTCAAATATTAGTGCCGAGACGTTGGGTTGTGTTAGGTTAGGCTATATTACGTTATTGATGTATATAAAGGCCCCACGGAGACGTAGAGGCCAACTCGCCAGGAATGTTGTCAAATAATAGCGCCGAAAGGTTAGGTTGAGTTAGGTCAGGTTATATTACGTTATTGATGGATATGAATGTCCCACGGAGACGTAGAGGCCAACAAGCCAGGAATGTGGTCAAATAATAGCGCCGAAAGGTTAGGTTGGGTTAGGTTAGGTTATATTACGTTATTGATGTATATGAAGGTCCCACGGAGACGTAGAAGCCAACTCGCCAGGAATGTTGTCTAATATTAATGCCGAGATCGTAGGTTGGGTTAGGTTAGGTTATATTACGCTATTGATGTATATAAAAGTCCTACGGAGACGTAGAGGCCAACAAGCCAGGAATGTTGTCAAATAATAGCGCCGAAAGGTTAGGTTGGATTAGGTTAGGTTATTTTACGTTATTGATGTATATAAAAGTCCCACGGATACGTAGAGGCCAACTCGCCAGTAATGTTGTCAAATAATAGCGCCGAAAGGTTAGGTTGGGTTAGGTTAGGTTATATTACGTTATTGATGTATATAAAAGTCCCACGGAGACGTAGAGGCCAACTCGCCAGGAATGTTGTCAAATATTAGTGCCGAGAGGTTGGGTTGTGTTAGGTTAGGTTATATTACGTTATTGATGTATATAAGGCCCTACGGAGACGTAGAGGCCAACTCGACAGGAATGTTGTCAAATATTAGTGCCGAGAGGTTGGGTTGTGTTAGGTTAGGTTATATTACGTTATTGATGTATATAAGGCCCTGCGGAGACGTAGAGGCCAACTCGCCAGGAATGTTGTCAAATATTACCGCCGAGATGTTAGGTTGGGTTAGATTAGGTTATATTACGTTATTGATGTATATAAAGGTCCCACGGAAACATAGAGGCCAACAAGGAAGGAATGTTGTGAAATATTACCGCCGAGATGTTAGGTTGGGTTAGGTTAGGTTATATTACGTTTTTGATGTATATGAAGGCCCCACGGAGACGTAGAGGCCAACTCGACAGGAATGTTGTCAAATATTAGCGCCGAGATCTTAGGTTGGGTTAGGTTAGGTTATATTACGCTATTGATGTATATAAAAGTCCCACGGAGACGTAGAGGCCAACTCGCCAGGAATGTTGTCAAATAATAGCTCCGAAAGGTTAGGTTGAGTTAGGTCAGGTTATATTACGTTATTGATGGACATGAATGTCCCACGGAGACGTAGAGGCCAACAAGCCAGGAATGTGGTCAAATAATAGCGCCGAAAGGTTAGGTTGGGTTAGGTTAGGTTATATTACGTTATTGATGTATATGAAGGTCCCACGGAGACGTAGAGGCCAACTCGCCAGGAATGTTGTCTAATATTAATGCCGAGATCTTAGGTTGGATTAGGTTAGGCTATATTACGCTATTGATGTATATAAAAGTCCTACGGAGACGTAGAGGCCAACAAGCCAGGAATGTTGTCAAATAATAGCGCCGAAAGGTTAGGTTGGATTAGGTTAGGTTATATTACGTTATTGATGTATATAAAAGTCCCGCGGATACGTAGAGGCCAACTCGCCAGTAATGTTGTCAAATAATAGCGCCGAAAGGTTAGGTTGGGTTAGGTTAGGTTATATTACGTTATCGATGTATATAAAAGTCCCACGGAGACGTAGAGGCCAACTCGCCAGGAATGTTGTCAAATATTAGTGCCGAGAGGTTGGGTTGTGTTAGGTTAGGTTATATTACGTTATTGATGTATATAAGGCCCTACGGAGACGTAGAGGCCAACTCGCCAGGAATGTTGTCAAATATTAGTGCCGAGACGTTGGGTTGTGTTAGGTTAGGCTATATTACGTTATTGATGTATATAAAGGCCCCACGGAGACGTAGAGGCCAACTCGCCAGGAATGTTGTCAAATAATAGCGCCGAAAGGTTAGGTTGAGTTAGGTCAGGTTATATGACGTTATTGATGGATATGAATGTCCCACGGAGACGTAGAGGCCAACAAGCCAGGAATGTGGTCAAATAATAGCGCCGAAAGGTTAGGTTGGGTTAGGTTAGGTTATATTACGTTATTGATGTATATGAAGGTCCCACGGAGACGTAGAGGCCAACTCGCCAGGAATGTTGTCTAATATTAATGCCGAGATCGTAGGTTGGGTTAGGTTAGGTTATATTACGCTATTGATGTATATAAAAGTCCTACGGAGACGTAGAGGCCAACAAGCCAGGAATGTTGTCAAATAATAGCGCCGAAAGGTTAGGTTGGATTAGGTTAGGTTATTTTACGTTATTGATGTATATAAAAGTCCCACGGATACGTAGAGGCCAACTCGCCAGTAATGTTGTCAAATAATAGCGCCGAAAGGTTAGGTTGGGTTAGGTTAGGTTATATTACGTTATTGATGTATATAAAAGTCCCACGGAGACGTAGAGGCCAACTCGCCAGGAATGTTGTCAAATATTAGTGCCGAGAGGTTGGGTTGTGTTAGGTTAGGTTATATTACGTTATTGATGTATATAAGGCCCTACGGAGACGTAGAGGCCAACTCGCCAGGAATGTTGTCAAATATTACCGCCGAGATGTTAGGTTGGGTTAGATTAGGTTATATTACGTTATTGATGTATATAAAGGTCCCACGGAAACATAGAGGCCAACTCGACAGGAATGTTGTCAAATATTAGCGCCGAGATCTTAGGTTGCGTTAGGTTAGGTTATATTACGCTATTGATGTATATAAAAGTCCCACGGAGACGTAGAGGCCAACTCGCCAGGAATGTTGTCAAATAATAGCGCCGAAAGATTAGGTTGAGTTAGGTCAGGTTATATTACGTTATTGATGGATATGAATGTCCCACGGAGACGTAGAGGCCAACAAGCCAGGAATGTGGTCAAATATTACCGCCGAGATGTTAGGTTGGGTTAGGTTAGGTTATATTACGTTATTGATGTATATGAAGGTCCCACGGAGACGTAGAGGCCAACTCGCCAGGAATGTTGTCTAATATTAATGCCGAGATCTTAGGTTGGGTTAGGTTAGGTTATATTACGCTATTGATGTATATAAAAGTCCTACGGAGACGTAGAGGCCAACAAGCCAGGAATGTTGTCAAATAATAGCGCCGAATGGTTAGGTTGGGTTAGGTTAGGTTATATTACGTTATTGATGTATATGAAGGTCCCACGGAGACGTAGAGGCCAACTCGCCAGGAATGTTGTCAAATAATAGCGCCGAAAGGTTAGGTTGGGTTAAGTTAGGTTATATTACGTTATTGATGTATATGAAGGTCCCACGGAGACGTAGAGGCCAACTCGCCAGGAATGTTGTCAAATAATAGCGCCGAAAGGTTAGGTTGGGTTAGGTTAGGTTATATTACGTTATGGATGTATATAAAAGTCCCACGGACACGTAGAGGCCAACTCCCCAGGAATGTTGTCAAATATTACCGCTGAAATGTTAGGTTGGCTTAGGTTAGGTTATTTTACGTTATTGATGTACGTGAAGGTCCCACGGAGACGTAGAGTCCAACTCGCCAGGAATTTTGTCAAATATTAGTACCGAGATGTTAGTTTGGGGTAGGTTAAGTTATATTACGCTATTGATGTATATAAAAGTCCCTCGGAGACGTAGAGGCCAACTCAACAGGAATGTTGTCAAATAATAGCGCCCAGAGGTTAGGTTGGGTTATATAAGGTTATATTACGTTATTGATGGATATGAAGGTCTCACGGAGACGTAGAGGCCAACTCGCCAGGAATGTTGTCAAATATTACCGCCGAGATGTTAGGTTGGGTTAGGATAGGTTATATTACGCTATTGATGTATATAAAAGTCCTACGGAGACGTAGAGGCCAACAAGCCAGGAATGTGGTCAAATAATAGCGCCGAAAGGTTAGGTTGGGTTAGGTTAGGTTATATTACGTTATTGATGTATATAAAAGTCCCATGGAGACGTAGAGGCCAACTCGCCAGGAATGTTGTCTAATATTAATGCCGAGACGTTGGGTTGTGTTAGGTTAGGTTATATTACGTTATTGATGTATATAAAAGTCCCACGGAGACGTAGAGGCCAACTCGACAGGAATATGGTCAAATAATAGCGCCGAAAGGTTAGGTTGGGTTAGGTTAGGTTATTTTACGTTATTGATGTATATAAAAGTCCCACGGATACGTAGAGGCCAACTCGCCAGGAATGTTGTCAAATATTACCGCCGAGGTGTTAGGTTGGGTTAGGTTAGGTTATATTACGCTATTGATATATATAAAAGTCCCACGGAGACGTAGAGGCCAACTCGCCAGGAATGTTGTCAAATATTAGTGCCGAGAGGTTGGGTTGTGTTAGGTTAGGTTATATTACGTTATTGATGTATATAAGGCCCTACGGAGACGTAGAGGCCAACTCGCCAGGAATGTTGTCAAATATTAGTGCCGAGACGTTGGGTTGTGTTAGGTTAGGCTATATTACGTTATTGATGTATATAAAGGCCCCACGGAGACGTAGAGGCCAACTCGCCAGGAATGTTGTCAAATAATAGCGCCGAAAGGTTAGGTTGAGTTAGGTCAGGTTATATGACGTTATTGATGGATATGAATGTCCCACGGAGACGTAGAGGCCAACAAGCCAGGAATGTGGTCAAATAATAGCGCCGAAAGGTTAGGTTGGGTTAGGTTAGGTTATATTACGTTATTGATGTATATGAAGGTCCCACGGAGACGTAGAGGCCAACTCGCCAGGAATGTTGTCTAATATTAATGCCGAGATCGTAGGTTGGGTTAGGTTAGGTTATATTACGCTATTGATGTATATAAAAGTCCTACGGAGACGTAGAGGCCAACAAGCCAGGAATGTTGTCAAATAATAGCGCCGAAAGGTTAGGTTGGATTAGGTTAGGTTATTTTACGTTATTGATGTATATAAAAGTCCCACGGATACGTAGAGGCCAACTCGCCAGTAATGTTGTCAAATAATAGCGCCGAAAGGTTAGGTTGGGTTAGGTTAGGTTATATTACGTTATTGATGTATATAAAAGTCCCACGGAGACGTAGAGGCCAACTCGCCAGGAATGTTGTCAAATATTAGTGCCGAGAGGTTGGGTTGTGTTAGGTTAGGTTATATTACGTTATTGATGTATATAAGGCCCTACGGAGACGTAGAGGCCAACTCGCCAGGAATGTTGTCAAATATTACCGCCGAGATGTTAGGTTGGGTTAGATTAGGTTATATTACGTTATTGATGTATATAAAGGTCCCACGGAAACATAGAGGCCAACTCGACAGGAATGTTGTCAAATATTAGCGCCGAGATCTTAGGTTGCGTTAGGTTAGGTTATATTACGCTATTGATGTATATAAAAGTCCCACGGAGACGTAGAGGCCAACTCGCCAGGAATGTTGTCAAATAATAGCGCCGAAAGATTAGGTTGAGTTAGGTCAGGTTATATTACGTTATTGATGGATATGAATGTCCCACGGACACGTAGAGGCCAACAAGCCAGGAATGTGGTCAAATATTACCGCCGAGATGTTAGGTTGGGTTAGGTTAGGTTATATTACGTTATTGATGTATATGAAGGTCCCACGGAGACGTAGAGGCCAACTCGCCAGTAATGTTGTCAAATAATAGCGCCGAAAGGTTAGGTTGGGTTAGGTTAGGTTATATTACGTTATCGATGTATATAAAAGTCCCACGGAGACGTAGAGGCCAACTCGCCAGGAATGTTGTCAAATATTAGTGCCGAGAGGTTGGGTTGTGTTAGGTTAGGTTATATTACGTTATTGATGTATATAAGGCCCTACGGAGACGTAGAGGCCAACTCGCCAGGAATGTTGTCAAATATTAGTGCCGAGACGTTGGGTTGTGTTAGGTTAGGCTATATTACGTTATTGATGTATATAAAGGCCCCACGGAGACGTAGAGGCCAACTCGCCAGGAATGTTGTCAAATAATAGCGCCGAAAGGTTAGGTTGAGTTAGGTCAGGTTATATTACGTTATTGATGGATATGAATGTCCCACGGGGACGTAGAGGCCAACAAGCCAGGAATGTGGTCAAATAATAGCGCCGAAAGGTTAGGTTGGGTTAGGTTAGGTTATATTACGTTATTGATGTATATGAAGGTCCCACGGAGACGTAGAGGCCAACTCGCCAGGAATGTTGTCTAATATTAATGCCGAGATCGTAGGTTGGGTTAGGTTAGGTTATATTACGCTATTGATGTATATAAAAGTCCTACGGAGACGTAGAGGCCAACAAGCCAGGAATGTTGTCAAATAATAGCGCCGAAAGGTTAGGTTGGATTAGGTTAGGTTATTTTACGTTATTGATGTATATAAAAGTCCCACGGATACGTAGAGGCCAACTCGCCAGTAATGTTGTCAAATAATAGCGCCGAAAGGTTAGGTTGGGTTAGGTTAGGTTATATTACGTTATTGATGTATATAAAAGTCCCACGGAGACGTAGAGGCCAACTCGCCAGGAATGTTGTCAAATATTAGTGCCGAGAGGTTGGGTTGTGTTAGGTTAGGTTATATTACGTTATTGATGTATATAAGGCCCTACGGAGACGTAGAGGCCAACTCGCCAGGAATGTTGTCAAATATTAGTGCCGAGAGGTTGGGTTGTGTTAGGTTAGGTTATATTACGTTATTGATGTATATAAGGCCCTGCGGAGACGTAGAGGCCAACTCGCCAGGAATGTTGTCAAATATTACCGCCGAGATGTTAGGTTGGGTTAGATTAGGTTATATTACGTTATTGATGTATATAAAGGTCCCACGGAAACATAGAGGCCAACAAGGAAGGAATGTTGTGAAATATTACCGCCGAGATGTTAGGTTGGGTTAGGTTAGGTTATATTACGTTTTTGATGTATATGAAGGCCCCACGGAGACGTAGAGGCCAACTCGACAGGAATGTTGTCAAATATTAGCGCCGAGATCTTAGGTTGGGTTAGGTTAGGTTATATTACGCTATTGATGTATATAAAAGTCCCACGGAGACGTAGAGGCCAACTCGCCAGGAATGTTGTCAAATAATAGCTCCGAAAGGTTAGGTTGAGTTAGGTCAGGTTATATTACGTTATTGATGGACATGAATGTCCCACGGAGACGTAGAGGCCAACAAGCCAGGAATGTGGTCAAATAATAGCGCCGAAAGGTTAGGTTGGGTTAGGTTAGGTTATATTACGTTATTGATGTATATGAAGGTCCCACGGAGACGTAGAGGCCAACTCGCCAGGAATGTTGTCTAATATTAATGCCGAGATCTTAGGTTGGATTAGGTTAGGCTATATTACGCTATTGATGTATATAAAAGTCCTACGGAGACGTAGAGGCCAACAAGCCAGGAATGTTGTCAAATAATAGCGCCGAAAGGTTAGGTTGGATTAGGTTAGGTTATATTACGTTATTGATGTATATAAAAGTCCCGCGGATACGTAGAGGCCAACTCGCCAGTAATGTTGTCAAATAATAGCGCCGAAAGGTTAGGTTGGGTTAGGTTAGGTTATATTACGTTATCGATGTATATAAAAGTCCCACGGAGACGTAGAGGCCAACTCGCCAGGAATGTTGTCAAATATTAGTGCCGAGAGGTTGGGTTGTGTTAGGTTAGGTTATATTACGTTATTGATGTATATAAGGCCCTACGGAGACGTAGAGGCCAACTCGCCAGGAATGTTGTCAAATATTAGTGCCGAGACGTTGGGTTGTGTTAGGTTAGGCTATATTACGTTATTGATGTATATAAAGGCCCCACGGAGACGTAGAGGCCAACTCGCCAGGAATGTTGTCAAATAATAGCGCCGAAAGGTTAGGTTGAGTTAGGTCAGGTTATATGACGTTATTGATGGATATGAATGTCCCACGGAGACGTAGAGGCCAACAAGCCAGGAATGTGGTCAAATAATAGCGCCGAAAGGTTAGGTTGGGTTAGGTTAGGTTATATTACGTTATTGATGTATATGAAGGTCCCACGGAGACGTAGAGGCCAACTCGCCAGGAATGTTGTCTAATATTAATGCCGAGATCGTAGGTTGGGTTAGGTTAGGTTATATTACGCTATTGATGTATATAAAAGTCCTACGGAGACGTAGAGGCCAACAAGCCAGGAATGTTGTCAAATAATAGCGCCGAAAGGTTAGGTTGGATTAGGTTAGGTTATTTTACGTTATTGATGTATATAAAAGTCCCACGGATACGTAGAGGCCAACTCGCCAGTAATGTTGTCAAATAATAGCGCCGAAAGGTTAGGTTGGGTTAGGTTAGGTTATATTACGTTATTGATGTATATAAAAGTCCCACGGAAACATAGAGGCCAACTCGACAGGAATGTTGTCAAATATTAGCGCCGAGATCTTAGGTTGCGTTAGGTTAGGTTATATTACGCTATTGATGTATATAAAAGTCCCACGGAGACGTAGAGGCCAACTCGCCAGGAATGTTGTCAAATAATAGCGCCGAAAGATTAGGTTGAGTTAGGTCAGGTTATATTACGTTATTGATGGATATGAATGTCCCACGGAGACGTAGAGGCCAACAAGCCAGGAATGTGGTCAAATATTACCGCCGAGATGTTAGGTTGGGTTAGGTTAGGTTATATTACGTTATTGATGTATATGAAGGTCCCACGGAGACGTAGAGGCCAACTCGCCAGGAATGTTGTCTAATATTAATGCCGAGATCTTAGGTTGGGTTAGGTTAGGTTATATTACGCTATTGATGTATATAAAAGTCCTACGGAGACGTAGAGGCCAACAAGCCAGGAATGTTGTCAAATAATAGCGCCGAATGGTTAGGTTGGGTTAGGTTAGGTTATATTACGTTATTGATGTATATGAAGGTCCCACGGAGACGTAGAGGCCAACTCGCCAGGAATGTTGTCAAATAATAGCGCCGAAATGTTAGGTTGGGTTAAGTTAGGTTATATTACGTTATTGATGTATATGAAGGTCCCACGGAGACGTAGAGGCCAACTCGCCAGGAATGTTGTCAAATAATAGCGCCGAAAGGTTAGGTTGGGTTAGGTTAGGTTATATTACGTTATGGATGTATATAAAAGTCCCACGGACACGTAGAGGCCAACTCCCCAGGAATGTTGTCAAATATTACCGCTGAAATGTTAGGTTGGCTTAGGTTAGGTTATTTTACGTTATTGATGTACGTGAAGGTCCCACGGAGACGTAGAGTCCAACTCGCCAGGAATTTTGTCAAATATTAGTACCGAGATGTTAGTTTGGGGTAGGTTAAGTTATATTACGCTATTGATGTATATAAAAGTCCCTCGGAGACGTAGAGGCCAACTCAACAGGAATGTTGTCAAATAATAGCGCCCAGAGGTTAGGTTGGGTTATATAAGGTTATATTACGTTATCGATGGATATGAAGGTCTCACGGAGACGTAGAGGCCAACTCGCCAGGAATGTTGTCAAATATTACCGCCGAGATGTTAGGTTGGGTTAGGTTAGGTTATATTACGCTATTGATGTATATAAAAGTCCTACGGAGACGTAGAGGCCAACAAGCCAGGAATGTGGTCAAATAATAGCGCCGAAAGGTTAGGTTGGGTTAGGTTAGGTTATATTACGTTATTGATGTATATAAAAGTCCCATGGAGACGTAGAGGCCAACTCGTCAGGAATGTTGTCTAATATTAATGCCGAGACGTTGGGTTGTGTTAGGTTAGGTTATATTACGTTATTGATGTATATAAAAGTCCCACGGAGACGTAGAGGCCAACTCGACAGGAATATGGTCAAATAATAGCGCCGAAAGGTTAGGTTGGGTTAGGTTAGGTTATTTTACGTTATTGATGTATATAAAAGTCCCACGGATACGTAGAGACCAACTCGCCAGGAATGTTGTCAAATATTACCGCCGAGGTGTTAGGTTGGGTTAGGTTAGGTTATATTACGCTATTGATATATATAAAATTCCCACGGAGACGTAGAGTCCAACTCGCCAGGAATGTTGTCAAATATTAGTACCGAGATGATAGGTTGTGTTAGGTTAGGTTATATTACGCTATTGATGTATATAAAAGTCCCACGGAAACGTAGAGGCCAACTCGACAGGAATGTGGTCAAATAATAGCGCCGAGTGGTTAGGTTGGGTTAGGTTAGGTTATATTACGTTATTGATGTATATGAAGGTCACACGGAGACGTAGAGGCCAACTCGCCAGGAATGTTGTCAAATAATAGCGCCGAAAGGTTAGGTTGGGTTAAGTTAGGTTATATTACGTTATTGATGTATATGAAGGTCCCACGGATACGTAGAGGCCAACTCGCCAGGAATGTTGTCAAATAATAGCGCCGAAAGGTTAGGTTATGTTAGGTTAGGTTATATTACGTTATTGATGTATATAAAAGTCCCACGGAGACGTAGAGGCCAACTCGCCAGTAATGTTGTCAAATAATAGCGCCGAAAGGTTAGGTTGGGTTAGGTTAGGTTATATTACGTTATTGATGTATATAAAAGTCCCACGGAGACGTAGAGGCCAACTCGCCAGGAATGTTGTCAAATAATAGCGCCGAATGGTTAGGTTGGGTTAAGTTAGGTTATATTACGCTATTGATGTATATAAAAGTCCCTCGGAGACGTAGAGGCCAACTCAACAGGAATGTTGTCAAATATTACCGCCGAAATGTTAGGTTGGCTTAGGTTAGGTTACATTACGTTATTGACGTATATGAAGGTCCCACGGAGACGTAGAGGCCAACTCGCCAGGAATGTTGTCAAATAATAGCGCCGAGACGTTGGGTTGTGTTAGGTTAGGTTATATTACGTTATTGATGTATATAAAGGTCCCACGGAAACATAGAGGCCAACAAGGAAGGAATGTTGTGAAATATTACCGCCGAGATGTTAGGTTGGGTTAGGTTAGGTTATATTACGTTTTTGATGTATATGAAGGCCCCACGGAGACGTAGAGGCCAACTCGACAGGAATGTTGTCAAATATTAGCGCCGAGATCTTAGGTTGGGTTCGGTTAGGTTATATTACGCTATTGATGTATATAAAAGTCCCACGGAGACGTAGAGGCCAACTCGCCAGGAATGTTGTCAAATAATAGCTCCGAAAGGTTAGGTTGAGTTAGGTCAGGTTATATTACGTTATTGATGGACATGAATGTCCCACGGAGACGTAGAGGCCAACAAGCCAGGAATGTGGTCAAATAATAGCGCCGAAAGGTTAGGTTGGGTTAGGTTAGGTTATATTACGTTATTGATGTATATGAAGGTCCCACGGAGACGTAGAGGCCAACTCGCCAGGAATGTTGTCAAATAATAGCGCCGAAAGGTTAGGTTGGATTAGGTTAGGTTATTTTACGTTATTGATGTATATAAAAGTCCCACGGATACGTAGAGGCCAACTCGCCAGTAATGTTGTCAAATAATAGCGCCGAAAGGTTAGGTTGGGTTAGGTTAGGTTATATTACGTTATTGATGTATATAAAAGTCCCACGGAGACGTAGAGGCCAACTCGCCAGGAATGTTGTCAAATATTAGTGCCGAGAGGTTGGGTTGTGTTAGGTTAGGTTATATTACGTTATTGATGTATATAAGGCCCTACGGAGACGTAGAGGCCAACTCGCCAGGAATGTTGTCAAATATTACCGCCGAGATGTTAGGTTGGGTTAGATTAGGTTATATTACGTTATTGATGTATATAAAGGTCCCACGGAAACATAGAGGCCAACTCGACAGGAATGTTGTCAAATATTAGCGCCGAGATCTTAGGTTGCGTTAGGTTAGGTTATATTACGCTATTGATGTATATAAAAGTCCCACGGAGACGTAGAGGCCAACTCGCCAGGAATGTTGTCAAATAATAGCGCCGAAAGATTAGGTTGAGTTAGGTCAGGTTATATTACGTTATTGATGGATATGAATGTCCCACGGAGACGTAGAGGCCAACAAGCCAGGAATGTGGTCAAATATTACCGCCGAGATGTTAGGTTGGGTTAGGTTAGGTTATATTACGTTATTGATGTATATGAAGGTCCCACGGAGACGTAGAGGCCAACTCGCCAGGAATGTTGTCTAATATTAATGCCGAGATCTTAGGTTGGGTTAGGTTAGGTTATATTACGCTATTGATGTATATAAAAGTCCTACGGAGACGTAGAGGCCAACAAGCCAGGAATGTTGTCAAATAATAGCGCCGAATGGTTAGGTTGGGTTAGGTTAGGTTATATTACGTTATTGATGTATATGAAGGTCCCACGGAGACGTAGAGGCCAACTCGCCAGGAATGTTGTCAAATAATAGCGCCGAAAGGTTAGGTTGGGTTAAGTTAGGTTATATTACGTTATTGATGTATATGAAGGTCCCACGGAGACGTAGAGGCCAACTCGCCAGGAATGTTGTCAAATAATAGCGCCGAAAGGTTAGGTTGGGTTAGGTTAGGTTATATTACGTTATGGATGTATATAAAAGTCCCACGGACACGTAGAGGCCAACTCCCCAGGAATGTTGTCAAATATTACCGCTGAAATGTTAGGTTGGCTTAGGTTAGGTTATTTTACGTTATTGATGTACGTGAAGGTCCCACGGAGACGTAGAGTCCAACTCGCCAGGAATTTTGTCAAATATTAGTACCGAGATGTTAGTTTGGGGTAGGTTAAGTTATATTACGCTATTGATGTATATAAAAGTCCCTCGGAGACGTAGAGGCCAACTCAACAGGAATGTTGTCAAATAATAGCGCCCAGAGGTTAGGTTGGGTTATATAAGGTTATATTACGTTATTGATGGATATGAAGGTCTCACGGAGACGTAGAGGCCAACTCGCCAGGAATGTTGTCAAATATTACCGCCGAGATGTTAGGTTGGGTTAGGTTAGGTTATATTACGCTATTGATGTATATAAAAGTCCTACGGAGACGTAGAGGCCAACAAGCCAGGAATGTGGTCAAATAATAGCGCCGAAAGGTTAGGTTGGGTTAGGTTAGGTTATATTACGTTATTGATGTATATAAAAGTCCCATGGAGACGTAGAGGCCAACTCGTCAGGAATGTTGTCTAATATTAATGCCGAGACGTTGGGTTGTGTTAGGTTAGGTTATATTACGTTATTGATGTATATAAAAGTCCCACGGAGACGTAGAGGCCAACTCGACAGGAATATGGTCAAATAATAGCGCCGAAAGGTTAGGTTGGGTTAGGTTAGGTTATTTTACGTTATTGATGTATATAAAAGTCCCACGGATACGTAGAGGCCAACTCGCCAGGAATGTTGTCAAATATTACCGCCGAGGTGTTAGGTTGGGTTAGGTTAGGTTATATTACGCTATTGATATATATAAAATTCCCACGGAGACGTAGAGTCCAACTCGCCAGGAATGTTGTCAAATATTAGTACCGAGATGATAGGTTGTGTTAGGTTAGGTTATATTACGCTATTGATGTATATAAAAGTCCCACGGAAACGTAGAGGCCAACTCGACAGGAATGTGGTCAAATAATAGCGCCGAGTGGTTAGGTTGGGTTAGGTTAGGTTATATTACGTTATTGATGTATATGAAGGTCACACGGAGACGTAGAGGCCAACTCGCCAGGAATGTTGTCAAATAATAGCGCCGAAAGGTTAGGTTGGGTTAAGTTAGGTTATATTACGTTATTGATGTATATGAAGGTCCCACGGATACGTAGAGGCCAACTCGCCAGGAATGTTGTCAAATAATAGCGCCGAAAGGTTAGGTTATGTTAGGTTAGGTTATATTACGTTATTGATGTATATAAAAGTCCCACGGAGACGTAGAGGCCAACTCGCCAGTAATGTTGTCAAATAATAGCGCCGAAAGGTTAGGTTGGGTTAGGTTAGGTTATATTACGTTATTGATGTATATAAAAGTCCCACGGAGACGTAGAGGCCAACTCGCCAGGAATGTTGTCAAATAATAGCGCCGAATGGTTAGGTTGGGTTAAGTTAGGTTATATTACGCTATTGATGTATATAAAAGTCCCTCGGAGACGTAGAGGCCAACTCAACAGGAATGTTGTCAAATATTACCGCCGAAATGTTAGGTTGGCTTAGGTTAGGTTACATTACGTTATTGACGTATATGAAGGTCCCACGGAGACGTAGAGGCCAACTCGCCAGGAATGTTGTCAAATAATAGCGCCGAGACGTTGGGTTGTGTTAGGTTAGGTTATATTACGTTATTGATGTATATAAAGGTCCCACGGAAACATAGAGGCCAACAAGGAAGGAATGTTGTGAAATATTACCGCCGAGATGTTAGGTTGGGTTAGGTTAGGTTATATTACGTTTTTGATGTATATGAAGGCCCCACGGAGACGTAGAGGCCAACTCGACAGGAATGTTGTCAAATATTAGCGCCGAGATCTTAGGTTGGGTTCGGTTAGGTTATATTACGCTATTGATGTATATAAAAGTCCCACGGAGACGTAGAGGCCAACTCGCCAGGAATGTTGTCAAATAATAGCTCCGAAAGGTTAGGTTGAGTTAGGTCAGGTTATATTACGTTATTGATGGACATGAATGTCCCACGGAGACGTAGAGGCCAACAAGCCAGGAATGTGGTCAAATAATAGCGCCGAAAGGTTAGGTTGGGTTAGGTTAGGTTATATTACGTTATTGATGTATATGAAGGTCCCACGGAGACGTAGAGGCCAACTCGCCAGGAATGTTGTCTAATATTAATGCCGAGACCTTAGGTTGGATTAGGTTAGGCTATATTACGCTATTGATGTATATAAAAGTCCTACGGAGACGTAGAGGCCAACAAGCCAGGAATGTTGTCAAATAATAGCGCCGAAAGGTTAGGTTGGATTAGGTTAGGTTATATTACGTTATTGATGTATATAAAAGTCCCGCGGATACGTAGAGGCCAACTCGCCAGTAATGTTGTCAAATAATAGCGCCGAAAGGTTAGGTTGGGTTAGGTTAGGTTATATTACGTTATCGATGTATATAAAAGTCCCACGGAGACGTAGAGGCCAACTCGCCAGGAATGTTGTCAAATATTAGTGCCGAGAGGTTGGGTTGTGTTAGGTTAGGTTATATTACGTTATTGATGTATATAAGGCCCTACGGAGACGTAGAGGCCAACTCGCCAGGAATGTTGTCAAATATTAGTGCCGAGACGTTGGGTTGTGTTAGGTTAGGTTATATTACGTTATTGATGTATATAAGGCCCTACGGAGACGTAGAGGCCAACTCGCCAGGAATGTTGTCAAATATTACCGCCGAGATGTTAGGTTGGGTTAGATTAGGTTATATTACGTTATTGATGTATATAAAGGTCCCACGGAAACATAGAGGCCAACTCGACAGGAATGTTGTCAAATATTAGCGCCGAGATCTTAGGTTGCGTTAGGTTAGGTTATATTACGCTATTGATGTATATAAAAGTCCTACGGAGACGTAGAGGCCAACAAGCCAGGAATGTTGTCAAATAATAGCGCCGAATGGTTAGGTTGGGTTAGGTTAGGTTATATTACGTTATTGATGTATATGAAGGTCCCACGGAGACGTAGAGGCCAACTCGCCAGGAATGTTGTCAAATAATAGCGCCGAAAGGTTAGGTTGGGTTAAGTTAGGTTATATTACGTTATTGATGTATATGAAGGTCCCACGGAGACGTAGAGGCCAACTCGCCAGGAATGTTGTCAAATAATAGCGCCGAAAGGTTAGGTTGGGTTAGGTTAGGTTATATTACGTTATTGATGTATATAAAAGTCCCACGGACACGTAGAGGCCAACTCCCCAGGAATGTTGTCAAATATTACCGCTGAAATGTTAGGTTGGCTTAGGTTAGGTTATTTTACGTTATTGATGTACGTGAAGGTCCCACGGAGACGTAGAGTCCAACTCGCCAGGAATTTTGTCAAATATTAGTACCGAGATGTTAGTTTGGGGTAGGTTAAGTTATATTACGCTATTGATGTATATAAAAGTCCCTCGGAGACGTAGAGGCCAACTCAACAGGAATGTTGTCAAATAATAGCGCCCAGAGGTTAGGTTGGGTTATATAAGGTTATATTACGTTATTGATGGATATGAAGGTCTCACGGAGACGTAGAGGCCAACTCGCCAGGAATGTTGTCAAATATTACCGCCGAGATGTTAGGTTGGGTTAGGTTAGGTTATATTACGCTATTGATGTATATAAAAGTCCTACGGAGACGTAGAGGCCAACAAGCCAGGAATGTGGTCAAATAATAGCGCCGAAAGGTTAGGTTGGGTTAGGTTAGGTTATATTACGCTATTGATGTATATAAAAGTCCTACGGAGACGTAGAGGCCAACAAGCCAGGAATGTTGTCAAATAATAGCGCCGAATGGTTAGGTTGGGTTAGGTTAGGTTATATTACGTTATTGATGTATATGAAGGTCCCACGGAGACGTAGAGGCCAACTCGCCAGGAATGTTGTCAAATAATAGCGCCGAAAGGTTAGGTTGGGTTAAGTTAGGTTATATTACGTTATTGATGTATATGAAGGTCCCACGGAGACGTAGAGGCCAACTCGCCAGGAATGTTGTCAAATAATAGCGCCGAAAGGTTAGGTTGGGTTAGGTTAGGTTATATTACGTTATTGATGTATATAAAAGTCCCACGGACACGTAGAGGCCAACTCCCCAGGAATGTTGTCAAATATTACCGCTGAAATGTTAGGTTGGCTTAGGTTAGGTTATTTTACGTTATTGATGTACGTGAAGGTCCCACGGAGACGTAGAGTCCAACTCGCCAGGAATTTTGTCAAATATTAGTACCGAGATGTTAGTTTGGGGTAGGTTAAGTTATATTACGCTATTGATGTATATAAAAGTCCCTCGGAGACGTAGAGGCCAACTCAACAGGAATGTTGTCAAATAATAGCGCCCAGAGGTTAGGTTGGGTTATATAAGGTTATATTACGTTATTGATGTATATGAAGGTCCCACGGAGACGTAGAGGCCAACTCGCCAGGAATGTTGTCAAATAATAGCGCCGAAAGGTTAGGTTGGGTTAGGTTAGGTTATATTACGTTATTGATGTATATAAAAGTCCCACGGACACGTAGAGGCCAACTCCCCAGGAATGTTGTCAAATATTACCGCTGAAATGTTAGGTTGGCTTAGGTTAGGTTATTTTACGTTATTGATGTACGTGAAGGTCCCACGGAGACGTAGAGTCCAACTCGCCAGGAATTTTGTCAAATATTAGTACCGAGATGTTAGTTTGGGGTAGGTTAAGTTATATTACGCTATTGATGTATATAAAAGTCCCTCGGAGACGTAGAGGCCAACTCAACAGGAATGTTGTCAAATAATAGCGCCCAGAGGTTAGGTTGGGTTATATAAGGTTATATTACGTTATTGATGGATATGAAGGTCTCACGGAGACGTAGAGGCCAACTCGCCAGGAATGTTGTCAAATATTACCGCCGAGATGTTAGGTTGGGTTAGGTTAGGTTATATTACGCTATTGATGTATATAAAAGTCCTACGGAGACGTAGAGGCCAACAAGCCAGGAATGTGGTCAAATAATAGCGCCGAAAGGTTAGGTTGGGTTAGGTTAGGTTATATTACGTTATTGATGTATATAAAAGTCCCATGGAGACGTAGAGGCCAACTCGCCAGGAATGTTGTCTAATATTAATGCCGAGACGTTGGGTTGTGTTAGGTTAGGTTATATTACGTTATTGATGTATATAAAAGTCCCACGGAGACGTAGAGGCCAACTCGACAGGAATATGGTCAAATAATAGCGCCGAAAGGTTAGGTTGGGTTAGGTTAGGTTATTTTACGTTATTGATGTATATAAAAGTCCCACGGATACGTAGAGGCCAACTCGCCAGGAATGTTGTCAAATATTACCGCCGAGGTGTTAGGTTGGGTTAGGTTAGGTTATATTACGCTATTGATATATATAAAATTCCCACGGAGACGTAGAGTCCAACTCGCCAGGAATGTTGTCAAATATTAGTACCGAGATGATAGGTTGTGTTAGGTTAGGTTATATTACGCTATTGATGTATATAAAAGTCCCACGGAAACGTAGAGGCCAACTCGACAGGAATGTGGTCAAATAATAACGCCGAGTGGTTAGGTTGGGTTAGGTTAGGTTATATTACGTTATTGATGTATATGAAGGTCACACGGAGACGTAGAGGCCAACTCGCCAGGAATGTTGTCAAATAATAGCGCCGAAAGGTTAGGTTGGGTTAAGTTAGGTTATATTACGTTATTGATGTATATGAAGGTCCCACGGATACGTAGAGGCCAACTCGCCAGGAATGTTGTCAAATAATAGCGCCGAAAGGTTAGGTTATGTTAGGTTAGGTTATATTACGTTATTGATGTATATAAAAGTCCCACGGAGACGTAGAGGCCAACTCGCCAGTAATGTTGTCAAATAATAGCGCCGAAAGGTTAGGTTGGGTTAGGTTAGGTTATATTACGTTATTGATGTATATAAAAGTCCCACGGAGACGTAGAGGCCAACTCGCCAGGAATGTTGTCAAATAATAGCGCCGAATGGTTAGGTTGGGTTAAGTTAGGTTATATTACGCTATTGATGTATATAAAAGTCCCTCGGAGACGTAGAGGCCAACTCAACAGGAATGTTGTCAAATATTACCGCCGAAATGTTAGGTTGGCTTAGGTTAGGTTACATTACGTTATTGACGTATATGAAGGTCCCACGGAGACGTAGAGGCCAACTCGCCAGGAATGTTGTCAAATAATAGCGCCGACAGGTTAGGTTGGGTTAGGTTAGGTTATATTACGTTATTGATGTATATAAAAGTCCCACGGAGACGTAGAGGCCAACTCGCCAGGAATGTTGTCAAATATTAGTGCCGAGACGTTGGGTTGTGTTAGGTTAGGTTATATTACGTTATTGATGTATATAAAGGCCCCGCGGAGACGTAGAGGCCAACTCGCCAGGAATGTTGTCAAATAATACCGCCGAGATGTTAGGTTGGGTTAGGTTAGGTTATATTACGTTTTTGATGTATATGAAGGCCCCACGGAGACGTAGAGGCCAACTCCACAGGAATGTTGTCAAATATTAGCGCCGAGATCTTAGGTTGGGTTAGGTTAGGTTATATTACGCTATTGATGTATATAAAAGTCCCACGGAGACGTAGAGGCCAACTCGCCAGGAATGTTGTCAAATAATAGCGCCGAAAGGTTAGGTTGAGTTAGGTCAGGTTATATTACGTTATTGATGGATATGAATGTCCCACGGAGACGTAGAGGCCAACAAGCCAGGAATGTTGTCAAATAATAGCGCCGAAAGGTTAGGTTGAGTTAGGTCAGGTTATATTACGTTATTGATGGATATGAATGTCCCACGGAGACGTAGAGGCCAACAAGCCAGGAATGTTGTCAAATAATAGCGCCGAAAGGTTAGGTTGGGTTAAGTTAGGTTATATTACGTTATTGATGTATATGAAGGTCCCACGGAGACGTAGAGGCCAACTCGCCAGGAATGTTGTCAAATAATAGCGCCGAAAGGTTAGGTTGGGTTAGGTTAGGTTATATTACGTTATTGATGTATATAAAAGTCCCACGGAGACGTAGAGGCCAACTCGCCAGGAATGTTGTCAAATAATAGCGCCGAATGGTTAGGTTGGGTTAAGTTAGGTTATATTACGCTATTGATGTATATAAAAGTCCCTCGGAGACGTAGAGGCCAACTCAACAGGAATGTTGTCAAATATTACCGCCGAAATGTTAGGTTGGCTTAGGTTAGGTTACATTACGTTATTGACGTATATGAAGGTCCCACGGAGACGTAGAGGCCAACTCGCCAGGAATGTTGTCAAATAATAGCGCCGACAGGTTAGGTTGGGTTAGGTTAGGTTATATTACGTTATTGATGTATATAAAAGTCCCACGGAGACGTAGAGGCCAACTCGCCAGGAATGTTGTCAAATATTAGTGCCGAGACGTTGGGTTGTGTTAGGTTAGGTTATATTACGTTATTGATGTATATAAAGGCCCCACGGAGACGTAGAGGCCAACTCGCCAGGAATGTTGTCAAATAATACCGCCGAGATGTTAGGTTGGGTTAGGTTAGGTTATATTACGTTTTTGATGTATATGAAGGCCCCACGGAGACGTAGAGGCCAACTCCACAGGAATGTTGTCAAATATTAGCGCCGAGATCTTAGGTTGGGTTAGGTTAGGTTATATTACGCTATTGATGTATATAAAAGTCCCACGGAGACGTAGAGGCCAACTCGCCAGGAATGTTGTCAAATAATAGCGCCGAAAGGTTAGGTTGAGTTAGGTCAGGTTATATTACGTTATTGATGGATATGAATGTCCCACGGAGACGTAGAGGCCAACAAGCCAGGAATGTTGTCAAATAATAGCGCCGAAAGGTTAGGTTGAGTTAGGTCAGGTTATATTACGTTATTGATGGATATGAATGTCCCACGGAGACGTAGAGGCCAACAAGCCAGGAATGTTGTCAAATAATAGCGCCGAAAGGTTAGGTTGGGTTAGGTTAGGTTATATTACGTTATTGATGTATATAAAGGTCCCACGGAAACATAGAGACCAGCAAGCCAGGAATGTTGTGAAATATTACAGCCGAGATGTTACGTTGGGTTATTTTAGGTTAAATTACGTTATTGATGGATATGAATGTCCCACGGAGACGTAGAGGCCAACTCGCCAGGAATGTTGTCAAATAATAGCGCCGAAAGATTAGGTTGAGTTAGGTCAGGTTATATTACGTTATTGATGGATATGAATGACCCACGGAGACGTAGAGGCCAACAAGCCAGGAATGTGGTCAAATATTACCGCCGAGATGTTAGGTTGGGTTAGGTTAGGTTATATTACGTTATTGATGTATATGAAGGTCCCACGGAGACGTAGAGGCCAACTCGCCAGGAATGTTGTCAAATAATAGCGCCGACAGGTTAGGTTGGGTTAGGTTAGGTTATATTACGTTATTGATGTATATAAAAGTCCCACGGAGACGTAGAGGCCAACTCGCCAGGAATGTTGTCAAATATTAGTGCCGAGACGTTGGGTTGTGTTAGGTTAGGTTATATTACGTTATTGATGTATATAAAGGCCCCACGGAGACGTAGAGGCCAACTCGCCAGGAATGTTGTCAAATAATACCGCCGAGATGTTAGGTTGGGTTAGGTTAGGTTATATTACGTTTTTGATGTATATGAAGGCCCCACGGAAACGTAGAAGCCAACTCCACAGGAATGTTGTCAAATATTAGCGCCGAGATCTTAGGTTGGGTTAGGTTAGTTTATATTACGCTATTGATGTATATAAAAGTCCCACGGAGACGTAGAGGCCAACTCGCCAGGAATGTTGTCAAATAATAGCGCCGAAAGGTTAGGTTGAGTTAGGTCAGGTTATATTACGTTATTGATGGATATGAAGGTCTCACGGAGACGTAGAGGCCAACTCGCCAGGAATGTTGTCAAATATTACCGCCGAGATGTTAGGTTGGGTTAGGTTAGGTTATATTACGTTATTGATGTATATAAAGGTCCCACGGAAACATAGAGGCCAACAAGCCAGGAATGTTGTGAAATATTACAGCCGAGATGTTACGTTGGGTTATTTTAGGTTAAATTACGTTATTGATGGATATGAATGTCCCACGGAGACGTAGAGGCCAACAAGCCAGGAATGTGGTCAAATAATAGCGCCGAATGGTTAGGTTGGGTTAGGTTAGGTTATGTTACGTTATTGATGTATATGAAGGTCCCACGGAGACGTAGAGGCCAACTCGCCAGGAATCTTGGCTAATATTAATTGCGAGATCTTAGGTTGGGTTAGGTTAGGTTATATTACGCTATTGATGTATATAAAAGTCCTACGGAGACGTAGAGGCCAACTCGCCAGGAATGTTGTCAAATAATAGCGCCGAAAGGTTAGGTTGGATTAGGTTAGGTTATATTACGTTCTTGATGGATATGAATGTCCCACGGAGACGTAGAGGCCAACAAGCCAGGAATGTGGTCAAATAATAGCGCCGAAAGGTTAGGTTGGGTTAGGTTAGGTTGTATTACGTTATTGATGTATATGAAGGTCCCACGGAGACGTAGAGGCCAACTCGCCAGGAATCTTGGCTAATATTAATTGCGAGATCTTAGGTTGGGTTAGGTTAGGTTATATTACGCTATTGATGTATATAAAAGTCCTACGGAGACGTAGAGGCCAACAAGCCAGGAATGTTGTCAAATAATAGCGCCGACAGGTTAGGTTGGATTAGGTTAGGTTATTTTACGTTATTGATGTATATAAAAGTCCCACGGATACGTAGAGGCCAACTCGCCAGGAATGTTGTCAAATATTACCGCCGAGGTGTTAGGTTGGGTTAGGTTAGGTTATATTACGCTATTGATATATATAAAATTCCCACGGAGACGTAGAGTCCAACTCGCCAGGAATGTTGTCAAATATTAGTACCGAGATGATAGGTTGTGTTAGGTTAGGTTATATTACGCTATTGATGTATATAAAAGTCCCACGGAGACGTAGAGGCCAACTCGACAGGAATGTGGTCAAATAATAGCGCCGAGTGGTTAGGTTGGGTTAGGTCAGGTTATATTACGTTATGGATGTATATGAAGGTCCCACGGAGACGTAGAGGCCAACTCGCCAGGAATGTTGTCAAATAATAGCGCCGAAAGGTTAGGTTGGGTTAAGTTAGGTTATATTACGTTATTGATGTATATGAAGGTCCCACGGAGACGTAGAGGCCAACTCGCCAGGAATGTTGTCAAATAATAGCGCCGAAAGGTTAGGTTGGGTTAGGTTAGGTTATATTACGTTATTGATGTATATAAAAGTCCCACGGAGACGTAGAGGCCAACTCGCCAGGAATGTTGTCAAATATTAGTGCCGAGACGTTGGGTTGTGTTAGGTTAGGTTATATTACGTTATTGATGTATATAAAGGCCCCACGGAGACGTAGAGGCCAACTCGCCAGGAATGTTGTCAAATAATACCGCCGAGATGTTAGGTTGGGTTAGGTTAGGTTATATTACGTTTTTGATGTATATGAAGGCCCCACGGAGACGTAGAGGCCAACTCCACAGGAATGTTGTCAAATATTAGCGCCGAGATCTTAGGTTGGGTTAGGTTAGGTTATATTACGCTATTGATGTATATAAAAGTCCCACGGAGACGTAGAGGCCAACTCGCCAGGAATGTTGTCAAATAATAGCGCCGAAAGGTTAGGTTGAGTTAGGTCAGGTTATATTACGTTATTGATGGATATGAATGTCCCACGGAGACGTAGAGGCCAACAAGCCAGGAATGTTGTCAAATAATAGCGCCGAAAGGTTAGGTTGAGTTAGGTCAGGTTATATTACGTTATTGATGGATATGAATGTCCCACGGAGACGTAGAGGCCAACAAGCCAGGAATGTTGTCAAATAATAGCGCCGAAAGGTTAGGTTGGGTTAGGTTAGGTTATATTACGTTATTGATGTATATAAAGGTCCCACGGAAACATAGAGACCAGCAAGCCAGGAATGTTGTGAAATATTACAGCCGAGATGTTACGTTGGGTTATTTTAGGTTAAATTACGTTATTGATGGATATGAATGTCCCACGGAGACGTAGAGGCCAACTCGCCAGGAATGTTGTCAAATAATAGCGCCGAAAGATTAGGTTGAGTTAGGTCAGGTTATATTACGTTATTGATGGATATGAATGACCCACGGAGACGTAGAGGCCAACAAGCCAGGAATGTGGTCAAATATTACCGCCGAGATGTTAGGTTGGGTTAGGTTAGGTTATATTACGTTATGGATGTATATGAAGGTCTCACGGAGACGCAGAGGCCAACTCGCCAGGAATGTTGTCAAATAATAGCGCCGAAAGGTTAGGTTGGGTTAAGTTAGGTTATATTACGTTATTGATGTATATGAAGGTCCCACGGAGACGTAGAGGCCAACTCGCCAGGAATGTTGTCAAATAATAGCGCCGAAAGGTTAGGTTGGGTTAGGTTAGGTTATATTACGTTATTGATGTATATAAAAGTCCCACGGAGACGTAGAGGCCAACTCGCCAGGAATGTTGTCAAATATTAGTGCCGAGAGGTTGGGTTGTGTTAGGTTAGGTTATATTACGTTATTGATGTATATAAGGCCCTACGGAGACGTAGAGGCCAACTCGCCAGGAATGTTGTCAAATATTAGTGCCGAGACGTTGGGTTGTGTTAGGTTAGGTTATATTACGCTATTGATGTATATAAAGGCCCCACGGAGACGTAGAGGCCAACTCGCCAGGAATGTTGTCAAATAATAGCGCCGAAAGGTTAGGTTGAGTTAGGTCAGGTTATATTACGTTATTGATGGATATGAATGTCCCACGGAGACGTAGAGGCCAACAAGCCAGGAATGTGGTCAAATAATAGCGCCGAAAGGTTAGGTTGGGTTAGGTTAGGTTATATTACGTTATTGATGGATATGAATGTCCCACGGAGACGTAGAGGCCAACAAGCCAGGAATGTGGTCAAATATTACCGCCGAGATGTTAGGTTGGGTTAGGTTAGGTTATATTACGTTATTGATGTATATGAAGGTCCCACGGAGACGTAGAGGCCAACTCGCCAGGAATGTTGTCAAATAATAGCGCCGACAGGTTAGGTTGGGTTAGGTTAGGTTATATTACGTTATTGATGTATATAAAAGTCCCACGGAGACGTAGAGGCCAACTCGCCAGGAATGTTGTCAAATATTAGTGCCGAGACGTTGGGTTGTGTTAGGTTAGGTTATATTACGTTATTGATGTATATAAAGGCCCCACGGAGACGTAGAGGCCAACTCGCCAGGAATGTTGTCAAATAATACCGCCGAGATGTTAGGTTGGGTTAGGTTAGGTTATATTACGTTTTTGATGTATATGAAGGCCCCACGGAAACGTAGAAGCCAACTCCACAGGAATGTTGTCAAATATTAGCGCCGAGATCTTAGGTTGGGTTAGGTTAGTTTATATTACGCTATTGATGTATATAAAAGTCCCACGGAGACGTAGAGGCCAACTCGCCAGGAATGTTGTCAAATAATAGCGCCGAAAGGTTAGGTTGAGTTAGGTCAGGTTATATTACGTTATTGATGGATATGAAGGTCTCACGGAGACGTAGAGGCCAACTCGCCAGGAATGTTGTCAAATATTACCGCCGAGATGTTAGGTTGGGTTAGGTTAGGTTATATTACGTTATTGATGTATATAAAGGTCCCACGGAAACATAGAGGCCAACAAGCCAGGAATGTTGTGAAATATTACAGCCGAGATGTTACGTTGGGTTATTTTAGGTTAAATTACGTTATTGATGGATATGAATGTCCCACGGAGACGTAGAGGCCAACAAGCCAGGAATGTGGTCAAATAATAGCGCCGAATGGTTAGGTTGGGTTAGGTTAGGTTATGTTACGTTATTGATGTATATGAAGGTCCCACGGAGACGTAGAGGCCAACTCGCCAGGAATCTTGGCTAATATTAATTGCGAGATCTTAGGTTGGGTTAGGTTAGGTTATATTACGCTATTGATGTATATAAAAGTCCTACGGAGACGTAGAGGCCAACTCGCCAGGAATGTTGTCAAATAATAGCGCCGAAAGGTTAGGTTGGATTAGGTTAGGTTATATTACGTTCTTGATGGATATGAATGTCCCACGGAGACGTAGAGGCCAACAAGCCAGGAATGTGGTCAAATAATAGCGCCGAAAGGTTAGGTTGGGTTAGGTTAGGTTGTATTACGTTATTGATGTATATGAAGGTCCCACGGAGACGTAGAGGCCAACTCGCCAGGAATCTTGGCTAATATTAATTGCGAGATCTTAGGTTGGGTTAGGTTAGGTTATATTACGCTATTGATGTATATAAAAGTCCTACGGAGACGTAGAGGCCAACAAGCCAGGAATGTTGTCAAATAATAGCGCCGACAGGTTAGGTTGGATTAGGTTAGGTTATTTTACGTTATTGATGTATATAAAAGTCCCACGGATACGTAGAGGCCAACTCGCCAGGAATGTTGTCAAATATTACCGCCGAGGTGTTAGGTTGGGTTAGGTTAGGTTATATTACGCTATTGATATATATAAAATTCCCACGGAGACGTAGAGTCCAACTCGCCAGGAATGTTGTCAAATATTAGTACCGAGATGATAGGTTGTGTTAGGTTAGGTTATATTACGCTATTGATGTATATAAAAGTCCCACGGAGACGTAGAGGCCAACTCGACAGGAATGTGGTCAAATAATAGCGCCGAGTGGTTAGGTTGGGTTAGGTCAGGTTATATTACGTTATGGATGTATATGAAGGTCCCACGGAGACGTAGAGGCCAACTCGCCAGGAATGTTGTCAAATAATAGCGCCGAAAGGTTAGGTTGGGTTAAGTTAGGTTATATTACGTTATTGATGTATATGAAGGTCCCACGGAGACGTAGAGGCCAACTCGCCAGGAATGTTGTCAAATAATAGCGCCGAAAGGTTAGGTTGGGTTAGGTTAGGTTATATTACGTTATTGATGTATATAAAAGTCCCACGGAGACGTAGAGGCCAACTCGCCAGGAATGTTGTCAAATATTAGTGCCGAGAGGTTGGGTTGTGTTAGGTTAGGTTATATTACGTTATTGATGTATATAAGGCCCTACGGAGACGTAGAGGCCAACTCGCCAGGAATGTTGTCAAATATTAGTGCCGAGACGTTGGGTTGTGTTAGGTTAGGTTATATTACGTTATTGATGTATATAAAGGCCCCACGGAGACGTAGAGGCCAACTCGCCAGGAATGTTGTCAAATAATAGCGCCGAAAGGTTAGGTTGGTTTAGGTTAGCTTATATTACGTTATTGATGTATATAAAAGTCCCACGGAGACGTAGAGGCCAACAAGCCAGGAATGTTGTGAAATATTACAGCCGAGATGTTACGTTGGGTTATTTTAGGTTAAATTACGTTATTGATGGATATGAATGTCCCACGGAGACGTAGAGGCCAACAAGCCAGGAATGTGGTCAAATAATAGCCCCGATGGTTAGATTGGGTTAGGTTAGGTTATATTACGTTATTGATGTATATGAAGGTCCCACGGAGACGTAGAGGCCAACTCGCCAGGAATGTTGTCAAATATTAGTACCGAGAGTTTGGGTTGGGTTAGGTTAGGTTATATTACGTTATGGATGTATATGAAGGTCCCACGGAGACGCAGAGGCCAACTCGCCAGGAATGTTGTCAAATAATAGCGCCGAAAGGTTAGGTTGGGTTAAGTTAGGTTATATTACGTTATTGATGTATATGAAGGTCCCACGGAGACGTAGAGGCCAACTCGCCAGGAATGTTGTCAAATAATAGCGCCGAAAGGTTAGGTTGGGTTAGGTTAGGTTATATTACGTTATTGATGTATATAAAAGTCCCACGGAGACGTAGAGGCCAACTCGCCAGGAATGTTGTCAAATATTAGTGCCGAGAGGTTGGGTTGTGTTAGGTTAGGTTATATTACGTTATTGATGTATATAAGGCCCTACGGAGACGTAGAGGCCAACTCGCCAGGAATGTTGTCAAATATTAGTGCCGAGACGTTGGGTTGTGTTAGGTTAGGTTATATTACGCTATTGATGTATATAAAGGCCCCACGGAGACGTAGAGGCCAACTCGCCAGGAATGTTGTCAAATAATAGCGCCGAAAGGTTAGGTTGAGTTAGGTCAGGTTATATTACGTTATTGATGGATATGAATGTCCCACGGAGACGTAGAGGCCAACAAGCCAGGAATGTGGTCAAATAATAGCGCCGAAAGGTTAGGTTGGGTTAGGTTAGGTTATATTACGTTATTGATGGATATGAATGTCCCACGGAGACGTAGAGGCCAACAAGCCAGGAATGTGGTCAAATATTACCGCCGAGATGTTAGGTTGGGTTAGGTTAGGTTATATTACGTTATTGATGTATATGAAGGTCCCACGGAGACGTAGAGGCCAACTCGCCAGGAATGTTGTCAAATAATAGCGCCGACAGGTTAGGTTGGGTTAGGTTAGGTTATATTACGTTATTGATGTATATAAAAGTCCCACGGAGACGTAGAGGCCAACTCGCCAGGAATGTTGTCAAATATTAGTGCCGAGACGTTGGGTTGTGTTAGGTTAGGTTATATTACGTTATTGATGTATATAAAGGCCCCACGGAGACGTAGAGGCCAACTCGCCAGGAATGTTGTCAAATAATACCGCCGAGATGTTAGGTTGGGTTAGGTTAGGTTATATTACGTTTTTGATGTATATGAAGGCCCCACGGAAACGTAGAAGCCAACTCCACAGGAATGTTGTCAAATATTAGCGCCGAGATCTTAGGTTGGGTTAGGTTAGTTTATATTACGCTATTGATGTATATAAAAGTCCCACGGAGACGTAGAGGCCAACTCGCCAGGAATGTTGTCAAATAATAGCGCCGAAAGGTTAGGTTGAGTTAGGTCAGGTTATATTACGTTATTGATGGATATGAAGGTCTCACGGAGACGTAGAGGCCAACTCGCCAGGAATGTTGTCAAATATTACCGCCGAGATGTTAGGTTGGGTTAGGTTAGGTTATATTACGTTATTGATGTATATAAAGGTCCCACGGAAACATAGAGGCCAACAAGCCAGGAATGTTGTGAAATATTACAGCCGAGATGTTACGTTGGGTTATTTTAGGTTAAATTACGTTATTGATGGATATGAATGTCCCACGGAGACGTAGAGGCCAACAAGCCAGGAATGTGGTCAAATAATAGCGCCGAATGGTTAGGTTGGGTTAGGTTAGGTTATATTACGTTATTGATGTATATGAAGGTCCCACGGAGACGTAGAGGCCAACTCGCCAGGAATCTTGGCTAATATTAATTGCGAGATCTTAGGTTGGGTTAGGTTAGGTTATATTACGCTATTGATGTATATAAAAGTCCTACGGAGACGTAGAGGCCAACTCGCCAGGAATGTTGTCAAATAATAGCGCCGAAAGGTTAGGTTGGATTAGGTTAGGTTATATTACGTTCTTGATGGATATGAATGTCCCACGGAGACGTAGAGGCCAACAAGCCAGGAATGTGGTCAAATAATAGCGCCGAAAGGTTAGGTTGGGTTAGGTTAGGTTGTATTACGTTATTGATGTATATGAAGGTCCCACGGAGACGTAGAGGCCAACTCGCCAGGAATCTTGGCTAATATTAATTGCGAGATCTTAGGTTGGGTTAGGTTAGGTTATATTACGCTATTGATGTATATAAAAGTCCTACGGAGACGTAGAGGCCAACAAGCCAGGAATGTTGTCAAATAATAGCGCCGACAGGTTAGGTTGGATTAGGTTAGGTTATTTTACGTTATTGATGTATATAAAAGTCCCACGGATACGTAGAGGCCAACTCGCCAGGAATGTTGTCAAATATTACCGCCGAGGTGTTAGGTTGGGTTAGGTTAGGTTATATTACGCTATTGATATATATAAAATTCCCACGGAGACGTAGAGTCCAACTCGCCAGGAATGTTGTCAAATATTAGTACCGAGATGATAGGTTGTGTTAGGTTAGGTTATATTACGCTATTGATGTATATAAAAGTCCCACGGAGACGTAGAGGCCAACTCGACAGGAATGTGGTCAAATAATAGCGCCGAGTGGTTAGGTTGGGTTAGGTCAGGTTATATTACGTTATGGATGTATATGAAGGTCCCACGGAGACGTAGAGGCCAACTCGCCAGGAATGTTGTCAAATAATAGCGCCGAAAGGTTAGGTTGGGTTAAGTTAGGTTATATTACGTTATTGATGTATATGAAGGTCCCACGGAGACGTAGAGGCCAACTCGCCAGGAATGTTGTCAAATAATAGCGCCGAAAGGTTAGGTTGGGTTAGGTTAGGTTATATTACGTTATTGATGTATATAAAAGTCCCACGGAGACGTAGAGGCCAACTCGCCAGGAATGTTGTCAAATATTAGTGCCGAGAGGTTGGGTTGTGTTAGGTTAGGTTATATTACGTTATTGATGTATATAAGGCCCTACGGAGACGTAGAGGCCAACTCGCCAGGAATGTTGTCAAATATTAGTGCCGAGACGTTGGGTTGTGTTAGGTTAGGTTATATTACGTTATTGATGTATATAAAGGCCCCACGGAGACGTAGAGGCCAACTCGCCAGGAATGTTGTCAAATAATAGCGCCGAAAGGTTAGGTTGGTTTAGGTTAGCTTATATTACGTTATTGATGTATATAAAAGTCCCACGGAGACGTAGAGGCCAACAAGCCAGGAATGTTGTGAAATATTACAGCCGAGATGTTACGTTGGGTTATTTTAGGTTAAATTACGTTATTGATGGATATGAATGTCCCACGGAGACGTAGAGGCCAACAAGCCAGGAATGTGGTCAAATAATAGCCCCGATGGTTAGATTGGGTTAGGTTAGGTTATATTACGTTATTGATGTATATGAAGGTCCCACGGAGACGTAGAGGCCAACTCGCCAGGAATGTTGTCAAATATTAGTACCGAGAGTTTGGGTTGGGTTAGGTTAGGTTATATTACGTTATGGATGTATATGAAGGTCCCACGGAGACGCAGAGGCCAACTCGCCAGGAATGTTGTCAAATAATAGCGCCGAAAGGTTAGGTTGGGTTAAGTTAGGTTATATTACGTTATTGATGTATATGAAGGTCCCACGGAGACGTAGAGGCCAACTCGCCAGGAATGTTGTCAAATAATAGCGCCGAAAGGTTAGGTTGGGTTAGGTTAGGTTATATTACGTTATTGATGTATATAAAAGTCCCACGGAGACGTAGAGGCCAACTCGCCAGGAATGTTGTCAAATATTAGTGCCGAGAGGTTGGGTTGTGTTAGGTTAGGTTATATTACGTTATTGATGTATATAAGGCCCTACGGAGACGTAGAGGCCAACTCGCCAGGAATGTTGTCAAATATTAGTGCCGAGACGTTGGGTTGTGTTAGGTTAGGTTATATTACGCTATTGATGTATATAAAGGCCCCACGGAGACGTAGAGGCCAACTCGCCAGGAATGTTGTCAAATAATAGCGCCGAAAGGTTAGGTTGAGTTAGGTCAGGTTATATTACGTTATTGATGGATATGAATGTCCCACGGAGACGTAGAGGCCAACAAGCCAGGAATGTGGTCAAATAATAGCGCCGAAAGGTTAGGTTGGGTTAGGTTAGGTTATATTACGTTATTGATGTATATGAAGGTCCCACGGAGACGTAGAGGCCAACTCGCCAGGAATCTTGGCTAATATTAATTGCGAGATCTTAGGTTGGGTTAGGTTAGGTTATATTACGCTATTGATGTATATAAAAGTCCTACGGAGACGTAGAGGCCAACAAGCCAGGAATGTTGTCAAATAATAGCGCCGACAGGTTAGGTTGGATTAGGTTAGGTTATTTTACGTTATTGATGTATATAAAAGTCCCACGGATACGTAGAGGCCAACTCGCCAGGAATGTTGTCAAATATTACCGCCGAGGTGTTAGGTTGGGTTAGGTTAGGTTATATTACGCTATTGATATATATAAAATTCCCACGGAGACGTAGAGTCCAACTCGCCAGGAATGTTGTCAAATATTAGTACCGAGATGATAGGTTGTGTTAGGTTAGGTTATATTACGCTATTGATGTATA
Organism: Xylocopa violacea; assembly: GCA_963969225.1. Classification (NCBI taxonomy): domain Eukaryota; kingdom Metazoa; phylum Arthropoda; class Insecta; order Hymenoptera; family Apidae; genus Xylocopa; species Xylocopa violacea. The sequence continues at coordinate 360,047 of CAXAJV010000741.1, read as the reverse complement.
TAAAAGTCCCACGGAGACGTAGAGGCCAACTCGACAGGAATGTGGTCAAATAATAGCGCCGAGTGGTTAGGTTGGGTTAGGTCAGGTTATATTACGTTATGGATGTATATGAAGGTCCCACGGAGACGTAGAGGCCAACTCGCCAGGAATGTTGTCAAATAATAGCGCCGAAAGGTTAGGTTGGGTTAAGTTAGGTTATATTACGTTATTGATGTATATGAAGGTCCCACGGAGACGTAGAGGCCAACTCGCCAGGAATGTTGTCAAATAATAGCGCCGAAAGGTTAGGTTGGGTTAGGTTAGGTTATATTACGTTATTGATGTATATAAAAGTCCCACGGAGACGTAGAGGCCAACTCGCCAGGAATGTTGTCAAATATTAGTGCCGAGAGGTTGGGTTGTGTTAGGTTAGGTTATATTACGTTATTGATGTATATAAGGCCCTACGGAGACGTAGAGGCCAACTCGCCAGGAATGTTGTCAAATATTAGTGCCGAGACGTTGGGTTGTGTTAGGTTAGGTTATATTACGTTATTGATGTATATAAAGGCCCCACGGAGACGTAGAGGCCAACTCGCCAGGAATGTTGTCAAATAATAGCGCCGAAAGGTTAGGTTGAGTTAGGTCAGGTTATATTACGTTATTGATGGATATGAATGTCCCACGGAGACGTAGAGGCCAACAAGCCAGGAATGTGGTCAAATAATAGCGCCGAAAGGTTAGGTTGGGTTAGGTTAGGTTATATTACGTTATTGATGTATATGAAGGTCCCACGGAGACGTAGAGGCCAACTCGCCAGGAATCTTGGCTAATATTAATTGCGAGATCTTAGGTTGGGTTAGGTTAGGTTATATTACGCTATTGATGTATATAAAAGTCCTACGGAGACGTAGAGGCCAACAAGCCAGGAATGTTGTCAAATAATAGCGCCGACAGGTTAGGTTGGATTAGGTTAGGTTATTTTACGTTATTGATGTATATAAAAGTCCCACGGATACGTAGAGGCCAACTCGCCAGGAATGTTCTCAAATATTACCGCCGAGGTGTTAGGTTGGGTTAGGTTAGGTTATATTACGCTATTGATATATATAAAATTCCCACGGAGACGTAGAGTCCAACTCGCCAGGAATGTTGTCAAATATTAGTACCGAGATGATAGGTTGTGTTAGGTTAGGTTATATTACGCTATTGATGTATATAAAAGTCCCACGGAGACGTAGAGGCCAACTCGACAGGAATGTGGTCAAATAATAGCGCCGAGTGGTTAGGTTGGGTTAGGTCAGGTTATATTACGTTATGGATGTATATGAAGGTCCCACGGAGACGTAGAGGCCAACTCGCCAGGAATGTTGTCAAATAATAGCGCCGAAAGGTTAGGTTGGGTTAAGTTAGGTTATATTACGTTATTGATGTATATGAAGGTCCCACGGAGACGTAGAGGCCAACTCGCCAGGAATGTTGTCAAATAATAGCGCCGAAAGGTTAGGTTGGGTTAGGTTAGGTTATATTACGCTATTGATGTATATAAAAGTCCCACGGATACGTAGAGGCCAACTCGCCAGGAATGTTGTCAAATATTACCGCCGAGGTGTTAGGTTGGGTTAGGTTAGGCTATATTACGCTATTGATATATATAAAATTCCCACGGAGACGTAGAGTCCAACTCGCCAGGAATGTTGTCAAATATTAGTACCGAGATGATAGGTTGTGTTAGGTTAGGTTATATTACGCTATTGATGTATATAAAAGTCCCACGGAGACGTAGAGGCCAACTCGACAGGAATGTGGTCAAATAATAGCGCCGAGTGGTTAGGTTGGGTTAGGTCAGGTTATATTACGTTATGGATGTATATGAAGGTCCAACGGAGACGTAGAGGCCAACTCGCCAGGAATGTTGTCAAATAATAGCGCCGAAAGGTTAGGTTGGGTTAAGTTAGGTTATATTACGTTATTGATGTATATGAAGGTCCCACGGAGACGTAGAGGCCAACTCGCCAGGAATGTTGTCAAATAATAGCGCCGAAAGGTTAGGTTGGGTTAGGTTAGGTTATACTACGTTATTGATGTATATAAAAGTCCCACGGAGACGTAGAGGCCAACTCGCCAGGAATGTTGTCAAATATTAGTGCCGAGAGGTTGGGTTGTGTTAGGTTAGGTCATATTACGTTATTGATGTATATAAGGCCCTACGGAGACGTAGAGGCCAACTCGCCAGGAATGTTGTCAAATATTAGTGCCGAGACGTTGGGTTGTGTTAGGTTAGGTTATATTACGTTATTGATGTATATAAAGGCCCCACGGAGACGTAGAGGCCAACTCGCCAGGAATGTTGTCAAATAATAGCGCCGAAAGGTTAGGTTGAGTTAGGTCAGGTTATATTACGTTATTGATGGATATGAATGTCCCACGGAGACGTAGAGGCCAACAAGCCAGGAATGTGGTCAAATAATAGCGCCGAAAGGTTAGGTTGGGTTAGGTTAGGTTATATTACGTTATTGATGTATATGAAGGCCCACGGAAACGTAGAGGCCAACTCGCCAGGAATCTTGGCTAATATTAATTGCGAGATCTTAGGTTGGGTTAGGTTAGGTTATATTACGCTATTGATGTATATAAAAGTCCTACGGAGACGTAGAGGCCAACAAGCCAGGCATGTTGTCAAATAATAGCGCCGACAGGTTAGGTTGGATTAGGTTAGGTTATTTTACGTTATTGATGTATATAAAAGTCCCACGGATACGTAGAGGCCAACTCGCCAGGAATGTTGTCAAATATTACCGCCGAGGTGTTAGGTTGGGTTAGGTTAGGTTATATTACGCTATTGATATATATAAAATTCCCACGGAGACGTAGAGTCCAACTCGCCAGGAATGTTGTCAAATATTAGTACCGAGATGATAGGTTGTGTTAGGTTAGGTTATATTACGCTATTGATGTATATAAAAGTCCCACGGAGACGTAGAGGCCAACTCGACAGGAATGTGGTCAAATAATAGCGCCGAGTGGTTAGGTTGGGTTAGGTCAGGTTATATTACGTTATGGATGTATATGAAGGTCCCACGGAGACGTAGAGGCCAACTCGCCAGGAATGTTGTCAAATAATAGCGCCGAAAGGTTAGGTTGGGTTAAGTTAGGTTATATTACGTTATTGATGTATATGAAGGTCCAACGGAGACGTAGAGGCCAACTCGCCAGGAATGTTGTCAAATAATAGCGCCGAAAGGTTAGGTTGAGTTAGGTCAGGTTATATTACGTTATTGATGGATATGAATGTCCCACGGAGACGTAGAGGCCAACAAGCCAGGAATGTGGTCAAATAATAGCGCCGAAAGGTTAGGTTGGGTTAGGTTAGGTTATATTACGTTATTGATGTATATGAAGGCCCACGGAGACGTAGAGGCCAACTCGCCAGGAATCTTGGCTAATATTAATTGCGAGATCTTAGGTTGGGTTAGGTTAGGTTATATTACGCTATTGATGTATATAAAAGTCCTACGGAGACGTAGAGGCCAACAAGCCAGGAATGTTGTCAAATAATAGCGCCGACAGGTTAGGTTGGATTAGGTTAGGTTATTTTACGTTATTGATGTATATAAAAGTCCCACGGATACGTAGAGGCCAACTCGCCAGGAATGTTGTCAAATATTACCGCCGAGGTGTTAGGTTGGGTTAGGTTAGGTTATATTACGCTATTGATATATATAAAATTCCCACGGAGACGTAGAGTCCAACTCGCCAGGAATGTTGTCAAATATTAGTACCGAGATGATAGGTTGTGTTAGGTTAGGTTATATTACGCTATTGATGTATATAAAAGTCCCACGGAGACGTAGAGGCCAACTCGACAGGAATGTGGTCAAATAATAGCGCCGAGTGGTTAGGTTGGGTTAGGTCAGGTTATATTACGTTATGGATGTATATGAAGGTCCCACGGAGACGTAGAGGCCAACTCGCCAGGAATGTTGTCAAATAATAGCGCCGAAAGGTTAGGTTGGGTTAGGTTAGGTTATATTACGTTATTGATGTATATAAAAGTCCCACGGAGACGTAGAGGCCAACTCGCCAGGAATGTTGTCAAATATTAGTGCCGAGAGGTTGGGTTGTGTTAGGTTAGGTTATATTACGTTATTGATGTATATAAGGCCCTACGGAGACGTAGAGGCCAACTCGCCAGGAATGTTGTCAAATATTAGTGCCGAGACGTTGGGTTGTGTTAGGTTAGGTTATATTACGTTATTGATGTATATAAAGGCCCCACGGAGACGTAGAGGCCAACTCGCCAGGAATGTTGTCAAATAATAGCGCCGAAAGGTTAGGTTGAGTTAGGTCAGGTTATATTACGTTATTGATGGATATGAATGTCCCACGGAGACGTAGAGGCCAACAAGCCAGGAATGTGGTCAAATAATAGCGCCGAAAGGTTAGGTTGGGTTAGGTTAGGTTATATTACGTTATTGATGTATATGAAGGTCCCACGGAGACGTAGAGGCCAACTCGCCAGGAATCTTGGCTAATATTAATTGCGAGATCTTAGGTTGGGTTAGGTTAGGTTATATTACGCTATTGATGTATATAAAAGTCCTACGGAGACGTAGAGGCCAACAAGCCAGGAATGTTGTCAAATAATAGCGCCGACAGGTTAGGTTGGATTAGGTTAGGTTATTTTACGTTATTGATGTATATAAAAGTCCCACGGATACGTAGAGGCCAACTCGCCAGGAATGTTCTCAAATATTACCGCCGAGGTGTTAGGTTGGGTTAGGTTAGGTTATATTACGCTATTGATATATATAAAATTCCCACGGAGACGTAGAGTCCAACTCGCCAGGAATGTTGTCAAATATTAGTACCGAGATGATAGGTTGTGTTAGGTTAGGTTATATTACGCTATTGATGTATATAAAAGTCCCACGGAGACGTAGAGGCCAACTCGACAGGAATGTGGTCAAATAATAGCGCCGAGTGGTTAGGTTGGGTTAGGTCAGGTTATATTACGTTATGGATGTATATGAAGGTCCCACGGAGACGTAGAGGCCAACTCGCCAGGAATGTTGTCAAATAATAGCGCCGAAAGGTTAGGTTGGGTTAAGTTAGGTTATATTACGTTATTGATGTATATGAAGGTCCCACGGAGACGTAGAGGCCAACTCGCCAGGAATGTTGTCAAATAATAGCGCCGAAAGGTTAGGTTGGGTTAGGTTAGGTTATATTACGTTATTGATGTATATAAAAGTCCCACGGATACGTAGAGGCCAACTCGCCAGGAATGTTGTCAAATATTACCGCCGAGGTGTTAGGTTGGGTTAGGTTAGGCTATATTACGCTATTGATATATATAAAATTCCCACGGAGACGTAGAGTCCAACTCGCCAGGAATGTTGTCAAATATTAGTACCGAGATGATAGGTTGTGTTAGGTTAGGTTATATTACGCTATTGATGTATATAAAAGTCCCACGGAGACGTAGAGGCCAACTCGACAGGAATGTGGTCAAATAATAGCGCCGAGTGGTTAGGTTGGGTTAGGTCAGGTTATATTACGTTATGGATGTATATGAAGGTCCAACGGAGACGTAGAGGCCAACTCGCCAGGAATGTTGTCAAATAATAGCGCCGAAAGGTTAGGTTGGGTTAAGTTAGGTTATATTACGTTATTGATGTATATGAAGGTCCCACGGAGACGTAGAGGCCAACTCGCCAGGAATGTTGTCAAATAATAGCGCCGAAAGGTTAGGTTGGGTTAGGTTAGGTTATATTACGTTATTCATGTATATAAAAGTCCCACGGAGACGTAGAGGCCAACTCGCCAGGAATGTTGTCAAATATTAGTGCCGAGAGGTTGGGTTGTGTTAGGTTAGGTCATATTACGTTATTGATGTATATAAGGCCCTACGGAGACGTAGAGGCCAACTCGCCAGGAATGTTGTCAAATATTAGTGCCGAGACGTTGGGTTGTGTTAGGTTAGGTTATATTACGTTATTGATGTATATAAAGGCCCCACGGAGACGTAGAGGCCAACTCGCCAGGAATGTTGTCAAATAATAGCGCCGAAAGGTTAGGTTGAGTTAGGTCAGGTTATATTACGTTATTGATGGATATGAATGTCCCACGGAGACGTAGAGGCCAACAAGCCAGGAATGTGGTCAAATAATAGCGCCGAAAGGTTAGGTTGGGTTAGGTTAGGTTATATTACGTTATTGATGTATATGAAGGCCCACGGAGACGTAGAGGCCAACTCGCCAGGAATCTTGGCTAATATTAATTGCGAGATCTTAGGTTGGGTTAGGTTAGGTTATATTACGCTATTGATGTATATAAAAGTCCTACGGAGACGTAGAGGCCAACAAGCCAGGAATGTTGTCAAATAATAGCGCCGACAGGTTAGGTTGGATTAGGTTAGGTTATTTTACGTTATTGATGTATATAAAAGTCCCACGGATACGTAGAGGCCAACTCGCCAGGAATGTTGTCAAATATTACCGCCGAGGTGTTAGGTTGGGTTAGGTTAGGTTATATTACGCTATTGATATATATAAAATTCCCACGGAGACGTAGAGTCCAACTCGCCAGGAATGTTGTCAAATATTAGTACCGAGATGATAGGTTGTGTTAGGTTAGGTTATATTACGCTATTGATGTATATAAAAGTCCCACGGAGACGTAGAGGCCAACTCGACAGGAATGTGGTCAAATAATAGCGCCGAGTGGTTAGGTTGGGTTAGGTCAGGTTATATTACGTTATGGATGTATATGAAGGTCCCACGGAGACGTAGAGGCCAACTCGCCAGGAATGTTGTCAAATAATAGCGCCGAAAGGTTAGGTTGGGTTAAGTTAGGTTATATTACGTTATTGATGTATATGAAGGTCCCACGGAGACGTAGAGGCCAACTCGCCAGGAATGTTGTCAAATAATAGCGCCGAAAGGTTAGGTTGAGTTAGGTCAGGTTATATTACGTTATTGATGGATATGAATGTCCCACGGAGACGTAGAGGCCAACAAGCCAGGAATGTGGTCAAATAATAGCGCCGAAAGGTTAGGTTGGGTTAGGTTAGGTTATATTACGTTATTGATGTATATGAAGGCCCACGGAGACGTAGAGGCCAACTCGCCAGGAATCTTGGCAAATATTAATTGCGAGATCTTAGGTTGGGTTAGGTTAGGTTATATTACGCTATTGATGTATATAAAAGTCCTACGGAGACGTAGAGGCCAACAAGCCAGGAATGTTGTCAAATAATAGCGCCGACAGGTTAGGTTGGATTAGGTTAGGTTATTTTACGTTATTGATGTATATAAAAGTCCCACGGATACGTAGAGGCCAACTCGCCAGGAATGTTGTCAAATATTACCGCCGAGGTGTTAGGTTGGGTTAGGTTAGGTTATATTACGCTATTGATATATATAAAATTCCCACGGAGACGTAGAGTCCAACTCGCCAGGAATGTTGTCAAATATTAGTACCGAGATGATAGGTTGTGTTAGGTTAGGTTATATTACGCTATTGATGTATATAAAAGTCCCACGGAGACGTAGAGGCCAACTCGACAGGAATGTGGTCAAATAATAGCGCCGAGTGGTTAGGTTGGGTTAGGTCAGGTTATATTACGTTATGGATGTATATGAAGGTCCCACGGAGACGTAGAGGCCAACTCGCCAGGAATGTTGTCAAATAATAGCGCCGAAAGGTTAGGTTGGGTTAAGTTAGGTTATATTACGTTATTGATGTATATGAAGGTCCCACGGAGACGTAGAGGCCAACTCGCCAGGAATGTTGTCAAATAATAGCGCCGAAAGGTTAGGTTGAGTTAGGTCAGGTTATATTACGTTATTGATGGATATGAATGTCCCACGGAGACGTAGAGGCCAACAAGCCAGGAATGTGGTCAAATAATAGCGCCGAAAGGTTAGGTTGGGTTAGGTTAGGTTATATTACGTTATTGATGTATATGAAGGTCCCACGGAGACGTAGAGGCCAACTCGCCAGGAATGTTGTCAAATAATAGCGCCGAAAGGTTAGGTTGGGTTAGGTTAGGTTATATTACGTTATTGATGTATATAAAAGTCCCACGGAGACGTAGAGGCCAACTCGCCAGGAATGTTGTCAAATATTAGTGCCGAGAGGTTGGGTTGTGTTAGGTTAGGTTATATTACGTTATTGATGTATATAAGGCCCTACGGAGACGTAGAGGCCAACTCGCCAGGAATGTTGTCAAATATTAGTGCCGAGACGTTGGGTTGTGTTAGGTTAGGTTATATTACGTTATTGATGTATATAAAGGCCCCACGGAGACGTAGAGGCCAACTCGCCAGGAATCTTGGCTAATATTAATTGCGAGATCTTAGGTTGGGTTAGGTTAGGTTATATTACGCTATTGATGTATATAAAAGTCCTACGGAGACGTAGAGGCCAACAAGCCAGGAATGTTGTCAAATAATAGCGCCGACAGGTTAGGTTGGATTAGGTTAGGTTATTTTACGTTATTGATGTATATAAAAGTCCCACGGATACGTAGAGGCCAACTCGCCAGGAATGTTGTCAAATATTACCGCCGAGGTGTTAGGTTGGGTTAGGTTAGGCTATATTACGCTATTGATATATATAAAATTCCCACGGAGACGTAGAGTCCAACTCGCCAGGAATGTTGTCAAATATTAGTACCGAGATGATAGGTTGTGTTAGGTTAGGTTATATTACGCTATTGATGTATATAAAAGTCCCACGGAGACGTAGAGGCCAACTCGACAGGAATGTGGTCAAATAATAGCGCCGAGTGGTTAGGTTGGGTTAGGTCAGGTTATATTACGTTATGGATGTATATGAAGGTCCAACGGAGACGTAGATGCCAACTCGCCAGGAATGTTGTCAAATAATAGCGCCGAAAGGTTAGGTTGGGTTAAGTTAGGTTATATTACGTTATTGATGTATATTAAGGTCCCACGGAGACGTAGAGGCCAACTCGCCAGGAATGTTGTCAAACAATAGCGCCGAAAGGTTAGGTTGGGTTAGGTTAGGTTATATTACGTTATTGATGTATATAAAAGTCCCACGGAGACGTAGAGGCCAACTCGCCAGGAATGTTGTCAAATATTAGTGCCGAGAGGTTGGGTTGTGTTAGGTTAGGTCATATTACGTTATTGATGTATATAAGGCCCTACGGAGACGTAGAGGCCAACTCGCCAGGAATGTTGTCAAATATTAGTGCCGAGACGTTGGGTTGTGTTAGGTTAGGTTATATTACGTTATTGATGTATATAAAGGCCCCACGGAGACGTAGAGGCCAACTCGCCAGGAATGTTGTCAAATAATAGCGCCGAAAGGTTAGGTTGAGTTAGGTCAGGTTATATTACGTTATTGATGGATATGAATGTCCCACGGAGACGTAGAGGCCAACAAGCCAGGAATGTGGTCAAATAATAGCGCCGAAATGTTAGGTTGGGTTAGGTTAGGTTATATTACGTTATTGATGTATATGAAGGCCCACGGAGACGTAGAGGCCAACTCGCCAGGAATCTTGGCTAATATTAATTGCGAGATCTTAGGTTGGGTTAGGTTAGGTTATATTACGCTATTGATGTATATAAAAGTCCTACGGAGACGTAGAGGCCAACAAGCCAGGAATGTTGTCAAATAATAGCGCCGACAGGTTAGGTTGGATTAGGTTAGGTTATTTTACGTTATTGATGTATATAAAAGTCCCACGGATACGTAGAGGCCAACTCGCCAGGAATGTTGTCAAATATTACCGCCGAGGTGTTAGGTTGGGTTAGGTTAGGTTATATTACGCTATTGATATATATAAAATTCCCACGGAGACGTAGAGTCCAACTCGCCAGGAATGTTGTCAAATATTAGTACCGAGATGATAGGTTGTGTTAGGTTAGGTTATATTACGCTATTGATGTATATAAAAGTCCCACGGAGACGTAGAGGCCAACTCGACAGGAATGTGGTCAAATAATAGCGCCGAGTGGTTAGGTTGGGTTAGGTCAGGTTATATTACGTTATGGATGTATATGAAGGTCCCACGGAGACGTAGAGGCCAACTCGCCAGGAATGTTGTCAAATAATAGCGCCGAAAGGTTAGGTTGGGTTAAGTTAGGTTATATTACGTTATTGATGTATATGAAGGTCCCACGGAGACGTAGAGGCCAACTCGCCAGGAATGTTGTCAAATAATAGCGCCGAAAGGTTAGGTTGGTTTAGGTTAGGTTATATTACGTTATTGATGTATATAAAAGTCCCACGGAGACGTAGAGGCCAACAAGCCAGGAATGTTGTGAAATATTACAGCCGAGATGTTACGTTGGGTTATTTTAGGTTAAATTACGTTATTGATGGATATGAATGTCCCACGGAGACGTAGAGGCCAACAAGCCAGGAATGTGGTCAAATAATAGCGCCGATGGTTAGATTGGGTTAGGTTAGGTTATATTACGTTATTGATGTATATGAAGGTCCCACGGAGACGTAGAGGCCAACTCGCCAGGAATGTTGTCAAATATTAGTACCGAGAGTTTGGGTTGGGTTAGGTTAGGTTATATTACGTTATTGATGTATATGAAGGTCCCACGGAGACGTAGAGGCCAACTCGCCAGGAATGTTGTCAAATAATAGCGCCGACAGGTTAGGTTGGGTTAGGTTAGGTTATATTACGTTATTGATGTATATAAAAGTCCCACGGAGACGTAGAGGCCAACTCGCCAGGAATGTTGTCAAATATTAGTGCCGAGACGTTGGGTTGTGTTAGGTTAGGTTATATTACGTTATTGATGTATATAAAGGCCCCACGGAGACGTAGAGGCCAACTCGCCAGGAATGTTGTCAAATAATAGCGCCGAAAGGTTAGGTTGAGTTAGGTCAGGTTATATTACGTTATTGATGGATATGAATGTCCCACGGAGACGTAGAGGCCAACAAGCCAGGAATGTGGTCAAATAATAGCGCCGAAAGGTTAGGTTGGGTTAGGTTAGGTTATATTACGTTATTGATGTATATGAAGGTCCCACGGAGACGTAGAGGCCAACTCGCCAGGAATGTTGTCTAATATTAATGCCGAGATCTTAGGTTGGGTTAGGTTAGGTTATATTACGCTATTGATGTATATAAAAGTCCTACGGAGACGTAGAGGCCAACTCGCCAGTAATGTTGTCAAACAATAGCGCCGAAAGGTTAGGTTGGGTTAGGTTAGGTTATATTACGTTATTGATGTATATAAAAGTCCCACGGAGACGTAGAGGCCAACTCGACAGGAATGTGGTCAAATAATAGCGCCGAATGGTTAGGTTGGGTTAAGTTAGGTTATATTACGTTATTGATGTATATGAAGGTCCCACGGAGACGTAGAGGCCAACTCGCCAGGAATGTTGTCAAATAATAGCGCCGAAAGGTTAGGTTGGGTTAGGTTAGGTTATATTACGTTATTGATGTATATAAAAGTCCCACGGAGACGTAGAGGCCAACTCGCCAGTAATGTTGTCAAATAATAGCGCCGAAAGGTTAGGTTGGGTTAGGTTAGGTTCTATTACGTTATTGATGTATATAAAAGTCCCACGGAGACGTAGAGGCCAACTCGCCAGGAATGTTGTCAAATAATAGCGCCGAAAGGTTAGGTTGGGTTATATAAGGTTAGGTTACGTTATTGATGGATATGAAGGTCTCACGGAGACGTAGAGGCCAACTCGCCAGGAATGTTGTCAAATATTACCGCCGAGATGTTAGGTTGGGTTAGGTTAGGTTATATTACGTTATTGATGTATATAAAGGTCCCACGGAAACAAAGAGGCCAAAAAGCCAGGAATGTTGTGAAATATTACAGCCGAGATGTTACGTTGGGTTATTTTAGGTTAAATTACGTTTTTGATGTATATGAAGGCCCCACGGAGACGTAGAGGCCAACTCGACAGGAATGTTGTCAAATATTAGCGCCGGGATCTTAGGTTGGGTTAGGTTAGGTTATATTACGCTATTGATGTATATAAAAGTCCCACGGAGACGTAGAGGCCAACTCGCCAGGAATGTTGTCAAATAATAGCGCCGAAAGGTTAGGTTGAGTTAGGTCAGGTTATATTACGTTATTGATGGATATGAATGTCCCACGGAGACGTAGAGGCCAACAAGCCAGGAATGTGGTCAAATAATAGCGCCGAAAGGTTAGGTTGGGTTAGGTTAGGTTATATTACGTTATTAATGTATATGAAGGTCCCACGGAGACGTAGAGGCCAACTCGCCAGGAATGTTGTCAAATAATAGCGCCGAAAGGTTAGGTTGAGTTAGGTCAGGTTATATTACGTTATTGATGTATATAAAAGTCCCACGGAGACGTAGAGGCCAACAAGCCAGGAATGTTGTCAAATAATAGCGCCGAAATGTTAGGTTGGATTAGGTTAGGTTATTTTACGTTATTGATGTATATAAAAGTCCCACGGATACGTAGAGGCCAACTCGCCAGGAATGTTGTCAAATATTACCGCCGAGGTGTTAGGTTGGGTTAGGTTAGGTTATATTACGCTATTGATATATATAAAATTCCCACGGAGACGTAGAGTCCAACTCGCCAGGAATGTTGTCAAATATTAGTACCGAGATGATAGGTTATGTTAGGTTAGGTTATATTACGTTATTGATGTATATAAAAGTCCCACGGAGACGTAGAGGCCAACTCGCCAGGAATGTTGTCAAATATTAGTGCCGAGAGGTTGGGTTGTGTTAGGTTAGGTTATATTACGTTATTGATGTATATAAGGCCCTACGGAGACGTAGAGGCCAACTCGCCAGGAATGTTGTCAAATATTAGTGCCGAGACGTTGGGTTGTGTTAGGTTAGGTTATATTACGTTATTGATGTATATAAAGGCCCCACGGAGACGTAGAGGCCAACTCGCCAGGAATGTTGTCAAATAATAGCGCCGAAAGGTTAGGTTGAGTTAGGTCAGGTTATATTACGTTATTGATGGATATGAATGTCCCACGGAGAAGTAGAGGCCAACAAGCCAGGAAAGTTGTCAAATAAGAGCGCCGAAAGGTTAGGTTGGGTTAGGTTAGGTTATATTACGTTATTGATGTATATGAAGGTCCCACGGAGACGTAGAGGCCAACTCGCCAGGAATGTTGGCTAATATTAATTGCGAGATCTTAGTTTGGGTTAGGTTAGGTTATATTACGCTATTGATGTATATAAAAGTCCTATGGAGACGTAGAGGCCAACTCGACAGGAATGTTGTCAAATATTAGCGCCGTGATCTTAAGTTGGGTTAGGTTAGGTTATATTACGCTATTGATGTATATAAAAGTCCCACGGAGACGTAGAGGCCAACTCGCCAGGAATGTTGTCAAATAATAGCGCCGAAAGGTTAGGTTGAGTTAGGTCAGGTTATATTACGTTATTGATGGATATGAATGTCCCACGGAGACGTAGAGGCCAACAAGCCAGGAATGTGGTCAAATAATAGCGCCGAAAGGTTAGGTTGGGTTAGGTTAGGTTATATTACGTTATTAATGTATATGAAGGTCCCACGGAGACGTAGAGGCCAACTCGCCAGGAATGTTGTCAAATAATAGCGCCGAAAGGTTAGGTTGAGTTAGGTCAGGTTATATTACGTTATTGATGTATATAAAAGTCCCACGGAGACGTAGAGGCCAACAAGCCAGGAATGTTGTCAAATAATAGCGCCGAAATGTTAGGTTGGATTAGGTTAGGTTATTTTACGTTATTGATGTATATAAAAGTCCCACGGATACGTAGAGGCCAACTCGCCAGGAATGTTGTCAAATATTACCGCCGAGGTGTTAGGTTGGGTTAGGTTAGGTTATATTACGCTATTGATATATATAAAATTCCCACGGAGACGTAGAGTCCAACTCGCCAGGAATGTTGTCAAATATTAGTACCGAGATGATAGGTTATGTTAGGTTAGGTTATATTACGTTATTGATGTATATAAAAGTCCCACGGAGACGTAGAGGCCAACTCGCCAGGAATGTTGTCAAATATTAGTGCCGAGAGGTTGGGTTGTGTTAGGTTAGGTTATATTACGTTATTGATGTATATAAGGCCCTACGGAGACGTAGAGGCCAACTCGCCAGGAATGTTGTCAAATATTAGTGCCGAGACGTTGGGTTGTGTTAGGTTAGGTTATATTACGTTATTGATGTATATAAAGGCCCCACGGAGACGTAGAGGCCAACTCGCCAGGAATGTTGTCAAATAATAGCGCCGAAAGGTTAGGTTGAGTTAGGTCAGGTTATATTACGTTATTGATGGATATGAATGTCCCACGGAGAAGTAGAGGCCAACAAGCCAGGAAAGTTGTCAAATAATAGCGCCGAAAGGTTAGGTTGGGTTAGGTTAGGTTATATTACGTTATTGATGTATATGAAGGTCCCACGGAGACGTAGAGGCCAACTCGCCAGGAATGTTGGCTAATATTAATTGCGAGATCTTAGTTTGGGTTAGGTTAGGTTATATTACGCTATTGATGTATATAAAAGTCCTATGGAGACGTAGAGGCCAACTCGACAGGAATGTTGTCAAATATTAGCGCCGTGATCTTAAGTTGGGTTAGGTTAGGTTATATTACGCTATTGATGTATATAAAAGTCCCACGGAGACGTAGAGGCCAACTCGCCAGGAATGTTGTCAAATAATAGCGCCGAAAGGTTAGGTTGAGTTAGGTCAGGTTATATTACGTTATTGATGGATATGAATGTCCCACGGAGACGTAGAGGCCAACAAGCCAGGAATGTTGTCAAATAATAGCGCCGAAAGGTTAGGTTGAGTTAGGTCAGGTTATATTACGTTATTGATGGATATGAATGTCCCACGGAGACGTAGAGGCCAACAAGCCAGGAATGTGGTCAAATAATAGCGCCGAAAGGTTAGGTTGGGTTAGGTTAGGTTATATTACGTTATTGATGTATATGAAGGTCCCACGGAGACGTAGAGGCCAACTCGCCAGGAATGTTGTCTAATATTAATGCCGAGATCTTAGGTTGGGTTAGGTTAGGTTATATTACGCTATTGATGTATATAAAAGTCCTACGGAGACGTAGAGGCCAACAAGCCAGGAATGTTGTCAAATAATAGCGCCGAAAGGTTAGGTTGGATTAGGTTAGGTTATATTACGTTATTGATGTATATAAAAGTCCCGCGGATACGTAGAGGCCAACTCGCCAGTAATGTTGTCAAACAATAGCGCCGAAAGGTTAGGTTGGGTTAGGTTAGGTTATATTACGTTATTGATGTATATAAAAGTCCCACGGAGACGTAGAGGCCAACTCGACAGGAATGTGGTCAAATAATAGCGCCGAATGGTTAGGTTGGGTTAAGTTAGGTTATATTACGTTATTGATGTATATGAAGGTCCCACGGAGACGTAGAGGCCAACTCGCCAGGAATGTTGTCAAATAATAGCGCCGAAAGGTTAGGTTGGGTTAGGTTAGGTTATATTACGTTATTGATGTATATAAAAGTCCCACGGAGACGTAGAGGCCAACTCGCCAGTAATGTTGTCAAATAATAGCGCCGAAAGGTTAGGTTGGGTTAGGTTAGGTTCTATTACGTTATTGATGTATATAAAAGTCCCACGGAGACGTAGAGGCCAACTCGCCAGGAATGTTGTCAAATAATAGCGCCGAAAGGTTAGGTTGGGTTATATAAGGTTAGGTTACGTTATTGATGGATATGAAGGTCTCACGGAGACGTAGAGGCCAACTCGCCAGGAATGTTGTCAAATATTACCGCCGAGATGTTAGGTTGGGTTAGGTTAGGTTATATTACGTTATTGATGTATATAAAGGTCCCACGGAAACAAAGAGGCCAACAAGCCAGGAATGTTGTGAAATATTACAGCCGAGATGTTACGTTGGGTTATTTTAGGTTAAATTACGTTTTTGATGTATATGAAGGCCCCACGGAGACGTAGAGGCCAACTCGACAGGAATGTTGTCTAATATTAATGCCGAGATCTTAGGTTGGGTTAGGTTAGGTTATATTACGCTATTGATGTATATAAAAGTCCTACGGAGACGTAGAGGCCAACAAGCCAGGAATGTTGTCAAATAATAGCGCCGAAAGGTTAGGTTGGATTAGGTTAGGTTATATTACGTTATTGATGTATATAAAAGTCCCGCGGATACGTAGAGGCCAACTCGCCAGTAATGTTGTCAAACAATAGCGCCGAAAGGTTAGGTTGGGTTAGGTTAGGTTATATTACGTTATTGATGTATATAAAAGTCCCACGGAGACGTAGAGGCCAACTCGACAGGAATGTGGTCAAATAATAGCGCCGAATGGTTAGGTTGGGTTAAGTTAGGTTATATTACGTTATTGATGTATATGAAGGTCCCACGGAGACGTAGAGGCCAACTCGCCAGGAATGTTGTCAAATAATAGCGCCGAAAGGTTAGGTTGGGTTAGGTTAGGTTATATTACGTTATTGATGTATATAAAAGTCCCACGGAGACGTAGAGGCCAACTCGCCAGTAATGTTGTCAAATAATAGCGCCGAAAGGTTAGGTTGGGTTAGGTTAGGTTCTATTACGTTATTGATGTATATAAAAGTCCCACGGAGACGTAGAGGCCAACTCGCCAGGAATGTTGTCAAATAATAGCGCCGAAAGGTTAGGTTGGGTTATATAAGGTTAGGTTACGTTATTGATGGATATGAAGGTCTCACGGAGACGTAGAGGCCAACTCGCCAGGAATGTTGTCAAATATTACCGCCGAGATGTTAGGTTGGGTTAGGTTAGGTTATATTACGTTATTGATGTATATAAAGGTCCCACGGAAACAAAGAGGCCAACAAGCCAGGAATGTTGTGAAATATTACAGCCGAGATGTTACGTTGGGTTATTTTAGGTTAAATTACGTTTTTGATGTATATGAAGGCCCCACGGAGACGTAGAGGCCAACTCGACAGGAATGTTGTCAAATATTAGCGCCGGGATCTTAGGTTGGGTTAGGTTAGGTTATATTACGCTATTGATGTATATAAAAGTCCCACGGAGACGTAGAGGCCAACTCGCCAGGAATGTTGTCAAATAATAGCGCCGAAAGGTTAGGTTGAGTTAGGTCAGGTTATATTACGTTATTGATGGATATGAATGTCCCACGGAGACGTAGAGGCCAACAAGCCAGGAATGTGGTCAAATAATAGCGCCGAAAGGTTAGGTTGGGTTAGGTTAGGTTATATTACGTTATTAATGTATATGAAGGTCCCAAGGAGACGTAGAGGCCAACTCGCCAGGAATGTTGTCAAATAATAGCGCCGAAAGGTTAGGTTGAGTTAGGTCAGGTTATATTACGTTATTGATGTATATAAAAGTCCCACGGAGACGTAGAGGCCAACAAGCCAGGAATGTTGTCAAATAATAGCGCCGAAATGTTAGGTTGGATTAGGTTAGGTTATTTTACGTTATTGATGTATATAAAAGTCCCACGGATACGTAGAGGCCAACTCGCCAGGAATGTTGTCAAATATTACCGCCGAGGTGTTAGGTTGGGTTAGGTCAGGTTATATTACGCTATTGATATATATAAAATTCCCACGGAGACGTAGAGTCCAACTCGCCAGGAATGTTGTCAAATATTAGTACCGAGATGATAGATTATGTTAGGTTAGGTTATATTACGTTATTGATGTATATAAAAGTCCCACGGAGACGTAGAGGCCAACTCGCCAGGAATGTTGTCAAATATTAGTGCCGAGAGGTTGGGTTGTGTTAGGTTAGGTTATATTACGTTATTGATGTATATAAGGCCCTACGGAGACGTAGAGGCCAACTCGCCAGGAATGTTGTCAAATATTAGTGCCGAGACGTTGGGTTGTGTTAGGTTAGGTTATATTACGTTATTGATGTATATAAAGGCCCCACGGAGACGTAGAGGCCAACTCGCCAGGAATGTTGTCAAATAATAGCGCCGAAAGGTTAGGTTGAGTTAGGTCAGGTTATATTACGTTATTGATGGATATGAATGTCCCACGGAGAAGTAGAGGCCAACAAGCCAGGAAAGTTGTCAAATAATAGCGCCGAAAGGTTAGGTTGGGTTAGGTTAGGTTATATTACGTTATTGATGTATATGAAGGTCCCACGGAGACGTAGAGGCCAACTCGCCAGGAATGT
Organism: Xylocopa violacea; assembly: GCA_963969225.1. Lineage (NCBI taxonomy): Eukaryota > Metazoa > Arthropoda > Insecta > Hymenoptera > Apidae > Xylocopa > Xylocopa violacea. The sequence goes on along the minus strand of CAXAJV010000741.1, from coordinate 341,925 downwards.
TGGCTAATATTAATTGCGAGATCTTAGTTTGGGTTAGGTTAGGTTATATTACGCTATTGATGTATATAAAAGTCCTATGGAGACGTAGAGGCCAACTCGACAGGAATGTTGTCAAATATTAGCGCCGTGATCTTAAGTTGGGTTAGGTTAGGTTATATTACGCTATTGATGTATATAAAAGTCCCACGGAGACGTAGAGGCCAACTCGCCAGGAATGTTGTCAAATAATAGCGCCGAAAGGTTAGGTTGAGTTAGGTCAGGTTATATTACGTTATTGATGGATATGAATGTCCCACGGAGACGTAGAGGCCAACAAGCCAGGAATGTTGTCAAATAATAGCGCCGAAAGGTTAGGTTGAGTTAGGTCAGGTTATATTACGTTATTGATGGATATGAATGTCCCACGGAGACGTAGAGGCCAACAAGCCAGGAAAGTTGTCAAATAATAGCGCCGAAAGGTTAGGTTGGGTTAGGTTAGGTTATATTACGTTATTGATGTATATGAAGGTCCCACGGAGACGTAGAGGCCAACTCGCCAGGAATGTTGTCTAATATTAATGCCGACATCTTAGGTTGGGTTAGGTTAGGTTATATTACGCTATTGATGTATATAAAAGTCCTACGGAGACGTAGAGGCCAACAAGCCAGGAATGTTGTCAAATAATAGCGCCGAAAGGTTAGGTTGGATTAGGTTAGGTTATATTACGTTATTGATGTATATAAAAGTCCCACGGAGACGTAGAGGCCAACTCGCCAGGAATGTTGTCAAATATTAGTGCCGAGAGGTTGGGTTGTGTTAGGTTAGGTTATATTACGTTATTGATGTATATAAGGCCCTACGGAGACGTAGAGGCCAACTCGCCAGGAATGTTGTCAAATATTAGTACCGAGATGATAGGTTGTGTTAGGTTAGGTTATATTACGCTATTGATGTATATAAAAGTCCCACGGAGACATAGAGGCCAACTCGACAGGAATGTGGTCAAATAATAGCGCCGAGTGGTTAGGTTCGGTTAGGTTAGGATATATTACGTTATTGATGTATATGAAGGTCCCACGGAGACGTAGAGGCCAACTCGCCAGGAATGTTGTCAAATAATAGCGCCGAAAGGTTAGGTTGGGTTAGGTTAGGTTATATTACGTTATTGATGTATATAAAAGTCCCACGGAGACGTAGAGGCCAACTCGCCAGTAATGTTGTCAAATAATAGCGCCGAAAGGTTAGGTTGGGTTAGGTTAGGTTATATTACGTTATTGATGTATATAAAAGTCCCACGGAGACGTAGAGGCCAACTCGCCAGGAATGTTGTCAAATAATAGCGCCGAAAGGTTAGGTTGGGTTAAGTTAGGTTATATTACGTTATTGATGGATATGAAGGTCTCCCGGAGACGTAGAGGCCAACTCGCCAGGAATGTTGTCAAATAATAGCGCCGAAATGTTAGGTTGGGTTAGGTTAGGTTATATTACGTTATTGATGTATATAAAAGTCCCACGGACACGTAGAGGCGACTCCCCAGTAATGTTGTCAAATATTACCGCCGAAATGTTAGGTTGGCTTAGGTTAGGTTATTTTACGTTATTGATGTACATGAAGGTCCCACGGAGACGTAGAGTCCAACTCGCCAGAAATTTTGTCAAATATTAGTACCGAGATGTTAGTTTGGGGTAGGTTAAGTTATATTACGCTATTGATGTATATAAAAGTCCCTCGGAGACGTAGAGGCCAACTCAACAGGAATGTTGTCAAATAATAGCGCCCAGAGGTTAGGTTGGGTTATATAAGGTTATATTACGTTATTGATGGATATGAAGGTCTCACGGAGACGTAGAGGCCAACTCGCCAGGAATGTTGTCAAATAATAGCGCCGAAAGGTTAGGTTGAGTTAGGTCAGGTTATATTACGTTATTGATGGATATGAATGTCCCACGGAGACGTAGAGGCCAACAAGCCAGGAAAGTTGTCAAATAATAGCGCCGAAAGGTTAGGTTGGGTTAGGTTAGGTTATATTACGTTATTGATGTATATGAAGGTCCCACGGAGACGTAGAGGCCAACTCGCCAGGAATGTTGTCTAATATTAATGCCGACATCTTAGGTTGGGTTAGGTTAGGTTATATTACGCTATTGATGTATATAAAAGTCCTACGGAGACGTAGAGGCCAACAAGCCAGGAATGTTGTCAAATAATAGCGCCGAAAGGTTAGGTTGGATTAGGTTAGGTTATATTACGTTATTGATGTATATAAAAGTCCCGCGGATACGTAGAGGCCAACTCGCCAGTAATGTTGTCAAATAATAGCGCCGAAAGGTTAGGTTGGGTTAGGTTAGGTTATATTACGTTATTGATGTATATAAAAGTCCCACGGAGACGTAGAGGCCAACTCGCCAGGAATGTTGTCAAATATTAGTGCCGAGAGGTTGGGTTGTGTTAGGTTAGGTTATATTACGTTATTGATGTATATAAGGCCCTACGGAGACGTAGAGGCCAACTCGCCAGGAATGTTGTCAAATATTAGTACCGAGATGATAGGTTGTGTTAGGTTAGGTTATATTACGCTATTGATGTATATAAAAGTCCCACGGAGACATAGAGGCCAACTCGACAGGAATGTGGTCAAATAATAGCGCCGAGTGGTTAGGTTCGGTTAGGTTAGGATATATTACGTTATTGATGTATATGAAGGTCCCACGGAGACGTAGAGGCCAACTCGCCAGGAATGTTGTCAAATAATAGCGCCGAAAGGTTAGGTTGGGTTAAGTTAGGTTATATTACGTTATTGATGTATATGAAGGTCCCACGGAGACGTAGAGGCCAACTCGCCAGGAATGTTGTCAAATAATAGCGCCGAAAGGTTAGGTTGGGTTAGGTTAGGTTATATTACGTTATTGATGTATATAAAAGTCCCACGGAGACGTAGAGGCCAACTCGCCAGTAATGTTGTCAAATAATAGCGCCGAAAGGTTAGGTTGGGTTAGGTTAGGTTATATTACGTTATTGATGTATATAAAAGTCCCACGGAGACGTAGAGGCCAACTCGCCAGGAATGTTGTCAAATAACAGCGCCGAAAGGTTAGGTTGGGTTAAGTTAGGTTATATTACGTTATTGATGGATATGAAGGTCTCCCGGAGACGTAGAGGCCAACTCGCCAGGAATGTTGTCAAATAATAGCGCCGAAAGGTTAGGTTGGGTTAGGTTAGGTTATATTACGTTATTGATGTATATAAAAGTCCCACGGACACGTAGAGGCGACTCCCCAGTAATGTTGTCAAATATTACCGCCGAAATGTTAGGTTGGCTTAGGTTAGGTTATTTTACGTTATTGATGTACATGAAGGTCCCACGGAGACGTAGAGTCCAACTCGCCAGAAATTTTGTCAAATATTAGTACCGAGATGTTAGTTTGGGGTAGGTTAAGTTATATTACGCTATTGATGTATATAAAAGTCCCTCGGAGACGTAGAGGCCAACTCAACAGGAATGTTGTCAAATAATAGCGCCCAGAGGTTAGGTTGGGTTATATAAGGTTATATTACGTTATTGATGGATATGAAGGTCTCACGGAGACGTAGAGGCCAACTCGCCAGGAATGTTGTCAAATATTACCGCCGAGATGTTAGGTTGGGTTAGGTTAGGTTATATTACGTTATTGATGTATATAAAGGTCCCACGGAAACATAGAGGCCAACAAGCCAGGAATGTTGTGAAATATTACAGCCGAGATGTTACGTTGTGTTATTTTAGGTTAAATTACGTTATTGATGGATATGAATGTCCCACGGAGACGTAGAGGCCAACAAGCCAGGAATGTGGTCAAATAATAGCGCCGATGGTTAGGTTGGGTTAGGTTAGGTTATATTACGTTATTGATGTATATGAAGGTCCCACGGAGACGTAGAGGCCAACTCGCCAGGAATGTTGTCAAATATTAGTACCGAGAGTTTGGGTTGGGTTAGGTTAGGTTATATTACGTTATTGATGTATATGAAGGTCCCACGGAGACGTAGAGGCCAACTCGCCAGGAATGTTGTCAAATAATAGCGCCGACAGGTTAGGTTGGGTTAGGTTAGGTTATATTACGTTATTGATGTATATAAAAGTCCCACGGAGACGTAGAGGCCAACTCGCCAGGAGTGTTGTCAAATATTAGTGCCGAGAGTTTGGGTTGTGTTAGGTTAGGTTATATTACGTTATTGATGTATATAAAGGCCCCACGGAGACGTAGAGGCCAACTCGCCAGGAATGTTGTCAAATATTACCGCCGAGATGTTAGGTTGGGTTAGGTTAGGTTATATTACGTTTTTGATGTATATGAAGGCCCCACGGAGACGTAGAGGCCAACTCGACAGGAATGTTGTCAAATATTAGCGCCGAGATCTTAGGTTGGGTTAGGTTAGGTTATATTACGCTATTGATGTATATAAAAGTCCCACGGAGACGTAGAGGCCAACTCGCCAGGAATGATGTCAAATAATAGCGCCGAAAGGTTAGGTTGAGTTAGGTCAGGTTATATTACGTTATTGATGGATATGAATGTCCCACGGAGACGTAGAGGCCAACAAGCCAGGAATGTGGTCAAATAATAGCGCCGAAAAGTTAGGTTGGGTTAGGTTAGGTTATATTACGTTATTGATGTATATGAAGGTCCCACGGAGACGTAGAGGCCAACTCGCCAGGAATGTTGTCTAATATTAATGCCGAGATCTTAGGTTGGGTTAGGTTAGGTTATATTACGCTATTTATGTATATAAAAGTCCTACGGAGACGTAGAGGCCAACAAGCCAGGAATGTTGTCAAATAATAGCGCCGAAAGGTTAGGTTGGATTAGGTTAGGTTATATTACGTTATTGATGTATATAAAAGTCCCGCGGATACGTAGAGGCCAACTCGCCAGTAATGTTGTCAAACAATAGCGCCGAAAGGTTAGGTTGGGTTAGGTTAGGTTATATTACGTTATTGATGTATATAAAAGTCCCACGGAGACGTAGAGGCCAACTCGACAGGAATGTGGTCAAATAATAGCGCCGAATGGTTAGGTTGGGTTAAGTTAGGTTATATTACGTTATTGATGTATATGAAGGTCCCACGGAGACGTAGAGGCCAACTCGCCAGGAATGTTGTCAAATAATAGCGCCGAAAGGTTAGGTTGGGTTAGGTTAGGTTATATTACGTTATTGATGTATATAAAAGTCCCACGGAGACGTAGAGGCCAACTCGCCAGTAATGTTGTCAAATAATAGCGCCGAAAGGTTAGGTTGGGTTAGGTTAGGTTCTATTACGTTATTGATGTATATAAAAGTCCCACGGAGACGTAGAGGCCAACTCGCCAGGAATGTTGTCAAATAATAGCGCCGAAAGGTTAGGTTGGGTTAGGTTAGGTTATATTACGTTATTGATGTATATAAAAGTCCCACGGAGACGTAGAGGCCAACTCGCCAGGAATGTTGTCAAATAATAGCGCCGAAAGGTTAGGTTGAGTTAGGTCAGGTTATATTACGTTATTGATGTATATAAGGCCCTACGGAGACGTAGAGGCCAACTCGCCAGGAATGTTGTCAAATATTAGTGCCGAGACGTTGGGTTGTGTTAGGTTAGGTTATATTACGTTATTGATGTATATAAAGACCCCACGGAGACGTAGAGGCCAACTCGCCAGGAATGTTGTCAAATAATAGCGCCGAAAGGTTAGGTTGAGTTAGGTCAGGTTATATTACGTTATTGATGGATATGAATGTCCCACGGAGAAGTAGAGGCCAACAAGCCAGGAATGTGGTCAAATAATAGCGCCGAAAGGTTAGGTTGGGTTAGGTTAGGTTATATTACGTTATTGATGTATATGAAGGTCCCACGGAGACGTAGAGGCCAACTCGCCAGGAATGTTGTCAAATAATAGCGCCGAAAGGTTAGGTTGAGTTAGGTCAGGTTATATTACGTTATTGATGTATATAAAAGTCCCACGGAGACGTAGAGGCCAACAAGCCAGGAATGTTGTCAAATAATAGCGCCGAAATGTTAGGTTGGGTTAGGTTAGGTTATATTACGCTATTGATGTATATAAAAGTCCTATGGAGACGTAGAGGCCAACTCGACAGGAATGTTGTCAAATATTAGCGCCGTGATCTTAAGTTGGGTTAGGTTAGGTTATATTACGCTATTGATGTATATAAAAGTCCCACGGAGACGTAGAGGCCAACTCGCCAGGAATGTTGTCAAATAATAGCGCCGAAAGGTTAGGTTGAGTTAGGTCAGGTTATATTACGTTATTGATGGATATGAATGTCCCACGGAGACGTAGAGGCCAACAAGCCAGGAATGTTGTCAAATAATAGCGCCGAAAGGTTAGGTTGAGTTAGGTCAGGTTATATTACGTTATTGATGGATATGAATGTCCCACGGAGACGTAGAGGCCAACAAGCCAGGAAAGTTGTCAAATAATAGCGCCGAAAGGTTAGGTTGGGTTAGGTTAGGTTATATTACGTTATTGATGTATATGAAGGTCCCACGGAGACGTAGAGGCCAACTCGCCAGGAATGTTGTCTAATATTAATGCCGACATCTTAGGTTGGGTTAGGTTAGGTTATATTACGCTATTGATGTATATAAAAGTCCTACGGAGACGTAGAGGCCAACAAGCCAGGAATGTTGTCAAATAATAGCGCCGAAAGGTTAGGTTGGATTAGGTTAGGTTATATTACGTTATTGATGTATATAAAAGTCCCGCGGATACGTAGAGGCCAACTCGCCAGTAATGTTGTCAAATAATAGCGCCGAAAGGTTAGGTTGGGTTAGGTTAGGTTATATTACGTTATTGATGTATATAAAAGTCCCACGGAGACGTAGAGGCCAACTCGCCAGGAATGTTGTCAAATATTAGTGCCGAGAGGTTGGGTTGTGTTAGGTTAGGTTATATTACGTTATTGATGTATATAAGGCCCTACGGAGACGTAGAGGCCAACTCGCCAGGAATGTTGTCAAATATTAGTACCGAGATGATAGGTTGTGTTAGGTTAGGTTATATTACGCTATTGATGTATATAAAAGTCCCACGGAGACATAGAGGCCAACTCGACAGGAATGTGGTCAAATAATAGCGCCGAGTGGTTAGGTTCGGTTAGGTTAGGATATATTACGTTATTGATGTATATGAAGGTCCCACGGAGACGTAGAGGCCAACTCGCCAGGAATGTTGTCAAATAATAGCGCCGAAAGGTTAGGTTGGGTTAAGTTAGGTTATATTACGTTATTGATGTATATGAAGGTCCCACGGAGACGTAGAGGCCAACTCGCCAGGAATGTTGTCAAATAATAGCGCCGAAAGGTTAGGTTGGGTTAGGTTAGGTTATATTACGTTATTGATGTATATAAAAGTCCCACGGAGACGTAGAGGCCAACTCGCCAGTAATGTTGTCAAATAATAGCGCCGAAAGGTTAGGTTGGGTTAGGTTAGGTTATATTACGTTATTGATGTATATAAAAGTCCCACGGAGACGTAGAGGCCAACTCGCCAGGAATGTTGTCAAATAATAGCGCCGAAAGGTTAGGTTGGGTTAAGTTAGGTTATATTACGTTATTGATGGATATGAAGGTCTCCCGGAGACGTAGAGGCCAACTCGCCAGGAATGTTGTCAAATAATAGCGCCGAAAGGTTAGGTTGGGTTAGGTTAGGTTATATTACGTTATTGATGTATATAAAAGTCCCACGGACACGTAGAGGCGACTCCCCAGTAATGTTGTCAAATATTACCGCCGAAATGTTAGGTTGGCTTAGGTTAGGTTATTTTACGTTATTGATGTACATGAAGGTCCCACGGAGACGTAGAGTCCAACTCGCCAGAAATTTTGTCAAATATTAGTACCGAGATGTTAGTTTGGGGTAGGTTAAGTTATATTACGCTATTGATGTATATAAAAGTCCCTCGGAGACGTAGAGGCCAACTCAACAGGAATGTTGTCAAATAATAGCGCCCAGAGGTTAGGTTGGGTTATATAAGGTTATATTACGTTATTGATGGATATGAAGGTCTCACGGAGACGTAGAGGCCAACTCGCCAGGAATGTTGTCAAATAATAGCGCCGAAAGGTTAGGTTGAGTTAGGTCAGGTTATATTACGTTATTGATGGATATGAATGTCCCACGGAGACGTAGAGGCCAACAAGCCAGGAAAGTTGTCAAATAATAGCGCCGAAAGGTTAGGTTGGGTTAGGTTAGGTTATATTACGTTATTGATGTATATGAAGGTCCCACGGAGACGTAGAGGCCAACTCGCCAGGAATGTTGTCTAATATTAATGCCGACATCTTAGGTTGGGTTAGGTTAGGTTATATTACGCTATTGATGTATATAAAAGTCCTACGGAGACGTAGAGGCCAACAAGCCAGGAATGTTGTCAAATAATAGCGCCGAAAGGTTAGGTTGGATTAGGTTAGGTTATATTACGTTATTGATGTATATAAAAGTCCCGCGGATACGTAGAGGCCAACTCGCCAGTAATGTTGTCAAATAATAGCGCCGAAATGTTAGGTTGGGTTAGGTTAGGTTATATTACGTTATTGATGTATATAAAAGTCCCACGGAGACGTAGAGGCCAACTCGCCAGGAATGTTGTCAAATATTAGTGCCGAGAGGTTGGGTTGTGTTAGGTTAGGTTATATTACGTTATTGATGTATATAAGGCCCTACGGAGACGTAGAGGCCAACTCGCCAGGAATGTTGTCAAATATTAGTACCGAGATGATAGGTTGTGTTAGGTTAGGTTATATTACGCTATTGATGTATATAAAAGTCCCACGGAGACGTAGAGGCCAACTCGCCAGTAATGTTGTCAAATAATAGCGCCGAAAGGTTAGGTTGGGTTAGGTTAGGTTCTATTACGTTATTGATGTATATAAAAGTCCCACGGAGACGTAGAGGCCAACTCGCCAGGAATGTTGTCAAATAATAGCGCCGAAAGGTTAGGTTGGGTTAGGTTAGGTTATATTACGTTATTGATGTATATAAAAGTCCCACGGAGACGTAGAGGCCAACTCGCCAGGAATGTTGTCAAATAATAGCGCCGAAAGGTTAGGTTGAGTTAGGTCAGGTTATATTACGTTATTGATGTATATAAGGCCCTACGGAGACGTAGAGGCCAACTCGCCAGGAATGTTGTCAAATATTAGTGCCGAGACGTTGGGTTGTGTTAGGTTAGGTTATATTACGTTATTGATGTATATAAAGACCCCACGGAGACGTAGAGGCCAACTCGCCAGGAATGTTGTCAAATAATAGCGCCGAAAGGTTAGGTTGAGTTAGGTCAGGTTATATTACGTTATTGATGGATATGAATGTCCCACGGAGAAGTAGAGGCCAACAAGCCAGGAATGTGGTCAAATAATAGCGCCGAAAGGTTAGGTTGGGTTAGGTTAGGTTATATTACGTTATTGATGTATATGAAGGTCCCACGGAGACGTAGAGGCCAACTCGCCAGGAATGTTGTCAAATAATAGCGCCGAAAGGTTAGGTTGAGTTAGGTCAGGTTATATTACGTTATTGATGTATATAAAAGTCCCACGGAGACGTAGAGGCCAACAAGCCAGGAATGTTGTCAAATAATAGCGCCGAAATGTTAGGTTGGGTTAGGTTAGGTTATATTACGCTATTGATGTATATAAAAGTCCTATGGAGACGTAGAGGCCAACTCGACAGGAATGTTGTCAAATATTAGCGCCGTGATCTTAAGTTGGGTTAGGTTAGGTTATATTACGCTATTGATGTATATAAAAGTCCCACGGAGACGTAGAGGCCAACTCGCCAGGAATGTTGTCAAATAATAGCGCCGAAAGGTTAGGTTGAGTTAGGTCAGGTTATATTACGTTATTGATGGATATGAATGTCCCACGGAGACGTAGAGGCCAACAAGCCAGGAATGTTGTCAAATAATAGCGCCGAAAGGTTAGGTTGAGTTAGGTCAGGTTATATTACGTTATTGATGGATATGAATGTCCCACGGAGACGTAGAGGCCAACAAGCCAGGAAAGTTGTCAAATAATAGCGCCGAAAGGTTAGGTTGGGTTAGGTTAGGTTATATTACGTTATTGATGTATATGAAGGTCCCACGGAGACGTAGAGGCCAACTCGCCAGGAATGTTGTCTAATATTAATGCCGACATCTTAGGTTGGGTTAGGTTAGGTTATATTACGCTATTGATGTATATAAAAGTCCTACGGAGACGTAGAGGCCAACAAGCCAGGAATGTTGTCAAATAATAGCGCCGAAAGGTTAGGTTGGATTAGGTTAGGTTATATTACGTTATTGATGTATATAAAAGTCCCGCGGATACGTAGAGGCCAACTCGCCAGTAATGTTGTCAAATAATAGCGCCGAAAGGTTAGGTTGGGTTAGGTTAGGTTATATTACGTTATTGATGTATATAAAAGTCCCACGGAGACGTAGAGGCCAACTCGCCAGGAATGTTGTCAAATATTAGTGCCGAGAGGTTGGGTTGTGTTAGGTTAGGTTATATTACGTTATTGATGTATATAAGGCCCTACGGAGACGTAGAGGCCAACTCGCCAGGAATGTTGTCAAATATTAGTACCGAGATGATAGGTTGTGTTAGGTTAGGTTATATTACGCTATTGATGTATATAAAAGTCCCACGGAGACATAGAGGCCAACTCGACAGGAATGTGGTCAAATAATAGCGCCGAGTGGTTAGGTTCGGTTAGGTTAGGATATATTACGTTATTGATGTATATGAAGGTCCCACGGAGACGTAGAGGCCAACTCGCCAGGAATGTTGTCAAATAATAGCGCCGAAAGGTTAGGTTGGGTTAAGTTAGGTTATATTACGTTATTGATGTATATGAAGGTCCCACGGAGACGTAGAGGCCAACTCGCCAGGAATGTTGTCAAATAATAGCGCCGAAAGGTTAGGTTGGGTTAGGTTAGGTTATATTACGTTATTGATGTATATAAAAGTCCCACGGAGACGTAGAGGCCAACTCGCCAGTAATGTTGTCAAATAATAGCGCCGAAAGGTTAGGTTGGGTTAGGTTAGGTTATATTACGTTATTGATGTATATAAAAGTCCCACGGAGACGTAGAGGCCAACTCGCCAGGAATGTTGTCAAATAATAGCGCCGAAAGGTTAGGTTGGGTTAAGTTAGGTTATATTACGTTATTGATGGATATGAAGGTCTCCCGGAGACGTAGAGGCCAACTCGCCAGGAATGTTGTCAAATAATAGCGCCGAAAGGTTAGGTTGGGTTAGGTTAGGTTATATTACGTTATTGATGTATATAAAAGTCCCACGGACACGTAGAGGCGACTCCCCAGTAATGTTGTCAAATATTACCGCCGAAATGTTAGGTTGGCTTAGGTTAGGTTATTTTACGTTATTGATGTACATGAAGGTCCCACGGAGACGTAGAGTCCAACTCGCCAGAAATTTTGTCAAATATTAGTACCGAGATGTTAGTTTGGGGTAGGTTAAGTTATATTACGCTATTGATGTATATAAAAGTCCCTCGGAGACGTAGAGGCCAACTCAACAGGAATGTTGTCAAATAATAGCGCCCAGAGGTTAGGTTGGGTTATATAAGGTTATATTACGTTATTGATGGATATGAAGGTCTCACGGAGACGTAGAGGCCAACTCGCCAGGAATGTTGTCAAATAATAGCGCCGAAAGGTTAGGTTGAGTTAGGTCAGGTTATATTACGTTATTGATGGATATGAATGTCCCACGGAGACGTAGAGGCCAACAAGCCAGGAAAGTTGTCAAATAATAGCGCCGAAAGGTTAGGTTGGGTTAGGTTAGGTTATATTACGTTATTGATGTATATGAAGGTCCCACGGAGACGTAGAGGCCAACTCGCCAGGAATGTTGTCTAATATTAATGCCGACATCTTAGGTTGGGTTAGGTTAGGTTATATTACGCTATTGATGTATATAAAAGTCCTACGGAGACGTAGAGGCCAACAAGCCAGGAATGTTGTCAAATAATAGCGCCGAAAGGTTAGGTTGGATTAGGTTAGGTTATATTACGTTATTGATGTATATAAAAGTCCCGCGGATACGTAGAGGCCAACTCGCCAGTAATGTTGTCAAATAATAGCGCCGAAATGTTAGGTTGGGTTAGGTTAGGTTATATTACGTTATTGATGTATATAAAAGTCCCACGGAGACGTAGAGGCCAACTCGCCAGGAATGTTGTCAAATATTAGTGCCGAGAGGTTGGGTTGTGTTAGGTTAGGTTATATTACGTTATTGATGTATATAAGGCCCTACGGAGACGTAGAGGCCAACTCGCCAGGAATGTTGTCAAATATTAGTACCGAGATGATAGGTTGTGTTAGGTTAGGTTATATTACGCTATTGATGTATATAAAAGTCCCACGGAGACATAGAGGCCAACTCGACAGGAATGTGGTCAAATAATAGCGCCGAGTGGTTAGGTTCGGTTAGGTTAGGATATATTACGTTATTGATGTATATGAAGGTCCCACGGAGACGTAGAGGCCAACTCGCCAGGAATGTTGTCAAATAATAGCGCCGAAAGGTTAGGTTGGGTTAAGTTAGGTTATATTACGTTATTGATGTATATGAAGGTCCCACGGAGACGTAGAGGCCAACTCGCCAGGAATGTTGTCAAATAATAGCGCCGAAAGGTTAGGTTGGGTTAGGTTAGGTTATATTACGTTATTGATGTATATAAAAGTCCCACGGAGACGTAGAGGCCAACTCGCCAGTAATGTTGTCAAATAATAGCGCCGAAAGGTTAGGTTGGGTTAGGTTAGGTTATATTACGTTATTGATGTATATAAAAGTCCCACGGAGACGTAGAGGCCAACTCGCCAGGAATGTTGTCAAATAATAGCGCCGAAAGGTTAGGTTGGGTTAAGTTAGGTTATATTACGTTATTGATGGATATGAAGGTCTCCCGGAGACGTAGAGGCCAACTCGCCAGGAATGTTGTCAAATAATAGCGCCGAAAGGTTAGGTTGGGTTAGGTTAGGTTATATTACGTTATTGATGTATATAAAAGTCCCACGGACACGTAGAGGCGACTCCCCAGTAATGTTGTCAAATATTACCGCCGAAATGTTAGGTTGGCTTAGGTTAGGTTATTTTACGTTATTGATGTACATGAAGGTCCCACGGAGACGTAGAGTCCAACTCGCCAGAAATTTTGTCAAATATTAGTACCGAGATGTTAGTTTGGGGTAGGTTAAGTTATATTACGCTATTGATGTATATAAAAGTCCCTCGGAGACGTAGAGGCCAACTCAACAGGAATGTTGTCAAATAATAGCGCCCAGAGGTTAGGTTGGGTTATATAAGGTTATATTACGTTATTGATGGATATGAAGGTCTCACGGAGACGTAGAGGCCAACTCGCCAGGAATGTTGTCAAATATTACCGCCGAGATGTTAGGTTGGGTTAGGTTAGGTTATATTACGTTATTGATGTATATAAAGGTCCCACGGAAACATAGAGGCCAACAAGCCAGGAATGTTGTGAAATATTACAGCCGAGATGTTACGTTGTGTTATTTTAGGTTAAATTACGTTATTGATGGATATGAATGTCCCACGGAGACGTAGAGGCCAACAAGCCAGGAATGTGGTCAAATAATAGCGCCGATGGTTAGGTTGGGTTAGGTTAGGTTATATTACGTTATTGATGTATATGAAGGTCCCACGGAGACGTAGAGGCCAACTCGCCAGGAATGTTGTCAAATATTAGTACCGAGAGTTTGGGTTGGGTTAGGTTAGGTTATATTACGTTATTGATGTATATGAAGGTCCCACGGAGACGTAGAGGCCAACTCGCCAGGAATGTTGTCAAATAATAGCGCCGACAGGTTAGGTTGGGTTAGGTTAGGTTATATTACGTTATTGATGTATATAAAAGTCCCACGGAGACGTAGAGGCCAACTCGCCAGGAGTGTTGTCAAATATTAGTGCCGAGAGTTTGGGTTGTGTTAGGTTAGGTTATATTACGTTATTGATGTATATAAAGGCCCCACGGAGACGTAGAGGCCAACTCGCCAGGAATGTTGTCAAATATTACCGCCGAGATGTTAGGTTGGGTTAGGTTAGGTTATATTACGTTTTTGATGTATATGAAGGCCCCACGGAGACGTAGAGGCCAACTCGACAGGAATGTTGTCAAATATTAGCGCCGAGATCTTAGGTTGGGTTAGGTTAGGTTATATTACGCTATTGATGTATATAAAAGTCCCACGGAGACGTAGAGGCCAACTCGCCAGGAATGATGTCAAATAATAGCGCCGAAAGGTTAGGTTGAGTTAGGTCAGGTTATATTACGTTATTGATGGATATGAATGTCCCACGGAGACGTAGAGGCCAACAAGCCAGGAATGTGGTCAAATAATAGCGCCGAAAAGTTAGGTTGGGTTAGGTTAGGTTATATTACGTTATTGATGTATATGAAGGTCCCACGGAGACGTAGAGGCCAACTCGCCAGGAATGTTGTCTAATATTAATGCCGAGATCTTAGGTTGGGTTAGGTTAGGTTATATTACGCTATTGATGTATATAAAAGTCCTACGGAGACGTAGAGGCCAACAAGCCAGGAATGTTGTCAAATAATAGCGCCGAAAGGTTAGGTTGGATTAGGTTAGGTTATATTACGTTATTGATGTATATAAAAGTCCCGCGGATACGTAGAGGCCAACTCGCCAGTAATGTTGTCAAACAATAGCGCCGAAAGGTTAGGTTGGGTTAGGTTAGGTTATATTACGTTATTGATGTATATAAAAGTCCCACGGAGACGTAGAGGCCAACTCGACAGGAATGTGGTCAAATAATAGCGCCGAATGGTTAGGTTGGGTTAAGTTAGGTTATATTACGTTATTGATGTATATGAAGGTCCCACGGAGACGTAGAGGCCAACTCGCCAGGAATGTTGTCAAATAATAGCGCCGAAAGGTTAGGTTGGGTTAGGTTAGGTTATATTACGTTATTGATGTATATAAAAGTCCCACGGAGACGTAGAGGCCAACCCGCCAGTAATGTTGTCAAATAATAGCGCCGAAAGGTTAGGTTGGGTTAGGTTAGGTTCTATTACGTTATTGATGTATATAAAAGTCCCACGGAGACGTAGAGGCCAACTCGCCAGGAATGTTGTCAAATAATAGCGCCGAAAGGTTAGGTTGGGTTAGGTTAGGTTATATTACGTTATTGATGTATATAAAAGTCCCACGGAGACGTAGAGGCCAACTCGCCAGGAATGTTGTCAAATAATAGCGCCGAAAGGTTAGGTTGAGTTAGGTCAGGTTATATTACGTTATTGATGTATATAAGGCCCTACGGAGACGTAGAGGCCAACTCGCCAGGAATGTTGTCAAATATTAGTGCCGAGACGTTGGGTTGTGTTAGGTTAGGTTATATTACGTTATTGATGTATATAAAGACCCCACGGAGACGTAGAGGCCAACTCGCCAGGAATGTTGTCAAATAATAGCGCCGAAAGGTTAGGTTGAGTTAGGTCAGGTTATATTACGTTATTGATGGATATGAATGTCCCACGGAGAAGTAGAGGCCAACAAGCCAGGAATGTGGTCAAATAATAGCGCCGAAAGGTTAGGTTGGGTTAGGTTAGGTTATATTACGTTATTGATGTATATGAAGGTCCCACGGAGACGTAGAGGCCAACTCGCCAGGAATGTTGTCAAATAATAGCGCCGAAAGGTTAGGTTGAGTTAGGTCAGGTTATATTACGTTATTGATGTATATAAAAGTCCCACGGAGACGTAGAGGCCAACAAGCCAGGAATGTTGTCAAATAATAGCGCCGAAATGTTAGGTTGGGTTAGGTTAGGTTATATTACGCTATTGATGTATATAAAAGTCCTATGGAGACGTAGAGGCCAACTCGACAGGAATGTTGTCAAATATTAGCGCCGAGATCTTAGGTTGGGTTAGGTTAGGTTATATTACGCTATTGATGTATATAAAAGTCCCACGGAGACGTAGAGGCCAACTCGCCAGGAATGTTGTCAAATAATAGCGCCGAAAGGTTAGGTTGAGTTAGGTCAGGTTATATTACGTTATTGATGGATATGAATGTCCCACGGAGACGTAGAGGCCAACAAGCCAGGAATGTTGTCAAATAATAGCGCCGAAAGGTTAGGTTGCGTTAGGTCAGGTTATATTACGTTATTGATGTTTATGAATGTCCCACGGAGACGTAGAGGCCAACAAGCCAGGAAAGTTGTCAAATAATAGCGCCGAAAGGTTAGGTTGGGTTAGGTTAGGTTATATTACGTTATTGATGTATATGAAGGTCCCACGGAGACGTAGAGGCCAACTCGCCAGGAATGTTGTCTAATATTAATGCCGAGATCTTAGATTGGGTTAGGTTAGGTTATATTACGCTACTGATGTATATAAAAGTCCTACGGAGACGTAGAGGCCAACAAGCCAGGAATGTTGTCAAATAATAGCGCCGAAAGTTTAGGTTGGATTAGGTTAGGTTATATTACGTTATTGATGTATATGAAGGTCCCACGGAGACGTAGAGGCCAACTCGCCAGGAATGTTGTCAAATAATAGCGCCGAAAGGTTAGGTTGGGTTAGGTTAGGTTATATTACGTTATTGATGTATATAAAAGTCCCACGGAGACGTAGAGGCCAACTCGCCAGTAATGTTGTCAAATAATAGCGCCGAAAGGTTAGGTTGGGTTAGGTTAGGTTATATTACGTTATTGATGTATATAAAAGTCCCACGGAGACGTAGAGGCCAACTCGCCAGGAATGTTGTCAAATAATAGCGCCGAAAGGTTAGGTTGGGTTAAGTTAGGTTATATTACGTTATTGATGGATATGAAGGTCTCCCGGAGACGTAGAGGCCAACTCGCCAGGAATGTTGTCAAATAATAGCGCCGAAAGGTTAGGTTGGGTTAGGTTAGGTTATATTACGTTATTGATGTATATAAAAGTCCCACGGACACGTAGAGGCGACTCCCCAGTAATGTTGTCAAATATTACCGCCGAAATGTTAGGTTGGCTTAGGTTAGGTTATTTTACGTTATTGATGTACATGAAGGTCCCACGGAGACGTAGAGTCCAACTCGCCAGAAATTTTGTCAAATATTAGTACCGAGATGTTAGTTTGGGGTAGGTTAAGTTATATTACGCTATTGATGTATATAAAAGTCCCTCGGAGACGTAGAGGCCAACTCAACAGGAATGTTGTCAAATAATAGCGCCCAGAGGTTAGGTTGGGTTATATAAGGTTATATTACGTTATTGATGGATATGAAGGTCTCACGGAGACGTAGAGGCCAACTCGCCAGGAATGTTGTCAAATATTACCGCCGAGATGTTAGGTTGGGTTAGGTTAGGTTATATTACGTTATTGATGTATATAAAGGTCCCACGGAAACATAGAGGCCAACAAGCCAGGAATGTTGTGAAATATTACAGCCGAGATGTTACGTTGTGTTATTTTAGGTTAAATTACGTTATTGATGGATATGAATGTCCCACGGAGACGTAGAGGCCAACAAGCCAGGAATGTGGTCAAATAATAGCGCCGATGGTTAGGTTGGGTTAGGTTAGGTTATATTACGTTATTGATGTATATGAAGGTCCCACGGAGACGTAGAGGCCTACTCGCCAGGAATGTTGTCAAATATTAGTACCGAGAGTTTGGGTTGGGTTAGGTTAGGTTATATTACGTTATTGATGTATATGAAGGTCCCACGGAGACGTAGAGGCCAACTCGCCAGGAATGTTGTCAAATAATAGCGCCGACAGGTTAGGTTGGGTTAGGTTAGGTTATATTACGTTATTGATGTATATAAAAGTCCCACGGAGACGTAGAGGCCAACTCGCCAGGAGTGTTGTCAAATATTAGTGCCGAGAGTTTGGGTTGTGTTAGGTTAGGTTATATTACGTTATTGATGTATATAAAGGCCCCACGGAGACGTAGAGGCCAACTCGCCAGGAATGTTGTCAAATATTACCGCCGAGATGTTAGGTTGGGTTAGGTTAGGTTATATTACGTTTTTGATGTATATGAAGGCCCCACGGAGACGTAGAGGCCAACTCGACAGGAATGTTGTCAAATATTAGCGCCGAGATCTTAGGTTGGGTTAGGTTAGGTTATATTACGCTATTGATGTATATAAAAGTCCCACGGAGACGTAGAGGCCAACTCGCCAGGAATGATGTCAAATAATAGCGCCGAAAGGTTAGGTTGAGTTAGGTCAGGTTATATTACGTTATTGATGGATATGAATGTCCCACGGAGACGTAGAGGCCAACAAGCCAGGAATGTGGTCAAATAATAGCGCCGAAAAGTTAGGTTGGGTTAGGTTAGGTTATATTACGTTATTGATGTATATGAAGGTCCCACGGAGACGTAGAGGCCAACTCGCCAGGAATGTTGTCTAATATTAATGCCGAGATCTTAGGTTGGGTTAGGTTAGGTTATATTACGCTATTGATGTATATAAAAGTCCTACGGAGACGTAGAGGCCAACAAGCCAGGAATGTTGTCAAATAATAGCGCCGAAAGGTTAGGTTGGATTAGGTTAGGTTATATTACGTTATTGATGTATATAAAAGTCCCGCGGATACGTAGAGGCCAACTCGCCAGTAATGTTGTCAAACAATAGCGCCGAAAGGTTAGGTTGGGTTAGGTTAGGTTATATTACGTTATTGATGTATATAAAAGTCCCACGGAGACGTAGAGGCCAACTCGACAGGAATGTGGTCAAATAATAGCGCCGAATGGTTAGGTTGGGTTAAGTTAGGTTATATTACGTTATTGATGTATATGAAGGTCCCACGGAGACGTAGAGGCCAACTCGCCAGGAATGTTGTCAAATAATAGCGCCGAAAGGTTAGGTTGGGTTAGGTTAGGTTATATTACGTTATTGATGTATATAAAAGTCCCACGGAGACGTAGAGGCCAACTCGCCAGTAATGTTGTCAAATAATAGCGCCGAAAGGTTAGGTTGGGTTAGGTTAGGTTCTATTACGTTATTGATGTATATAAAAGTCCCACGGAGACGTAGAGGCCAACTCGCCAGGAATGTTGTCAAATAATAGCGCCGAAAGGTTAGGTTGGGTTAGGTTAGGTTATATTACGTTATTGATGTATATAAAAGTCCCACGGAGACGTAGAGGCCAACTCGCCAGGAATGTTGTCAAATAATAGCGCCGAAAGGTTAGGTTGAGTTAGGTCAGGTTATATTACGTTATTGATGTATATAAGGCCCTACGGAGACGTAGAGGCCAACTCGCCAGGAATGTTGTCAAATATTAGTGCCGAGACGTTGGGTTGTGTTAGGTTAGGTTATATTACGTTATTGATGTATATAAAGACCCCACGGAGACGTAGAGGCCAACTCGGCAGGAATGTTGTCAAATAATAGCGCCGAAAGGTTAGGTTGAGTTAGGTCAGGTTATATTACGTTATTGATGGATATGAATGTCCCACGGAGAAGTAGAGGCCAACAAGCCAGGAATGTGGTCAAATAATAGCGCCGAAAGGTTAGGTTGGGTTAGGTTAGGTTATATTACGTTATTGATGTATATGAAGGTCCCACGGAGACGTAGAGGCCAACTCGCCAGGAATGTTGTCAAATAATAGCGCCGAAAGGTTAGGTTGAGTTAGGTCAGGTTATATTACGTTATTGATGTATATAAAAGTCCCACGGAGACGTAGAGGCCAACAAGCCAGGAATGTTGTCAAATAATAGCGCCGAAATGTTAGGTTGGGTTAGGTTAGGTTATATTACGCTATTGATGTATATAAAAGTCCTATGGAGACGTAGAGGCCAACTCGACAGGAATGTTGTCAAATATTAGCGCCGAGATCTTAGGTTGGGTTAGGTTAGGTTATATTACGCTATTGATGTATATAAAAGTCCCACGGAGACGTAGAGGCCAACTCGCCAGGAATGTTGTCAAATAATAGCGCCGAAAGGTTAGGTTGAGTTAGGTCAGGTTATATTACGTTATTGATGGATATGAATGTCCCACGGAGACGTAGAGGCCAACAAGCCAGGAATGTTGTCAAATAATAGCGCCGAAAGGTTAGGTTGCGTTAGGTCAGGTTATATTACGTTATTGATGTTTATGAATGTCCCACGGAGACGTAGAGGCCAACAAGCCAGGAAAGTTGTCAAATAATAGCGCCGAAAGGTTAGGTTGGGTTAGGTTAGGTTATATTACGTTATTGATGTATATGAAGGTCCCACGGAGACGTAGAGGCCAACTCGCCAGGAATGTTGTCTAATATTAATGCCGAGATCTTAGATTGGGTTAGGTTAGGTTATATTACGCTACTGATGTATATAAAAGTCCTACGGAGACGTAGAGGCCAACAAGCCAGGAATGTTGTCAAATAATAGCGCCGAAAGTTTAGGTTGGATTAGGTTAGGTTATATTACGTTATTGATGTATATAAAAGTTCCGCGGATACGTAGAGGCCAACTCGCCAGTAATGTTGTCAAATAATAGCGCCGAAAGGTTAGGTTGGGTTAGGTTAGGTTATATTACGTTATTGATGTATATAAAAGTCCCACGGAGACGTAGAGGCCAACTCGCCAGGAATGTTGTCAAATATTAGTGCCGAGATGATAGGTTGTGTTAGGTTAGGTTATATTACGTTATTGATGTATATAAAAGTCCCACGGAGACGTAGAGGCCAACTCGCCAGGAATGTTGTCAAATATTAGTGCCGAGAGGTTGGGTTGTGTTAGGTTAGGTTATATTACGTTATTGATGTATATAAGGCCCTACGGAGACGTAAAGGCCAACTCGCCAGGAATGTTGTCAAATATTAGTGCCGAGACGTTGGGTTGTGTTAGGTTAGGTTATATTACGTTATTGATGTATATAAAGACCCCACGGAGACGTAGAGGCCAACTCGCCAGGAATGTTGTCAAATAATAGCGCCGAAAGGTTAGGTTGAGTTAGGTCAGGTTATATTACGTTATTGATGGATATGAATGTCCCACGGAGAAGTAGAGGCCAACAAGCCAGGAATGTGGTCAAATATTACCGCCGAGATGTTAGGTTGGGTTAGGTTAGGTTATATTACGTTATTGATGTATATAAAGGTCCCACGGAAACATAGAGGCCAACAAGCCAGGAATGTTGTGAAATATTACAGCCGAGATGTTACGTTGTGTTATTTTAGGTTAAATTACGTTATTGATGGATATGAATGTCCCACGGAGACGTAGAGGCCAACAAGCCAGGAATGTGGTCAAATAATAGCGCCGATGGTTAGGTTGGGTTAGGTTAGGTTATATTACGTTATTGATGTATATGAAGGTCCCACGGAGACGTAGAGGCCAACTCGCCAGGAATGTTGTCAAATATTAGTACCGAGAGTTTGGGTTGGGTTAGGTTAGGTTATATTACGTTATTGATGTATATGAAGGTCCCACGGAAACGTAGAGGCCAACTCGCCAGGAATGTTGTCAAATAATAGCGCCGACAGGTTAGGTTGGGTTAGGTTAGGTTATATTACGTTATTGATGTATATAAAAGTCCCACGGAGACGTAGAGGCCAACTCGCCAGGAGTGTTGTCAAATATTAGTGCCGAGACGTTGGGTTGTGTTAGGTTAGGTTATATTACGTTATTGATGTATATAAAGGCCCCACGGAGACGTAGAGTCCAACTCGCCAGGAATGTTGTCAAATATTAGTACCGAGATGATAGGTTGTGTTAGGTTAGGTTATATTACGTTATTGATGTATATAAAAGTCCCACGGAGACGTAGAGGCCAACTCGCCAGGAATGTTGTCAAATATTAGTGCCGAGAGGTTGGGTTGTGTTAGGTTAGGTTATATTACGTTATTGATGTATATAAGGCCCTACGGAGACGTAGAGGCCAACTCGCCAGGAATGTTGTCAAATATTAGTGCCGAGACGTTGGGTTGTGTTAGGTTAGGTTATATTACGTTATTGATGTATATAAAGGCCCCACGGAGACGTAGAGGCCAACTCGCCAGGAATGTTGTCAAATAATAGCGCCGAAAGGTTAGGTTGAGTTAGGTCAGGTTATATTACATTATTGATGGATATGAATGTCCCACGGAGAAGTAGAGGCCAACAAGCCAGGAATGTGGTCAAATAATAGCGCCGAAAGGTTAGGTTGGGTTAGGTTAGGTTATATTACGTTATTGATGTATATGAAGGTCCCACGGAGACGTAGAGGCCAACTCGCCAGAAATGTTGGCTAATATTAATTGCGAGATCTTAGGTTGGGTTAGGTTAGGTTATATTACGCTATTGATGTATATAAAAGTCCTATGGAGACGTAGAGGCCAACTCGACAGGAATGTTGTCAAATATTAGCGCCGAAAGGTTAGGTTGAGTTAGGTCAGGTTATATTACGCTATTGATGTATATAAAAGTCCCACGGAGACGTAGAGGCCAACTCGCCAGGAATGTTGTCAAATAATAGCGCCGAAAGGTTAGGTTGAGTTAGGTCAGGTTATATTACGTTATTGATGGATATGAATGTCCCACGAAGACGTAGAGGCCAACAAGCCAGGAATGTTGTCAAATAATAGCGCCGAAAGGTTAGGTTGCGTTAGGTCAGGTTATATTACGTTGTTGATGGTTATGAATGTCCCACGGAGACGTAGAGGCCAACAAGCCAGGAAAGTTGTCAAATAATAGCGCCGAAAGGTTAGGTTGGGTTAGGTTAGGTTATATTACGTTATTGATGTATATGAAGGTCCCACGGAGACGTAGAGGCCAACTCGCCAGGAATGTTGTCTAATATTAATGCCGAGATCTTAGATTGGGTTAGGTTAGGTTATATTACGCTACTGATGTATATAAAAGTCCTACGGAGACGTAGAGGCCAACAAGCCAGGAATGTTGTCAAATAATAGCGCCGAAAGTTTAGGTTGGATTAGGTTAGGTTATATTACGTTATTGATGTATATAAAAGTTCCGCGGATACGTAGAGGCCAACTCGCCAGTAATGTTGTCAAATAATAGCGCCGAAAGGTTAGGTTGGGTTAGGTTAGGTTATATTACGTTATTGATGTATATAAAAGTCCCACGGAGACGTAGAGGCCAACTCGCCAGGAATGTTGTCAAATATTAGTGCCGAGAGGTTGGGTTGTGTTAGGTTAGGTTATATTACGTTATTGATGTATATAGGGCCCTACGGAGATGTAGAGGCCAACTCGCCAGGAATGTTGTCAAATATTAGTGCCGAGACGTTGGGTTGTGTTAGGTTAGGTTATATTACGTTATTGATGTATATAAAGGCCCCACGGAGACGTAGAGGCCAACTCGCCAGGAATGTTGTCAAATAATAGCGCCGAAAGGTTAGGTTGAGTTAGGTCAGGTTATATTACGTTATTGATGGACATGAATGTCCCACGGAGACGTAGAGGCCAACAAGCCAGGAATGTGGTCAAATAATAGCGCCGAAAGGTTAGGTTGGGTTAGGTTAGGTTATATAACGTTATTGATGTATATGAAGGTCCCACGGAGACGTAGAGGCCAACTCGCCAGGAATGTTGGCTAATATTAATTGCGAGATCTTAAGTTGGGTTGGGTTAGGTTATATTACGCTATTGATGTATATAAAAGTCCTACGGAGACGTAGAGGCCAACAAGCCAGGAATGTTGTCAAATAATAGCGCCGAAATGTTAGGTTGGATTAGGTTAGGTTATTTTACGTTATTGATGTATATAAAAGTCCCACGGATACGTAGAGGCCAACTCGCCAGGAATGTTGTCAAATATTACCGCCGAGGTGTTAGGTTGGGTTAGGTTAGGTTATATTACGCTATTGATATATATAAAATTCCCACGGAGACGTAGAGTCCAACTCGCCAGGAATGTTGTCAAATAATAGCGCCGAAAGGTTAGGTTTGGTTAGGTTAGGTTATATTACGTTATTGATGTATATAAAAGTCCCACGGAGACGTAGAGGCCAACTCGCCAGGAATGTTGTCAAATAATAGCGCCGAAAGGTTAGGTTGGGTTAAGTTAGGTTATATTACGTTATTGATGGATATGAAGGTCTCCCGGACACGTAGAGGCCAACTCGCCAGGAATGTTGTCAAATAATAGCGCCGAAAGGTTAGGTTGGGTTAGGTTAGGTTATATTACGTTATTGATGTATATAAAAGTCCCACGGACACGTAGATGCGACTCCCCAGTAATGTTGTCAAATATTACCGCCGAAATGTTAGGTTGGCTTAGGTTAGGTTATTTTACGTTATTGATGTACATGAAGGTCCCACGGAGACGTAGAGTCCAACTCGCCAGGAATTCTGTCAAATATTAGTACCGAGATGTTAGTTTGGGGCAGGTTAAGTTATATTACGCTATTGATGTATATAAAAGTCCCTCGGAGACGTAGAGGCCAACTCAACAGGAATGTTGTCAAATAATAGCGCCCAGAGGTTAGGTTGGGTTATATAAGGTTATATTACGTTATTGATGGATATGAAGGTCTCACGGAGACGTAGAGGCCAACTCGCCAGGAATGTTGTCAAATATTACCGCCGAGATGTTAGGTTGGGTTAGGTTAGGTTATATTACGTTATTGATGTATATAAAGGTCCCACGGAAACATAGAGGCCAACAAGCCAGGAATGTTGTGAAATATTACAGCCGAGATGTTACGTTGTGTTATTTTAGGTTAAATTACGTTATTGATGGATATGAATGTCCCACGGAGACGTAGAGGCCAACAAGCCAGGAATGTGGTCAAATAATAGCGCCGATGGTTAGGTTGGGTTAGGTTAGGTTATATTACGTTATTGATGTATATGAAGGTCCCACGGAGACGTAGAGGCCAACTCGCCAGGAATGTTGTCAAATATTAGTACCGAGAGTTTGGGTTGGGTTAGGTTAGGTTATATTACGTTATTGATGTATATGAAGGTCCCACGGAAACGTAGAGGCCAACTCGCCAGGAATGTTGTCAAATAATAGCGCCGACAGGTTAGGTTGGGTTAGGTTAGGTTATATTACGTTATTGATGTATATAAAAGTCCCACGGAGACGTAGAGGCCAACTCGCCAGGAGTGTTGTCAAATATTAGTGCCGAGACGTTGGGTTGTGTTAGGTTAGGTTATATTACGTTATTGATGTATATAAAGGCCCCACGGAGACGTAGAGGCCAACTCGCCAGGAATGTTGTCAAATATTACCGCCGAGATGTTAGGTTGGGTTAGGTTAGGTTATATTACGTTTTTGATGTATATGAAGGCCCCACGGAGACGTAGAGGCCAACTCGACAGGAATGTTGTCAAATATTAGCGCCGAGATCTTAGGTTGGGTTAGGTTAGGTTATATTACGCTATTGATGTATATAAAAGTCCCACGGAGACGTAGAGGCCAACTCGCCAGGAATGATGTCAAATAATAGCGCCGAAAGGTTAGGTTGAGTTAGGTCAGGTTATATTACGTTATTGATGGATATGAATGTCCCACGGAGACGTAGAGGCCAACAAGCCAGGAATGTGGTCAAATAATAGCGCCGAAAGGTTAGGTTGGGTTAGGTTAGGTTATATTACGTTATTCACGTATATGAAGGTCCCACGGAGACGTAGAGGCCAACAAGCCAGGAATGTTGTCAAATAATAGCGCCGAAATGTTGGGTTGGATTAGGTTAGGTTATTTTACGTTATTGATGTATATAAAAGTCCCACGGATACGTAGAGGCCAACTCGCCAGGAATGTTGTCAAATATTACCGCCGAGGTGTTAGGTTGGGTTAGGTTAGGTTATATTACGCTATTGATATATATAAAATTCCCACGGAGACGTAGAGTCCAACTCGCCAGGAATGTTGTCAAATATTAGTACCGAGATGATAGGTTGTGTTAGGTTAGGTTATATTACGTTATTGATGTATATAAAAGTCCCACGGAGACGTAGAGGCCAACTCGCCAGGAATGTTGTCAAATATTAGTGCCGAGAGGTTGGGTTGTGTTAGGTTAGGTTATATTACGTTATTGATGTATATAAGGCCCTACGGAGACGTAGAGGCCAACTCGCCAGGAATGTTGTCAAATATTAGTGCCGAGACGTTGGGTTGTGTTAGGTTAGGTTATATTACGTTATTGATGTATATAAAGACCCCACGGAGACGTAGAGGCCAACTCGCCAGGAATGTTGTAAAATAATAGCGCCGAAAGGTTAGGTTGAGTTAGGTCAGGTTATATTACGTTATTGATGGATATGAATGTCCCACGGAGAAGTAGAGGCCAACAAGCCAGGAATGTGGTCAAATAATAGCGCCGAAAGGTTAGGTTGGGTTAGGTTAGGTTATATTACGTTATTGATGTATATGAAGGTCCCACGGAGACGTAGAGGCCAACTCGCCAGGAATGTTGTCAAATAATAGCGCCGAAAGTTTAGGTTGGATTAGGTTAGGTTATATTACGTTATTGATGTATATAAAAGTTCCGCGGATACGTAGAGGCCAACTCGCCAGTAATGTTGTCAAATAATAGCGCCGAAAGGTTAGGTTGGGTTAGGTTAGGTTATATTACGTTATTGATGTATATAAAAGTCCCACGGAGACGTAGAGGCCAACTCGCCAGGAATGTTGTCAAATACTAGTGCCGAGAGGTTGGGTTGTGTTAGGTTAGGTTATATTACGTTATTGATGTATATAGGGCCCTACGGAGATGTAGAGGCCAACTCGCCAGGAATGTTGTCAAATATTAGTGCCGAGACGTTGGGTTGTGTTAGGTTAGGTTATATTACGTTATTGATGTATATAAAGGCCCCACGGAGACGTAGAGGCCAACTCGCCAGGAATGTTGTCAAATAATAGCGCCGAAAGGTTAGGTTGAGTTAGGTCAGGTTATATTACGTTATTGATGGACATGAATGTCCCACGGAGACGTAGAGGCCAACAAGCCAGGAATGTGGTCAAATAATAGCGCCGAAAGGTTAGGTTGGGTTAGGTTAGGTTATATAACGTTATTGATGTATATGAAGGTCCCACGGAGACGTAGAGGCCAACTCGCCAGGAATGTTGGCTAATATTAATTGCGAGATCTTAAGTTGGGTTGGGTTAGGTTATATTACGCTATTGATGTATATAAAAGTCCTACGGAGACGTAGAGGCCAACAAGCCAGGAATGTTGTCAAATAATAGCGCCGAAATGTTAGGTTGGATTAGGTTAGGTTATTTTACGTTATTGATGTATATAAAAGTCCCACGGATACGTAGAGGCCAACTCGCCAGGAATGTTGTCAAATATTACCGCCGAGGTGTTAGGTTGGGTTAGGTTAGGTTATATTACGCTATTGATATATATAAAATTCCCACGGAGACGTAGAGTCCAACTCGCCAGGAATGTTGTCAAATAATAGCGCCGAAAGGTTAGGTTTGGTTAGGTTAGGTTATATTACGTTATTGATGTATATAAAAGTCCCACGGAGACGTAGAGGCCAACTCGCCAGGAATGTTGTCAAATAATAGCGCCGAAAGGTTAGGTTGGGTTAAGTTAGGTTATATTACGTTATTGATGGATATGAAGGTCTCCCGGACACGTAGAGGCCAACTCGCCAGGAATGTTGTCAAATAATAGCGCCGAAAGGTTAGGTTGGGTTAGGTTAGGTTATATTACGTTATTGATGTATATAAAAGTCCCACGGACACGTAGATGCGACTCCCCAGTAATGTTGTCAAATATTACCGCCGAAATGTTAGGTTGGCTTAGGTTAGGTTATTTTACGTTATTGATGTACATGAAGGTCCCACGGAGACGTAGAGTCCAACTCGCCAGGAATTCTGTCAAATATTAGTACCGAGATGTTAGTTTGGGGCAGGTTAAGTTATATTACGCTATTGATGTATATAAAAGTCCCTCGGAGACGTAGAGGCCAACTCAACAGGAATGTTGTCAAATAATAGCGCCCAGAGGTTAGGTTGGGTTATATAAGGTTATATTACGTTATTGATGGATATGAAGGTCTCACGGAGACGTAGAGGCCAACTCGCCAGGAATGTTGTCAAATATTACCGCCGAGATGTTAGGTTGGGTTAGGTTAGGTTATATTACGTTATTGATGTATATAAAGGTCCCACGGAAACATAGAGGCCAACAAGCCAGGAATGTTGTGAAATATTACAGCCGAGATGTTACGTTGTGTTATTTTAGGTTAAATTACGTTATTGATGGATATGAATGTCCCACGGAGACGTAGAGGCCAACAAGCCAGGAATGTGGTCAAATAATAGCGCCGATGGTTAGGTTGGGTTAGGTTAGGTTATATTACGTTATTGATGTATATGAAGGTCCCACGGAGACGTAGAGGCCAACTCGCCAGGAATGTTGTCAAATATTAGTACCGAGAGTTTGGGTTGGGTTAGGTTAGGTTATATTACGTTATTGATGTATATGAAGGTCCCACGGAAACGTAGAGGCCAACTCGCCAGGAATGTTGTCAAATAATAGCGCCGACAGGTTAGGTTGGGTTAGGTTAGGTTATATTACGTTATTGATGTATATAAAAGTCCCACGGAGACGTAGAGGCCAACTCGCCAGGAGTGTTGTCAAATATTAGTGCCGAGACGTTGGGTTGTGTTAGGTTAGGTTATATTACGTTATTGATGTATATAAAGGCCCCACGGAGACGTAGAGGCCAACTCGCCAGGAATGTTGTCAAATATTACCGCCGAGATGTTAGGTTGGGTTAGGTTAGGTTATATTACGTTTTTGATGTATATGAAGGCCCCACGGAGACGTAGAGGCCAACTCGACAGGAATGTTGTCAAATATTAGCGCCGAGATCTTAGGTTGGGTTAGGTTAGGTTATATTACGCTATTGATGTATATAAAAGTCCCACGGAGACGTAGAGGCCAACTCGCCAGGAATGATGTCAAATAATAGCGCCGAAAGGTTAGGTTGAGTTAGGTCAGGTTATATTACGTTATTGATGGATATGAATGTCCCACGGAGACGTAGAGGCCAACAAGCCAGGAATGTGGTCAAATAATAGCGCCGAAAGGTTAGGTTGGGTTAGGTTAGGTTATATTACGTTATTCACGTATATGAAGGTCCCACGGAGACGTAGAGGCCAACAAGCCAGGAATGTTGTCAAATAATAGCGCCGAAATGTTAGGTTGGATTAGGTTAGGTTATTTTACGTTATTGATGTATATAAAAGTCCCACGGGTACGTAGAGGCCAACTCGCCAGGAATGTTGTCAAATATTACCGCCGAGGTGTTAGGTTGGGTTAGGTTAGGTTATATTACGCTATTGATATATATAAAATTCCCACGGAGACGTAGAGTCCAACTCGCCAGGAATGTTGTCAAATATTAGTACCGAGATGATAGGTTGTGTTAGGTTAGGTTATATTACGTTATTGATGTATATAAAAGTCCCACGGAGACGTAGAGGCCAACTCGCCAGGAATGTTGTCAAATATTAGTGCCGAGAGGTTGGGTTGTGTTAGGTTAGGTTATATTACGTTATTGATGTATATAAGGCCCTACGGAGACGTAGAGGCCAACTCGCCAGGAATGTTGTCAAATATTAGTGCCGAGACGTTGGGTTGTGTTAGGTTAGGTTATATTACGTTATTGATGTATATAAAGACCCCACGGAGACGTAGAGGCCAACTCGCCAGGAATGTTGTAAAATAATAGCGCCGAAAGGTTAGGTTGAGTTAGGTCAGGTTATATTACGTTATTGATGGATATGAATGTCCCACGGAGAAGTAGAGGCCAACAAGCCAGGAATGTGGTCAAATAATAGCGCCGAAAGGTTAGGTTGGGTTAGGTTAGGTTATATTACGTTATTGATGTATATGAAGGTCCCACGGAGACGTAGAGGCCAACTCGCCAGGAATGTTGTCAAATAATAGCGCCGAAAGGTTAGGTTGAGTTAGTTCAGGTTATATTACGTTATTGATGTATATAAAAGTCCCACGGAGACGTAGAGGCCAACAAGCCAGGAATGTTGTCAAATAATAGCGCCGAAATGTTAGGTTGGATTAGGTTAGGTTATTTTACGTTATTGATGTATATAAAAGTCCCACGGATACGTAGAGGCCAACTCGCCAGGAATGTTGTCAAATATTACCGCCGAGGTGTTAGGTTGGGTTAGGTTAGGTTATATTACGTTATTGATGTATATGAAGGTCCCACGGAGACGTAGAGGCCAACTCGCCAGGAATGTTGGCTAATATTAATTGCGAGATCTTACGTTGGGTTAGGTTAGGTTATATTACGCTATTGATGTATATAAAAGTCCTATGGAGACGTAGAGGCCAACTCGACAGGAATGTTGTCAAATATTAGCGCCGAGATCTTAGGTTGGGTTAGGTTAGGTTATATTACGCTATTGATGTATATAAAAGTCCCACGGAGACGTAGAGGCCAACTCGCCAGGAATGTTGTCAAATAATAGCGCCGAAAGGTTAGGTTGAGTTAGGTCAGGTTATATTACGTTATTGATGGATATGAATGTCCCACGGAGACGTAGAGGCCAACAAGCCAGGAATGTTGTCAAATAATAGCGCCGAAAGGTTAGGTTGAGTTAGGTCAGGTTATATTACGTTATTGATGGATATGAATGTCCCACGGAGACGTAGAGGCCAACAAGCCAGGAAAGTTGTCAAATAGTAGCGCCGAAAGGTTAGGTTGGGTTAGGTTAGGTTATATTACGTTATTGATGTATATGAAGGTCCCACGGAGACGTAGAGGCCAACTCGCCAGGAATGTTGTCTAATATTAATGCCGAGATCTTAGATTGGGTTAGGTTAGGTTATATTACGCTATTGATGTATATAAAAGTCCTACGGAGACGTAGAGGCCAACAAGCCAGGAATGTTGTCAAATAATAGCGCCGAAAGGTTAGGTTGGATTAGGTTAGGTTATATTACGTTATTGATGTATATAAAAGTTCCGCGGATACGTAGAGGCCAACTCGCCAGTAATGTTGTCAAATAATAGCGCCGAAAGGTTAGGTTGGGTTAGGTTAGGTTATATTACGTTATTGATGTATATAAAAGTCCCACGGAGACGTAGAGGCCAACTCGCCAGGAATGTTGTCAAATATTAGTGCCGAGAGGTTGGGTTGTGTTAGGTTAGGTTATATTACGTTATTGATGTATATAAGGCCCTACGGAGACGTAGAGGCCAACTCGCCAGGAATGTTGTCAAATATTAGTGCCGCGACGTTGGGTTGTGTTAGGTTAGGTTATATTACGTTATTGATGTATATAAAGGCCCCACGGAGACGTAGAGGCCAACTCGCCAGGAATGTTGTCAAATAATAGCGCCGAAAGGTTAGGTTGAGTTAGGTCAGGTTATATTACGTTATTGATGGATATGAATGTCCCACGGAGACGTAGAGG
This sequence comes from Xylocopa violacea, assembly GCA_963969225.1. Taxonomy (NCBI): domain Eukaryota; kingdom Metazoa; phylum Arthropoda; class Insecta; order Hymenoptera; family Apidae; genus Xylocopa; species Xylocopa violacea. The sequence continues at coordinate 310,582 of CAXAJV010000741.1, read as the reverse complement.
CCAACAAGCCAGGAATGTGGTCAAATAATAGCGCCGAAAGGTTAGGTTGGGTTAGGTTAGGTTATATTACGTTATTGATGTATATGAAGGTCCCACGGAGACGTAGAGGCCAACTCGCCAGGAATGTTGGCTAATATTAATTGCGAGATCTTAGGTTGGGTTGGGTTAGGTTATATTACGCTATTGATGTATATAAAAGTCCTACGGAGACGTAGAGGCCAACAAGCCAGGAATGTTGTCAAATAATAGCGCCGAAATGTTAGGTTGGATTAGGTTAGGTTATTTTACGTTATTGATGTATATAAAAGTCCCACGGATACGTAGAGGCCAACTCGCCAGGAATGTTGTCAAATATTACCGCCGAGGTGTTAGGTTGGGTTAGGTTAGGTTATATTACGCTATTGATATATATAAAATTCCCACGGAGACGTAGAGTCCAACTCGCCAGGAATGTTGTCAAATATTAGTACCGAGATGATAGGTTGTGTTAGGTTAGGTTATATTACGCTATTGATGTATATAAAAGTCCCACGGAGACGTAGAGGCCAACTCGACAGGAATGTGGTCAAATAATAGCGCCGAATGGTTAGGTTGGGTTAAGTTAGGTTATATTACGTTATTGATGTATATGAATGTCCCACGGAGACGTAGAGGCCAACAAGCCAGGAATGTGGTCAAATAATAGCGCCGAAAGGTTAGGTTGGGATAGGTTAGGTTATATTACGCTATTGATATATATAAAATTCCCACGGAGACGTAGAGTCCAACACGCCAGGAATGTTGTCAAATATTAGTACCGAGATGATAGGTTGTGTTAGGTTAGGTTATATTACGTTATTGATGTATATAAAAGTCCCACGGAGACGTAGAGGCCAACTCGCCAGGAATGTTGTCAAATATTAGTGCCGAGAGGTTGGGTTGTGTTAGGTTAGGTTATATTACGTTATTGATGTATATAAGGCCCTACGGAGACGTAGAGGCCAACTCGCCAGGAATGTTGTCAAATATTAGTGCCGAGACGTTGGGTTGTGTTAGGTTAGGTTATATTACGTTATTGATGTATATAAAGGCCCCACGGAGACGTAGAGGCCAACTCGCCAGGAATGTTGTCAAATAATAGCGCCGAAAGGTTAGGTTGAGTTAGGTCAGGTTATATTACATTATTGATGGATATGAATGTCCCACGGAGAAGTAGAGGCCAACAAGCCAGGAATGTGGTCAAATAATAGCGCCGAAAGGTTAGGTTGGGTTAGGTTAGGTTATATTACGTTATTGATGTATATGAAGGTCCCACGGAGACGTAGAGGCCAACTCGCCAGGAATGTTGGCTAATATTAATTGCGAGATCTTAGGTTGGGTTAGGTTAGGTTATATTACGCTATTGATGTATATAAAAGTCCTATGGAGACGTAGAGGCCAACTCGACAGGAATGTTGTCAAATATTAGCGCCGAGATCTTAGGTTGGGTTAGGTTAGGTTATATTACGCTATTGATGTATATAAAAGTCCCACGGAGACGTAGAGGCCAACTCGCCAGGAATGTTGTCAAATAATAGCGCCGAAAGGTTAGGTTGAGTTAGGTCAGGTTATATTACGTTATTGATGGATATGAATGTCCCACGGAGACGTAGAGGCCAACAAGCCAGGAATGTTGTCAAATAATAGCGCCGAAAGGTTAGGTTGAGTTAGGTCAGGTTATATTACGTTATTGATGGATATGAATGTCCCACGGAGACGTAGAGGCCAACAAGCCAGGAAAGTTGTCAAATAATAGCGCCGAAAGGTTAGGTTGGGTTAGGTTAGGTTATATTACGTTATTGATGTATATGAAGTTCCCACGGAGACGTAGAGGCCAACTCGCCAGGAATGTTGTCTAATATTAATGCCGAGATCTTAGATTGGGTTAGGTTAGGTTATATTACGCTATTGATGTATATAAAAGTCCTACGGAGACGTAGAGGCCAACAAGCCAGGAATGTTGTCAAATAATAGCGCCGAAAGGTTAGGTTGGATTAGGTTAGGTTATATTACGTTATTGATGTATATAAAAGTTCCGCGGATACGTAGAGGCCAACTCGCCAGTAATGTTGTCAAATAATAGCGCCGAAAGGTTAGGTTGGGTTAGGTTAGGTTATATTACGTTATTGATGTATATAAAAGTCCCACGGAGACGTAGAGGCCAACTCGCCAGGAATGTTGTCAAATATTAGTGCCGAGAGGTTGGGTTGTGTTAGGTTAGGTTATATTACGTTATTGATGTATATAAGGCCCTACGGAGACGTAGAGGCCAACTCGCCAGGAATGTTGTCAAATATTAGTGCCGAGACGTTGGGTTGTGTTAGGTTAGGTTATATTACGTTATTGATGTATATAAAGGCCCCACGGAGACGTAGAGGCCAACTCGCCAGGAATGTTGTCAAATAATAGCGCCGAAAGGTTAGGTTGAGTTAGGTCAGGTTATATTACGTTATTGATGGATATGAATGTCCCATGGAGACGTAGATGCCAACAAGCCAGGAATGTGGTCAAATAATAGCGCCGAAAGGTTAGGTTGGGTTAGGTTAGGTTATATTACGTTATTGATGTATATGAAGGTCCCACGGAGACGTAGAGGCCAACTCGCCAGGAATCTTGGCTAATATTAATTGCGAGATCTTAGGTTGGGTTAGGTTAGGTTATATTACGCTATTGATGTATATAAAAGTCCTACGGAGACGTAGAGGCCAACAAGCCAGGAATGTTGTCAAATATTAGTACCGAGAGTTTGGGTTGGGTTAGGTTAGGTTATACTACGTAATTGATGTATTTGACGGTCCCACGGAGACGTAGAGGCCAACTCGCCAGGAATGTTGTCAAATAATAGCGCCGACAGGTTAGGTTGGGTTAGGTTAGGTTATATTACGTTATTGATGTATATAAAAGTCCCACGGAGACGTAGAGGCCAACTCGCCAGGAATGTTGTCAAATATTAGTGCCGAGACGTTGGGTTGTGTTAGGTTAGGTTATATTACGTTATTGATGTATATAAAGGCCCCACGGAGACGTAGAGGCCAACTCGCCAGGAATGTTGTCAAATATTACCGCCGAGATGTTAGGTTGGGTTAGGTTAGGTTATATTACGTTTTTGATGTATATGAAGGCCCCACGGAGACGTATAGGCCAACTCGACAGGAATGTTGTCAAATATTAGCGCCGAGATCTTAGGTTGGGTTAGGTTACGTTATATTACGCTATTGATGTATATAAAAGTCCCACGGAGACGTAGAGGCCAACTCGCCAGGAATGTTGTCAAATATTAGTGCCGAGACGTTGGGTTGTGTTAGGTTAGGTTATATTACGTTATTGATGTATATAAAAGTCCCACGGAGACGTAGAGGCCAACTCGCCAGGAATGTTGTCAAATATTAGTGCCGAGACGTTGGGTTGCGTTAGGTTAGGTTATATTACGTTATTGATGTATATAAAGGCCCCACGGAGACGTAGAGGCCAACTCGCCAGGAATGTTGTCAAATATTACCGCCGAGATGTTAGGTTGGGTTAGGTTAGGTTATATTACGTTTTTGATGTATATGAAGGCCCCACGGAGACGTATGGGCCAACTCGACAGGAATGTTGTCAAATATTAGCGCCGAGATCTTAGGTTGGGTTAGGTTACGTTATATTACGCTATTGATGTATATAAAAGTCCCACGGAGACGTAGAGGCCAACTCGCCAGGAATGTTGTCAAATATTAGTGCCGAGACGTTGGGTTGTGTTAGGTTAGGTTATATTACGTTATTGATGTATATAAAAGTCCCACGGAGACGTAGAGGCCAACTCGCCAGGAATGTTGTCAAATATTAGTGCCGAGACGTTGGGTTGTGTTAGGTTAGGTTATATTACGTTATTGATGTATATAAAGGCTCCACGGAGACGTAGAGGCCAACTCGCCAGGAATGTTGTCAAATATTACCGCCGAGATGTTAGGTTGGGTTAGGTTAGGTTATATTACGTTTTTGATGTATATGAAGGCCCCACGGAGACGTATAGGCCAACTCGACAGGAATGTTGTCAAATATTAGCGCCGAGATCTTAGGTTGGGTTAGGTTAGGTTATATTACGCTATTGATGTATATAAAAGTCCCACGGAGACGTAGAGGCCAACTCGCCAGGAATGTTGTCAAATAATAGCGCCGAAAGGTTAGGTTGAGTTAGGTCAGGTTATATTACGTTATTGATGGATATGAATGTCCCACGGAGACGTAGAGGCCAACAAGCCAGGAATGTGGTCAAATAATAGCGCCGAAAGGTTAGGTTGGGTTAGGTTAGGTTATATTACGTTATTGATGTATATGAAGGTCCCACGGAGACGTAGAGGCCAACTCGCCAGGAATGTTGTCTAATATTAATGCCGAGATCTTAGGTTGGGTTAGGTTAGGTTATATTACGCTATTGATGTATATAAAAGTCCTACGGAGACGTAGAGGCCAACTCGCCAGGAATGTTGTCAAATAATAGCGCCGAAAGGTTAGGTTGAGTTAGGTCAGGTTATATTACGTTATTGATGGATATGAATGTCCCACGGAGACGTAGAGACCAACAAGCCAGGAATGTGGTCAAATAGTAGCGCCGAAAGGTTAGGTTGGGTTAGGTTAGGTTATATTACGTTATTGATGTATATGAAGGTCCCACGGAGACGTAGAGGCCAACAAGCCAGGAATGTTGTCAAATAATAGCGCCGAAAGGTTAGGTTGGATTAGGTTAGGTTATATTACGTTATTGATGTATATAAGGCCCTACGGAGACGTAGAGGCCAACTCGCCAGGAATGTTGTCAAATATTAGTGCCGAGACGTTGGGTTGTGTTAGGTTAGGTTATATTACGTTATTGATGTATATAAAGGCCCCACGGAGACGTAGAGGCCAACTCGCCAGGAATGTTGTCAAATAATAGCGCCGAAAGGTTAGGTTGGATTAGGTTAGGTTATTTTACGTTATTGATGTATATAAAAGTCCCACGGATACGTAGAGGCCAACTCGCCAGGAATGTTGTCAAATATTACCGCCGAGGTGTTAGGTTGGGTTAGGTTAGGTTATATTACGCTATTGATATATATAAAATTCCCACGGAGACGTAGAGTCCAACTCGCCAGGAATGTTGTCAAATAATAGCGCCGAAAGGTTAGGTTGGGTTAGGTTAGGTTATATTACGTTATTGATGTATATAAAAGTCCCACGGACACGTAGAGGCCAACTCGCCAGGAATGTTGTCAAATATTAGTGCCGAGAGGTTGGGTTGTGTTAGGTTAGGTTATATTACGTTATTGATGTATATAAGGCCCTACGGAGACGTAGAGGCCAACTCGCCAGGAATGTTGTCAAATATTAGTGCCGAGACGTTGGGTTGTGTTATGTTAGGTTATATTACGTTATTGATGTATATAAAGGCCCCACGGAGACGTAGAGGCCAACTCGCCAGGAATGTTGTCAAATAATAGCGCCGAAAGGTTAGGTTGAGTTAGGTCAGGTTATATTACGTTATTGATGGATATGATTGTCCCACGGAGAAGTAGAGGCCAACAAGCCAGGAATGTGGTCAAATAATAGCGCCGAAAGGTTAGGTTGGGTTAGGTTAGGTTATATTACGTTATTGATGTATATGAAGGTCCCACGGAGACGTAGAGGCCAACTCGCCAGGAATGTTGGCTAATATTAATTGCGAGATCTTAGGTTGGGTTAGGTTAGGTTATATTACGCTATTGATGTATATAAAAGTCCTATGGAGACGTAGAGGCCAACTCGACAGGAATGTTGTCAAATATTAGCGCCGAGATCTTAGGTTGGGTTAGGTTAGGTTATATTACGCTATTGATGTATATAAAAGTCCCACGGAGACGTAGAGGCCAACTCGCCAGGAATGTTGTCAAATAATAGCGCCGAAAGGTTAGGTTGAGTTAGGTCAGGTTATATTACGTTATTGATGGATATGAATGTCCCACGGAGACGTAGAGGCCAACAAGCCAGGAATGTTGTCAAATAATAGCGCCGAAAGGTTAGGTTGAGTTAGGTCAGGTTATATTACGTTATTGATGGATATGAATGTCCCACGGAGACGTAGAGGCCAACAAGCCAGGAATGTTGTCAAATAATAGCGCCGAAAGGTTAGGTTGGGTTAGGTTAGGTTATATTACGTTATTGATGTATATGAAGGTCCCACGGAGACGTAGAGGCCAACTCGCCAGGAATGTTGTCTAATATTAATGCCGAGATCTTAGGTTGGGTTAGGTTAGGTTATATTACGCTATTGATGTATATAAAAGTCCTACGGAGACGTAGAGGCCAACAAGCCAGGAATGTTGTCAAATAATAGCGCCGAAAGGTTAGGTTGGATTAGGTTAGGTTATATTACGTTATTGATGTATATAAAAGTCCCGCGGATACGTAGAGGCCAACTCGCCAGGAATGTTGTCAAATATTAGTGCCGAGAGGTTGGGTTGTGTTAGGTTAGGTTATATTACGTTATTGATGTATATAAGGCCCTACGGAGACGTAGAGGCCAACTCGCCAGGAATGTTGTCAAATATTAGTGCCGAGACGTTGGGTTGTGTTAGGTTAGGTTATATTACGTTATTGATGTATATAAAGGCCCCACGGAGACGTAGAGGCCAACTCGCCAGGAATGTTCTCAAATAATAGCGCCGAAAGGTTAGGTTGGATTAGGTTAGGTTATTTTACGTTATTGATGTATATAAAAGTCCCACGGATACGTAGAGGCCAACTCGCCAGGAATGTTGTCAAATATTACCGCCGAGGTGTTAGGTTGGGTTAGGTTAGGTTATATTACGCTATTGATATATATAAAATTCCCACGGAGACGTAGAGTCCAACTCGCCAGGAATGTTGTCAAATATTAGTACCGAGATGATAGGTTGTGTTAGGTTAGGTTATATTACGCTATTGATGTATATAAAAGTCCCACGGAGACGTAGAGGCCAACTCGACAGGAATGTGGTCAAATAATAGCGCCGAGTGGTTAGGTTGGGTTATGTTAGGTTATATTACGTTATTGATGTATATGAAGGTCCCACGGAGACGTAGAGGCCAACTCGCCAGGAATGTTGTCAAATAATAGCGCCGAAAGGTTAGGTTGGGTTAAGTTAGGTTATATTACGTTATTGATGTATATGAAGGTCCCACGGAGACGTAGAGGCCAACTCGCCAGGAATGTTGTCAAATAATAGCGCCGAAAGGTTAGGTTGGGTTAGGTTAGGATATATTACGTTATTGATGTATATAAAAGTCCCACGGAGACGTAGAGGCCAACTCGCCAGTAATGTTGTCAAATAATAGCGCCGAAAGGTTAGGTTGGGTTAGGTTAGGTTATATTACGTTATTGATGTATATAAAAGTCCCACGGAGACGTAGAGGCCAACTCGCCAGGAATGTTGTCAAATAATAGCGCCGAAATGTTAGGTTGGGTTAAGTTAGGTTATATTACGTTATTGATGGATATGAAGGTCTCACGGAGACGTAGAGGCCAACTCGCCAGGAATGTTGTCAAATAATAGCGCCGAAAGGTTAGGTTGGGTTAGGTTAGGTTATATTACGTTATTGATGTATATAAAAGTCCCACGGACACGTAGAGGCCAACTCCCCAGGAATGTTGTCAAATATTACCGCCGAAATGTTAGGTTGGCTTAGGTTAGGTTATTTTACGTTATTGATGTACATGAAGGTCCCACGGAGACGTAGAGTCCAACTCGCCAGGAATTTTGTCAAATATTAGTACCGAGATGTTAGTTTGGGGTAGGTTAAGTTATATTACGCTATTGATGTATATAATAGTCCCTCGGAGACGTAGAGGCCAACTCAACAGGAATGTTGTCAAATAATAGCGCCCAGAGGTTAGGTTGGGTTATATAAGGTTATATTACGTTATTGATGGATATGAAGGTCTCACGGAGACGTAGAGGCCAACTCGCCAGGAATGTTGTCAAATATTACCGCCGAGATGTTAGGTTGGGTTAGGTTAGGTTATATTACGTTATTGATGTATATAAAGGTCCCACGGAAGCATAGAGGCCAACAAGCCAGGAATGTTGTGAAATATTACAGCCGAGATGTTACGTTGGGTTATTTTAGGTTAAATTACGTTATTGATGGATATGAATGTCCCACGGAGACGTAGAGGCCAACAAGCCAGGAATGTGGTCAAATAATAGCGCCGATGGTTAGGTTGGGTTAGGTTAGGTTATATTACGTTATTGATGTATATGAAGGTCCCACGGAGACGTAGAGGCCAACTCGCCAGGAATGTTGTCAAATATTAGTACCGAGAGTTTGGGTTGGGTTAGGTTAGGTTATATTACGTTATTGATGTATATGAAGGTCCCACGGAGACGTAGAGGCCAACTCGCCAGGAATGTTGTCAAATAATAGCGCCGACAGGTTAGGTTGGGTTAGGTTAGGTTATATTACGTTATTGATGTATATAAAAGTCCCACGGAGACGTAGAGGCCAACTCGCCAGGAATGTTGTCAAATATTAGTGCCGAGACGTTGGGTTGTGTTAGGTTAGGTTATATTACGTTATTGATGTATATAAAGGCCCCACGGAGACGTAGAGGCCAACTCGCCAGGAATGTTGTCAAATATTACCGCCGAGATGTTAGGTTGGGTTAGGTTAGGTTATATTACGTTTTTGATGTATATGAAGGCCCCACGGAGACGTAGAGGCCAACTCGACAGGAATGTTGTCAAATATTAGCGCCGAGATCTTAGGTTGGGTTAGGTTAGGTTATATTACGCTATTGATGTATATAAAAGTCCCACGGAGACGTAGAGGCCAACTCGCCAGGAATGTTGTCAAATAATAGCGCCGAAAGGTTAGGTTGAGTTAGGTCAGGTTATATTACGTTATTGATGGATATGAATGTCCCACGGAGACGTAGAGGCCAACAAGCCAGGAATGTGGTCAAATAATAGCGCCGAAAGGTTAGGTTGGGTTAGGTTAGGTTATATTACGTTATTGATGTATATGAAGGTCCCACGGAGACGTAGAGGCCAACTCGCCAGGAATGTTGTCTAATATTAATGCCGAGATCTTAGGTTGGGTTAGGTTAGGTTATATTACGCTATTGATGTATATAAAAGTCCTACGGAGACGTAGAGGCCAACTCGCCAGGAATGTTGTCAAATAATAGCGCCGAAAGGTTAGGTTGAGTTAGGTCAGGTTATATTACGTTATTGATGGATATGAATGTCCCACGGAGACGTAGAGACCAACAAGCCAGGAATGTGGTCAAATAGTAGCGCCGAAAGGTTAGGTTGGGTTAGGTTAGGTTATATTACGTTATTGATGTATATGAAGGTCCCACGGAGACGTAGAGGCCAACTCGCCAGGAATGTTGTCAAATATTAGCGCCGAGATCTTAGGTTGGGTTAGGTTAGGTTATATTACGCTATTGATGTATATAAAAGTCCCACGGAGACGTAGAGGCCAACTCGCCAGGAATGTTGTCAAATATTAGTGCCGAGACGTTGGGTTGTGTTAGGTTAGGTTATATTACGTTATTGATGTATATAAAGGCCCCACGGAGACGTAGAGGCCAACTCGCCAGGAATGTTGTCAAATAATAGCGCCGAAAGGTTAGGTTGAGTTAGGTCAGGTTATATTACGTTATTGATGGATATGAATGTCCCACGGAGACGTAGAGGCCAACAAGCCAGGAATGTGGTCAAATAATAGCGCCGAAAGGTTAGGTTGGGTTAGGTTAGGTTATATTACGTTATTGATGTATATGAAGGTCCCACGGAGACGTAGAGGCCAACAAGCCAGGAATGTTGTCAAATAATAGCGCCGAAAGGTTAGGTTGGATTAGGTTAGGTTATATTACGTTATTGATGTATATAAGGCCCTACGGAGACGTAGAGGCCAACTCGCCAGGAATGTTGTCAAATATTAGTGCCGAGACGTTGGGTTGTGTTAGGTTAGGTTATATTACGTTATTGATGTATATAAAGGCCCCACGGAGACGTAGAGGCCAACTCGCCAGGAATGTTGTCAAATAATAGCGCCGAAAGGTTAGGTTGGATTAGGTTAGGTTATTTTACGTTATTGATGTATATAAAAGTCCCACGGATACGTAGAGGCCAACTCGCCAGGAATGTTGTCAAATATTACCGCCGAGGTGTTAGGTTGGGTTAGGTTAGGTTATATTACGCTATTGATATATATAAAATTCCCACGGAGACGTAGAGTCCAACTCGCCAGGAATGTTGTCAAATAATAGCGCCGAAAGGTTAGGTTGGGTTAGGTTAGGTTATATTACGTTATTGATGTATATAAAAGTCCCACGGACACGTAGAGGCCAACTCGCCAGGAATGTTGTCAAATATTAGTGCCGAGAGGTTGGGTTGTGTTAGGTTAGGTTATATTACGTTATTGATGTATATAAGGCCCTACGGAGACGTAGAGGCCAACTCGCCAGGAATGTTGTCAAATATTAGTGCCGAGACGTTGGGTTGTGTTATGTTAGGTTATATTACGTTATTGATGTATATAAAGGCCCCACGGAGACGTAGAGGCCAACTCGCCAGGAATGTTGTCAAATAATAGCGCCGAAAGGTTAGGTTGAGTTAGGTCAGGTTATATTACGTTATTGATGGATATGATTGTCCCACGGAGAAGTAGAGGCCAACAAGCCAGGAATGTGGTCAAATAATAGCGCCGAAAGGTTAGGTTGGGTTAGGTTAGGTTATATTACGTTATTGATGTATATGAAGGTCCCACGGAGACGTAGAGGCCAACTCGCCAGGAATGTTGGCTAATATTAATTGCGAGATCTTAGGTTGGGTTAGGTTAGGTTATATTACGCTATTGATGTATATAAAAGTCCTATGGAGACGTAGAGGCCAACTCGACAGGAATGTTGTCAAATATTAGCGCCGAGATCTTAGGTTGGGTTAGGTTAGGTTATATTACGCTATTGATGTATATAAAAGTCCCACGGAGACGTAGAGGCCAACTCGCCAGGAATGTTGTCAAATAATAGCGCCGAAAGGTTAGGTTGAGTTAGGTCAGGTTATATTACGTTATTGATGGATATGAATGTCCCACGGAGACGTAGAGGCCAACAAGCCAGGAATGTTGTCAAATAATAGCGCCGAAAGGTTAGGTTGAGTTAGGTCAGGTTATATTACGTTATTGATGGATATGAATGTCCCACGGAGACGTAGAGGCCAACAAGCCAGGAATGTTGTCAAATAATAGCGCCGAAAGGTTAGGTTGGGTTAGGTTAGGTTATATTACGTTATTGATGTATATGAAGGTCCCACGGAGACGTAGAGGCCAACTCGCCAGGAATGTTGTCTAATATTAATGCCGAGATCTTAGGTTGGGTTAGGTTAGGTTATATTACGCTATTGATGTATATAAAAGTCCTACGGAGACGTAGAGGCCAACAAGCCAGGAATGTTGTCAAATAATAGCGCCGAAAGGTTAGGTTGGATTAGGTTAGGTTATATTACGTTATTGATGTATATAAAAGTCCCGCGGATACGTAGAGGCCAACTCGCCAGGAATGTTGTCAAATATTAGTGCCGAGAGGTTGGGTTGTGTTAGGTTAGGTTATATTACGTTATTGATGTATATAAGGCCCTACGGAGACGTAGAGGCCAACTCGCCAGGAATGTTGTCAAATATTAGTGCCGAGACGTTGGGTTGTGTTAGGTTAGGTTATATTACGTTATTGATGTATATAAAGGCCCCACGGAGACGTAGAGGCCAACTCGCCAGGAATGTTCTCAAATAATAGCGCCGAAAGGTTAGGTTGGATTAGGTTAGGTTATTTTACGTTATTGATGTATATAAAAGTCCCACGGAGACGTAGAGGCCAACTCGACAGGAATGTGGTCAAATAATAGCGCCGAGTGGTTAGGTTGGGTTATGTTAGGTTATATTACGTTATTGATGTATATGAAGGTCCCACGGAGACGTAGAGGCCAACTCGCCAGGAATGTTGTCAAATAATAGCGCCGAAAGGTTAGGTTGGGTTAAGTTAGGTTATATTACGCTATTGATGTATATAAAAGTCCCACGGAGACGTAGAGGCCAACTCGACAGGAATGTGGTCAAATAATAGCGCCGAGTGGTTAGGTTGGGTTATGTTAGGTTATATTACGTTATTGATGTATATGAAGGTCCCACGGAGACGTAGAGGCCAACTCGCCAGGAATGTTGTCAAATAATAGCGCCGAAAGGTTAGGTTGGGTTAAGTTAGGTTATATTACGTTATTGATGTATATGAAGGTCCCACGGAGACGTAGAGGCCAACTCGCCAGGAATGTTGTCAAATAATAGCGCCGAAAGGTTAGGTTGGGTTAGGTTAGGATATATTACGTTATTGATGTATATAAAAGTCCCACGGAGACGTAGAGGCCAACTCGCCAGTAATGTTGTCAAATAATAGCGCCGAAAGGTTAGGTTGGGTTAGGTTAGGTTATATTACGTTATTGATGTATATAAAAGTCCCACGGAGACGTAGAGGCCAACTCGCCAGGAATGTTGTCAAATAATAGCGCCGAAATGTTAGGTTGGGTTAAGTTAGGTTATATTACGTTATTGATGGATATGAAGGTCTCACGGAGACGTAGAGGCCAACTCGCCAGGAATGTTGTCAAATAATAGCGCCGAAAGGTTAGGTTGGGTTAGGTTAGGTTATATTACGTTATTGATGTATATAAAAGTCCCACGGACACGTAGAGGCCAACTCCCCAGGAATGTTGTCAAATATTACCGCCGAAATGTTAGGTTGGCTTAGGTTAGGTTATTTTACGTTATTGATGTACATGAAGGTCCCACGGAGACGTAGAGTCCAACTCGCCAGGAATTTTGTCAAATATTAGTACCGAGATGTTAGTTTGGGGTAGGTTAAGTTATATTACGCTATTGATGTATATAATAGTCCCTCGGAGACGTAGAGGCCAACTCAACAGGAATGTTGTCAAATAATAGCGCCCAGAGGTTAGGTTGGGTTATATAAGGTTATATTACGTTATTGATGGATATGAAGGTCTCACGGAGACGTAGAGGCCAACTCGCCAGGAATGTTGTCAAATATTACCGCCGAGATGTTAGGTTGGGTTAGGTTAGGTTATATTACGTTATTGATGTATATAAAGGTCCCACGGAAGCATAGAGGCCAACAAGCCAGGAATGTTGTGAAATATTACAGCCGAGATGTTACGTTGGGTTATTTTAGGTTAAATTACGTTATTGATGGATATGAATGTCCCACGGAGACGTAGAGGCCAACAAGCCAGGAATGTGGTCAAATAATAGCGCCGATGGTTAGGTTGGGTTAGGTTAGGTTATATTACGTTATTGATGTATATGAAGGTCCCACGGAGACGTAGAGGCCAACTCGCCAGGAATGTTGTCAAATATTAGTACCGAGAGTTTGGGTTGGGTTAGGTTAGGTTATATTACGTTATTGATGTATATGAAGGTCCCACGGAGACGTAGAGGCCAACTCGCCAGGAATGTTGTCAAATAATAGCGCCGACAGGTTAGGTTGGGTTAGGTTAGGTTATATTACGTTATTGATGTATATAAAAGTCCCACGGAGACGTAGAGGCCAACTCGCCAGGAATGTTGTCAAATATTAGTGCCGAGACGTTGGGTTGTGTTAGGTTAGGTTATATTACGTTATTGATGTATATAAAGGCCCCACGGAGACGTAGAGGCCAACTCGCCAGGAATGTTGTCAAATATTACCGCCGAGATGTTAGGTTGGGTTAGGTTAGGTTATATTACGTTTTTGATGTATATGAAGGCCCCACGGAGACGTAGAGGCCAACTCGACAGGAATGTTGTCAAATATTAGCGCCGAGATCTTAGGTTGGGTTAGGTTAGGTTATATTACGCTATTGATGTATATAAAAGTCCCACGGAGACGTAGAGGCCAACTCGCCAGGAATGTTGTCAAATAATAGCGCCGAAAGGTTAGGTTGAGTTAGGTCAGGTTATATTACGTTATTGATGGATATGAATGTCCCACGGAGACGTAGAGGCCAACAAGCCAGGAATGTGGTCAAATAATAGCGCCGAAAGGTTAGGTTGGGTTAGGTTAGGTTATATTACGTTATTGATGTATATGAAGGTCCCACGGAGACGTAGAGGCCAACTCGCCAGGAATGTTGTCTAATATTAATGCCGAGATCTTAGGTTGGGTTAGGTTAGGTTATATTACGCTATTGATGTATATAAAAGTCCTACGGAGACGTAGAGGCCAACTCGCCAGGAATGTTGTCAAATAATAGCGCCGAAAGGTTAGGTTGAGTTAGGTCAGGTTATATTACGTTATTGATGGATATGAATGTCCCACGGAGACGTAGAGACCAACAAGCCAGGAATGTGGTCAAATAGTAGCGCCGAAAGGTTAGGTTGGGTTAGGTTAGGTTATATTACGTTATTGATGTATATGAAGGTCCCACGGAGACGTAGAGGCCAACTCGCCAGGAATGTTGTCAAATATTAGCGCCGAGATCTTAGGTTGGGTTAGGTTAGGTTATATTACGCTATTGATGTATATAAAAGTCCCACGGAGACGTAGAGACCAACTCGCCAGGAATGTTGTCAAATATTAGTGCCGAGACGTTGGGTTGTGTTAGGTTAGGTTATATTACGTTATTGATGTATATAAAGGCCCCACGGAGACGTAGAGGCCAACTCGCCAGGAATGTTGTCAAATAATAGCGCCGAAAGGTTAGGTTGAGTTAGGTCAGGTTATATTACGTTATTGATGGATATGAATGTCCCACGGAGACGTAGAGGCCAACAAGCCAGGAATGTGGTCAAATAATAGCGCCGAAAGGTTAGGTTGGGTTAGGTTAGGTTATATTACGTTATTGATGTATATGAAGGTCCCACGGAGACGTAGAGGCCAACAAGCCAGGAATGTTGTCAAATAATAGCGCCGAAAGGTTAGGTTGGATTAGGTTAGGTTATATTACGTTATTGATGTATATAAGGCCCTACGGAGACGTAGAGGCCAACTCGCCAGGAATGTTGTCAAATATTAGTGCCGAGACGTTGGGTTGTGTTAGGTTAGGTTATATTACGTTATTGATGTATATAAAGGCCCCACGGAGACGTAGAGGCCAACTCGCCAGGAATGTTGTCAAATAATAGCGCCGAAAGGTTAGGTTGGATTAGGTTAGGTTATTTTACGTTATTGATGTATATAAAAGTCCCACGGATACGTAGAGGCCAACTCGCCAGGAATGTTGTCAAATATTACCGCCGAGGTGTTAGGTTGGGTTAGGTTAGGTTATATTACGCTATTGATATATATAAAATTCCCACGGAGACGTAGAGTCCAACTCGCCAGGAATGTTGTCAAATATTAGTACCGAGATGATAGGTTGTGTTAGGTTAGGTTATATTACGCTATTGATGTATATAAAAGTCCCACGGAGACGTAGAGGCCAACTCGACAGGAATGTGGTCAAATAATAGCGCCGAGTGGTTAGGTTGGGTTAAGTTAGGTTATATTACGTTATTGATGTATATGAAGGTCCCACGGAGACGTAGAGGCCAACTCGCCAGGAATGTTGTCAAATAATAGCGCCGAAAGGTTAGGTTGGGTTAGGTTAGGTTATATTACGTTATTGATGTATATAAAAGTCCCACGGAGACGTAGAGGCCAACTCGCCAGTAATGTTGTCAAATAATAGCGCCGAAAGGTTAGGTTGGGTTAGGTTAGGTTATATTACGTTATTGATGTATATAAAAGTCCCACGGAGACGTAGAGGCCAACTCGCCAGGAATGTTGTCAAATAATAGCGCCGAAAGGTTAGGTTGGGTTAAGTTAGGTTATATTACGTTATTGATGGATATGAAGGTCTCACGGAGACGTAGAGGCCAACTCGCCAGGAATGTTGTCAAATAATAGCGCCGAAAGGTTAGGTTGGGTTAGGTTAGGTTATATTACGTTATTGATGTATATAAAAGTCCCACGGACACGTAGAGGCCAACTCGCCAGGAATGTTGTCAAATATTAGTGCCGAGAGGTTGGGTTGTGTTAGGTTAGGTTATATTACGTTATTGATGTATATAAGGCCCTACGGAGACGTAGAGGCCAACTCGCCAGGAATGTTGTCAAATATTAGTGCCGAGACGTTGGGTTGTGTTATGTTAGGTTATATTACGTTATTGATGTATATAAAGGCCCCACGGAGACGTAGAGGCCAACTCGCCAGGAATGTTGTCAAATAATAGCGCCGAAAGGTTAGGTTGAGTTAGGTCAGGTTATATTACGTTATTGATGGATATGATTGTCCCACGGAGAAGTAGAGGCCAACAAGCCAGGAATGTGGTCAAATAATAGCGCCGAAAGGTTAGGTTGGGTTAGGTTAGGTTATATTACGTTATTGATGTATATGAAGGTCCGACGGAGACGTAGAGGCCAACTCGCCAGGAATGTTGGCTAATATTAATTGCGAGATCTTAGGTTGGGTTAGGTTAGGTTATATTACGCTATTGATGTATATAAAAGTCCTATGGAGACGTAGAGGCCAACTCGACAGGAATGTTGTCAAATATTAGCGCCGAGATCTTAGGTTGGGTTAGGTTAGGTTATATTACGCTATTGATGTATATAAAAGTCCCACGGAGACGTAGAGGCCAACTCGCCAGGAATGTTGTCAAATAATAGCGCCGAAAGGTTAGGTTGAGTTAGGTCAGGTTATATTACGTTATTGATGGATATGAATGTCCCACGGAGACGTAGAGGCCAACAAGCCAGGAATGTTGTCAAATAATAGCGCCGAAAGGTTAGGTTGAGTTAGGTCAGGTTATATTACGTTATTGATGGATATGAATGTCCCACGGAGACGTAGAGGCCAACAAGCCAGGAATGTTGTCAAATAATAGCGCCGAAAGGTTAGGTTGGGTTAGGTTAGGTTATATTACGTTATTGATGTATATGAAGGTCCCACGGAGACGTAGAGGCCAACTCGCCAGGAATGTTGTCTAATATTAATGCCGAGATCTTAGGTTGGGTTAGGTTAGGTTATATTACGCTATTGATGTATATAAAAGTCCTACGGAGACGTAGAGGCCAACAAGCCAGGAATGTTGTCAAATAATAGCGCCGAAAGGTTAGGTTGGATTAGGTTAGGTTATATTACGTTATTGATGTATATAAAAGTCCCGCGGATACGTAGAGGCCAACTCGCCAGGAATGTTGTCAAATATTAGTGCCGAGAGGTTGGGTTGTGTTAGGTTAGGTTATATTACGTTATTGATGTATATAAGGCCCTACGGAGACGTAGAGGCCAACTCGCCAGGAATGTTGTCAAATATTAGTGCCGAGACGTTGGGTTGTGTTAGGTTAGGTTATATTACGTTATTGATGTATATAAAGGCCCCACGGAGACGTAGAGGCCAACTCGCCAGGAATGTTCTCAAATAATAGCGCCGAAAGGTTAGGTTGGATTAGGTTAGGTTATTTTACGTTATTGATGTATATAAAAGTCCCACGGATACGTAGAGGCCAACTCGCCAGGAATGTTGTCAAATATTACCGCCGAGGTGTTAGGTTGGGTTAGGTTAGGTTATATTACGCTATTGATATATATAAAATTCCCACGGAGACGTAGAGTCCAACTCACCAGGAATGTTGTCAAATATTAGTACCGAGATGATAGGTTGTGTTAGGTTAGGTTATATTACGCTATTGATGTATATAAAAGTCCCACGGAGACGTAGAGGCCAACTCGACAGGAATGTGGTCAAATAATAGCGCCGAGTGGTTAGGTTGGGTTATGTTAGGTTATATTACGTTATTGATGTATATGAAGGTCCCACGGAGACGTAGAGGCCAACTCGCCAGGAATGTTGTCACATAATAGCGCCGAAAGGTTAGGTTGGGTTAAGTTAGGTTATATTACGTTATTGATGTATATGAAGGTCCCACGGAGACGTAGAGGCCAACTCGCCAGGAATGTTGTCAAATAATAGCGCCGAAAGGTTAGGTTGGGTTAGGTTAGGTTATATTACGTTATTGATGTATATAAAAGTCCCACGGAGACGTAGAGGCCAACTCGCCAGTAATGTTGTCAAATAATAGCGCCGAAAGGTTAGGTTGGGTTAGGTTAGGTTATATTACGTTATTGATGTATATAAAAGTCCCACGGAGACGTAGAGGCCAACTCGCCAGGAATGTTGTCAAATAATAGCGCCGAAAGGTTAGGTTGGGTTAAGTTAGGTTATATTACGTTATTGATGGATATGAAGGTCTCACGGAGACGTAGAGGCCAACTCGCCAGGAATGTTGTCAAATAATAGCGCCGAAAGGTTAGGTTGGGTTAGGTTAGGTTATATTACGTTATTGATGTATATAAAAGTCCCACGGACACGTAGAGGCCAACTCCCCAGGAATGTTGTCAAATATTACCGCCGAAATGTTAGGTTGGCTTAGGTTAGGTTATTTTACGTTATTGATGTACATGAAGGTCCCACGGAGACGTAGAGTCCAACTCGCCAGGAATTTTGTCAAATATTAGTACCGAGATGTTAGTTTGGGGTAGGTTAAGTTATATTACGCTATTGATGTATATAATAGTCCCTCGGAGACGTAGAGGCCAACTCAACAGGAATGTTGTCAAATAATAGCGCCCAGAGGTTAGGTTGGGTTATATAAGGTTATATTACGTTATTGATGGATATGAAGGTCTCACGGAGACGTAGAGGCCAACTCGCCAGGAATGTTGTCAAATATTACCGCCGAGATGTTAGGTTGGGTTAGGTTAGGTTATATTACGTTATTGATGTATATAAAGGTCCCACGGAAGCATAGAGGCCAACAAGCCAGGAATGTTGTGAAATATTACAGCCGAGATGTTACGTTGGGTTATTTTAGGTTAAATTACGTTATTGATGGATATGAATGTCCCACGGAGACGTAGAGGCCAACAAGCCAGGAATGTGGTCAAATAATAGCGCCGATGGTTAGGTTGGGTTAGGTTAGGTTATATTACGTTATTGATGTATATGAAGGTCCCACGGAGACGTAGAGGCCAACTCGCCAGGAATGTTGTCAAATATTAGTACCGAGAGTTTGGGTTGGGTTAGGTTAGGTTATATTACGTTATTGATGTATATGAAGGTCCCACGGAGACGTAGAGGCCAACTCGCCAGGAATGTTGTCAAATAATAGCGCCGAAAGGTTAGGTTGGGTTAGGTTAGGTTATATTACGTTATTGATGTATATAAAAGTCCCACGGACACGTAGAGGCCAACTCGCCAGGAATGTTGTCAAATATTAGTGCCGAGAGGTTGGGTTGTGTTAGGTTAGGTTATATTACGTTATTGATGTATATAAGGCCCTACGGAGACGTAGAGGCCAACTCGCCAGGAATGTTGTCAAATATTAGTGCCGAGACGTTGGGTTGTGTTATGTTAGGTTATATTACGTTATTGATGTATATAAAGGCCCCACGGAGACGTAGAGGCCAACTCGCCAGGAATGTTGTCAAATAATAGCGCCGAAAGGTTAGGTTGAGTTAGGTCAGGTTATATTACGTTATTGATGGATATGATTGTCCCACGGAGAAGTAGAGGCCAACAAGCCAGGAATGTGGTCAAATAATAGCGCCGAAAGGTTAGGTTGGGTTAGGTTAGGTTATATTACGTTATTGATGTATATGAAGGTCCGACGGAGACGTAGAGGCCAACTCGCCAGGAATGTTGGCTAATATTAATTGCGAGATCTTAGGTTGGGTTAGGTTAGGTTATATTACGCTATTGATGTATATAAAAGTCCTATGGAGACGTAGAGGCCAACTCGACAGGAATGTTGTCAAATATTAGCGCCGAGATCTTAGGTTGGGTTAGGTTAGGTTATATTACGCTATTGATGTATATAAAAGTCCCACGGAGACGTAGAGGCCAACTCGCCAGGAATGTTGTCAAATAATAGCGCCGAAAGGTTAGGTTGAGTTAGGTCAGGTTATATTACGTTATTGATGGATATGAATGTCCCACGGAGACGTAGAGGCCAACAAGCCAGGAATGTTGTCAAATAATAGCGCCGAAAGGTTAGGTTGAGTTAGGTCAGGTTATATTACGTTATTGATGGATATGAATGTCCCACGGAGACGTAGAGGCCAACAAGCCAGGAATGTTGTCAAATAATAGCGCCGAAAGGTTAGGTTGGGTTAGGTTAGGTTATATTACGTTATTGATGTATATGAAGGTCCCACGGAGACGTAGAGGCCAACTCGCCAGGAATGTTGTCTAATATTAATGCCGAGATCTTAGGTTGGGTTAGGTTAGGTTATATTACGCTATTGATGTATATAAAAGTCCTACGGAGACGTAGAGGCCAACAAGCCAGGAATGTTGTCAAATAATAGCGCCGAAAGGTTAGGTTGGATTAGGTTAGGTTATATTACGTTATTGATGTATATAAAAGTCCCGCGGATACGTAGAGGCCAACTCGCCAGGAATGTTGTCAAATATTAGTGCCGAGAGGTTGGGTTGTGTTAGGTTAGGTTATATTACGTTATTGATGTATATAAGGCCCTACGGAGACGTAGAGGCCAACTCGCCAGGAATGTTGTCAAATATTAGTGCCGAGACGTTGGGTTGTGTTAGGTTAGGTTATATTACGTTATTGATGTATATAAAGGCCCCACGGAGACGTAGAGGCCAACTCGCCAGGAATGTTCTCAAATAATAGCGCCGAAAGGTTAGGTTGGATTAGGTTAGGTTATTTTACGTTATTGATGTATATAAAAGTCCCACGGAGACGTAGAGGCCAACTCGCCAGGAATGTTGTCAAATATTAGTGCCGAGACGTTGCGTTGTGTTAGGTTAGGTTATATTACGTTATTGATGTATATAAAGGCCCCACGGAGACGTAGAGGCCAACTCGCCAGGAATGTTGTCAAATATTACCGCCGAGATGTTAGGTTGGGTTAGGTTAGGTTATATTACGTTTTTGATGTATATGAAGGCCCCACGGAGACGTAGAGGCCAACTCGACAGGAATGTTGTCAAATATTAGCGCCGAGATCTTAGGTTGGGTTAGGTTAGGTTATATTACGCTATTGACGTATATAAAAGTCCCACGGAGACGTAGAGGCCAACTCGCCAGGAATGTTGTCAAATAATAGCGCCGAAAGGTTAGGTTGGGTTAAGTTAGGTTATATTACGTTATTGATGTATATGAAGGTCCCACGGAGACGTAGAGGCCAACTCGCCAGGAATGTTGTCAAATAATAGCGCCGAAAGGTTAGGTTGGGTTAGGTTAGGTTATATTACGTTATTGATGTATATAAAAGTCCCACGGAGACGTAGAGGCCAACTCGCCAGTAATGTTGTCAAATAATAGCGCCGAAAGGTTAGGTTGGGTTAGGTTAGGTTATATTACGTTATTGATGTATATAAAAGTCCCACGGAGACGTAGAGGCCAACTCGCCAGGAATGTTGTCAAATAATAGCGCCGAAAGGTTAGGTTGGGTTAAGTTAGGTTATATTACGTTATTGATGGATATGAAGGTCTCACGGAGACGTAGAGGCCAACTCGCCAGGAATGTTGTCAAATAATAGCGCCGAAAGGTTAGGTTGGGTTAGGTTAGGTTATATTACGTTATTGATGTATATAAAAGTCCCACGGACACGTAGAGGCCAACTCCCCAGGAATGTTGTCAAATATTACCGCCGAAATGTTAGGTTGGCTTAGGTTAGGTTATTTTACGTTATTGATGTACATGAAGGTCCCACGGAGACGTAGAGTCCAACTCGCCAGGAATTTTGTCAAATATTAGTACCGAGATGTTAGTTTGGGGTAGGTTAAGTTATATTACGCTATTGATGTATATAATAGTCCCTCGGAGACGTAGAGGCCAACTCAACAGGAATGTTGTCAAATAATAGCGCCCAGAGGTTAGGTTGGGTTATATAAGGTTATATTACGTTATTGATGGATATGAAGGTCTCACGGAGACGTAGAGGCCAACTCGCCAGGAATGTTGTCAAATATTACCGCCGAGATGTTAGGTTGGGTTAGGTTAGGTTATATTACGTTATTGATGTATATAAAGGTCCCACGGAAGCATAGAGGCCAACAAGCCAGGAATGTTGTGAAATATTACAGCCGAGATGTTACGTTGGGTTATTTTAGGTTAAATTACGTTATTGATGGATATGAATGTCCCACGGAGACGTAGAGGCCAACAAGCCAGGAATGTGGTCAAATAATAGCGCCGATGGTTAGGTTGGGTTAGGTTAGGTTATATTACGTTATTGATGTATATGAAGGTCCCACGGAGACGTAGAGGCCAACTCGCCAGGAATGTTGTCAAATATTAGTACCGAGAGTTTGGGTTGGGTTAGGTTAGGTTATATTACGTTATTGATGTATATGAAGGTCCCACGGAGACGTAGAGGCCAACTCGCCAGGAATGTTGTCAAATAATAGCGCCGACAGGTTAGGTTGGGTTAGGTTAGGTTATATTACGTTATTGATGTATATAAAAGTCCCACGGAGACGTAGAGGCCAACTCGCCAGGAATGTTGTCAAATATTAGTGCCGAGACGTTGGGTTGTGTTAGGTTAGGTTATATTACGTTATTGATGTATATAAAGGCCCCACGGAGACGTAGAGGCCAACTCGCCAGGAATGTTGTCAAATATTACCGCCGAGATGTTAGGTTGGGTTAGGTTAGGTTATATTACGTTTTTGATGTATATGAAGGCCCCACGGAGACGTAGAGGCCAACTCGACAGGAATGTTGTCAAATATTAGCGCCGAGATCTTAGGTTGGGTTAGGTTAGGTTATATTACGCTATTGATGTATATAAAAGTCCCACGGAGACGTAGAGGCCAACTCGCCAGGAATGTTGTCAAATATTACCGCCGAGATGTTAGGTTGGGTTAGGTTAGGTTATATTACGTTATTGATGTATATAAAGGTCCCACGGAAACATAGAGGCCAACAAGCCAGGAATGTTGTGAAATATTACAGCCGAGATGTTACGTTGGGTTATTTTAGGTTAAATTACGTTATTGATGGATATGAATGTCCCACGGAGACGTAGAGGCCAACAAGCCAGGAATGTAGTCAAATAATAGCGCCGATGGTTAGGTTGGGTTAGGTTAGGTTATATTACGTTATTGATGTATATGAAGGTCCCACGGAGACGTAGAGGCCAACTCGCCAGGAATGTTGTCAAATATTAGTACCGAGAGTTTGGGTTGGGTTAGGTTAGGTTATATTACGTTATTGATGTATATGAAGGTCCCACGGAGACGTAGAGGCCAACTCGCCAGGAATGTTGTCAAATAATAGCGCCGACAGGTTAGGTTCGGTTAGGTTAGGTTATATTACGTTATTGATGTATATAAAAGTCCCACGGAGACGTAGAGGCCAACTCGCCAGGAATGTTGTCAAATATTAGTGCCGAGACGTTGCGTTGTGTTAGGTTAGGTTATATTACGTTATTGATGTATATAAAGGCCCCACGGAGACGTAGAGGCCAACTCGCCAGGAATGTTGTCAAATATTACCGCCGAGATGTTAGGTTGGGTTAGGTTAGGTTATATTACGTTTTTGATGTATATGAAGGCCCCACGGAGACGTAGAGGCCAACTCGACAGGAATGTTGTCAAATATTAGCGCCGAGATCTTAGGTTGGGTTAGGTTAGGTTATATTACGCTATTGACGTATATAAAAGTCCCACGGAGACGTAGAGGCCAACTCGCCAGGAATGTTGTCAAATAATAGCGCCGAAAGGTTAGGTTGGGTTAAGTTAGGTTATATTACGTTATTGATGTATATGAAGGTCCCACGGAGACGTAGAGGCCAACTCGCCAGGAATGTTGTCAAATAATAGCGCCGAAAGGTTAGGTTGGGTTAGGTTAGGTTATATTACGTTATTGATGTATATAAAAGTCCCACGGAGACGTAGAGGCCAACTCGCCAGTAATGTTGTCAAATAATAGCGCCGAAAGGTTAGGTTGGGTTAGGTTAGGTTATATTACGTTATTGATGTATATAAAAGTCCCACGGAGACGTAGAGGCCAACTCGCCAGGAATGTTGTCAAATAATAGCGCCGAAAGGTTAGGTTGGGTTAAGTTAGGTTATATTACGTTATTGATGGATATGAAGGTCTCACGGAGACGTAGAGGCCAACTCGCCAGGAATGTTGTCAAATAATAGCGCCGAAAGGTTAGGTTGGGTTAGGTTAGGTTATATTACGTTATTGATGTATATAAAAGTCCCACGGACACGTAGAGGCCAACTCCCCAGGAATGTTGTCAAATATTACCGCCGAAATGTTAGGTTGGCTTAGGTTAGGTTATTTTACGTTATTGATGTACATGAAGGTCCCACGGAGACGTAGAGTCCAACTCGCCAGGAATTTTGTCAAATATTAGTACCGAGATGTTAGTTTGGGGTAGGTTAAGTTATATTACGCTATTGATGTATATAATAGTCCCTCGGAGACGTAGAGGCCAACTCAACAGGAATGTTGTCAAATAATAGCGCCCAGAGGTTAGGTTGGGTTATATAAGGTTATATTACGTTATTGATGGATATGAAGGTCTCACGGAGACGTAGAGGCCAACTCGCCAGGAATGTTGTCAAATATTACCGCCGAGATGTTAGGTTGGGTTAGGTTAGGTTATATTACGTTATTGATGTATATAAAGGTCCCACGGAAGCATAGAGGCCAACAAGCCAGGAATGTTGTGAAATATTACAGCCGAGATGTTACGTTGGGTTATTTTAGGTTAAATTACGTTATTGATGGATATGAATGTCCCACGGAGACGTAGAGGCCAACAAGCCAGGAATGTGGTCAAATAATAGCGCCGATGGTTAGGTTGGGTTAGGTTAGGTTATATTACGTTATTGATGTATATGAAGGTCCCACGGAGACGTAGAGGCCAACTCGCCAGGAATGTTGTCAAATATTAGTACCGAGAGTTTGGGTTGGGTTAGGTTAGGTTATATTACGTTATTGATGTATATGAAGGTCCCACGGAGACGTAGAGGCCAACTCGCCAGGAATGTTGTCAAATAATAGCGCCGACAGGTTAGGTTGGGTTAGGTTAGGTTATATTACGTTATTGATGTATATAAAAGTCCCACGGAGACGTAGAGGCCAACTCGCCAGGAATGTTGTCAAATATTAGTGCCGAGACGTTGGGTTGTGTTAGGTTAGGTTATATTACGTTATTGATGTATATAAAGGCCCCACGGAGACGTAGAGGCCAACTCGCCAGGAATGTTGTCAAATATTACCGCCGAGATGTTAGGTTGGGTTAGGTTAGGTTATATTACGTTTTTGATGTATATGAAGGCCCCACGGAGACGTAGAGGCCAACTCGACAGGAATGTTGTCAAATATTAGCGCCGAGATCTTAGGTTGGGTTAGGTTAGGTTATATTACGCTATTGATGTATATAAAAGTCCCACGGAGACGTAGAGGCCAACTCGCCAGGAATGTTGTCAAATATTACCGCCGAGATGTTAGGTTGGGTTAGGTTAGGTTATATTACGTTATTGATGTATATAAAGGTCCCACGGAAACATAGAGGCCAACAAGCCAGGAATGTTGTGAAATATTACAGCCGAGATGTTACGTTGGGTTATTTTAGGTTAAATTACGTTATTGATGGATATGAATGTCCCACGGAGACGTAGAGGCCAACAAGCCAGGAATGTGGTCAAATAATAGCGCCGATGGTTAGGTTGGGTTAGGTTAGGTTATATTACGTTATTGATGTATATGAAGGTCCCACGGAGACGTAGAGGCCAACTCGCCAGGAATGTTGTCAAATATTAGTGCCGAGACGTTGGGTTGTGTTAGGTTAGGTTATATTACGTTATTGATGTATATAAAGGCCCCACGGAGACGTAGAGGCCAACTCGCCAGGAATGTTGTCAAATATTACCGCCGAGATGTTAGGTTGGGTTAGGTTAGGTTATATTACGTTTTTGATGTATATGAAGGCCCCACGGAGACGTAGAGGCCAACTCGACAGGAATGTTGTCAAATATTAGCGCCGAGATCTTAGGTTGGGTTAGGTTAGGTTATATTACGCTATTGATGTATATAAAAGTCCCACGGAGACGTAGAGGCCAACTCGCCAGGAATGTTGTCAAATATTACCGCCGAGATGTTAGGTTGGGTTAGGTTAGGTTATATTACGTTATTGATGTATATAAAGGTCCCACGGAAACATAGAGGCCAACAAGCCAGGAATGTTGTGAAATATTACAGCCGAGATGTTACGTTGGGTTATTTTATGTTAAATTACGTTATTGATGGATATGAATGTCCCACGGAGACGTAGAGGCCAACAAGCCAGGAATGTGGTCAAATAATAGCGCCGATGGTTAGGTTGGGTTAGGTTAGGTTATATTACGTTATTGATGTATATGAAGGTCCCACGGAGACGTAGAGGCCAACTCGCCAGGAATGTTGTCAAATATTAGTACCGAGAGTTTGGGTTGGGTTAGGTTAGGTTATATTACGTTATTGATGTATATGAAGGTCCCACGGAGACGTAGAGGCCAACTCGCCAGGAATGTTGTCAAATAATAGCGCCGACAGGTTAGGTTCGGTTAGGTTAGGTTATATTACGTTATTGATGTATATAAAAGTCCCACGGAGACGTAGAGGCCAACTCGCCAGGAATGTTGTCAAATATTAGTGCCGAGACGTTGCGTTGTGTTAGGTTAGGTTATATTACGTTATTGATGTATATAAAGGCCCCACGGAGACGTAGAGGCCAACTCGCCAGGAATGTTGTCAAATATTACCGCCGAGATGTTAGGTTGGGTTAGGTTAGGTTATATTACGTTTTTGATGTATATGAAGGCCCCACGGAGACGTAGAGGCCAACTCGACAGGAATGTTGTCAAATATTAGCGCCGAGATCTTAGGTTGGGTTAGGTTAGGTTATATTACGCTATTGACGTATATAAAAGTCCCACGGAGACGTAGAGGCCAACTCGCCAGGAATGTTGTCAAATAATAGCGCCGAAAGGTTAGGTTGGGTTAAGTTAGGTTATATTACGTTATTGATGTATATGAAGGTCCCACGGAGACGTAGAGGCCAACTCGCCAGGAATGTTGTCAAATAATAGCGCCGAAAGGTTAGGTTGGGTTAGGTTAGGTTATATTACGTTATTGATGTATATAAAAGTCCCACGGAGACGTAGAGGCCAACTCGCCAGTAATGTTGTCAAATAATAGCGCCGAAAGGTTAGGTTGGGTTAGGTTAGGTTATATTACGTTATTGATGTATATAAAAGTCCCACGGAGACGTAGAGGCCAACTCGCCAGGAATGTTGTCAAATAATAGCGCCGAAAGGTTAGGTTGGGTTAAGTTAGGTTATATTACGTTATTGATGGATATGAAGGTCTCACGGAGACGTAGAGGCCAACTCGCCAGGAATGTTGTCAAATAATAGCGCCGAAAGGTTAGGTTGGGTTAGGTTAGGTTATATTACGTTATTGATGTATATAAAAGTCCCACGGACACGTAGAGGCCAACTCCCCAGGAATGTTGTCAAATATTACCGCCGAAATGTTAGGTTGGCTTAGGTTAGGATATTTTACGTTATTGATGTACATGAAGGTCCCACGGAGACGTAGAGTCCAACTCGCCAGGAATTTTGTCAAATATTAGTACCGAGATGTTAGTTTGGGGTAGGTTAAGTTATATTACGCTATTGATGTATATAATAGTCCCTCGGAGACGTAGAGGCCAACTCAACAGGAATGTTGTCAAATAATAGCGCCCAGAGGTTAGGTTGGGTTATATAAGGTTATATTACGTTATTGATGGATATGAAGGTCTCACGGAGACGTAGAGGCCAACTCGCCAGGAATGTTGTCAAATATTACCGCCGAGATGTTAGGTTGGGTTAGGTTAGGTTATATTACGTTATTGATGTATATAAAGGTCCCACGGAAGCATAGAGGCCAACAAGCCAGAAA
This sequence comes from Xylocopa violacea, assembly GCA_963969225.1. Lineage (NCBI taxonomy): Eukaryota > Metazoa > Arthropoda > Insecta > Hymenoptera > Apidae > Xylocopa > Xylocopa violacea. The sequence goes on along the minus strand of CAXAJV010000741.1, from coordinate 282,575 downwards.
TGTTGTGAAATATTACAGCCGAGATGTTACGTTGGGTTATTTTAGGTTAAATTACGTTATTGATGGATATGAATGTCCCACGGAGACGTAGAGGCCAACAAGCCAGGAATGTGGTCAAATAATAGCGCCGATGGTTAGGTTGGGTTAGGTTAGGTTATATTACGTTATTGATGTATATGAAGGTCCCACGGAGACGTAGAGGCCAACTCGCCAGGAATATTGTCAAATATTAGTACCGAGAGTTTGGGTTGGGTTAGGTTAGGTTATATTACGTTATTGATGTATATGAAGGTCCCACGGAGACGTAGAGGCCAACTCGCCAGGAATGTTGTCAAATAATAGCGCCGACAGGTTAGGTTGGGTTAGGTTAGGTTATATTACGTTATTGATGTATATAAAAGTCCCACGGAGACGTAGAGGCCAACTCGCCAGGAATGTTGTCAAATATTAGTGCCGAGACGTTGGGTTGTGTTAGGTTAGGTTATATTACGTTATTGATGTATATAAAGGCCCCACGGAGACGTAGAGGCCAACTCGCCAGGAATGTTGTCAAATATTACCGCCGAGATGTTAGGTTGGGTTAGGTTAGGTTATATTACGTTTTTGATGTATATGAAGGCCCCACGGAGACGTAGAGGCCAACTCGACAGGAATGTTGTCAAATATTAGCGCCGAGATCTTAGGTTGGGTTAGGTTAGGTTATATTACGCTATTGATGTATATAAAAGTCCCACGGAGACGTAGAGGCCAACTCGCCAGGAATGTTGTCAAATATTACCGCCGAGATGTTAGGTTGGGTTAGGTTAGGTTATATTACGTTATTGATGTATATAAAGGTCCCACGGAAACATAGAGGCCAACAAGCCAGGAATGTTGTGAAATATTACAGCCGAGATGTTACGTTGGGTTATTTTAGGTTAAATTACGTTATTGATGGATATGAATGTCCCACGGAGACGTAGAGGCCAACAAGCCAGGAATGTGGTCAAATAATAGCGCCGATGGTTAGGTTGGGTTAGGTTAGGTTATATTACGTTATTGATGTATATGAAGGTCCCACGGAGACGTAGAGGCCAACTCGCCAGGAATGTTGTCAAATAATAGCGCCGAAAGGTTAGGTTGGGTTAAGTTAGGTTATATTACGTTATTGATGTATATGAAGGTCCCACGGAGACGTAGAGGCCAACTCGCCAGGAATGTTGTCAAATAATAGCGCCGAAAGGTTAGGTTGGGTTAGGTTAGGTTATATTACGTTATTGATGTATATAAAAGTCCCACGGAGACGTAGAGGCCAACTCGCCAGTAATGTTGTCAAATAATAGCGCCGAAAGGTTAGGTTGGGTTAGGTTAGGTTATATTACGTTATTGATGTATATAAAAGTCCCACGGAGACGTAGAGGCCAACTCGCCAGGAATGTTGTCAAATAATAGCGCCGAAAGGTTAGGTTGGGTTAAGTTAGGTTATATTACGTTATTGATGGATATGAAGGTCTCACGGAGACGTAGAGGCCAACTCGCCAGGAATGTTGTCAAATAATAGCGCCGAAAGGTTAGGTTGGGTTAGGTTAGGTTATATTACGTTATTGATGTATATAAAAGTCCCACGGACACGTAGAGGCCAACTCCCCAGGAATGTTGTCAAATATTACCGCCGAAATGTTAGGTTGGCTTAGGTTAGGTTATTTTACGTTATTGATGTACATGAAGGTCCCACGGAGACGTAGAGTCCAACTCGCCAGGAATTTTGTCAAATATTAGTACCGAGATGTTAGTTTGGGGTAGGTTAAGTTATATTACGCTATTGATGTATATAATAGTCCCTCGGAGACGTAGAGGCCAACTCAACAGGAATGTTGTCAAATAATAGCGCCCAGAGGTTAGGTTGGGTTATATAAGGTTATATTACGTTATTGATGGATATGAAGGCCCCACGGAGACGTAGAGGCCAACTCGCCAGGAATGTTGTCAAATAATAGCGCCGAAAGGTTAGGTTGAGTTAGGTCAGGTTATATTACGTTATTGATGGATATGAATGTCCCACGGAGACGTAGAGGCCAACAAGCCAGGAATGTGGTCAAATAATAGCGCCGAAAGGTTAGGTTGGGTTAGGTTAGGTTATATTACGTTATTGATGTATATGAAGGTCCCACGGAGACGTAGAGGCCAACAAGCCAGGAATGTTGTCAAATAATAGCGCCGAAAGGTTAGGTTGGATTAGGTTAGGTTATATTACGTTATTGATGTATATAAGGCCCTACGGAGACGTAGAGGCCAACTCGCCAGGAATGTTGTCAAATATTAGTGCCGAGACGTTGGGTTGTGTTAGGTTAGGTTATATTACGTTATTGATGTATATAAAGGCCCCACGGAGACGTAGAGGCCAACTCGCCAGGAATGTTGTCAAATAATAGCGCCGAAAGGTTAGGTTGGATTAGGTTAGGTTATTTTACGTTATTGATGTATATAAAAGTCCCACGGATACGTAGAGGCCAACTCGCCAGGAATGTTGTCAAATATTACCGCCGAGGTGTTAGGTTGGGTTAGGTTAGGTTATATTACGCTATTGATATATATAAAATTCCCACGGAGACGTAGAGTCCAACTCGCCAGGAATGTTGTCAAATATTAGTACCGAGATGATAGGTTGTGTTAGGTTAGGTTATATTACGCTATTGATGTATATAAAAGTCCCACGGAGACGTAGAGGCCAACTCGACAGGAATGTGGTCAAATAATAGCGCCGAGTGGTTAGGTTGGGTTAAGTTAGGTTATATTACGTTATTGATGTATATGAAGGTCCCACGGAGACGTAGAGGCCAACTCGCCAGGAATGTTGTCAAATAATAGCGCCGAAAGGTTAGGTTGGGTTAGGTTAGGTTATATTACGTTATTGATGTATATAAAAGTCCCACGGAGACGTAGAGGCCAACTCGCCAGTAATGTTGTCAAATAATAGCGCCGAAAGGTTAGGTTGGGTTAGGTTAGGTTATATTACGTTATTGATGTATATAAAAGTCCCACGGAGACGTAGAGGCCAACTCGCCAGGAATGTTGTCAAATAATAGCGCCGAAAGGTTAGGTTGGGTTAAGTTAGGTTATATTACGTTATTGATGGATATGAAGGTCTCACGGAGACGTAGAGGCCAACTCGCCAGGAATGTTGTCAAATAATAGCGCCGAAAGGTTAGGTTGGGTTAGGTTAGGTTATATTACGTTATTGATGTATATAAAAGTCCCACGGACACGTAGAGGCCAACTCGCCAGGAATGTTGTCAAATATTAGTGCCGAGAGGTTGGGTTGTGTTAGGTTAGGTTATATTACGTTATTGATGTATATAAGGCCCTACGGAGACGTAGAGGCCAACTCGCCAGGAATGTTGTCAAATATTAGTGCCGAGACGTTGGGTTGTGTTATGTTAGGTTATATTACGTTATTGATGTATATAAAGGCCCCACGGAGACGTAGAGGCCAACTCGCCAGGAATGTTGTCAAATAATAGCGCCGAAAGGTTAGGTTGAGTTAGGTCAGGTTATATTACGTTATTGATGGATATGATTGTCCCACGGAGAAGTAGAGGCCAACAAGCCAGGAATGTGGTCAAATAATAGCGCCGAAAGGTTAGGTTGGGTTAGGTTAGGTTATATTACGTTATTGATGTATATGAAGGTCCCACGGAGACGTAGAGGCCAACTCGCCAGGAATGTTGGCTAATATTAATTGCGAGATCTTAGGTTGGGTTAGGTTAGGTTATATTACGCTATTGATGTATATAAAAGTCCTATGGAGACGTAGAGGCCAACTCGCCAGGAATGTTGTCAAATATTACCGCCGAGGTGTTAGGTTGGGTTAGGTTAGGTTATATTACGCTATTGATATATATAAAATTCCCACGGAGACGTAGAGTCCAACTCGCCAGGAATGTTGTCAAATATTAGTACCGAGATGATAGGTTGTGTTAGGTTAGGTTATATTACGCTATTGATGTATATAAAAGTCCCACGGAGTCGTAGAGGCCAACTCGACAGGAATGTGGTCAAATAATAGCGCCGAGTGGTTAGGTTGGGTTATGTTAGGTTATATTACGTTATTGATGTATATGAAGGTCCCACGGAGACGTAGAGGCCAACTCGCCAGGAATGTTGTCACATAATAGCGCCGAAAGGTTAGGTTGGGTTAAGTTAGGTTATATTACGTTATTGATGTATATGAAGGTCCCACGGAGACGTAGAGGCCAACTCGCCAGGAATGTTGTCAAATAATAGCGCCGAAAGGTTAGGTTGGGTTAGGTTAGGTTATATTACGTTATTGATGTATATAAAAGTCCCACGGAGACGTAGAGGCCAACTCGCCAGTAATGTTGTCAAATAATAGCGCCGAAAGGTTAGGTTGGGTTAGGTTAGGTTATATTACGTTATTGATGTATATAAAAGTCCCACGGAGACGTAGAGGCCAACTCGCCAGGAATGTTGTCAAATAATAGCGCCGAAAGGTTAGGTTGGGTTAAGTTAGGTTATATTACGTTATTGATGGATATGAAGGTCTCACGGAGACGTAGAGGCCAACTCGCCAGGAATGTTGTCAAATAATAGCGCCGAAAGGTTAGGTTGGGTTAGGTTAGGTTATATTACGTTATTGATGTATATAAAAGTCCCACGGACACGTAGAGGCCAACTCCCCAGGAATGTTGTCAAATATTACCGCCGAAATGTTAGGTTGGCTTAGGTTAGGTTATTTTACGTTATTGATGTACATGAAGGTCCCACGGAGACGTAGAGTCCAACTCGCCAGGAATTTTGTCAAATATTAGTACCGAGATGTTAGTTTGGGGTAGGTTAAGTTATATTACGCTATTGATGTATATAATAGTCCCTCGGAGACGTAGAGGCCAACTCAACAGGAATGTTGTCAAATAATAGCGCCCAGAGGTTAGGTTGGGTTATATAAGGTTATATTACGTTATTGATGGATATGAAGGTCTCACGGAGACGTAGAGGCCAACTCGCCAGGAATGTTGTCAAATATTACCGCCGAGATGTTAGGTTGGGTTAGGTTAGGTTATATTACGTTATTGATGTATATAAAGGTCCCACGGAAGCATAGAGGCCAACAAGCCAGGAATGTTGTGAAATATTACAGCCGAGATGTTACGTTGGGTTATTTTAGGTTAAATTACGTTATTGATGGATATGAATGTCCCACGGAGACGTAGAGGCCAACAAGCCAGGAATGTGGTCAAATAATAGCGCCGATGGTTAGGTTGGGTTAGGTTAGGTTATATTACGTTATTGATGTATATGAAGGTCCCACGGAGACGTAGAGGCCAACTCGCCAGGAATGTTGTCAAATATTAGTACCGAGAGTTTGGGTTGGGTTAGGTTAGGTTATATTACGTTATTGATGTATATGAAGGTCCCACGGAGACGTAGAGGCCAACTCGCCAGGAATGTTGTCAAATAATAGCGCCGACAGGTTAGGTTGGGTTAGGTTAGGTTATATTACGTTATTGATGTATATAAAAGTCCCACGGAGACGTAGAGGCCAACTCGCCAGGAATGTTGTCAAATATTAGTGCCGAGACGTTGGGTTGTGTTAGGTTAGGTTATATTACGTTATTGATGTATATAAAGGCCCCATGGAGACGTAGAGGCCAACTCGCCAGGAATGTTGTCAAATATTACCGCCGAGATGTTAGGTTGGGTTAGGTTAGGTTATATTACGTTTTTGATGTATATGAAGGCCCCACGGAGACGTAGAGGCCAACTCGACAGGAATGTTGTCAAATATTAGCGCCGAGATCTTAGGTTGGGTTAGGTTAGGTTATATTACGCTATTGATGTATATAAAAGTCCCACGGAGACGTAGAGGCCAACTCGCCAGGAATGTTGTCAAATATTACCGCCGAGATGTTAGGTTGGGTTAGGTTAGGTTATATTACGTTATTGATGTATATAAAGGTCCCACGGAAACATAGAGGCCAACAAGCCAGGAATGTTGTGAAATATTACAGCCGAGATGTTACGTTGTGTTATTTTAGGTTAAGTTACGTTATTGATGGATATGAATGTCCCACGGAGACGTAGAGGCCAACAAGCCAGGAATGTGGTCAAATAATAGCGCCGATGGTTAGGTTGGGTTAGGTTAGGTTATATTACGTTATTGATGTATATGAAGGTCCCACGGAGACGTAGAGGCCAACTCGCCAGGAATGTTGTCAAATATTAGTACCGAGAGTTTGGGTTGGGTTAGGTTAGGTTATATTACGTTATTGATGTATATGAAGGTCCCACGGAGACGTAGAGGCCAACTCGCCAGGAATGTTGTCAAATAATAGCGCCGACAGGTTAGGTTCGGTTAGGTTAGGTTATATTACGTTATTGATGTATATAAAAGTCCCACGGAGACGTAGAGGCCAACTCGCCAGGAATGTTGTCAAATATTAGTGCCGAGACGTTGCGTTGTGTTAGGTTAGGTTATATTACGTTATTGATGTATATAAAGGCCCCACGGAGACGTAGAGGCCAACTCGCCAGGAATGTTGTCAAATATTACCGCCGAGATGTTAGGTTGGGTTAGGTTAGGTTATATTACGTTTTTGATGTATATGAAGGCCCCACGGAGACGTAGAGGCCAACTCGACAGGAATGTTGTCAAATATTAGCGCCGAGATCTTAGGTTGGGTTAGGATAGGTTATATTACGCTATTGACGTATATAAAAGTCCCACGGAGACGTAGAGGTCAACTCGCCAGGAATGTTGTCAAATAATAGCGCCGAAAGGTTAGGTTGGGTTAAGTTAGGTTAAATTACGTTATTGATGTATATGAAGGTCCCACGGAGACGTAGAGGCCAACTCGCCAGGAATGTTGTCAAATAATAGCGCCGAAAGGTTAGGTTGGGTTAGGTTAGGTTATATTACGTTATTGATGTATATAAAAGTCCCACGGAGACGTAGAGGCCAACTCGCCAGTAATGTTGTCAAATAATAGCGCCGAAAGGTTAGGTTGGGTTAGGTTAGGTTATATTACGTTATTGATGTATATAAAAGTCCCACGGAGACGTAGAGGCCAACTCGCCAGGAATGTTGTCAAATAATAGCGCCGAAAGGTTAGGTTGGGTTAAGTTAGGTTATATTACGTTATTGATGGATATGAAGGTCTCACGGAGACGTAGAGGCCAACTCGCCAGGAATGTTGTCAAATAATAGCGCCGAAAGGTTAGGTTGGGTTAGGTTAGGTTATATTACGTTATTGATGTATATAAAAGTCCCACGGACACGTAGAGGCCAACTCCCCAGGAATGTTGTCAAATATTACCGCCGAAATGTTAGGTTGGCTTAGGTTAGGTTATTTTACGTTATTGATGTACATGAAGGTCCCACGGAGACGTAGAGTCCAACTCGCCAGGAATTTTGTCAAATATTAGTACCGAGATGTTAGTTTGGGGTAGGTTAAGTTATATTACGCTATTGATGTATATAATAGTCCCTCGGAGACGTAGAGGCCAACTCAACAGGAATGTTGTCAAATAATAGCGCCCAGAGGTTAGGTTGGGTTATATAAGGTTATATTACGTTATTGATGGATATGAAGGTCTCACGGAGACGTAGAGGCCAACTCGCCAGGAATGTTGTCAAATATTACCGCCGAGATGTTAGGTTGGGTTAGGTTAGGTTATATTACGTTATTGATGTATATAAAGGTCCCACGGAAACATAGAGGCCAACAAGCCAGGAATGTTGTGAAATATTACAGCCGAGATGTTACGTTGGGTTATTTTAGGTTAAATTACGTTATTGATGGATATGAATGTCCCACGGAGACGTAGAGGCCAACAAGCCAGGAATGTGGTCAAATAATAGCGCCGATGGTTAGGTTGGGCTAGGTTAGGTTATATTACGTTATTGATGTATATGAAGGTCCCACGGAGACGTAGAGGCCAACTCGCCAGGAATGTTGTCAAATATTAGTGCCGAGACGTTGGGTTGTGTTAGGTTAGGTTATATTACGTTATTGATGTATATAAAGGCCCCACGGAGACGTAGAGGCCAACTCGCCAGGAATGTTGTCAAATATTACCGCCGAGATGTTAGGTTGGGTTAGGTTAGGTTATATTACGTTTTTGATGTATATGAAGGCCCCACGGAGACGTAGAGGCCAACTCGACAGGAATGTTGTCAAATATTAGCGCCGAGATCTTAGGTTGGGTTAGGTTAGGTTATATTACGCTATTGATGTATATAAAAGTCCCACGGAGACGTAGAGGCCAACTCGCCAGGAATGTTGTCAAATATTACCGCCGAGATGTTAGGTTGGGTTAGGTTAGGTTATATTACGTTATTGATGTATATAAAGGTCCCACGGAAACATAGAGGCCAACAAGCCAGGAATGTTGTGAAATATTACAGCCGAGATGTTACGTTGGGTTATTTTAGGTTAAATTACGTTATTGATGGATATGAATGTCCCACGGAGACGTAGAGGCCAACAAGCCAGGAATGTGGTCAAATAATAGCGCCGATGGTTAGGTTGGGTTAGGTTAGGTTATATTACGTTATTGATGTATATGAAGGTCCCACGGAGACGTAGAGGCCAACTCGCCAGGAATGTTGTCAAATATTAGTGCCGAGACGTTGGGTTGTGTTAGGTTAGGTTATATTACGTTATTGATGTATATAAAGGCCCCACGGAGACGTAGAGGCCAACTCGCCAGGAATGTTGTCAAATATTACCGCCGAGATGTTAGGTTGGGTTAGGTTAGGTTATATTACGTTTTTGATGTATATGAAGGCCCCACGGAGACGTAGAGGCCAACTCGACAGGAATGTTGTCAAATATTAGCGCCGAGATCTTAGGTTGGGTTAGGTTAGGTTATATTACGCTATTGATGTATATAAAAGTCCCACGGAGACGTAGAGGCCAACTCGCCAGGAATGTTGTCAAATATTACCGCCGAGATGTTAGGTTGGGTTAGGTTAGGTTATATTACGTTATTGATGTATATAAAGGTCCCACGGAAACATAGAGGCCAACAAGCCAGGAATGTTGTGAAATATTACAGCCGAGATGTTACGTTGGGTTATTTTAGGTTAAATTACGTTATTGATGGATATGAATGTCCCACGGAGACGTAGAGGCCAACAAGCCAGGAATGTGGTCAAATAATAGCGCCGATGGTTAGGTTGGGTTAGGTTAGGTTATATTACGTTATTGATGTATATGAAGGTCCCACGGAGACGTAGAGGCCAACTCGCCAGGAATGTTGTCAAATATTAGTACCGAGAGTTTGGGTTGGATTAGGTTAGGTTATATTACGTTATTGATGTATATGAAGGTCCCACGGAGACGTAGAGGCCAACTCGCCAGGAATGTTGTCAAATAATAGCGCCGACAGGTTAGGTTCGGTTAGGTTAGGTTATATTACGTTATTGATGTATATAAAAGTCCCACGGAGACGTAGAGGCCAACTCGCCAGGAATGTTGTCAAATATTAGTGCCGAGACGTTGCGTTGTGTTAGGTTAGGTTATATTACGTTATTGATGTATATAAAGGCCCCACGGAGACGTAGAGGCCAACTCGCCAGGAATGTTGTCAAATATTACCGCCGAGATGTTAGGTTGGGTTAGGTTAGGTTATATTACGTTTTTGATGTATATGAAGGCCCCACGGAGACGTAGAGGCCAACTCGACAGGAATGTTGTCAAATATTAGCGCCGAGATCTTAGGTTGGGTTAGGTTAGGTTATATTACGCTATTGACGTATATAAAAGTCCCACGGAGACGTAGAGGCCAACTCGCCAGGAATGTTGTCAAATAATAGCGCCGAAAGGTTAGGTTGGGTTAAGTTAGGTTATATTACGTTATTGATGTATATGAAGGTCCCACGGAGACGTAGAGGCCAACTCGCCAGGAATGTTGTCAAATAATAGCGCCGAAAGGTTAGGTTGGGTTAGGTTAGGTTATATTACGTTATTGATGTATATAAAAGTCCCACGGAGACGTAGAGGCCAACTCGCCAGTAATGTTGTCAAATAATAGCGCCGAAAGGTTAGGTTGGGTTAGGTTAGGTTATATTACGTTATTGATGTATATAAAAGTCCCACGGAGACGTAGAGGCCAACTCGCCAGGAATGTTGTCAAATAATAGCGCCGAAAGGTTAGGTTGGGTTAAGTTAGGTTATATTACGTTATTGATGGATATGAAGGTCTCACGGAGACGTAGAGGCCAACTCGCCAGGAATGTTGTCAAATAATAGCGCCGAAAGGTTAGGTTGGGTTAGGTTAGGTTATATTACGTTATTGATGTATATAAAAGTCCCACGGACACGTAGAGGCCAACTCCCCAGGAATGTTGTCAAATATTACCGCCGAAATGTTAGGTTGGCTTAGGTTAGGTTATTTTACGTTATTGATGTACATGAAGGTCCCACGGAGACGTAGAGTCCAACTCGCCAGGAATTTTGTCAAATATTAGTACCGAGATGTTAGTTTGGGGTAGGTTAAGTTATATTACGCTATTGATGTATATAATAGTCCCTCGGAGACGTAGAGGCCAACTCAACAGGAATGTTGTCAAATAATAGCGCCCAGAGGTTAGGTTGGGTTATATAAGGTTATATTACGTTATTGATGGATATGAAGGTCTCACGGAGACGTAGAGGCCAACTCGCCAGGAATATTGTCAAATATTAGTACCGAGAGTTTGGGTTGGGTTAGGTTAGGTTATATTACGTTATTGATGTATATGAAGGTCCCACGGAGACGTAGAGGCCAACTCGCCAGGAATGTTGTCAAATAATAGCGCCGACAGGTTAGGTTGGGTTAGGTTAGGTTATATTACGTTATTGATGTATATAAAAGTCCCACGGAGACGTAGAGGCCAACTCGCCAGGAATGTTGTCAAATATTAGTGCCGAGACGTTGGGTTGTGTTAGGTTAGGTTATATTACGTTATTGATGTATATAAAGGCCCCACGGAGACGTAGAGGCCAACTCGCCAGGAATGTTGTCAAATATTACCGCCGAGATGTTAGGTTGGGTTAGGTTAGGTTATATTACGTTTTTGATGTATATGAAGGCCCCACGGAGACGTAGAGGCCAACAAGCCAGGAATGTTGTGAAATATTACAGCCGAGATGTTACGTTGGGTTATTTTAGGTTAAATTACGTTATTGATGGATATGAATGTCCCACGGAGACGTAGAGGCCAACAAGCCAGGAATGTGGTCAAATAATAGCGCCGATGGTTAGGTTGGGTTAGGTTAGGTTATATTACGTTATTGATGTATATGAAGGTCCCACGGAGACGTAGAGGCCAACTCGCCAGGAATGTTGTCAAATAATAGCGCCGAAAGGTTAGGTTGGGTTAAGTTAGGTTATATTACGTTATTGATGTATATGAAGGTCCCACGGAGACGTAGAGGCCAACTCGCCAGGAATGTTGTCAAATAATAGCGCCGAAAGGTTAGGTTGGGTTAGGTTAGGTTATATTACGTTATTGATGTATATAAAAGTCCCACGGAGACGTAGAGGCCAACTCGCCAGTAATGTTGTCAAATAATAGCGCCGAAAGGTTAGGTTGGGTTAGGTTAGGTTATATTACGTTATTGATGTATATAAAAGTCCCACGGAGACGTAGAGGCCAACTCGCCAGGAATGTTGTCAAATAATAGCGCCGAAAGGTTAGGTTGGGTTAAGTTAGGTTATATTACGTTATTGATGGATATGAAGGTCTCACGGAGACGTAGAGGCCAACTCGCCAGGAATGTTGTCAAATAATAGCGCCGAAAGGTTAGGTTGGGTTAGGTTAGGTTATATTACGTTATTGATGTATATAAAAGTCCCACGGACACGTAGAGGCCAACTCCCCAGGAATGTTGTCAAATATTACCGCCGAAATGTTAGGTTGGCTTAGGTTAGGTTATTTTACGTTATTGATGTACATGAAGGTCCCACGGAGACGTAGAGTCCAACTCGCCAGGAATTTTGTCAAATATTAGTACCGAGATGTTAGTTTGGGGTAGGTTAAGTTATATTACGCTATTGATGTATATAATAGTCCCTCGGAGACGTAGAGGCCAACTCAACAGGAATGTTGTCAAATAATAGCGCCCAGAGGTTAGGTTGGGTTATATAAGGTTATATTACGTTATTGATGGATATGAAGGTCTCACGGAGACGTAGAGGCCAACTCGCCAGGAATGTTGTCAAATATTACCGCCGAGATGTTAGGTTGGGTTAGGTTAGGTTATATTACGTTATTGATGTATATAAAGGTCCCACGGAAGCATAGAGGCCAACAAGCCAGGAATGTTGTGAAATATTACAGCCGAGATGTTACGTTGGGTTATTTTAGGTTAAATTACGTTATTGATGGATATGAATGTCCCACGGAGACGTAGAGGCCAACAAGCCAGGAATGTGGTCAAATAATAGCGCCGATGGTTAGGTTGGGTTAGGTTAGGTTATATTACGTTATTGATGTATATGAAGGTCCCACGGAGACGTAGAGGCCAACTCGCCAGGAATGTTGTCAAATATTAGTACCGAGAGTTTGGGTTGGGTTAGGTTAGGTTATATTACGTTATTGATGTATATGAAGGTCCCACGGAGACGTAGAGGCCAACTCGCCAGGAATGTTGTCAAATAATAGCGCCGACAGGTTAGGTTGGGTTAGGTTAGGTTATATTACGTTATTGATGTATATAAAAGTCCCACGGAGACGTAGAGGCCAACTCGCCAGGAATGTTGTCAAATATTAGTGCCGAGACGTTGGGTTGTGTTAGGTTAGGTTATATTACGTTATTGATGTATATAAAGGCCCCACGGAGACGTAGAGGCCAACTCGCCAGGAATGTTGTCAAATATTACCGCCGAAATGTTAGGTTGGCTTAGGTTAGGTTATTTTACGTTATTGATGTACATGAAGGTCCCACGGAGACGTAGAGTCCAACTCGCCAGGAATTTTGTCAAATATTAGTACCGAGATGTTAGTTTGGGGTAGGTTAAGTTATATTACGCTATTGATGTATATAATAGTCCCTCGGAGACGTAGAGGCCAACTCAACAGGAATGTTGTCAAATAATAGCGCCCAGAGGTTAGGTTGGGTTATATAAGGTTATATTACGTTATTGATGGATATGAAGGTCTCACGGAGACGTAGAGGCCAACTCGCCAGGAATGTTGTCAAATATTACCGCCGAGATGTTAGGTTGGGTTAGGTTAGGTTATATTACGTTATTGATGTATATAAAGGTCCCACGGAAGCATAGAGGCCAACAAGCCAGGAATGTTGTGAAATATTACAGCCGAGATGTTACGTTGGGTTATTTTAGGTTAAATTACGTTATTGATGGATATGAATGTCCCACGGAGACGTAGAGGCCAACAAGCCAGGAATGTGGTCAAATAATAGCGCCGATGGTTAGGTTGGGTTAGGTTAGGTTATATTACGTTATTGATGTATATGAAGGTCCCACGGAGACGTAGAGGCCAACTCGCCAGGAATGTTGTCAAATATTAGTACCGAGAGTTTGGGTTGGGTTAGGTTAGGTTATATTACGTTATTGATGTATATGAAGGTCCCACGGAGACGTAGAGGCCAACTCGCCAGGAATGTTGTCAAATAATAGCGCCGACAGGTTAGGTTGGGTTAGGTTAGGTTATATTACGTTATTGATGTATATAAAAGTCCCACGGAGACGTAGAGGCCAACTCGCCAGGAATGTTGTCAAATATTAGTGCCGAGACGTTGGGTTGTGTTAGGTTAGGTTATATTACGTTATTGATGTATATAAAGGCCCCACGGAGACGTAGAGGCCAACTCGCCAGGAATGTTGTCAAATATTACCGCCGAGATGTTAGGTTGGGTTAGGTTAGGTTATATTACGTTTTTGATGTATATGAAGGCCCCACGGAGACGTAGAGGCCAACTCGACAGGAATGTTGTCAAATATTAGCGCCGAGATCTTAGGTTGGGTTAGGTTAGGTTATATTACGCTATTGATGTATATAAAAGTCCCACGGAGACGTAGAGGCCAACTCGCCAGGAATGTTGTCAAATATTACCGCCGAGATGTTAGGTTGGGTTAGGTTAGGTTATATTACGTTATTGATGTATATAAAGGTCCCACGGAAACATAGAGGCCAACAAGCCAGGAATGTTGTGAAATATTACAGCCGAGATGTTACGTTGGGTTATTTTAGGTTAAATTACGTTATTGATGGATATGAATGTCCCACGGAGACGTAGAGGCCAACAAGCCAGGAATGTGGTCAAATAATAGCGCCGATGGTTAGGTTGGGTTAGGTTAGGTTATATTACGTTATTGATGTATATGAAGGTCCCACGGAGACGTAGAGGCCAACTCGCCAGGAATGTTGTCAAATATTAGTACCGAGAGTTTGGGTTGGGTTAGGTTAGGTTATATTACGTTATTGATGTATATGAAGGTCCCACGGAGACGTAGAGGCCAACTCGCCAGGAATGTTGTCAAATAATAGCGCCGACAGGTTAGGTTGGGTTAGGTTAGGTTATATTACGTTATTGATGTATATAAAAGTCCCACGGAGACGTAGAGGCCAACTCGCCAGGAATGTTGTCAAATATTAGTGCCGAGACGTTGCGTTGTGTTAGGTTAGGTTATATTACGTTATTGATGTATATAAAGGCCCCACGGAGACGTAGAGGCCAACTCGCCAGGAATGTTGTCAAATATTACCGCCGAGATGTTAGGTTGGGTTAGGTTAGGTTATATTACGTTTTTGATGTATATGAAGGCCCCACGGAGACGTAGAGGCCAACTCGACAGGAATGTTGTCAAATATTAGCGCCGAGATCTTAGGTTGGGTTAGGTTAGGTTATATTACGCTATTGACGTATATAAAAGTCCCACGGAGACGTAGAGGCCAACTCGCCAGGAATGTTGTCAAATAATAGCGCCGAAAGGTTAGGTTGAGTTAGGTCAGGTTATATTACGTTATTGATGGATATGAAGGTCCCACGGAGACGTAGAGGCCAACTCGCCAGGAATGTTGTCAAATATTACCGCCGAGATGTTAGGTTGGGTTAGGTTAGGTTATATTACGCTATTGATGTATATAAAAGTCCCACGGAGACGTAGAGGCCAACTCGCCAGGAATGTTGTCAAATAATAGCGCCGAAAGGTTAGGTTGAGTTAGGTCAGGTTATATTACGTTATTGATGGATATGAATGTCCCACGGAGACGTAGAGACCAACAAGCCAGGAATGTGGTCAAATAGTAGCGCCGAAAGGTTAGGTTGGGTTAGGTTAGGTTATATTACGTTATTGATGTATATGAAGGTCCCACGGAGACGTAGAGGCCAACTCGCCAGGAATGTTGTCAAATATTAGCGCCGAGATCTTAGGTTGGGTTAGGTTAGGTTATATTACGCTATTGATGTATATAAAAGTCCCACGGACACGTAGAGGCCAACTCGCCAGGAATGTTGTCAAATATTAGTGCCGAGACGTTGGGTTGTGTTAGGTTAGGTTATATTACGTTATTGATGTATATAAAGGCCCCACGGAGACGTAGAGGCCAACTCGCCAGGAATGTTGTCAAATAATAGCGCCGAAAGGTTAGGTTGAGTTAGGTCAGGTTATATTACGTTATTGATGGATATGAATGTCCCACGGAGACGTAGAGGCCAACAAGCCAGGAATGTGGTCAAATAATAGCGCCGAAAGGTTAGGTTGGGTTAGGTTAGGTTATATTACGTTATTGATGTATATGAAGGTCCCACGGAGACGTAGAGGCCAACAAGCCAGGAATGTTGTCAAATAATAGCGCCGAAAGGTTAGGTTGGATTAGGTTAGGTTATATTACGTTATTGATGTATATAAGGCCCTACGGAGACGTAGAGGCCAACTCGCCAGGAATGTTGTCAAATATTAGTGCCGAGACGTTGGGTTGTGTTAGGTTAGGTTATATTACGTTATTGATGTATATAAAGGCCCCACGGAGACGTAGAGGCCAACTCGCCAGGAATGTTGTCAAATAATAGCGCCGAAAGGTTAGGTTGGATTAGGTTAGGTTATTTTACGTTATTGATGTATATAAAAGTCCCACGGATACGTAGAGGCCAACTCGCCAGGAATGTTGTCAAATATTACCGCCGAGGTGTTAGGTTGGGTTAGGTTAGGTTATATTACGCTATTGATATATATAAAATTCCCACGGAGACGTAGAGGCCAACTCGACAGGAATGTGGTCAAATAATAGCGCCGAGTGGTTAGGTTGGGTTAAGTTAGGTTATATTACGTTATTGATGTATATGAAGGTCCCACGGAGACGTAGAGGCCAACTCGCCAGGAATGTTGTCAAATAATAGCGCCGCAAGGTTAGGTTGGGTTAGGTTAGGTTATATTACGTTATTGATGTATATAAAAGTCCCACGGAGACGTAGAGGCCAACTCGCCAGTAATGTTGTCAAATAATAGCGCCGAAAGGTTAGGTTGGGTTAGGTTAGGTTATATTACGTTATTGATGTATATAAAAGTCCCACGGAGACGTAGAGGCCAACTCGCCAGGAATGTTGTCAAATAATAGCGCCGAAAGGTTAGGTTGGGTTAAGTTAGGTTATATTACGTTATTGATGGATATGAAGGTCTCACGGAGACGTAGAGGCCAACTCGCCAGGAATGTTGTCAAATAATAGCGCCGAAAGGTTAGGTTGGGTTAGGTTAGGTTATATTACGTTATTGATGTATATAAAAGTCCCACGGACACGTAGAGGCCAACTCGCCAGGAATGTTGTCAAATATTAGTGCCGAGAGGTTGGGTTGTGTTAGGTTAGGTTATATTACGTTATTGATGTATATAAGGCCCTACGGAGACGTAGAGGCCAACTCGCCAGGAATGTTGTCAAATATTAGTGCCGAGACGTTGGGTTGTGTTATGTTAGGTTATATTACGTTATTGATGTATATAAAGGCCCCACGGAGACGTAGAGGCCAACTCGCCAGGAATGTTGTCAAATAATAGCGCCGAAAGGTTAGGTTGAGTTAGGTCAGGTTATATTACGTTATTGATGGATATGATTGTCCCACGGAGAAGTAGAGGCCAACAAGCCAGGAATGTGGTCAAATAATAGCGCCGAAAGGTTAGGTTGGGTTAGGTTAGGTTATATTACGTTATTGATGTATATGAAGGTCCCACGGAGACGTAGAGGCCAACTCGCCAGGAATGTTGGCTAATATTAATTGCGAGATCTTAGGTTGGGTTAGGTTAGGTTATATTACGCTATTGATGTATATAAAAGTCCTATGGAGACGTAGAGGCCAACTCGCCAGGAATGTTGTCAAATATTACCGCCGAGGTGTTAGGTTGGGTTAGGTTAGGTTATATTACGCTATTGATATATATAAAATTCCCACGGAGACGTAGAGTCCAACTCGCCAGGAATGTTGTCAAATATTAGTACCGAGATGATAGGTTGTGTTAGGTTAGGTTATATTACGCTATTGATGTATATAAAAGTCCCACGGAGACGTAGAGGCCAACTCGACAGGAATGTGGTCAAATAATAGCGCCGAGTGGTTAGGTTGGGTTATGTTAGGTTATATTACGTTATTGATGTATATGAAGGTCCCACGGAGACGTAGAGGCCAACTCGCCAGGAATGTTGTCACATAATAGCGCCGAAAGGTTAGGTTGGGTTAAGTTAGGTTATATTACGTTATTGATGTATATGAAGGTCCCACGGAGACGTAGAGGCCAACTCGCCAGGAATGTTGTCAAATAATAGCGCCGAAAGGTTAGGTTGGGTTAGGTTAGGTTATATTACGTTATTGATGTATATAAAAGTCCCACGGAGACGTAGAGGCCAACTCGCCAGTAATGTTGTCAAATAATAGCGCCGAAAGGTTAGGTTGGGTTAGGTTAGGTTATATTACGTTATTGATGTATATAAAAGTCCCACGGAGACGTAGAGGCCAACTCGCCAGGAATGTTGTCAAATAATAGCGCCGAAAGGTTAGGTTGGGTTAAGTTAGGTTATATTACGTTATTGATGGATATGAAGGTCTCACGGAGACGTAGAGGCCAACTCGCCAGGAATGTTGTCAAATAATAGCGCCGAAAGGTTAGGTTGGGTTAGGTTAGGTTATATTACGTTATTGATGTATATAAAAGTCCCACGGACACGTAGAGGCCAACTCCCCAGGAATGTTGTCAAATATTACCGCCGAAATGTTAGGTTGGCTTAGGTTAGGTTATTTTACGTTATTGATGTACATGAAGGTCCCACGGAGACGTAGAGTCCAACTCGCCAGGAATTTTGTCAAATATTAGTACCGAGATGTTAGTTTGGGGTAGGTTAAGTTATATTACGCTATTGATGTATATAATAGTCCCTCGGAGACGTAGAGGCCAACTCAACAGGAATGTTGTCAAATAATAGCGCCCAGAGGTTAGGTTGGGTTATATAAGGTTATATTACGTTATTGATGGATATGAAGGTCTCACGGAGACGTAGAGGCCAACTCGCCAGGAATGTTGTCAAATATTACCGCCGAGATGTTAGGTTGGGTTAGGTTAGGTTATATTACGATATTGATGTATATAAAGGTCCCACGGAAGCATAGAGGCCAACAAGCCAGGAATGTTGTGAAATATTACAGCCGAGATGTTACGTTGGGTTATTTTAGGTTAAATTACGTTATTGATGGATATGAATGTCCCACGGAGACGTAGAGGCCAACAAGCCAGGAATGTGGTCAAATAATAGCGCCGATGGTTAGGTTGGGTTAGGTTAGGTTATATTACGTTATTGATGTATATGAAGGTCCCACGGAGACGTAGAGGCCAACTCGCCAGGAATGTTGTCAAATATTAGTACCGAGAGTTTGGGTTGGGTTAGGTTAGGTTATATTACGTTATTGATGTATATGAAGGTCCCACGGAGACGTAGAGGCCAACTCGCCAGGAATGTTGTCAAATAATAGCGCCGACAGGTTAGGTTGGGTTAGGTTAGGTTATATTACGTTATTGATGTATATAAAAGTCCCACGGAGACGTAGAGGCCAACTCGCCAGGAATGTTGTCAAATATTAGTGCCGAGACGTTGGGTTGTGTTAGGTTAGGTTATATTACGTTATTGATGTATATAAAGGCCCCACGGAGACGTAGAGGCCAACTCGCCAGGAATGTTGTCAAATATTACCGCCGAGATGTTAGGTTGGGTTAGGTTAGGTTATATTACGTTTTTGATGTATATGAAGGCCCCACGGAGACGTAGAGGCCAACTCGACAGGAATGTTGTCAAATATTAGCGCCGAGATCTTAGGTTGGGTTAGGTTAGGTTATATTACGCTATTGATGTATATAAAAGTCCCACGGAGACGTAGAGGCCAACTCGCCAGGAATGTTGTCAAATATTACCGCCGAGATGTTAGGTTGGGTTAGGTTAGGTTATATTACGTTATTGATGTATATAAAGGTCCCACGGAAACATAGAGGCCAACAAGCCAGGAATGTTGTGAAATATTACAGCCGAGATGTTACGTTGGGTTATTTTAGGTTAAATTACGTTATTGATGGATATGAATGTCCCACGGAGACGTAGAGGCCAACAAGCCAGGAATGTGGTCAAATAATAGCGCCGATGGTTAGGTTGGGTTAGGTTAGGTTATATTACGTTATTGATGTATATGAAGGTCCCACGGAGACGTAGAGGCCAACTCGCCAGGAATGTTGTCAAATATTAGTACCGAGAGTTTGGGTTGGGTTAGGTTAGGTTATATTACGTTATTGATGTATATGAAGGTCCCACGGAGACGTAGAGGCCAACTCGCCAGGAATGTTGTCAAATAATAGCGCCGACAGGTTAGGTTCGGTTAGGTTAGGTTATATTACGTTATTGATGTATATAAAAGTCCCACGGAGACGTAGAGGCCAACTCGCCAGGAATGTTGTCAAATATTAGTGCCGAGACGTTGCGTTGTGTTAGGTTAGGTTATATTACGTTATTGATGTATATAAAGGCCCCACGGAGACGTAGAGGCCAACTCGCCAGGAATGTTGTCAAATATTACCGCCGAGATGTTAGGTTGGGTTAGGTTAGGTTATATTACGTTTTTGATGTATATGAAGGCCCCACGGAGACGTAGAGGCCAACTCGACAGGAATGTTGTCAAATATTAGCGCCGAGATCTTAGGTTGGGTTAGGATAGGTTATATTACGCTATTGACGTATATAAAAGTCCCACGGAGACGTAGAGGCCAACTCGCCAGGAATGTTGTCAAATAATAGCGCCGAAAGGTTAGGTTGGGTTAAGTTAGGTTATATTACGTTATTGATGTATATGAAGGTCCCACGGAGACGTAGAGGCCAACTCGCCAGGAATGTTGTCAAATAATAGCGCCGAAAGGTTAGGTTGGGTTAGGTTAGGTTATATTACGTTATTGATGTATATAAAAGTCCCACGGAGACGTAGAGGCCAACTCGCCAGTAATGTTGTCAAATAATAGCGCCGAAAGGTTAGGTTGGGTTAGGTTAGGTTATATTACGTTATTGATGTATATAAAAGTCCCACGGAGACGTAGAGGCCAACTCGCCAGGAATGTTGTCAAATAATAGCGCCGAAAGGTTAGGTTGGGTTAAGTTAGGTTATATTACGTTATTGATGGATATGAAGGTCTCACGGAGACGTAGAGGCCAACTCGCCAGGAATGTTGTCAAATAATAGCGCCGAAAGGTTAGGTTGGGTTAGGTTAGGTTATATTACGTTATTGATGTATATAAAAGTCCCACGGACACGTAGAGGCCAACTCCCCAGGAATGTTGTCAAATATTACCGCCGAAATGTTAGGTTGGCTTAGGTTAGGTTATTTTACGTTATTGATGTACATGAAGGTCCCACGGAGACGTAGAGTCCAACTCGCCAGGAATTTTGTCAAATATTGGTACCGAGATGTTAGTTTGGGGTAGGTTAAGTTATATTACGCTATTGATGTATATAATAGTCCCTCGGAGACGTAGAGGCCAACTCAACAGGAATGTTGTCAAATAATAGCGCCCAGAGGTTAGGTTGGGTTATATAAGGTTATATTACGTTATTGATGGATATGAAGGTCTCACGGAGACGTAGAGGCCAACTCGCCAGGAATGTTGTCAAATATTACCGCCGAGATGTTAGGTTGGGTTAGGTTAGGTTATATTACGTTATTGATGTATATAAAGGTCCCACGGAAACATAGAGGCCAACAAGCCAGGAATGTTGTGAAATATTACAGCCGAGATGTTACGTTGGGTTATTTTAGGTTAAATTACGTTATTGATGGATATGAATGTCCCACGGAGACGTAGAGGCCAACAAGCCAGGAATGTGGTCAAATAATAGCGCCGATGGTTAGGTTGGGCTAGGTTAGGTTATATTACGTTATTGATGTATATGAAGGTCCCACGGAGACGTAGAGGCCAACTCGCCAGGAATGTTGTCAAATATTAGTGCCGAGACGTTGGGTTGTGTTAGGTTAGGTTATATTACGTTATTGATGTATATAAAGGCCCCACGGAGACGTAGAGGCCAACTCGCCAGGAATGTTGTCAAATATTACCGCCGAGATGTTAGGTTGGGTTAGGTTAGGTTATATTACGTTTTTGATGTATATGAAGGCCCCACGGAGACGTAGAGGCCAACTCGACAGGAATGTTGTCAAATATTAGCGCCGAGATCTTAGGTTGGGTTAGGTTAGGTTATATTACGCTATTGATGTATATAAAAGTCCCACGGAGACGTAGAGGCCAACTCGCCAGGAATGTTGTCAAATATTACCGCCGAGATGTTAGGTTGGGTTAGGTTAGGTTATATTACGTTATTGATGTATATAAAGGTCCCACGGAAACATAGAGGCCAACAAGCCAGGAATGTTGTGAAATATTACAGCCGAGATGTTACGTTGGGTTATTTTAGGTTAAATTACGTTATTGATGGATATGAATGTCCCACGGAGACGTAGAGGCCAACAAGCCAGGAATGTGGTCAAATAATAGCGCCGATGGTTAGGTTGGGTTAGGTTAGGTTATATTACGTTATTGATGTATATGAAGGTCCCACGGAGACGTAGAGGCCAACTCGCCAGGAATGTTGTCAAATATTAGTGCCGAGACGTTGGGTTGTGTTAGGTTAGGTTATATTACGTTATTGATGTATATAAAGGCCCCACGGAGACGTAGAGGCCAACTCGCCAGGAATGTTGTCAAATATTACCGCCGAGATGTTAGGTTGGGTTAGGTTAGGTTATATTACGTTTTTGATGTATATGAAGGCCCCACGGAGACGTAGAGGCCAACTCGACAGGAATGTTGTCAAATATTAGCGCCGAGATCTTAGGTTGGGTTAGGTTAGGTTATATTACGCTATTGATGTATATAAAAGTCCCACGGAGACGTAGAGGCCAACTCGCCAGGAATGTTGTCAAATATTACCGCCGAGATGTTAGGTTGGGTTAGGTTAGGTTATATTACGTTATTGATGTGTATAAAGGTCCCACGGAAACATAGAGGCCAACAAGCCAGGAATGTTGTGAAATATTACAGCCGAGATGTTACGTTGGGTTATTTTAGGTTAAATTACGTTATTGATGGATATGAATGTCCCACGGAGACGTAGAGGCCAACAAGCCAGGAATGTGGTCAAATAATAGCGCCGATGGTTAGGTTGGGTTAGGTTAGGTTATATTACGTTATTGATGTATATGAAGGTCCCACGGAGACGTAGAGGCCAACTCGCCAGGAATGTTGTCAAATATTAGTACCGAGAGTTTGGGTTGGGTTAGGTTAGGTTATATTACGTTATTGATGTATATGAAGGTCCCACGGAGACGTAGAGGCCAACTCGCCAGGAATGTTGTCAAATAATAGCGCCGACAGGTTAGGTTCGGTTAGGTTAGGTTATATTACGTTATTGATGTATATAAAAGTCCCACGGAGACGTAGAGGCCAACTCGCCAGGAATGTTGTCAAATATTAGTGCCGAGACGTTGCGTTGTGTTAGGTTAGGTTATATTACGTTATTGATGTATATAAAGGCCCCACGGAGACGTAGAGGCCAACTCGCCAGGAATGTTGTCAAATATTACCGCCGAGATGTTAGGTTGGGTTAGGTTAGGTTATATTACGTTTTTGATGTATATGAAGGCCCCACGGAGACGTAGAGGCCAACTCGACAGGAATGTTGTCAAATATTAGCGCCGAGATCTTAGGTTGGGTTAGGTTAGGTTATATTACGCTATTGACGTATATAAAAGTCCCACGGAGACGTAGAGGCCAACTCGCCAGGAATGTTGTCAAATAATAGCGCCGAAAGGTTAGGTTGGGTTAAGTTAGGTTATATTACGTTATTGATGTATATGAAGGTCCCACGGAGACGTAGAGGCCAACTCGCCAGGAATGTTGTCAAATAATAGCGCCGAAAGGTTAGGTTGGGTTAGGTTAGGTTATATTACGTTATTGATGTATATAAAAGTCCCACGGAGACGTAGAGGCCAACTCGCCAGTAATGTTGTCAAATAATAGCGCCGAAAGGTTAGGTTGGGTTAGGTTAGGTTATATTACGTTATTGATGTATATAAAAGTCCCACGGAGACGTAGAGGCCAACTCGCCAGGAATGTTGTCAAATAATAGCGCCGAAAGGTTAGGTTGGGTTAAGTTAGGTTATATTACGTTATTGATGGATATGAAGGTCTCACGGAGACGTAGAGGCCAACTCGCCAGGAATGTTGTCAAATAATAGCGCCGAAAGGTTAGGTTGGGTTAGGTTAGGTTATATTACGTTATTGATGTATATAAAAGTCCCACGGACACGTAGAGGCCAACTCCCCAGGAATGTTGTCAAATATTACCGCCGAAATGTTAGGTTGGCTTAGGTTAGGTTATTTTACGTTATTGATGTACATGAAGGTCCCACGGAGACGTAGAGTCCAACTCGCCAGGAATTTTGTCAAATATTAGTACCGAGATGTTAGTTTGGGGTAGGTTAAGTTATATTACGCTATTGATGTATATAATAGTCCCTCGGAGACGTAGAGGCCAACTCAACAGGAATGTTGTCAAATAATAGCGCCCAGAGGTTAGGTTGGGTTATATAAGGTTATATTACGTTATTGATGGATATGAAGGTCTCACGGAGACGTAGAGGCCAACTCGCCAGGAATATTGTCAAATATTAGTACCGAGAGTTTGGGTTGGGTTAGGTTAGGTTATATTACGTTATTGATGTATATGAAGGTCCCACGGAGACGTAGAGGCCAACTCGCCAGGAATGTTGTCAAATAATAGCGCCGACAGGTTAGGTTGGGTTAGGTTAGGTTATATTACGTTATTGATGTATATAAAAGTCCCACGGAGACGTAGAGGCCAACTCGCCAGGAATGTTGTCAAATATTAGTGCCGAGACGTTGGGTTGTGTTAGGTTAGGTTATATTACGTTATTGATGTATATAAAGGCCCCACGGAGACGTAGAGGCCAACTCGCCAGGAATGTTGTCAAATATTACCGCCGAGATGTTAGGTTGGGTTAGGTTAGGTTATATTACGTTTTTGATGTATATGAAGGCCCCACGGAGACGTAGAGGCCAACAAGCCAGGAATGTTGTGAAATATTACAGCCGAGATGTTACGTTGGGTTATTTTAGGTTAAATTACGTTATTGATGGATATGAATGTCCCACGGAGACGTAGAGGCCAACAAGCCAGGAATGTGGTCAAATAATAGCGCCGATGGTTAGGTTGGGTTAGGTTAGGTTATATTACGTTATTGATGTATATGAAGGTCCCACGGAGACGTAGAGGCCAACTCGCCAGGAATGTTGTCAAATAATAGCGCCGAAAGGTTAGGTTGGGTTAAGTTAGGTTATATTACGTTATTGATGTATATGAAGGTCCCACGGAGACGTAGAGGCCAACTCGCCAGGAATGTTGTCAAATAATAGCGCCGAAAGGTTAGGTTGGGTTAGGTTAGGTTATATTACGTTATTGATGTATATAAAAGTCCCACGGAGACGTAGAGGCCAACTCGCCAGTAATGTTGTCAAATAATAGCGCCGAAAGGTTAGGTTGGGTTAGGTTAGGTTATATTACGTTATTGATGTATATAAAAGTCCCACGGAGACGTAGAGGCCAACTCGCCAGGAATGTTGTCAAATAATAGCGCCGAAAGGTTAGGTTGGGTTAAGTTAGGTTATATTACGTTATTGATGGATATGAAGGTCTCACGGAGACGTAGAGGCCAACTCGCCAGGAATGTTGTCAAATAATAGCGCCGAAAGGTTAGGTTGGGTTAGGTTAGGTTATATTACGTTATTGATGTATATAAAAGTCCCACGGACACGTAGAGGCCAACTCCCCAGGAATGTTGTCAAATATTACCGCCGAAATGTTAGGTTGGCTTAGGTTAGGTTATTTTACGTTATTGATGTACATGAAGGTCCCACGGAGACGTAGAGTCCAACTCGCCAGGAATTTTGTCAAATATTAGTACCGAGATGTTAGTTTGGGGTAGGTTAAGTTATATTACGCTATTGATGTATATAATAGTCCCTCGGAGACGTAGAGGCCAACTCAACAGGAATGTTGTCAAATAATAGCGCCCAGAGGTTAGGTTGGGTTATATAAGGTTATATTACGTTATTGATGGATATGAAGGTCTCACGGAGACGTAGAGGCCAACTCGCCAGGAATGTTGTCAAATATTACCGCCGAGATGTTAGGTTGGGTTAGGTTAGGTTATATTACGTTATTGATGTATATAAAGGTCCCACGGAAGCATAGAGGCCAACAAGCCAGGAATGTTGTGAAATATTACAGCCGAGATGTTACGTTGGGTTATTTTAGGTTAAATTACGTTATTGATGGATATGAATGTCCCACGGAGACGTAGAGGCCAACAAGCCAGGAATGTGGTCAAATAATAGCGCCGATGGTTAGGTTGGGTTAGGTTAGGTTATATTACGTTATTGATGTATATGAAGGTCCCACGGAGACGTAGAGGCCAACTCGCCAGGAATGTTGTCAAATATTAGTACCGAGAGTTTGGGTTGGGTTAGGTTAGGTTATATTACGTTATTGATGTATATGAAGGTCCCACGGAGACGTAGAGGCCAACTCGCCAGGAATGTTGTCAAATAATAGCGCCGACAGGTTAGGTTGGGTTAGGTTAGGTTATATTACGTTATTGATGTATATAAAAGTCCCACGGAGACGTAGAGGCCAACTCGCCAGGAATGTTGTCAAATATTAGTGCCGAGACGTTGGGTTGTGTTAGGTTAGGTTATATTACGTTATTGATGTATATAAAGGCCCCACGGAGACGTAGAGGCCAACTCGCCAGGAATGTTGTCAAATATTACCGCCGAGATGTTAGGTTGGGTTAGGTTAGGTTATATTACGTTTTTGATGTATATGAAGGCCCCACGGAGACGTAGAGGCCAACTCGACAGGAATGTTGTCAAATATTAGCGCCGAGATCTTAGGTTGGGTTAGGTTAGGTTATATTACGCTATTGATGTATATAAAAGTCCCACGGAGACGTAGAGGCCAACTCGCCAGGAATGTTGTCAAATATTACCGCCGAGATGTTAGGTTGGGTTAGGTTAGGTTATATTACGTTATTGATGTATATAAAGGTCCCACGGAAACATAGAGGCCAACAAGCCAGGAATGTTGTGAAATATTACAGCCGAGATGTTACGTTGGGTTATTTTAGGTTAAATTACGTTATTGATGGATATGAATGTCCCACGGAGACGTAGAGGCCAACAAGCCAGGAATGTGGTCAAATAATAGCGCCGATGGTTAGGTTGGGTTAGGTTAGGTTATATTACGTTATTGATGTATATGAAGGTCCCACGGAGACGTAGAGGCCAACTCGCCAGGAATGTTGTCAAATATTAGTACCGAGAGTTTGGGTTGGGTTAGGTTAGGTTATATTACGTTATTGATGTATATGAAGGTCCCACGGAGACGTAGAGGCCAACTCGCCAGGAATGTTGTCAAATAATAGCGCCGACAGGTTAGGTTGGGTTAGGTTAGGTTATATTACGTTATTGATGTATATAAAAGTCCCACGGAGACGTAGAGGCCAACTCGCCAGGAATGTTGTCAAATATTAGTGCCGAGACGTTGCGTTGTGTTAGGTTAGGTTATATTACGTTATTGATGTATATAAAGGCCCCACGGAGACGTAGAGGCCAACTCGCCAGGAATGTTGTCAAATATTACCGCCGAGATGTTAGGTTGGGTTAGGTTAGGTTATATTACGTTTTTGATGTATATGAAGGCCCCACGGAGACGTAGAGGCCAACTCGACAGGAATGTTGTCAAATATTAGCGCCGAGATCTTAGGTTGGGTTAGGTTAGGTTATATTACGCTATTGACGTATATAAAAGTCCCACGGAGACGTAGAGGCCAACTCGCCAGGAATGTTGTCAAATAATAGCGCCGAAAGGTTAGGTTGAGTTAGGTCAGGTTATATTACGTTATTGATGGATATGAAGGTCCCACGGAGACGTAGAGGCCAACTCGCCAGGAATGTTGTCAAATATTACCGCCGAGATGTTAGGTTGGGTTAGGTTAGGTTATATTACGCTATTGATGTATATAAAAGTCCCACGGAGACGTAGAGGCCAACTCGCCAGGAATGTTGTCAAATAATAGCGCCGAAAGGTTAGGTTGAGTTAGGTCAGGTTATATTACGTTATTGATGGATATGAATGTCCCACGGAGACGTAGAGACCAACAAGCCAGGAATGTGGTCAAATAGTAGCGCCGAAAGGTTAGGTTGGGTTAGGTTAGGTTATATTACGTTATTGATGTATATGAAGGTCCCACGGAGACGTAGAGGCCAACTCGCCAGGAATGTTGTCAAATATTAGCGCCGAGATCTTAGGTTGGGTTAGGTTAGGTTATATTACGCTATTGATGTATATAAAAGTCCCACGGAGACGTAGAGGCCAACTCGCCAGGAATGTTGTCAAATATTAGTGCCGAGACGTTGGGTTGTGTTAGGTTAGGTTATATTACGTTATTGATGTATATAAAGGCCCCACGGAGACGTAGAGGCCAACTCGCCAGGAATGTTGTCAAATAATAGCGCCGAAAGGTTAGGTTGAGTTAGGTCAGGTTATATTACGTTATTGATGGATATGAATGTCCCACGGAGACGTAGAGGCCAACAAGCCAGGAATGTGGTCAAATAATAGCGCCGAAAGGTTAGGTTGGGTTAGGTTAGGTTATATTACGTTATTGATGTATATGAAGGTCCCACGGAGACGTAGAGGCCAACAAGCCAGGAATGTTGTCAAATAATAGCGCCGAAAGGTTAGGTTGGATTAGGTTAGGTTATATTACGTTATTGATGTATATAAGGCCCTACGGAGACGTAGAGGCCAACTCGCCAGGAATGTTGTCAAATATTAGTGCCGAGACGTTGGGTTGTGTTAGGTTAGGTTATATTACGTTATTGATGTATATAAAGGCCCCACGGATACGTAGAGGCCAACTCGCCAGGAATGTTGTCAAATAATAGCGCCGAAAGGTTAGGTTGGATTAGGTTAGGTTATTTTACGTTATTGATGTATATAAAAGTCCCACGGATACGTAGAGGCCAACTCGCCAGGAATGTTGTCAAATATTACCGCCGAGGTGTTAGGTTGGGTTAGGTTAGGTTATATTACGCTATTGATATATATAAAATTCCCACGGAGACGTAGAGTCCAACTCGCCAGGAATGTTGTCAAATATTAGTACCGAGATGATAGGTTGTGTTAGGTTAGGTTATATTACGCTATTGATGTATATAAAAGTCCCACGGAGACGTAGAGGCCAACTCGACAGGAATGTGGTCAAATAATAGCGCCGAGTGGTTAGGTTGGGTTAAGTTAGGTTATATTACGTTATTGATGTATATGAAGGTCCCACGGAGACGTAGAGGCCAACTCGCCAGGAATGTTGTCAAATAATAGCGCCGAAAGGTTAGGTTGGGTTAGGTTAGGTTATATTACGTTATTGATGTATATAAAAGTCCCACGGAGACGTAGAGGCCAACTCGCCAGTAATGTTGTCAAATAATAGCGCCGAAAGGTTAGGTTGGGTTAGGTTAGGTTATATTACGTTATTGATGTATATAAAAGTCCCACGGAGACGTAGAGGCCAACTCGCCAGGAATGTTGTCAAATAATAGCGCCGAAAGGTTAGGTTGGGTTAAGTTAGGTTATATTACGTTATTGATGGATATGAAGGTCTCACGGAGACGTAGAGGCCAACTCGCCAGGAATGTTGTCAAATAATAGCGCCGAAAGGTTAGGTTGGGTTAGGTTAGGTTATATTACGTTATTGATGTATATAAAAGTCCCACGGACACGTAGAGGCCAACTCGCCAGGAATGTTGTCAAATATTAGTGCCGAGAGGTTGGGTTGTGTTAGGTTAGGTTATATTACGTTATTGATGTATATAAGGCCCTACGGAGACGTAGAGGCCAACTCGCCAGGAATGTTGTCAAATATTAGTGCCGAGACGTTGGGTTGTGTTATGTTAGGTTATATTACGTTATTGATGTATATAAAGGCCCCACGGAGACGTAGAGGCCAACTCGCCAGGAATGTTGTCAAATAATAGCGCCGAAAGGTTAGGTTGAGTTAGGTCAGGTTATATTACGTTATTGATGGATATGATTGTCCCACGGAGAAGTAGAGGCCAACAAGCCAGGAATGTGGTCAAATAATAGCGCCGAAAGGTTAGGTTGGGTTAGGTTAGGTTATATTACGTTATTGATGTATATGAAGGTCCCACGGAGACGTAGAGGCCAACTCGCCAGGAATGTTGGCTAATATTAATTGCGAGATCTTAGGTTGGGTTAGGTTAGGTTATATTACGCTATTGATGTATATAAAAGTCCTATGGAGACGTAGAGGCCAACTCGACAGGAATGTTGTCAAATATTAGCGCCGAGATCTTAGGTTGGGTTAGGTTAGGTTATATTACGCTATTGATGTATATAAAAGTCCCACGGAGACGTAGAGGCCAACTCGCCAGGAATGTTGTCAAATAATAGCGCCGAAAGGTTAGGTTGAGTTAGGTCAGGTTATATTACGTTATTGATGGATATGAATGTCCCACGGAGACGTAGAGGCCAACAAGCCAGGAATGTTGTCAAATAATAGCGCCGAAAGGTTAGGTTGAGTTAGGTCAGGTTATATTACGTTATTGATGGATATGAATGTCCCACGGAGACGTAGAGGCCAACAAGCCAGGAATGTTGTCAAATAATAGCGCCGAAAGGTTAGGCTGGGTTAGGTTAGGTTATATTACGTTATTGATGTATATGAAGGTCCCACGGAGACGTAGAGGCCAACTCGCCAGGAATGTTGTCTAATATTAATGCCGAGATCTTAGGTTGGGTTAGGTTAGGTTATATTACGCTATTGATGTATATAAAAGTCCTACGGAGACGTAGAGGCCAACAAGCCAGGAATGTTGTCAAATAATAGCGCCGAAAGGTTAGGTTGGATTAGGTTAGGTTATATTACGTTATTGATGTATATAAAAGTCCCGCGGATACGTAGAGGCCAACTCGCCAGGAATGTTGTCAAATATTAGTGCCGAGAGGTTGGGTTGTGTTAGGTTAGGTTATATTACGTTATTGATGTATATAAGGCCCTACGGAGACGTAGAGGCCAACTCGCCAGGAATGTTGTCAAATATTAGTGCCGAGACGTTGGGTTGTGTTAGGTTAGGTTATATTACGTTATTGATGTATATAAAGGCCCCACGGAGACGTAGAGGCCAACTCGCCAGGAATGTTCTCAAATAATAGCGCCGAAAGGTTAGGTTGGATTAGGTTAGGTTATTTTACGTTATTGATGTATATAAAAGTCCCACGGATACGTAGAGGCCAACTCGCCAGGAATGTTGTCAAATATTACCGCCGAGGTGTTAGGTTGGGTTAGGTTAGGTTATATTACGCTATTGATATATATAAAATTCCCACGGAGACGTAGAGTCCAACTCGCCAGGAATGTTGTCAAATATTAGTACCGAGATGATAGGTTGTGTTAGGTTAGGTTATATTACGCTATTGATGTATATAAAAGTCCCACGGAGACGTAGAGGCCAACTCGACAGGAATGTGGTCAAATAATAGCGCCGAGTGGTTAGGTTGGGTTATGTTAGGTTATATTACGTTATTGATGTATATGAAGGTCCCACGGAGACGTAGAGGCCAACTCGCCAGGAATGTTGTCAAATAATAGCGCCGAAAGGTTAGGTTGGGTTAAGTTAGGTTATATTACGTTATTGATGTATATGAAGGTCCCACGGAGACGTAGAGGCCAACTCGCCAGGAATGTTGTCAAATAACAGCGCCGAAAGGTTAGGTTGGGTTAGGTTAGGTTATATTACGCTATTGATGTATATAAAAGTCCCACGGAGACGTAGAG
Source organism: Xylocopa violacea (assembly GCA_963969225.1). Taxonomy (NCBI): domain Eukaryota; kingdom Metazoa; phylum Arthropoda; class Insecta; order Hymenoptera; family Apidae; genus Xylocopa; species Xylocopa violacea. Next base: position 251,116 of record CAXAJV010000741.1, on the reverse strand, counting down.
GCCAACTCGCCAGTAATGTTGTCAAATAATAGCGCCGAAAGGTTAGGTTGGGTTAGGTTAGGTTATATTACGTTATTGATGTATATAAAAGTCCCACGGAGACGTAGAGGCCAACTCGCCAGGAATGTTGTCAAATAATAGCGCCGAAAGGTTAGGTTGGGTTAAGTTAGGTTATATTACGTTATTGATGGATATGAAGGTCTCACGGAGACGTAGAGGCCAACTCGCCAGGAATGTTGTCAAATAATAGCGCCGAAAGGTTAGGTTGGGTTAGGTTAGGTTATATTACGTTATTGATGTATATAAAAGTCCCACGGACACGTAGAGGCCAACTCCCCAGGAATGTTGTCAAATATTACCGCCGAAATGTTAGGTTGGCTTAGGCTAGGTTATTTTACGTTATTGATATACATGAAGGTCCCACGGAGACGTAGAGTCCAACTCGCCAGGAATTTTGTCAAATATTAGTACCGAGATGTTAGTTTGGGGTAGGTTAAGTTATATTACGCTATTGATGTATATAAAAGTCCCTCGGAGACGTAGAGGCCAACTCAACAGGAATGTTGTCAAATAATAGCGCCCAGAGGTTAGGTTGGGTTATATAAGGTTATATTACGTTATTGATGGATATGAAGGTCTCACGGAGACGTAGAGGCCAACTCGCCAGGAATGTTGTCAAATATTACCGCCGAGATGTTAGGTTGGGTTAGGTTAGGTTATATTACGTTATTGATGTATATAAAGGTCCCACGGAAGCATAGAGGCCAACAAGCCAGGAATGTTGTGAAATATTACAGCCGAGATGTTACGTTGGGTTATTTTAGGTTAAATTACGTTATTGATGGATATGAATGTCCCACGGAGACGTAGAGGCCAACAAGCCAGGAATGTGGTCAAATAATAGCGCCGATGGTTAGGTTGGGTTAGGTTAGGTTATATTACGTTATTGATGTATATGAAGGTCCCACGGAGACGTAGAGGCCAACTCGCCAGGAATGTTGTCAAATATTAGTACCGAGAGTTTGGGTTGGGTTAGGTTAGGTTATATTACGTTATTGATGTATATGAAGGTCCCACGGAGACGTAGAGGCCAACTCGCCAGGAATGTTGTCAAATAATAGCGCCGACAGGTTAGGTTGGGTTAGGTTAGGTTATATTACGTTATTGATGTATATGAAGGTCCCACGGAGACGTAGAGGCCAACAAGCCAGGAATGTTGTCAAATAATAGCGCCGAAAGGTTAGGTTGGATTAGGTTAGGTTATATTACGTTATTGATGTATATAAGGCCCTACGGAGACGTAGAGGCCAACTCGCCAGGAATGTTGTCAAATATTAGTGCCGAGACGTTGGGTTGTGTTAGGTTAGGTTATATTACGTTATTGATGTATATAAAGGCCCCACGGAGACGTAGAGGCCAACTCGCCAGGAATGTTGTCAAATAATAGCGCCGAAAGGTTAGGTTGGATTAGGTTAGGTTATTTTACGTTATTGATGTATATAAAAGTCCCACGGATACGTAGAGGCCAACTCGCCAGGAATGTTGTCAAATATTACCGCCGAGGTGTTAGGTTGGGTTAGGTTAGGTTATATTACGCTATTGATATATATAAAATTCCCACGGAGACGTAGAGTCCAACTCGCCAGGAATGTTGTCAAATATTAGTACCGAGATGATAGGTTGTGTTAGGTTAGGTTATATTACGCTATTGATGTATATAAAAGTCCCACGGAGACGTAGAGGCCAACTCGACAGGAATGTAGTCAAATAATAGCGCCGAGTGGTTAGGTTGGGTTAAGTTAGGTTATATTACGTTATTGATGTATATGAAGGTCCCACGGAGACGTAGAGGCCAACTCGCCAGGAATGTTGTCAAATAATAGCGCCGAAAGGTTAGGTTGGGTTAGGTTAGGTTATATTACGTTATTGATGTATATAAAAGTCCCACGGAGACGTAGAGGCCAACTCGCCAGTAATGTTGTCAAATAATAGCGCCGAAAGGTTAGGTTGGGTTAGGTTAGGTTATATTACGTTATTGATGTATATAAAAGTCCCACGGAGACGTAGAGGCCAACTCGCCAGGAATGTTGTCAAATAATAGCGCCGAAAGGTTAGGTTGGGTTAAGTTAGGTTATATTACGTTATTGATGGATATGAAGGTCTCACGGAGACGTAGAGGCCAACTCGCCAGGAATGTTGTCAAATAATAGCGCCGAAAGGTTAGGTTGGGTTAGGTTAGGTTATATTACGTTATTGATGTATATAAAAGTCCCACGGACACGTAGAGGCCAACTCGCCAGGAATGTTGTCAAATATTAGTGCCGAGAGGTTGGGTTGTGTTAGGTTAGGTTATATTACGTTATTGATGTATATAAGGCCCTACGGAGACGTAGAGGCCAACTCGCCAGGAATGTTGTCAAATATTAGTGCCGAGACGTTGGGTTGTGTTATGTTAGGTTATATTACGTTATTGATGTATATAAAGGCCCCACGGAGACGTAGAGGCCAACTCGCCAGGAATGTTGTCAAATAATAGCGCCGAAAGGTTAGGTTGAGTTAGGTCAGGTTATATTACGTTATTGATGGATATGATTGTCCCACGGAGAAGTAGAGGCCAACAAGCCAGGAATGTGGTCAAATAATAGCGCCGAAAGGTTAGGTTGGGTTAGGTTAGGTTATATTACGTTATTGATGTATATGAAGGTCCCACGGAGACGTAGAGGCCAACTCGCCAGGAATGTTGGCTAATATTAATTGCGAGATCTTAGGTTGGGTTAGGTTAGGTTATATTACGCTATTGATGTATATAAAAGTCCTATGGAGACGTAGAGGCCAACTCGACAGGAATGTTGTCAAATATTAGCGCCGAGATCTTAGGTTGGGTTAGGTTAGGTTATATTACGCTATTGATGTATATAAAAGTCCCACGGAGACGTAGAGGCCAACTCGCCAGGAATGTTGTCAAATAATAGCGCCGAAAGGTTAGGTTGAGTTAGGTCAGGTTATATTACGTTATTGATGGATATGATTGTCCCACGGAGAAGTAGAGGCCAACAAGCCAGGAATGTGGTCAAATAATAGCGCCGAAAGGTTAGGTTGGGTTAGGTTAGGTTATATTACGTTATTGATGTATATGAAGGTCCCACGGAGACGTAGAGGCCAACTCGCCAGGAATGTTGGCTAATATTAATTGCGAGATCTTAGGTTGGGTTAGGTTAGGTTATATTACGCTATTGATGTATATAAAAGTCCTATGGAGACGTAGAGGCCAACTCGACAGGAATGTTGTCAAATATTAGCGCCGAGATCTTAGGTTGGGTTAGGTTAGGTTATATTACGCTATTGATGTATATAAAAGTCCCACGGAGACGTAGAGGCCAACTCGCCAGGAATGTTGTCAAATAATAGCGCCGAAAGGTTAGGTTGAGTTAGGTCAGGTTATATTACGTTATTGATGGATATGAATGTCCCACGGAGACGTAGAGGCCAACAAGCCAGGAATGTTGTCAAATAATAGCGCCGAAAGGTTAGGTTGAGTTAGGTCAGGTTATATTACGTTATTGATGGATATGAATGTCCCACGGAGACGCAGAGGCCAACAAGCCAGGAATGTTGTCAAATAATAGCGCCGAAAGGTTAGGTTGGGTTAGGTTAGGTTATATTACGTTATTGATGTATATGAAGGTCCCACGGAGACGTAGAGGCCAACTCGCCAGGAATGTTGTCTAATATTAATGCCGAGATCTTAGGTTGGGTTAGGTTAGGTTATATTACGCTATTGATGTATATAAAAGTCCTACGGAGACGTAGAGGCCAACAAGCCAGGAATGTTGTCAAATAATAGCGCCGAAAGGTTAGGTTGGATTAGGTTAGGTTATATTACGTTATTGATGTATATAAAAGTCCCGCGGATACGTAGAGGCCAGCTCGCCAGGAATGTTGTCAAATATTAGTGCCGAGAGGTTGGGTTGTGTTAGGTTAGGTTATATTACGTTATTGATGTATATAAGGCCCTACGGAGACGTAGAGGCCAACTCGCCAGGAATGTTGTCAAATATTAGTGCCGAGACGTTGGGTTGTGTTAGGTTAGGTTATATTACGTTATTGATGTATATAAAGGCCCCACGGAGACGTAGAGGCCAACTCGCCAGGAATGTTCTCAAATAATAGCGCCGAAAGGTTAGGTTGGATTAGGTTAGGTTATTTTACGTTATTGATGTATATAAAAGTCCCACGGATACGTGGAGGCCAACTCGCCAGGAATGTTGTCAAATATTACCGCCGAGGTGTTAGGTTGGGTTAGGTTAGGTTATATTACGCTATTGATATATATAAAATTCCCACGGAGACGTAGAGTCCAACTCGCCAGGAATGTTGTCAAATATTAGTAACGAGATGATAGGTTGTGTTAGGTTAGGTTATATTACGCTATTGATGTATATAAAAGTCCCACGGAGACGTAGAGGCCAACTCGACAGGAATGTGGTCAAATAATAGCGCCGAGTGGTTAGGTTGGGTTATGTTAGGTTATATTACGTTATTGATGTATATGAAGGTCCCACGGAGACGTAGAGGCCAACTCGCCAGTAATGTTGTCAAATAATAGCGCCGAAAGGTTAGGTTGGGTTAGGTTAGGTTACATTACGTTATTGATGTATATAAAAGTCCCACGGAGACGTAGAGGCCAACTCGCCAGGAATGTTGTCAAATAATAGCGCCGAAAGGTTAGGTTGGGTTAAGTTAGGTTATATTACGTTATTGATGGATATGAAGGTCTCACGGAGACATAGAGGCCAACTCGCCAGGAATGTTGTCAAATAATAGCGCCGAAAGGTTAGGTTGGGTTAGGTTAGGTTATATTACGTTATTGATGTATATAAAAGTCCCACGGACACGTAGAGGCCAACTCCCCAGGAATGTTGTCAAATATTACCGCCGAAATGTTAGGTTGGCTTAGGTTAGGTTATTTTACGTTATTGATGTACATGAAGGTCCCACGGAGACGTAGAGTCCAACTCGCCAGGAATTTTGTCAAATATTAGTACCGAGATGTTAGTTTGGGGTAGGTTAAGTTATATTACGCTATTGATGTATATAAAAGTCCCTCGGAGACGTAGAGGCCAACTCAACAGGAATGTTGTCAAATAATAGCGCCCAGAGGTTAGGTTGGGTTATATAAGGTTATATTACGTTATTGATGGATATGAAGGTCTCACGGAGACGTAGAGGCCAACTCGCCAGGAATGTTGTCAAATATTACCGCCGAGATGTTAGGTTGGGTTAGGTTAGGTTATATTACGTTATTGATGTATATAAAGGTCCCACGGATGCATAGAGGCCAACAAGCCAGGAATGTTGTGAAATATTACAGCCGAGATGTTACGTTGGGTTTTTTAGGTTAAATTACGTTATTGATGGATATGAATGTCCCACGGAGACGTAGAGGCCAACAAGCCAGGAATGTGGTCAAATAATAGCGCCGATGGTTAGGTTGGGTTAGGTTAGGTTATATTACGTTATTGATGTATATGAAGGTCCCACGGAGACGTAGAGGCCAACTCGCCAGGAATGTTGTCAAATATTAGTACCGAGAGTTTGGGTTGGGTTAGGTTAGGTTATATTACGTTATTGATGTATATGAAGGTCCCACGGAGACGTAGAGGCCAACTCGCCAGGAATGTTGTCAAATAATAGCGCCGACAGGTTAGGTTGGGTTAGGTTAGGTTATATTACGTTATTGATGTATATAAAAGTCCCACGGAGACGTAGAGGCCAACTCGCCAGGAATGTTGTCAAATATTAGTGCCGAGACGTTGGGTTCTGTTAGGTTAGGTTATATTACGTTATTGATGTATATAAAGGCCCCACGGAGACGTAGAGGCCAACTCGCCAGGAATGTTGTCAAATATTACCGCCGAGATGTTAGGTTGGGTTAGGTTAGGTTATATTACGTTTTTGATGTATATGAAGGCCCCACGGAGACGTAGAGGCCAACTCGACAGGAATGTTGTCAAATATTAGCGCCGAGATCTTAGGTTGGGTTAGGTTAGGTTATATTACGCTATTGATGTATATAAAAGTCCCACGGAGACGTAGAGGCCAACTCGCCAGGAATGTTGTCAAATATTACCGCCGAGATGTTAGGTTGGGTTAGGTTAGGTTATATTACGTTATTGATGTATATAAAGGTCCCACGGAAACATAGAGGCCAACAAGCCAGGAATGTTGTGAAATATTACAGCCGAGATGTTACGTTGGGTTATTTTAGGTTAAATTACGTTATTGATGGATATGAATGTCCCACGGAGACGTAGAGGCCAACAAGCCAGGAATGTGGTCAAATAATAGCGCCGATGGTTAGGTTGGGTTAGGTTAGGTTATATTACGTTATTGATGTATATGAAGGTCCCACGGAGACGTAGAGGCCAACTCGCCAGGAATGTTGTCAAATATTAGTACCGAGAGTTTGGGTTGGGTTAGGTTAGGTTATATTACGTTATTGATGTATATGAAGGTCCCACGGAGACGTAGAGGCCAACTCGCCAGGAATGTTGTCAAATAATAGCGCCGACAGGTTAGGTTGGGTTAGGTTAGGTTATATTACGTTATTGATGTATATGAAGGTCCCACGGAGACGTAGAGGCCAACAAGCCAGGAATGTTGTCAAATAATAGCGCCGAAAGGTTAGGTTGGATTAGGTTAGGTTATATTACGTTATTGATGTATATAAGGCCCTACGGAGACGTAGAGGCCAACTCGCCAGGAATGTTGTCAAATATTAGTGCCGAGACGTTGGGTTGTGTTAGGTTAGGTTATATTACGTTATTGATGTATATAAAGGCCCCACGGAGACGTAGAGGCCAACTCGCCAGGAATGTTGTCAAATAATAGCGCCGAAAGGTTAGGTTGGATTAGGTTAGGTTATTTTACGTTATTGATGTATATAAAAGTCCCACGGATACGTAGAGGCCAACTCGCCAGGAATGTTGTCAAATATTACCGCCGAGGTGTTAGGTTGGGTTAGGTTAGGTTATATTACGCTATTGATATATATAAAATTCCCACGGAGACGTAGAGTCCAACTCGCCAGGAATGTTGTCAAATATTAGTACCGAGATGATAGGTTGTGTTAGGTTAGGTTATATTACGCTATTGATGTATATAAAAGTCCCACGGAGACGTAGAGGCCAACTCGACAGGAATGTAGTCAAATAATAGCGCCGAGTGGTTAGGTTGGGTTAAGTTAGGTTATATTACGTTATTGATGTATATGAAGGTCCCACGGAGACGTAGAGGCCAACTCGCCAGGAATGTTGTCAAATAATAGCGCCGAAAGGTTAGGTTGGGTTAGGTTAGGTTATATTACGTTATTGATGTATATAAAAGTCCCACGGAGACGTAGAGGCCAACTCGCCAGTAATGTTGTCAAATAATAGCGCCGAAAGGTTAGGTTGGGTTAGGTTAGGTTATATTACGTTATTGATGTATATAAAAGTCCCACGGAGACGTAGAGGCCAACTCGCCAGGAATGTTGTCAAATAATAGCGCCGAAAGGTTAGGTTGGGTTAAGTTAGGTTATATTACGTTATTGATGGATATGAAGGTCTCACGGAGACGTAGAGGCCAACTCGCCAGGAATGTTGTCAAATAATAGCGCCGAAAGGTTAGGTTGGGTTAGGTTAGGTTATATTACGTTATTGATGTATATAAAAGTCCCACGGACACGTAGAGGCCAACTCGCCAGGAATGTTGTCAAATATTAGTGCCGAGAGGTTGGGTTGTGTTAGGTTAGGTTATATTACGTTATTGATGTATATAAGGCCCTACGGAGACGTAGAGGCCAACTCGCCAGGAATGTTGTCAAATATTAGTGCCGAGACGTTGGGTTGTGTTATGTTAGGTTATATTACGTTATTGATGTATATAAAGGCCCCACGGAGACGTAGAGGCCAACTCGCCAGGAATGTTGTCAAATAATAGCGCCGAAAGGTTAGGTTGAGTTAGGTCAGGTTATATTACGTTATTGATGGATATGATTGTCCCACGGAGAAGTAGAGGCCAACAAGCCAGGAATGTGGTCAAATAATAGCGCCGAAAGGTTAGGTTGGGTTAGGTTAGGTTATATTACGTTATTGATGTATATGAAGGTCCCACGGAGACGTAGAGGCCAACTCGCCAGGAATGTTGGCTAATATTAATTGCGAGATCTTAGGTTGGGTTAGGTTAGGTTATATTACGCTATTGATGTATATAAAAGTCCTATGGAGACGTAGAGGCCAACTCGACAGGAATGTTGTCAAATATTAGCGCCGAGATCTTAGGTTGGGTTAGGTTAGGTTATATTACGCTATTGATGTATATAAAAGTCCCACGGAGACGTAGAGGCCAACTCGCCAGGAATGTTGTCAAATAATAGCGCCGAAAGGTTAGGTTGAGTTAGGTCAGGTTATATTACGTTATTGATGGATATGATTGTCCCACGGAGAAGTAGAGGCCAACAAGCCAGGAATGTGGTCAAATAATAGCGCCGAAAGGTTAGGTTGGGTTAGGTTAGGTTATATTACGTTATTGATGTATATGAAGGTCCCACGGAGACGTAGAGGCCAACTCGCCAGGAATGTTGGCTAATATTAATTGCGAGATCTTAGGTTGGGTTAGGTTAGGTTATATTACGCTATTGATGTATATAAAAGTCCTATGGAGACGTAGAGGCCAACTCGACAGGAATGTTGTCAAATATTAGCGCCGAGATCTTAGGTTGGGTTAGGTTAGGTTATATTACGCTATTGATGTATATAAAAGTCCCACGGAGACGTAGAGGCCAACTCGCCAGGAATGTTGTCAAATAATAGCGCCGAAAGGTTAGGTTGAGTTAGGTCAGGTTATATTACGTTATTGATGGATATGAATGTCCCACGGAGACGTAGAGGCCAACAAGCCAGGAATGTTGTCAAATAATAGCGCCGAAAGGTTAGGTTGAGTTAGGTCAGGTTATATTACGTTATTGATGGATATGAATGTCCCACGGAGACGCAGAGGCCAACAAGCCAGGAATGTTGTCAAATAATAGCGCCGAAAGGTTAGGTTGGGTTAGGTTAGGTTATATTACGTTATTGATGTATATGAAGGTCCCACGGAGACGTAGAGGCCAACTCGCCAGGAATGTTGTCTAATATTAATGCCGAGATCTTAGGTTGGGTTAGGTTAGGTTATATTACGCTATTGATGTATATAAAAGTCCTACGGAGACGTAGAGGCCAACAAGCCAGGAATGTTGTCAAATAATAGCGCCGAAAGGTTAGGTTGGATTAGGTTAGGTTATATTACGTTATTGATGTATATAAAAGTCCCGCGGATACGTAGAGGCCAGCTCGCCAGGAATGTTGTCAAATATTAGTGCCGAGAGGTTGGGTTGTGTTAGGTTAGGTTATATTACGTTATTGATGTATATAAGGCCCTACGGAGACGTAGAGGCCAACTCGCCAGGAATGTTGTCAAATATTAGTGCCGAGACGTTGGGTTGTGTTAGGTTAGGTTATATTACGTTATTGATGTATATAAAGGCCCCACGGAGACGTAGAGGCCAACTCGCCAGGAATGTTCTCAAATAATAGCGCCGAAAGGTTAGGTTGGATTAGGTTAGGTTATTTTACGTTATTGATGTATATAAAAGTCCCACGGATACGTGGAGGCCAACTCGCCAGGAATGTTGTCAAATATTACCGCCGAGGTGTTAGGTTGGGTTAGGTTAGGTTATATTACGCTATTGATATATATAAAATTCCCACGGAGACGTAGAGTCCAACTCGCCAGGAATGTTGTCAAATATTAGTACCGAGATGATAGGTTGTGTTAGGTTAGGTTATATTACGCTATTGATGTATATAAAAGTCCCACGGAGACGTAGAGGCCAACTCGACAGGAATGTGGTCAAATAATAGCGCCGAGTGGTTAGGTTGGGTTATGTTAGGTTATATTACGTTATTGATGTATATGAAGGTCCCACGGAGACGTAGAGGCCAACTCGCCAGTAATGTTGTCAAATAATAGCGCCGAAAGGTTAGGTTGGGTTAGGTTAGGTTACATTACGTTATTGATGTATATAAAAGTCCCACGGAGACGTAGAGGCCAACTCGCCAGGAATGTTGTCAAATAATAGCGCCGAAAGGTTAGGTTGGGTTAAGTTAGGTTATATTACGTTATTGATGGATATGAAGGTCTCACGGAGACATAGAGGCCAACTCGCCAGGAATGTTGTCAAATAATAGCGCCGAAAGGTTAGGTTGGGTTAGGTTAGGTTATATTACGTTATTGATGTATATAAAAGTCCCACGGACACGTAGAGGCCAACTCCCCAGGAATGTTGTCAAATATTACCGCCGAAATGTTAGGTTGGCTTAGGTTAGGTTATTTTACGTTATTGATGTACATGAAGGTCCCACGGAGACGTAGAGTCCAACTCGCCAGGAATTTTGTCAAATATTAGTACCGAGATGTTAGTTTGGGGTAGGTTAAGTTATATTACGCTATTGATGTATATAAAAGTCCCTCGGAGACGTAGAGGCCAACTCAACAGGAATGTTGTCAAATAATAGCGCCCAGAGGTTAGGTTGGGTTATATAAGGTTATATTACGTTATTGATGGATATGAAGGTCTCACGGAGACGTAGAGGCCAACTCGCCAGGAATGTTGTCAAATATTACCGCCGAGATGTTAGGTTGGGTTAGGTTAGGTTATATTACGTTATTGATGTATATAAAGGTCCCACGGATGCATAGAGGCCAACAAGCCAGGAATGTTGTGAAATATTACAGCCGAGATGTTACGTTGGGTTTTTTAGGTTAAATTACGTTATTGATGGATATGAATGTCCCACGGAGACGTAGAGGCCAACAAGCCAGGAATGTGGTCAAATAATAGCGCCGATGGTTAGGTTGGGTTAGGTTAGGTTATATTACGTTATTGATGTATATGAAGGTCCCACGGAGACGTAGAGGCCAACTCGCCAGGAATGTTGTCAAATATTAGTACCGAGAGTTTGGGTTGGGTTAGGTTAGGTTATATTACGTTATTGATGTATATGAAGGTCCCACGGAGACGTAGAGGCCAACTCGCCAGGAATGTTGTCAAATAATAGCGCCGACAGGTTAGGTTGGGTTAGGTTAGGTTATATTACGTTATTGATGTATATAAAAGTCCCACGGAGACGTAGAGGCCAACTCGCCAGGAATGTTGTCAAATATTAGTGCCGAGACGTTGGGTTCTGTTAGGTTAGGTTATATTACGTTATTGATGTATATAAAGGCCCCACGGAGACGTAGAGGCCAACTCGCCAGGAATGTTGTCAAATATTACCGCCGAGATGTTAGGTTGGGTTAGGTTAGGTTATATTACGTTTTTGATGTATATGAAGGCCCCACGGAGACGTAGAGGCCAACTCGACAGGAATGTTGTCAAATATTAGCGCCGAGATCTTAGGTTGGGTTAGGTTAGGTTATATTACGCTATTGATGTATATAAAAGTCCCACGGAGACGTAGAGGCCAACTCGCCAGGAATGTTGTCAAATATTACCGCCGAGATGTTAGGTTGGGTTAGGTTAGGTTATATTACGTTATTGATGTATATAAAGGTCCCACGGAAACATAGAGGCCAACAAGCCAGGAATGTTGTGAAATATTACAGCCGAGATGTTACGTTGGGTTATTTTAGGTTAAATTACGTTATTGATGGATATGAATGTCCCACGGAGACGTAGAGGCCAACAAGCCAGGAATGTGGTCAAATAATAGCGCCGATGGTTAGGTTGGGTTAGGTTAGGTTATATTACGTTATTGATGTATATGAAGGTCCCACGGAGACGTAGAGGCCAACTCGCCAGGAATGTTGTCAAATATTAGTACCGAGAGTTTGGGTTGGGTTAGGTTAGGTTATATTACGTTATTGATGTATATGAAGGTCCCACGGAGACGTAGAGGCCAACTCGCCAGGAATGTTGTCAAATAATAGCGCCGACAGGTTAGGTTGGGTTAGGTTAGGTTATATTACTTTATTGATGTGTATAAAAGTCCCACGGAGACGTAGAGGCCAACTCGCCAGGAATGTTGTCAAATATTAGTGCCGAGACGTTGCGTTGTGTTAGGTCAGGTTATATTACGTTATTGATGGATATGAATGTCCCACGGAGACGTAGAGGCCAACAAGTCAGGAATGTGGTCAAATAATAGCGCCGAAAGGTTAGGTTGGGTTAGGTTAGGTTATATTACGTTATTGATGTATATGAAGGTCCCACGGAGACGTAGAGGCCAACTCGCCAGGAATGTTGTCAAATAATAGCGCCGAAAGGTTTGGTTGGGTTAGGTTAGGTTATATTACGTTATTGATGTATATAAAAGTCCCACGGAGACGTAGAGGCCAACTCGCCATTAATGTTGTCAAATAATAGCGCCGAAAGGTTAGGTTGGGTTAGGTTAGGTTCTATTACGTTATTGATGTATATAAAAGTCCCACGGAGACGTAGAGGCCAACTCGCCAGGAATGTTGTCAAATAATAGCGCCGAAAGGTTAGGTTGGGTTAAGTTAGGTTATATTACGTTATTGATGGATATGAAGGTCTCACGGAGACGTAGAGGCCAACTCGCCAGGAATGTTGTCAAATAATAGCGCCGAAAGGTTAGGTTGGGTTAGGTTAGGTTATATTACGTTATTGATGTATATAAAAGTCCCACGGACACGTAGAGGCCAACTCCCCAGGAATGTTTTCAAATATTACCGCCGAAATGTTAGGTTGGCTTAGGTTAGGTTATTTTACGTTATTGATGTACATGAAGGTCCCACGGAGACGTAGAGTCCAACTCGCCAGGAATTTTGTCAAATATTAGTACCGAGATGTTAGTTTGGGGTAGGTTAAGTTATATTACGCTATTGATGTATATAAAAGTCCCTCGGAGACGTAGAGGCCAACTCAACAGGAATGTTGTCAAATAATAGCGCCCAGAGGTTAGGTTGGGTTATATAAGGTTATATTACGTTATTGATGGATATGGAGGTCTCACGGAGACGTAGAGGCCAACTCGCCAGGAATGTTGTCAAATATTACCGCCGAGATGTTAGGTTGGGTTAGGTTAGGTTATATTACGTTATTGATGTATATAATGGTCCCACGGAAACATAGAGGCCAACAAGCCAGGAATGTTGTGAAATATTACAACCGAGATGTTACGTTGGGTTATTTTAGGTTAAATTACGTTATTGATGGATATGAATGTTCCACGGAGACGTAGAGGCCAACAAGCCAGGAATGTGGTCAAATAATAGCGCCGAAAGGTTGGGTTGGGTTAGGTTAGGTTATATTACGTTATTGATGTATATGAAGGTCCCACGGAGACGTAGAGGCCAACTCGCCAGGAATGTTGTCAAATAATAGCGCCGAAAGGTTAGGTTGAGTTAGGTCAGGTTATATTACGTTATTGATGTATATGAAGGTCCCACGGAGACGTAGAGGCCAACTCGCCAGGAATGTTGTCAAATAATAGCGCCGACAGGTTAGGTTGGGTTAGGTTAGGTTATATTACGTTATTGATGTATATAAAAGTCCCACGGAGACGTAGAGGCCAACTCGCCAGGAATGTTGTCAAATATTAGTGCCGAGACGTTGGGTTGTGTTAGGTTAGGTTATATTACGTTATTGATGTATATAAAGGCCCCACGGAGACGTAGAGGCCAACTCGCCAGGAATGTTGTCAAATATTACCGCCGAGATGTTAGGTTGGGTTAGGTTAGGTTATATTACGTTTTTGATGTATATGAAGGCCCCACGGAGACGTAGAGGCCAACTCGACAGGAATGTTGTCAAATATTAGCGCCGAGATCTTAGGTTGGGTTAGGTTAGGTTATATTACGCTATTGATGTATATAAAAGTCCCACGGAGACGTAGAGGCCAACTCGCCAGGAATGTTGTCAAATATTACCGCCGAGATGTTAGGTTGGGTTAGGTTAGGTTATATTACGTTATTGATGTATATAAAGGTCCCACGGAAACATAGAGGCCAACAAGCCAGGAATGTTGTGAAATATTACAGCCGAGATGTTACGTTGGGTTATTTTAGGTTAAATTACGTTATTGATGGATATGAATGTCCCACGGAGACGTAGAGGCCAACAAGCCAGGAATGTGGTCAAATAATAGCGCCGATGGTTAGGTTGGGTTAGGTTAGGTTATATTACGTTATTGATGTATATGAAGGTCCCACGGAGACATAGAGGCCAACTCGCCAGGAATGTTGTCAAATATTAGTACCGAGAGTTTGGGTTGGGTTAGGTTAGGTTATATTACGTTATTGATGTATATGAAGGTCCCACGGAGACGTAGAGGCCAACTCGCCAGGAATGTTGTCAAATAATAGCGCCGACAGGTTAGGTTGGGTTAGGTTAGGTTATATTACGTTATTGATGTATATAAAAGTCCCACGGAGACGTAGAGGCCAACTCGCCAGGAATGTTGTCAAATATTAGTGCCGAGACGTTGCGTTGTGTTAGGTTAGGTTATATTACGTTATTGATGTATATAAAGGCCCCACGGAGACGTAGAGGCCAACTCGCCAGGAATGTTGTCAAATATTACCGCCGAGATGTTAGGTTGGGTTAGGTTAGGTTATATTACGTTTTTGATGTATATGAAGGCCCCACGGAGACGTAGAGGCCAACTCGACAGGAATGTTGTCAAATATTAGCGCCGAGATCTTAGGTTGGGTTAGGTTAGGTTATATTACGCTATTGACGTATATAAAAGTCCCACGGAGACGTAGAGGCCAACTCGCCAGGAATGTTGTCAAATAATAGCGCCGAAAGGTTAGGTTGAGTTAGGTCAGGTTATATTACGTTATTGATGGATATGAATGTCCCACGGAGACGTAGAGGCTAACAAGCCAGGAATGTGGTCAAATAATAGCGCCGAAAGGTTAGGTTGGGTTAGGTTAGGTTATATTACGTTATTGATGTATATGAAGGTCCCACGGAGACGTAGAGGCCAACTCGCCAGGAATGTTGTCTAATATTAATGCCGAGATCTTAGGTTGGGTTAGGTTAGGTTATATTACGCTATTGATGTATATAAAAGTCCTACGGAGACGTAGAGGCCAACTCGCCAGGAATGTTGTCAAATAATAGCGCCGAAAGGTTAGGTTGGGTTAAGTTAGGTTATATTACGTTATTGATGGATATGAAGGTCTCACGGAGACGTAGAGGCCAACTCGCCAGGAATGTTGTCAAATAATAGCGCCGAAAGGTTAGGTTGGGTTAGGTTAGGTTATATTACGTTATTGATGTATATAAAAGTCCCACGGACACGTAGAGGCCAACTCCCCAGGAATGTTTTCAAATATTACCGCCGAAATGTTAGGTTGGCTTAGGTTAGGTTATATTACGTTATTGATGTATATAATGGTCCCACGGAAACATAGAGGCCAACAAGCCAGGAATGTTGTGAAATATTACAGCCGAGATGTTACGTTGGGTTATTTTAGGTTAAATTACGTTATTGATGGATATGAATGTCCCACGGAGACGCAGAGGCCAACAAGCCAGGAATGTGGTCAAATAATAGCGCCGAAAGGTTAGGTTGGGTTAGGTTAGGTTATATTACGTTATTGATGTATATGAAGGTCCCACGGAGACGTAGAGGCCAACTCGCCAGGAATGTTGTCAAATAATAGCGCCGAAAGGTTTGGTTGGGTTAGGTTAGGTTATATTACGTTATTGATGTATATAAAAGTCCCACGGAGACGTAGAGGCCAACTCGCCAGTAATGTTGTCAAATAATAGCGCCGAAAGGTTAGGTTGGGTTAGGTTAGGTTCTATTACGTTATTGATGTATATAAAAGTCCCACGGAGACGTAGAGGCCAACTCGCCAGGAATGTTGTCAAATAATAGCGCCGAAAGGTTAGGTTGGGTTAAGTTAGGTTATATTACGTTATTGATGGATATGAAGGTCTCACGGAGACGTAGAGGCCAACTCGCCAGGAATGTTGTCAAATAATAGCGCCGAAAGGTTAGGTTGGGTTAGGTTAGGTTATATTACGTTATTGATGTATATAAAAGTCCCACGGACACGTAGAGGCCAACTCCCCAGGAATGTTTTCAAATATTACCGCCGAAATGTTAGGTTGGCTTAGGTTAGGTTATTTTACGTTATTGATGTACATGAAGGTCCCACGGAGACGTAGAGTCCAACTCGCCAGGAATTTTGTCAAATATTAGTACCGAGATGTTAGTTTGGGGTAGGTTAAGTTATATTACGCTATTGATGTATATAAAAGTCCCTCGGAGACGTAGAGGCCAACTCAACAGGAATGTTGTCAAATAATAGCGCCCAGAGGTTAGGTTGGGTTATATAAGGTTATATTACGTTATTGATGGATATGGAGGTCTCACGGAGACGTAGAGGCCAACTCGCCAGGAATGTTGTCAAATATTACCGCCGAGATGTTAGGTTGGGTTAGGTTAGGTTATATTACGTTATTGATGTATATAATGGTCCCACGGAAACATAGAGGCCAACAAGCCAGGAATGTTGTGAAATATTACAGCCGAGATGATACGTTGGGTTATTTTAGGTTAAATTACGTTATTGATGGATATGAATGTCCCACGGAGACGTAGAGGCCAACAAGCCAGGAATGTGGTCAAATAATAGCGCCGAAAGGTTAGGTTGGGTTAGGTTAGGTTATATTACGTTATTGATGTATATAAAAGTCCCACGGAAACGTAGAGGCCAACAAGCCAGGAATGTGGTTAAACATTACCTCCGAGACATTACTTTGGGTTAGGATAGGTTATATTACGTTATTGATGTATATAAAAGTCCCACGGAGACGTAGAGGCCAACTCGCCAGGAATGTTGTCAAATATTAGTGCCGAGAGGTTGGGTTGTGTTAGGTTAGGTTATATTACGTTATTGATGTATATAAGGCCCTACGGAGACGTAGAGGCCAACTCGCCAGGAATGTTGTCAAATATTAGTGCCGAGACGTTGGGTTGTGTTAGGTTAGGTTATATTACGTTATTGATGTATATAAAGGCCCCACGGAGACGTAGAGGCCAACTCGCCAGGAATGTTGTCAAATAATAGCGCCGAAAGGTTAGGTTGAGTTAGGTCAGGTTATATTACGTTATTGATGGATATGAATGTCCCACGGAGACGTAGAGGCCAACAAGCCAGGAATGTGGTCAAATAATAGCGCCGAAAGGTTAGGTTGGGTTAGGTTAGGTTATATTACGTTATTGATGTATATGAAGGTCCCACGGAGACGTAGAGGCCAACTCGCCAGGAATGTTGTCAAATAATAGCGCCGAAAGGTTAGGTTGAGTTAGGTCAGGTTATATTACGTTATTGATGGATATGAATGTCCCACGGAGACGTAGAGGCCAACAATCCAGGAATGTGGTCAAATAATAGCGCCGAAAGGTTAGGTTGGGTTAGGTTAGGTTATATTACGTTATTGATGTATATGAAGGTCCCACGGAGACGTAGAGGCCAACTCGCCAGGAATGTTGTCAAATAATAGCGCCGAAAGGTTTGGTTGGGTTAGGTTAGGTTATATTACGTTATTGATGTATATAAAAGTCCCACGGAGACGTAGAGGCCAACTCGCCAGTAATGTTGTCAAATAATAGCGCCGAAAGGTTAGGTTGGGTTAGGTTAGGTTATATTACGCTATTGATGTATATAAAAGTCCTACGGAGACGTAGAGGCCAACAAGCCAGGAATGTTGACAAATAATAGCGCCGAAAAGTTAGGTTGGATTAGGTTAGGTTATATTACGTTATTGATGTATATAAAAGTCCCACGGATACGTAGAGGCCAACTCGCCAGGAATGTTGTAAATAATAGCGCCGAAACGTTACATTGGGTTAGGTTAGGTTATATTACGTTATTGATGTATATAAAAGCCCCGCGGAAACGTAGAGGCCAACTCGCCAGGAATGTTGTCAAATATTAGTGCCCAGAGTTTGGGTTGTGTTAGGTTAGGTTATATTACGTTATTGATGGATATGAAGGTCTCACGGATACGTAGAGGCCAACTCGCCAGGAATGTTGTAAATAATAGCGCCGAAACGTTACATTGGGTTAGGTTAGGTTATATTACGCTATTGATATATATAAAATTCCCACGGAGACGTAGAGTCCAACTCGCCAGGAATGTTGTCAAATATTAGTACCGAGATGTTAGGTTGTGTTAGGTTAGGTTATATTACGCTATTGATGTATATAAAAGTCCCACGGAGACGTAGAGGCCAACAAGCCAGGAATGTGGTCAAATAATAGCGCCGAAAGGTTAGGTTGGGTTAGGTTAGGTTATATTGCGTTATTGATGTACATGAAGGTCCCACGGAGACGTAGAGTCCAACTCGCCAGGAATGTTGTCAAATATTAGTACCGAGATGTTAGGTTGTGTTAGGTTAGGTTATATTACGCTATTGATGTATATAAAAGTCCCACGGAGACGTAGAGGCCAACAAGCCAGGAATGTGGTCAAATAATAGCGCCGAAAGGTTAGGTTGGGTTAGGTTAGGTTATATTACGTTATTGATGTATATGAAGGTCCCACGGAGACGTAGAGGCCAACTCGCCAGGAATGTTGTCAAATAATAGCGCCGAAAGGTTAGGTTGAGTTAGGTCAGGTTATATTACGTTATTGATGTATATGAAGGTCCCACGGAGACGTAGAGGCCAACTCGCCAGGAATGTTGTCAAATAATAGCGCCGAAAGGTTTGGTTGGGTTAGGTTAGGTTATATTACGTTATTGATGTATATAAAAGTCCCACGGAGACGTAGAGGCCAACTCGCCAGTAATGTTGTCAAATAATAGCGCCGAAAGGTTAGGTTGGGTTAGGTTAGGTTCTATTACGTTATTGATGTATATAAAAGTCCCACGGAGACGTAGAGGCCAACTCGCCAGGAATGTTGTCAAATAATAGCGCCGAAAGGTTAGGTTGGGTTAAGTTAGGTTATATTACGTTATTGATGGATATGAAGGTCTCACGGATACGTAGAGGCCAACTCGCCAGGAATGTTGTAAATAATAGCGCCGAAACGTTACATTGGGTTAGGTTAGGTTATATTACGTTATTGATGTATATAAAAGCCCCGCGGAAACGTAGAGGCCTACTCGCCAGGAATGTTGTCAAATAATAGCGCCCAGAGGTTAGGTTGGGTTATATAAGGTTATATTACGTTATTGATGGATATGGAGGTCTCACGGAGACGTAGAGGCCAACTCGCCAGGAATGTTGTCAAATATTACCGCCGAGATGTTAGGTTGGGTTAGGTTAGGTTATATTACGTTATTGATGTATATAATGGTCCCACGGAAACATAGAGGCCAACAAGCCAGGAATGTTGTGAAATATTACAGCCGAGATGTTACGTTGGGTTATTTTAGGTTAAATTACGTTATTGATGGATATGAATGTCCCACGGAGACGTAGAGGCCAACAAGCCAGGAATGTGGTCAAATAATAGCGCCGAAAGGTTAGGTTGGGTTAGGTTAGGTTATATTACGTTATTGATGTATATGAAGGTCCCACGGAGACGTAGAGGCCAACTCGCCAGGAATGTTGTCAAATAATAGCGCCGAAAGGTTAGGTTGAGTTAGGTCAGGTTATATTACGTTATTGATGGATATGAATGTCCCACGGGGACGTAGAGGCCAACAAGCCAGGAATGTGGTCAAATAATAGCGCCGAAAGGTTAGGTTGGGTTAGGTTAGGTTATATTACGTTATTGATGTATATGAAGGTCCCACGGAGACGTAGAGGCCAACTCGCCAGGAATGTTGTCAAATAATAGCGCCGAAAGGTTTGGTTGGGTTAGGTTAGGTTATATTACGTTATTGATGTATATAAAAGTCCCACGGAGACGTAGAGGCCAACTCGCCAGTAATGTTGTCAAATAATAGCGCCGAAAGGTTAGGTTGGGTTAGGTTAGGTTATATTACGTTATTGATGTATATAAAAGTCCCACGGACACGTAGAGGCCAACTCCCCAGGAATGTTTTCAAATATTACCGCCGAAATGTTAGGTTGGCTTAGGTTAGGTTATTTTACGTTATTGATGTACATGAAGGTCCCACGGAGACGTAGAGTCCAACTCGCCAGGAATTTTGTCAAATATTAGTACCGAGATGTTAGTTTGGGGTAGGTTAAGTTATATTACGCTATTGATGTATATAAAAGTCCCTCGGAGACGTAGAGGCCAACTCAACAGGAATGTTGTCAAATAATAGCGCCCAGAGCTTAGGTTGGGTTATATAAGGTTATATTACGTTATTGATGGATATGAAGGTCTCACGGAGACGTAGAGGCCAACTCGCCAGGAATGTTGTCAAATATTACCGCCGAGATGTTAGGTTGGGTTAGGTTAGGTTATATTACGTTTTTGATGTATATGAAGGACCCACGGATACGTAGAGGCCAACTCGCCAGGAATGTTGTCAAATATTAATGCCGAGATCTTAGGTTGGGTTAGGTTAGGTTATATTACGCTATTGATGTATATAAAAGTCCTACGGAGACGTAGAGTCCAACACGCCAGGAATGTTGTCAAATATTAGTACCGAGATGTTAGGTTGTGTTAGGTTAGGTTATATTACGCTATTGATGTATATAAAAGTCCCACGGAGACGTAGAGGCCAACTCGACAGGAATGTTGTCAAATAATATCGCCGAGATCTTAGGTTGGGTTAGGTTAGGTTATATTACGCTATTGATGTATATGAAAGTCCCACGGAGACGTAGAGGCCAACAAGCCACGAATGTGGTCAAATAATAGCGCCGAAAGGTTAGGTTGGGTTAGGTTAGGTTATATTGCGTTATTGATGTATATGAAGGTCCACGGAGACGTAGAGGCCAACTCGCCAGGAATGTTGTCAAATATTAGTACCGAGAGTTTGGGTTGGGTTAGGTTAGGTTATACTACGTTATTGATGTATATGAAGGTCCCACGGAGACGTAGAGGCCAACTCGCCAGGAATATTGTCAAATATTAGTACCGAGAGGTTGGGTTGGGTTAGGTTAGGTTATATTACGTTATTGATGTATATGAAGGTCCCGCGGAGACGTAGAGGCCAACTCGCCTGGAATGTTGTCAAATAATAGCGCCGAAAGGTTAGGTTGGGTTAGGTTAGGTTATATTACGTTATTGATGTATATAAAAGTCCCACGGACACGTAGAGGCCAACTCGCCAGGAATGTTGTCAAATAATAGCGCAGAGAGGTTAGGTTGGTTTATATAAGGTTATATTACGTTATTGCTGGATATGAAAGTCTCACGGACACGTAGAGGCCAACTCGCCACGAATGTTGTCAAATAATAGCGCCGAAAGGTTAGGTTGGGTTAGGTCAGGTTATATAACGTTATTGATGGATATGAATGTCCCACGGAGACGTAGAGGCCAACTCGCCAGTAATGTTGTCAAATAATAGCGCCGAAATGTTAGGTTGGGTTAGGTTAGGTTATATTACGTTATTGGTGTATATAAAAGTCCCACGGAAACGTAGAGGCCAACAAGCCAGGAATGTTGTCAAATAATAGCGCCGAAAGGTTACGTTGGGTTAGGTTAGGTTATATTACGTTATTGATGGATATGAAGGTCTCACGGAGACGTAGAGGCCAACTCGCCAGGAATGTTGTCAAATATTAATGCCGAGATCTTAGGTTGGGTTAGGTTAGGTTATATTACGCTATTGATGTATATAAAAGTCCTACGGAGACGTAGAGGCCAACAAGCCAGGAATGTTGACAAATAATAGCGCCGAAAAGTTAGGTTGGATTAGGTTAGGTTATATTACGTTATTGATGTATATAAAAGTCCCACGGATACGTAGAGGCCAACTCGCCAGGAATGTTGTAAATAATAGCGCCGAAACGTTACATTGGGTTAGGTTAGGTTATATTACGTTATTGATGTATATAAAAGCCCCGCGGAAACGTAGAGGCCAACTCGCCAGGAATGTTGTCAAATATTAGTGCCCAGAGTTTGGGTTGTGTTAGGTTAGGTTATATTACGTTATTGATGGATATGAAGGTCTCACGGATACGTAGAGGCCAACTCGCCAGGAATGTTGTAAATAATAGCGCCGAAACGTTACATTGGGTTAGGTTAGGTTATATTACGCTATTGATATATATAAAATTCCCACGGAGACGTAGAGTCCAACTCGCCAGGAATGTTGTCAAATATTAGTACCGAGATGTTAGGTTGTGTTAGGTTAGGTTATATTACGCTATTGATGTATATAAAAGTCCCACGGAGACGTAGAGGCCAACAAGCCAGGAATGTGGTCAAATAATAGCGCCGAAAGGTTAGGTTGGGTTAGGTTAGGTTATATTGCGTTATTGATGTACATGAAGGTCCCACGGAGACGTAGAGTCCAACTCGCCAGGAATTTTGTCAAATATTAGTACCGAGATGTTAGTTTGGGGTAGGTTAAGTTATATTACGCTATTGATGTATATAAAAGTCCCTCGGAGACGTAGAGGCCAACTCAACAGGAATGTTGTCAAATAATAGCGCCCAGAGGTTAATGTTGGGTTATATAAGGTTATATTACGTTATTGATGGATATGAAGGTCTCACGGAGACGTAGAGGCCAACTCGCCAGGAATATGGTCAAATAATAGCGCCGAAAGGTTAGGTTGGGTTAGGTTAGGTTATATTACGTTATTGATGTATATGAAGGTCCCACGGAGACGTAGAGGCCAACTCGCCAGGAATGTTGTCAAATAATAGCGCCGAAAGGTTAGGTTGAGTTAGGTCAGGTTATATTACGTTATTGATGTATATGAAGGTCCCACGGAGACGTAGAGGCCAACTCGCCAGGAATGTTGTCAAATAATAGCGCCGAAAGGTTTGGTTGGGTTAGGTTAGGTTATATTACGTTATTGATGTATATAAAAGTCCCACGGAGACGTAGAGGCCAACTCGCCAGTAATGTTGTCAAATAATAGCGCCGAAAGGTTAGGTTGGGTTAGGTTAGGTTCTATTACGTTATTGATGTATATAAAAGTCCCACGGAGACGTAGAGGCCAACTCGCCAGGAATGTTGTCAAATAATAGCGCCGAAAGGTTAGGTTGGGTTAAGTTAGGTTATATTACGTTATTGATGGATATGAAGGTCTCACGGATACGTAGAGGCCAACTCGCCAGGAATGTTGTAAATAATAGCGCCGAAACGTTACATTGGGTTAGGTTAGGTTATATTACGTTATTGATGTATATAAAAGCCCCGCGGAAACGTAGAGGCCAACTCGCCAGGAATGTTGTCAAATATTAGTGCCCAGAGTTTGGGTTGTGTTAGGTTAGGTTATATTAAGTTATTGATGTATATAAAGGCCCCACGGAGACGTAGAGGCCAACTCGCCAGGAATGTGGTCAAATATTACCGCCGAAATGTTAGGTTGGCTTAGGTTAGGTTATATTACGCTATTGATATATATAAAATTCCCACGGAGACGTAGAGTCCAACTCGCCAGGAATGTTGTCAAATATTAGTACCGAGATGTTAGGTTGTGTTAGGTTAGGTTATATTACGCTATTGATGTATATAAAAGTCCCACGGAGACGTAGAGGCCAACAAGCCAGGAATGTGGTCAAATAATAGCGCCGAAAGGTTAGGTTGGGTTAGGTTAGGTTATATTGCGTTATTGATGTACATGAAGGTCCCACGGAGACGTAGAGTCCAACTCGCCAGGAATTTTGTCAAATATTAGTACCGAGATGTTAGTTTGGGGTAGGTTAAGTTATATTACGCTATTGATGTATATAAAAATCCCTCGGAGACGTAGAGGCCAACTCAACAGGAATGTTGTCAAATAATAGCGCCCAGAGGTTAGGTTGGGTTATATAAGGTTATATTACGTTATTGATGGATATGAAGGTCTCACGGAGACGTAGAGGCCAACTCGCCAGGAATGTGGTCAAATAATAGCGCCGAAAGGTTAGGTTGGGTTAGGTTAGGTTATATTACGTTATTGATGTATATGAAGGTCCCACGGAGACGTAGAGGCCAACTCGCCAGGAATGTTGTCAAATAATAGCGCCGAAAGGTTAGGTTGAGTTAGGTCAGGTTATATTACGTTATTGATGGATATGAATGTCCCACGGAGACGTAGAGGCCAACAAGCCAGGAATGTGGTCAAATAATAGCGCCGAAAGGTTAGGTTGGGTTAGGTTAGGTTATATTACGTTATTGATGTACATGAAGGTCCCACGGAGACGTAGAGTCCAACTCGCCAGGAATGTTGTCAAATATTAGTACCGAGATGTTAGGTTGTGTTAGGTTAGGTTATATTACGCTATTGATGTATATAAAAGTCCCACGGAGACGTAGAGGCCAACAAGCCAGGAATGTGGTCAAATAATAGCGCCGAAAGGTTAGGTTGGGTTAGGTTAGGTTATATTACGTTATTGATGTATATGAAGGTCCCACGGAGACGTAGAGGCCAACTCGCCAGGAATGTTGTCAAATAATAGCGCCGAAAGGTTAGGTTGAGTTAGGTCAGGTTATATTACGTTATTGATGTATATGAAGGTCCCACGGAGACGTAGAGGCCAACTCGCCAGGAATGTTGTCAAATAATAGCGCCGAAAGGTTTGGTTGGGTTAGGTTAGGTTATATTACGTTATTGATGTATATAAAAGTCCCACGGAGACGTAGAGGCCAACTCGCCAGTAATGTTGTCAAATAATAGCGCCGAAAGGTTAGGTTGGGTTAGGTTAGGTTCTATTACGTTATTGATGTATATAAAAGTCCCACGGAGACGTAGAGGCCAACACGCCAGGAATGTTGTCAAATAATAGCGCCGAAAGGTTAGGTTGGGTTAAGTTAGGTTATATTACGTTATTGATGGATATGAAGGTCTCACGGATACGTAGAGGCCAACTCGCCAGGAATGTTGTAAATAATAGCGCCGAAACGTTACATTGGGTTAGGTTAGGTTATATTACGTTATTGATGTATATAAAAGCCCCGCGGAAACGTAGAGGCCAACTCGCCAGGAATGTTGTCAAATAATAGCGCCCAGAGGTTAGGTTGGGTTATATAAGGTTATATTACGTTATTGATGGATATGGAGGTCTCACGGAGACGTAGAGGCCAACTCGCCAGGAATGTTGTCAAATATTACCGCCGAGATGTTAGGTTGGGTTAGGTTAGGTTATATTACGTTATTGATGTATATAATGGTCCCACGGAAACATAGAGGCCAACAAGCCAGGAATGTTGTGAAATATTACAGCCGAGATGTTACGTTGGGTTATTTTAGGTTAAATTACGTTATTGATGGATATGAATGTCCCACGGAGACGTAGAGGCCAACAAGCCAGGAATGTGGTCAAATAATAGCGCCGAAAGGTTAGGTTGGGTTAGGTTAGGTTATATTACGTTATTGATGTATATGAAGGTCCCACGGAGACGTAGAGGCCAACTCGCCAGGAATGTTGTCAAATAATAGCGCCGAAAGGTTAGGTTGAGTTAGGTCAGGTTATATTACGTTATTGATGGATATGAATGTCCCACGGGGACGTAGAGGCCAACAAGCCAGGAATGTGGTCAAATAATAGCGCCGAAAGGTTAGGTTGGGTTAGGTTAGGTTATATTACGTTATTGATGTATATGAAGGTCCCACGGAGACGTAGAGGCCAACTCGCCAGGAATGTTGTCAAATAATAGCGCCGAAAGGTTAGGTTGGGTTAGGTTAGGTTATATTACGTTATTGATGTATATAAAAGTCCCACGGACACGTAGAGGCCAACTCCCCAGGAATGTTTTCAAATATTACCGCCGAAATGTTAGGTTGGCTTAGGTTAGGTTATTTTACGTTATTGATGTACATGAAGGTCCCACGGAGACGTAGAGTCCAACTCGCCAGGAATTTTGTCAAATATTAGTACCGAGATGTTAGTTTGGGGTAGGTTAAGTTATATTACGCTATTGATGTATATAAAAGTCCCTCGGAGACGTAGAGGCCAACTCAACAGGAATGTTGTCAAATAATAGCGCCCAGAGCTTAGGTTGGGTTATATAAGGTTATATTACGTTATTGATGGATATGAAGGTCTCACGGAGACGTAGAGGCCAACTCGCCAGGAATGTTGTCAAATATTACCGCCGAGATGTTAGGTTGGGTTAGGTTAGGTTATATTACGTTTTTGATGTATATGAAGGACCCACGGATACGTAGAGGCCAACTCGCCAGGAATGTTGTCAAATATTAATGCCGAGATCTTAGGTTGGGTTAGGTTAGGTTATATTACGCTATTGATGTATATAAAAGTCCTACGGAGACGTAGAGTCCAACACGCCAGGAATGTTGTCAAATATTAGTACCGAGATGTTAGGTTGTGTTAGGTTAGGTTATATTACGCTATTGATGTATATAAAAGTCCCACGGAGACGTAGAGGCCAACTCGACAGGAATGTTGTCAAATAATATCGCCGAGATCTTAGGTTGGGTTAGGTTAGGTTATATTACGCTATTGATGTATATGAAAGTCCCACGGAGACGTAGAGGCCAACAAGCCACGAATGTGGTCAAATAATAGCGCCGAAAGGTTAGGTTGGGTTAGGTTAGGTTATATTGCGTTATTGATGTATATGAAGGTCCACGGAGACGTAGAGGCCAACTCGCCAGGAATGTTGTCAAATATTAGTACCGAGAGTTTGGGTTGGGTTAGGTTAGGTTATACTACGTTATTGATGTATATGAAGGTCCCACGGAGACGTAGAGGCCAACTCGCCAGGAATATTGTCAAATATTAGTACCGAGAGGTTGGGTTGGGTTAGGTTAGGTTATATTACGTTATTGATGTATATGAAGGTCCCACGGAGACGTAGAGGCCAACTCGCCTGGAATGTTGTCAAATAATAGCGCCGAAAGGTTAGGTTGGGTTAGGTTAGGTTATATTACGTTATTGATGTATATAAAAGTCCCACGGACACGTAGAGGCCAACTCGCCAGGAATGTTGTCAAATAATAGCGCAGAGAGGTTAGGTTGGTTTATATAAGGTTATATTACGTTATTGCTGGATATGAAAGTCTCACGGACACGTAGAGGCCAACTCGCCACGAATGTTGTCAAATAATAGCGCCGAAAGGTTAGGTTGGGTTAGGTCAGGTTATATAACGTTATTGATGGATATGAATGTCCCACGGAGACGTAGAGGCCAACTCGCCAGTAATGTTGTCAAATAATAGCGCCGAAATGTTAGGTTGGGTTAGGTTAGGTTATATTACGTTATTGGTGTATATAAAAGTCCCACGGAAACGTAGAGGCCAACAAGCCAGGAATGTTGTCAAATAATAGCGCCGAAAGGTTACGTTGGGTTAGGTTAGGTTATATTACGTTATTGATGGATATGAAGGTCTCACGGAGACGTAGAGGCCAACTCGCCAGGAATGTTGTCAAATATTAATGCCGAGATCTTAGGTTGGGTTAGGTTAGGTTATATTACGCTATTGATGTATATAAAAGTCCTACGGAGACGTAGAGGCCAACAAGCCAGGAATGTTGACAAATAATAGCGCCGAAAAGTTAGGTTGGATTAGGTTAGGTTATATTACGTTATTGATGTATATAAAAGTCCCACGGATACGTAGAGGCCAACTCGCCAGGAATGTTGTAAATAATAGCGCCGAAACGTTACATTGGGTTAGGTTAGGTTATATTACGTTATTGATGTATATAAAAGCCCCGCGGAAACGTAGAGGCCAACTCGCCAGGAATGTTGTCAAATATTAGTGCCCAGAGTTTGGGTTGTGTTAGGTTAGGTTATATTACGTTATTGATGGATATGAAGGTCTCACGGATACGTAGAGGCCAACTCGCCAGGAATGTTGTAAATAATAGCGCCGAAACGTTACATTGGGTTAGGTTAGGTTATATTACGCTATTGATATATATAAAATTCCCACGGAGACGTAGAGTCCAACTCGCCAGGAATGTTGTCAAATATTAGTACCGAGATGTTAGGTTGTGTTAGGTTAGGTTATATTACGCTATTGATGTATATAAAAGTCCCACGGAGACGTAGAGGCCAACAAGCCAGGAATGTGGTCAAATAATAGCGCCGAAAGGTTAGGTTGGGTTAGGTTAGGTTATATTGCGTTATTGATGTACATGAAGGTCCCACGGAGACGTAGAGTCCAACTCGCCAGGAATTTTGTCAAATATTAGTACCGAGATGTTAGTTTGGGGTAGGTTAAGTTATATTACGCTATTGATGTATATAAAAGTCCCTCGGAGACGTAGAGGCCAACTCAACAGGAATGTTGTCAAATAATAGCGCCCAGAGGTTAATGTTGGGTTATATAAGGTTATATTACGTTATTGATGGATATGAAGGTCTCACGGAGACGTAGAGGCCAACTCGCCAGGAATATGGTCAAATAATAGCGCCGAAAGGTTAGGTTGGGTTAGGTTAGGTTATATTACGTTATTGATGTATATGAAGGTCCCACGGAGACGTAGAGGCCAACTCGCCAGGAATGTTGTCAAATAATAGCGCCGAAAGGTTAGGTTGAGTTAGGTCAGGTTATATTACGTTATTGATGCATATGAAGGTCCCACGGAGACGTAGAGGCCAACTCGCCAGGAATGTTGTCAAATAATAGCGCCGAAAGGTTTGGTTGGGTTAGGTTAGGTTATATTACGTTATTGATGTATATAAAAGTCCCACGGAGACGTAGAGGCCAACTCGCCAGTAATGTTGTCAAATAATAGCGCCGAAAGGTTAGGTTGGGTTAGGTTAGGTTCTATTACGTTATTGATGTATATAAAAGTCCCACGGAGACGTAGAGGCCAACTCGCCAGGAATGTTGTCAAATAATAGCGCCGAAAGGTTAGGTTGGGTTAAGTTAGGTTATATTACGTTATTGATGGATATGAAGGTCTCACGGATACGTAGAGGCCAACTCGCCAGGAATGTTGTAAATAATAGCGCCGAAACGTTACATTGGGTTAGGTTAGGTTATATTACGTTATTGATGTATATAAAAGCCCCGCGGAAACGTAGAGGCCAACTCGCCAGGAATGTTGTCAAATATTAGTGCCCAGAGTTTGGGTTGTGTTAGGTTAGGTTATATTAAGTTATTGATGTATATAAAGGCCCCACGGAGACGTAGAGGCCAACTCGCCAGGAATGTGGTCAAATATTACCGCCGAAATGTTAGGTTGGCTTAGGTTAGGTTATATTACGCTATTGATATATATAAAATTCCCACGGAGACGTAGAGTCCAACTCGCCAGGAATGTTGTCAAATATTAGTACCGAGATGTTAGGTTGTGTTAGGTTAGGTTATATTACGCTATTGATGTATATAAAAGTCCCACGGAGACGTAGAGGCCAACAAGCCAGGAATGTGGTCAAATAATAGCGCCGAAAGGTTAGGTTGGGTTAGGTTAGGTTATATTGCGTTATTGATGTACATGAAGGTCCCACGGAGACGTAGAGTCCAACTCGCCAGGAATTTTGTCAAATATTAGTACCGAGATGTTAGTTTGGGGTAGGTTAAGTTATATTACGCTATTGATGTATATAAAAATCCCTCGGAGACGTAGAGGCCAACTCAACAGGAATGTTGTCAAATAATAGCGCCCAGAGGTTAGGTTGGGTTATATAAGGTTATATTACGTTATTGATGGATATGAAGGTCTCACGGAGACGTAGAGGCCAACTCGCCAGGAATGTGGTCAAATAATAGCGCCGAAAGGTTAGGTTGGGTTAGGTTAGGTTATATTACGTTATTGATGTATATGAAGGTCCCACGGAGACGTAGAGGCCAACTCGCCAGGAATGTTGTCAAATAATAGCGCCGAAAGGTTAGGTTGAGTTAGGTCAGGTTATATTACGTTATTGATGGATATGAATGTCCCACGGAGACGTAGAGGCCAACAAGCCAGGAATGTGGTCAAATAATAGCGCCGAAAGGTTAGGTTGGGTTAGGTTAGGTTATATTACGTTATTGATGTATATGAAGGTCCCACGGAGACGTAGAGGCCAACTCGCCAGGAATGTTGTCAAATAATAGCGCCGAAAGGTTTGGTTGGGTTAGGTTAGGTTATATTACGTTATTGATGTATATAAAAGTCCCACGGAGACGTAGAGGCCAACTCGCCAGTAATGTTGTCAAATAATAGCGCCGAAAGGTTAGGTTGGGTTAGGTTAGGTTCTATTACGTTATTGATGTATATAAAAGTCCTACGGAGACGTAGAGGCCAACAAGCCAGGAATGTTGACAAATAATAGCGCCGAAAGGTTAGGTTGGATTAGGTTAGGTTATATTACGTTATTGGTGTATATAAAAGTCCCACGGATACGTAGAGGCCAACTCGCCAGGAATGTTGTAAATAATAGCGCCGAGACGTTACATTGGGTTAGGTTAGGTTATATTACGATATTGATGTATATAAAAGCCCCACGGAAACGTAGAGGCCAACTCGCCAGGAATGTTGTCAAATATTAGTGCCGAGAGTTTGGGTTGTGTTAGGTTAGGTTATATTACGTTATTGATGTATATAAAGGCCCCACGGAGACGTAGAGGCCAACTCGCCAGGAATGTTGTCAAATATTACCGCCGAAATGTTAGGTTGGCTTAGGTTAGGTTATATTACGCTATTAATATATATAAAATTCCCACGGAGACGTAGAGTCCAACACGCCAGGAATGTTGTCAAATATTAGTACCGAGATGTTAGGTTGTGTTAGGTTAGGTTATATTACGCTATTGATGTATATAAAAGTCCCACGGAGACGTAGAGGCCAACTCGACAGGAATGTTGTCAAATAATATCGCCGAGATCTTAGGTTGGGTTAGGTTAGGTTATATTACGCTATTGATGTATATGAAAGTCCCACGGAGACGTAGAGGCCAACAAGCCACGAATGTGGTCAAATAATAGCGCCGAAAGGTTAGGTTGGGTTAGGTTAGGTTATATTGCGTTATTGATGTATATGAAGGTCCACGGAGACGTAGAGGCCAACTCGCCAGGAATGTTGTCAAATATTAGTACCGAGAGTTTGGGTTGGGTTAGGTTAGGTTATACTACGTTATTGATGTATATGAAGGTCCCACGGAGACGTAGAGGCCAACTCGCCAGGAATATTGTCAAATATTAGTACCGAGAGGTTGGGTTGGGTTAGGTTAGGTTATATTACGTTATTGATGTATATGAAGGTCCCACGGAGACGTAGAGGCCAACTCGCCTGGAATGTTGTCAAATAATAGCGCCGAAAGGTTAGGTTGGGTTAGGTTAGGTTATATTACGTTATTGATGTATATAAAAGTCCCACGGACACGTAGAGGCCAACTCGCCAGGAATGTTGTCAAATAATAGCGCAGAGAGGTTAGGTTGGTTTATATAAGGTTATATTACGTTATTGCTGGATATGAAAGTCTCACGGACACGTAGAGGCCAACTCGCCACGAATGTTGTCAAATAATAGCGCCGAAAGGTTAGGTTGGGTTAGGTCAGGTTATATAACGTTATTGATGGATATGAATGTCCCACGGAGACGTAGAGGCCAACTCGCCAGTAATGTTGTCAAATAATAGCGCCGAAAGATTAGGTTGGGTTAGGTTAGGTTATATTACGTTATTGGTGTATATAAAAGTCCCACGGAAACGTAGAGGCCAACAAGCCAGGAATGTTGTCAAATACTAGCGCCGAAAGGTTACGTTGGGTTAGGTTAGGTTATATTACGTTATTGATGGATATGAAGGTCTCACGGAGACGTAGAGGCCAACTCGCCAGGAATGTTGTCAAATATTAATGCCGAGATCTTAGGTTGGGTTAGGTTAGGTTATATTACGCTATTGATGTATATAAAAGTCCTACGGAGACGTAGAGGCCAACAAGCCAGGAATGTTGACAAATAATAGCGCCGAAAAGTTAGGTTGGATTAGGTTAGGTTATATTACGTTATTGATGTATATAAAAGTCCCACGGATACGTAGAGGCCAACTCGCCAGGAATGTTGTAAATAATAGCGCCGAAACGTTACATTGGGTTAGGTTAGGTTATATTACGTTATTGATGTATATAAAAGCCCCGCGGAAACGTAGAGGCCAACTCGCCAGGAATGTTGTCAAATATTAGTGCCCAGAGTTTGGGTTGTGTTAGGTTAGGTTATATTACGTTATTGATGGATATGAAGGTCCCACGGAGACGTAGAGTCCAACTCGCCAGGAATTTTGTCAAATATTAGTACCGAGATGTTAGTTTGGGGTAGGTTAAGTTATATTACGCTATTGATGTATATAAAAGTCCCTCGGAGACGTAGAGGCCAACTCAACAGGAATGTTGTCAAATAATAGCGCCCAGAGGTTAATGTTGGGTTATATAAGGTTATATTACGTTATTGATGGATATGAAGGTCTCACGGAGACGTAGAGGCCAACTCGCCAGGAATATGGTCAAATAATAGCGCCGAAAGGTTAGGTTGGGTTAGGTTAGGTTATATTACGTTATTGATGTATATGAAGGTCCCACGGAGACGTAGAGGCCAACTCGCCAGGAATGTTGTCAAATAATAGCGCCGAAAGGTTAGGTTGAGTTAGGTCAGGTTATATTACGTCATTGATGTATATGAAGGTCCCACGGAGACGTAGAGGCCAACTCGCCAGGAATGTTGTCAAATAATAGCGCCGAAAGGTTTGGTTGGGTTAGGTTAGGTTATATTACGTTATTGATGTATATAAAAGTCCCACGGAGACGTAGAGGCCAACTCGCCAGTAATGTTGTCAAATAATAGCGCCGAAAGGTTAGGTTGGGTTAGGTTAGGTTCTATTACGTTATTGATGTATATAAAAGTCCCACGGAGACGTAGAGGCCAACTCGCCAGGAATGTTGTCAAATAATAGCGCCGAAAGGTTAGGTTGGGTTAAGTTAGGTTATATTACGTTATTGATGGATATGAAGGTCTCACGGATACGTAGAGGCCAACTCGCCAGGAATGTTGTAAATAATAGCGCCGAAACGTTACATTGGGTTAGGTTAGGTTATATTACGTTATTGATGTATATAAAAGCCCCGCGGAAACGTAGAGGCCAACTCGCCAGGAATGTTGTCAAATATTAGTGCCCAGAGTTTGGGTTGTGTTAGGTTAGGTTATATTATGTTATTGATGTATATAAAGGCCCCACGGAGACGTAGAGGCCAACTCGCCAGGAATGTGGTCAAATATTACCGCCGAAATGTTAGGTTGGCTTAGGTTAGGTTATATTACGCTATTGATATATATAAAATTCCCACGGAGACGTAGAGGCCAACTCGCCAGGAATGTTGTCAAATATTAGTACCGAGATGTTAGGTTGTGTTAGGTTAGGTTATATTACGCTATTGATGTATATAAAAGTCCCACGGAGACGTAGAGGCCAACAAGCCAGGAATGTGGTCAAATAATAGCGCCGAAAGGTTAGGTTGTGTTAGGTTAGGTTATATTGCGTTATTGATGTACATGAAGGTCCCACGGAGACGTAGAGTCCAACTCGCCAGGAATTTTGTCAAATATTAGTACCGAGATGTTAGTTTGGGGTAGGTTAAGTTATATTACGCTATTGATGTATATAAATGCCCCACGGAGATGTAGAGGCCAACTCGCCAGGAATGTTGTCAAATATTACCGCCGAAATGTTAGGTTCGCTTAGGTTAGGTTATTTTACGTTATTGATGTACATGAAAGTCCCACGGAGACGTGGAGTCCAACTCGCCAGGAATCTTGTCAAATATTAGTACCGAGATGTTAGTTTGGGGTAGGTTAAGTTATATTACGCTATTGATGTATATAAAAGTCCCTCGGAGACGTAGAGGCCAACTCAACAGGAATGTTGTCAAATAATAGAGCCCAGAGGTTAGGTTGGGTTATATAAGGTTATATTACGTTATTGATGGATATAAAGGTCTCACGGAGACGTAGAGGCCAACTCGCCAGGAATGTTGTCAAATATTACCGCCGAGATGTTAGGTTGGGTTAGGTTAGGTTATATTACGTTATTGATGTATATAAAGGTCCCACGGAAACATAGAGGCCAACAAGCCAGGAATGTTGTGAAATATTACAGCCGAGATGTTACGTTGGGTTATTTTATGTTAAATTACGTTATTGATGGATATGAATGTCCCACGGAGACGTAGAGGCCAACAAGCCAGGAATGTGGTCAAATAATAGCGCCGAAAGGTTAGGTTGGGTTAGGTTAGGTTATATTACGTTATTGATGTATATGAAGGTCCCACGGAGACGTAGAGGCCAACTCGCCAGGAATGTTGTCAAATATTAGTACCGAGAGTTTGGGTTGGGTTAGGTTAGGTTATATTACGTTATTGATGTATATGAAGGTCCCACGGAGACGTAGAGGCCAACTCGCCAGGAATCTTGTCAAATAATAGCGCCGAAAGGTTAGGTTGGGTTAGGTTAGGTTATATTACGTTATTGATGTATATAAAAGTCCCACGGACACGTAGAGGCCAACTCGCCAGGAATGTTGTCAAATAATAGCGCCGAGAGGTTAGGTTGGTTTATATAAGGTTATATTACGTTATTGATTGATATGAAAGTCTCACGGAGACGTAGAGGCCAATACGCCAGGAATGTTGTCAAATATCAGTACCAATATGTTAGGTTGTGTTAGGTTAGGTTATATTACGCTATTGATGTATATAAAAGTCCCACGGAGACGTAGTGGCCAACTCGACAGGAATGTTGTCAAATAATATCGCCGAGATCTTAGGTTGGGTTAGGTTAGGTTATATTACGCTATTGATGTATATAAAAGTCCCACGGAGACGTAGAGGCCAACTCGCCAGGAATGTTGTCAAATATTACCGCCGAGATGTTAGGTTGGGTTAGGTTAGGTTATATTACGTTTTTGATGTATATGAAGGCCCCACGGAGACGTAGAGGCCAACTCGACAGGAATGTTGTCAAATATTAGCGCCGAGATCTTAGGTTGGGTTAGGTTAGGTTATATTACGCTATTGATGTATATAAAAGTCCCACGGAGACGTAGAGGCCAACTCGCCAGGAATGTTGTCAAATAATAGCGCCGAAAGGTTAGGTTGGGTTAGGTCAGGTTATATTACGTTATTGATGGATATGAATGTCCCACGGAGACGTAGAGGCCAACAAGCCAGGAATGTGGTCAAATAATAACGCCGAAAGGTTAGGTTGGGTTAGGTTAGGTTATATTACGCTATTGATGTATATAAAAGTCCCTCGGAGACGTAGAGGCCAACTCAACAGGAATGTTGTCAAATAATAGCGCCCAGAGGTTAGGTTGGGTTATATAAGGTTATATTACGTTATTGATGGATATGAAGGTCTCACGGAGACGTAGAGGCCAACTCGCCAGGAATGTTGTCAAATATTACCGCCGAGATGTTAGGTTGGGTTAGGTTAGGCTATATTACGTTATTGATGTATATAAAGGTCCCACGGAAACATAGAGGCCAACAAGCCAGGAATGTTGTGAAATATTACAGCCGAGATGTTACGTTGGGTTATTTTAGGTTAAATTACGTTATTGATGGATATGAATGTCCCACGGAGACGTAGAGGCCAACAAGCCAGGAATGTGGTCAAATAATAGCGCCGAAAGGTTAGGTTGGGTTAGGTTAGGTTATACTACGTTATTGATGTATATGAAGGTCCCACGGAGACGTAGAGGCCAACTCGCCAGGAATGTTGTCAAATATTAGTACCGAGAGTTTGGGTTGGGTTAGGTTAGGTTATATTAGGTTATTGATGTATATGAAGGTCCCACGGAGACGTAGAAGCCAACTCGCCAGGAATGTTGTCAAATAATAGCGCCGAAAGGTTAGGTTGGGTTAGGTTAGGTTATATTACGTTATTGATGTATATAAAAGTCCCACGGACACGTAGAGGCCAACTCGCCAGGAATGTTGTCAAATAATAGCGCCGAGAGGTTAGGTTGGTTTATATAAGGTTATATTACGTTATTGATTGATATGAAAGTCTCACGGAGACGTAGAGGCCAATACGCCAGGAATGTTGTCAAATATCAGTACCGAGATGTTAGGTTGTGTTAGGTTAGGTTATATTACGCTATTGATGTATATAAAAGTCCCACGGAGACGTAGTGGCCAACTCGACAGGAATGTTGTCAAATAATATCGCCGAGATCTTAGGTTGGGTTAGGTTAGGTTATATTACGATATTGATGTATATAAAAGTCCCACGGAGACGTAGATGCCAACAAGCCAGGAATGTGGTCAAATAATAGCGCCGAAAGGTTAGGTTGGGTTAGGTTAGGTTATATTACGTTATTGATGTATATAAAAGTCCCACGGACACGTAGAGGCCAACTCGCCAGGAATGTTGTCAAATAATAGCGCCGAGAGGTTAGGTTGGTTTATATAAGGTTATATTACGTTATTGATTGATATGAAAGTCTCACGGAGACGTAGAGGCCAATACGCCAGGAATGTTGTCAAATATCAGTACCGAGATATTAGGTTGTGTTAGGTTAGGTTATATTACGCTATTGATGTATATAAAAGTCCCACGGAGACGTAGTGGCCAACTCGACAGGAATGTTGTCAAATAATATCGCCGAGATCTTAGGTTGGGATAGGTTAGGTTATATTACGCTATTGATGTATATAAAAGTCCCACGGAGACGTAGAGGCCAACTCGCCAGGAATGTTGTCAAATATTACCGCCGAGATGTTAGGTTGGGTTAGGTTAGGTTATATTACGTTTTCGATGTATATGAAGGCCCCACGGAGACGTAGAGGCCAACTCGACAGGAATGTTGTCAAATATTAGCGCCGAGATCTTAGGTTGGGTTAGGTTAGGTTATATTACGCTATTGATGTATATAAAAGTGCCACGGAGACGTAGAGGCCAACTCGCCAGGAATGTTGTCAAATAATAGCGCCGAAAGGTTAGGTTGGGTTAGGTCAGGTTATATTACGTTATTGATGGATATGAATGTCCCACGGAGACGTAGAGGCCAACAAGCCAGGAATGTGGTCAAATAATAACGCCGAAAGGTTAGGTTGGGTTAGGTTAGGTTATATTACGTTATTGATGTATATGAAGGTCCCACGGAGACGTAGAGGCCAACTCGCCAGGAATGTTTTCAAATATTAGTACCGAGAGTTTGGGTTGGGTTAGGTTAGGTTATATTATGTTATTGATGTATATGAAGGTCCCACGGAGACGTAGAGGCCAACTCGCCAGGAATGTTGTCAAATAATAGCGCCGAAAGGTTAGGTTGGGTTAGGTTAGCTTATATTACGTTATTGATGTATATAAAAGTCCCACGGACACGTAGAGGCCAACTCGCCAGGAATGTTGTCAAATAATAGCGCCGAGATGTTAGGTTGGTTTATATAAGGTTATATTACGTTATTGATGGATATGAAAGTCTCACGGAGACGTAGAGGCCAATTCGCCAGGAATGTTGTCAAATATTAGTACCGAGATGTTAGGTTGTGTTAGGTTCGGTTATATTACGCTATTGATGTATATAAAAGTCCCACGGAGACGTAGTGGCCAACTCGACAGGAATGTTGTCAAATAATATCGCCGAGATCTTAGGTTGGGTTAGGCTAGGTTATATTACGCTATTGATGTATATAAAAGTCCCACGGAGACGTAGATGCCAACAAGCCAGGAATGTGGTCAAATAATAGCGCCGAAAGGTTAGGTTGGGTTAGGTTAGGTTATATTGCGTTATTGATGTATATGAAGGTCCCACGGAGACGTAGAGGCAAACTCGCCAGGAATGTTGTCAAATATTAGTACCGAGAGGTTGGGTTGGGTTAGGTTAGGTTATATTACGTTCTTGATGTATATGAAGGTCCCACGGAGACGTAGAGGCCAACTCGCCAGGAATGTTGTCAAATAATAGCGCCGAAAGGTTAGGTTGGGTTAGGTTAGGTTATATTACGTTATTGATGGATATGAAGGTCTCACGGAGACGTAGAGGCCAACTCGCCAGGAATGTTGTCAAATATTAATGCCGAGATCTTAGGTTGGGTTAGGTTAGGTTATATTACGCTATTGATGTATATAAAAGTCCTACGGAGACGTAGAGGCCAACAAGCCAGGAATGTTGTCAAATAATAGCGCCGAAAGGTTAGGTTGGGTTAGGTTAGGTTATATTACGTTATTGATGGATATGA
The DNA here is from genome assembly GCA_963969225.1 of Xylocopa violacea. Taxonomy (NCBI): domain Eukaryota; kingdom Metazoa; phylum Arthropoda; class Insecta; order Hymenoptera; family Apidae; genus Xylocopa; species Xylocopa violacea. The sequence continues at coordinate 212,906 of CAXAJV010000741.1, read as the reverse complement.
AGGTCTCACGGAGACGTAGAGGCCAACTCGCCAGGAATGTTGTCAAATATTAATGCCGAGATCTTAGGTTGGGTTAGGTTAGGTTATATTACCCTATTGATGTATATAAAAGTCCTACGGAGACGTAGAGGCCAACAAGCCAGGAATGTTGTCAAATAATAGCGCCGAAAGGTTAGATTGGATTAGGTTAGGTTATATTACGTTATTGATGTATATAAAAGTCCCACGGATACGTAGAGGCCAACTCGCCAGGAATGTTGTAAATAATAGCGCCGAAACGTTACATTGGGTTAGGTTAGGTTATATTACGTTATTGATGTATATAAAAGCCCCACGGAAACGTAGAGGCCAACTCGCCAGGAATGTTGTCAAATATTAGTGCCCAGAGTTTGGGTTGTGTTAGGTTAGGTTATATTAAGTTATTGATGTATATAAAGGCCCCACGGAGACGTAGAGGCCAACTCGCCAGGAATGTGGTCAAATATTACCGCCGAAATGTTAGGTTGGCTTAGGTTAGGTTATATTACGCTATTGATATATATAAAATCCCCACGGAGACGTAGAGTCCAACTCGCCAGGAATGTTGTCAAATATTAGTACCGAGATGTTAGGTTGTGTTAGGTTAGGTTATATTACGCTATTGATGTATATAAAAGTCCCATGGAGACGTAGAGGCCAACTCGACAGGAATGTTGTCAAATAATATCGCCGAGATCTTAGGTTGGGTTAGGTTAGGTTATATTACGCTATTGATGTATATAAAAGTCCCACGGAGACGTAGAGGCCAACAAGCCAGGAATGTGGTCAAATAATAGCGCCGAAAGGTTAGGTTGGGTTAGGTTAGGTTATATTGCGTTATTGATGTATATGAAGATCCCAGGGAGACGTAGAGGCCAACTCGCCAGGAATGTTGTCAAATATTAGTACCGAGAGGTTGGGTTGTGTTAGGTTAGGTTATATTACGTTATTAATGTATATAAAGGCCCCACGGAGATGTAGAGGCCAACTCGCCAGGAATGTTGTCAAATATTACCGCCGAAATGTTAGGTTCGCTTAGGTTAGGTTATTTTACGTTATTGATGTACATGAAAGTCCCACGGAGACGTGGAGTCCAACTCGCCAGGAATCTTGTCAAATATTAGTACCGAGATGTTAGTTTGGGGTAGGTTAAGTTATATTACGCTATTGATGTATATAAAAGTCCCTCGGAGACGTAGAGGCCAACTCAACAGGAATGTTGTCAAATATTACCGCCGAGATGTTAGGTTGGGTTAGGTTAGGTTATATTACGTTATTGATGTATATAAAGGTCCCACGGAAACATAGAGGCCAACAAGCCAGGAATGTTGTGAAATATTACAGCCGAGATGTTACGTTGGGTTATTTTATGTTAAATTACGTTATTGATGGATATGAATGTCCCACGGAGACGTAGAGGCCAACAAGCCAGGAATGTGGTCAAATAATAGCGCCGAAAGGTTAGGTTGGGTTAGGTTAGGTTATATTACGTTATTGATGTATATGAAGGTCCCACGGAGACGTAGAGGCCAACTCGCCAGGAATGTTGTCAAATATTAGTACCGAGAGTTTGGGTTGGGTTAGGTTAGGTTATATTAGGTTATTGATGTATATGAAGGTCCCACGGAGACGTAGAGGCCAACTCGCCAGGAATGTTGTCAAATAATAGCGCCGAAAGGTTAGGTTGGGTTAGGTTAGGTTATATTACGTTATTGATGTATATAAAAGTCCCACGGACACGTAGAGGCCAACTCGCCAGGAATGTTGTCAAATAATAGCGCCGAGAGGTTAGGTTGGTTTATATAAGGTTATATTACGTTATTGATGTATATGAAGGTCCCACGGAGACGTAGAGGCCAACTCGCCAGGAATGTTGTCAAATAATAGCGCCGAAAAGTTAGGTTGGGTTAGGTTAGGTTATATTACGTTATTGATGGATATGAAGGTCTCACGGAGACGTAGAGGCCAACTCGCCAGGAATGTTGTCAAATATTAATGCCGAGATCTTAGGTTGGGTTAGGTTAGGTTATATTACGCTATTGATGTATATAAAAGTCCTACGGAGACGTAGAGGCCAACAAGCCAGGAATGTTGTCAAATAATAGCGCCGAAAGGTTAGGATGGATTAGGTTAGGTTATATTAAGTTATTGATGTATATAAAAGTCCTACGGAGACGTAGAGGCCAACAAGCCTGGAATGTTGTCAAGTAATAGCGCCGAAAGGTTAGGTTGGATTAGGTTAGGTTATATTGCGTTATTGATGTATATGAAGGTCCCACGGAGACGTAGAGGCCAACTCGCCAGGAATGTTGTCAAATATTAGTACCGAGAGGTTGGGTTGTGTTAGGTTAGGTTATATTACGTTATTAATGTATATAAAAGCCCCACGGAGATGTAGAGGCCAACGTGCCAGGAATGTTGTCAAATATTACCGCCGAAATGTTAGGTTCGCTTAGGTTAGGTTATTTTACGTTATTGATGTACATGAAGGTCCCACGGAGACGTAGAGTCCAACTCGCCAGGAATCTTGTCAAATATTAGTACCGAGATGTTAGTTTGGGGTAGGTTAAGTTATATTACGCTATTGATGTATATAAAAGTCCCTCGGAGACGTAGAGGCCAACTCAACAGGAATGTTGTCAAATAATAGCGCGCAGAGGTTAGGTTGGGTTATATAAGGTTATATTACGTTATTGATGGATATGAAGGTCTCACGGAGACGTAGAGGCCAACTCGCCAGGAATGTTGTCAAATATTACCGCCGAGATGTTAGGTTGGGTTAGGTTAGGTTATATTACGTTATTGATGTATATAAAGGTCCCACGGAAACATAGAGGCCAACAAGCCAGGAATGTTGTGAAATATTACAGCCGAGATGTTACGTTGGGTTATTTTAGGTTAAATTACGTTATTGATGGATATGAATGTCCCACGGATACGTAGAGGCCAACAAGCCAGGAATGTGGTCAAATAATAGCGCCGAAAGGTTAGGTTGGGTTAGGTTAGGTTATATTACGTTATTGATGTATATGAAGGTCCCACGGAGACGTAGAGGCCAACTCGCCAGGAATGTTGTCAAATATTAGTACCGAGAGTTTGGGTTGGGTTAGGTTAGGTTATATTAGGTTATTGATGTATATGAAGGTCCCACGGAGACGTAGAGGCCAACTCGCCAGGAATGTTGTCAAATAATAGCGCCGAAAGGTTAGGTTGGGTTAGGTTAGGTTATATTACGTTATTGATGAATATAAAAGTCCCACGGACACGTAGAGGCCAACTCGCCAGGAATGTTGTCAAATAATAGCGCCGAGAGGTTAGGTTGGTTTATATAAGGTTATATTACGTTATTGATTGATATGAAAGTCTCACGGAGACGTAGAGGCCAATACGCCAGGAATGTTGTCAAATATCAGTACCGAGATGTTAGGTTGTGTTAGGTTAGGTTATATTACGCTATTGATGTATATAAAAGTCCCACGGAGACGTAGTGGCCAACTCGACAGGAATGTTGTCAAATAATATCGCCGATATCTTAGGTTGGGTTAGGTTAGGTTATATTACGCTATTGATGTATATAAAAGTCCCACGGAGACGTAGAGTCCAACTCGCCAGGAATGTGGTCAAATAATAGCGCCGAAAGGTTAGGTTGGGTTAGGTTAGGTTATATTGCGTTATTGATGTATATGAAGGTCCCACGGAGACGTAGAGGCAAACACGCCAGGAATGTTGTCAAATATTAGTACCGAGAGGTTGGGTTGGGTTAGGTTAGGTTATATTACGTTATTGATGTATATGAAGGTCCCACGGAGACGTAGAGGCCAACTCGCCAGGAATGTTGTCAAATATTACCGCCGAAATGTTAGGTTGGCTTAGGTTAGGTTATATTACGCTATTGATATATATAAAATTCCCACGGAGACGTAGAGTCCAACTCGCCAGGAATGTTGTCAAATATTAGTACCGAGAGTTTGGGTTGGGTTAGGTTAGGTTATATTACTTTATTGATGTATATGAATGTCCCACGGAGACGTAGAGGCCAACTCGCCAGGAATGTTGTCAAATAATAGCGCCGAAAGGTTAGGTTGGGTTAGGTTAGGTTATATTACGTTATTGATGTATATAAAAGTCCTACGGAGACGTAGAGGCCAACAAGCGAGGAATGTTGTCAAATAATAGCGCCGAAAGGTTAGGTTGGATTAGGTTAGGTTATATTAAGTTATTTATGTATATAAAAGTCCTACGGAGACGTAGAGGCCAACAAGCCAGGAATGTTGTCAAATAATAGCGCCGAAAGGTTAGGTTGGATTAGGTTAGGTTATATTGCGTTATTGATGTATATGAAGGCCCCACGGAGATGTAGAGGCCAACATGCCAGGAATGTTGTCAAATATTACCGCCGAAATGTTAGGTTGGCTTAGGTTAGGTTATTTTACGTTATTGATGTACATGAAGGTCCCACGGAGACGTAGAGTCCAACTCGCCAGGCATCTTGTCAAATATTAGTACCGAGATGTTAGTTTGGGGTAGGTTAAGTTATATTACGCTATTGATGTATATAAAAGTCCCTCGGAGACGTAGAGGCCAACTCAACAGGAATGTTGTCAAATAATAGCGCCCAGAGTTAGGTTGGGTTATAGAAGGTTATATTACGTTATTGATGGATATGAAGGTCTCACGGAGACGTAGAGGCCAACTCGCCAGGAATGTTGTCAAATATTACCGCCGAGATGTTAGGTTGGGTTAGGTTAGGCTATATTACGTTATTGATGTATATAAAGGTCCCACGGAAACATAGAGGCCAACAAGCCAGGAATGTTGTGAAATATTACAGCCGAGATGTTACGTTGGGTTATTTTAGGTTAAATTACGTTATTGATGGATATGAATGTCCCACGGAGACGTAGAGGCCAACAAGCCAGGAATGTGGTCAAATAATAGCGCCGAAAGGTTAGGTTGGGTTAGGTTAGGTTATATTGCGTTTTTGATGTATATGAAGGTCCCACGGAGACGTAGAGGCAAACACGCCAGGAATGTTGTCAAATATTAGTACCGAGAGGTTGGGTTGGGTTAGGTTAGGTTATATTACGTTATTGATGTATATGAAGGTCCCACGGAGACGTAGAGGCCAACTCGCCAGGAATGTTGTCAAATATTACCGCCGAAATGTTAGGTTGGCTTAGGTTAGGTTATATTACGCTATTGATATATATAAAATTCCCACGGAGACGTAGAGTCCAACTCGCCAGGAATGTTGTCAAATATTAGTACCGAGAGTTTGGGTTGGGTTAGGTTAGGTTATATTACGTTATTGATGTATATGAAGGTCCCACGGAGACGTAGAGGCCAACTCGCCAGGAATGTTGTCAAATAATAGCGCCGAAAGGTTAGGTTGGGTTAGGTTAGGTTATATTACGTTATTGATGTATATAAAAGTCCTACGGAGACGTAGAGGCCAACAAGCCAGGAATGTTGTCAAATAATAGCGCCGAAAGGTTAGGTTGGATTAGGTTAGGTTATATTAAGTTATTGATGTATATAAAAGTCCTACGGAGACGTAGAGGCCAACAAGCCAGGAATGTTGTCAAATAATAGCGCCGAAAGGTTAGGTTGGATTAGGTTAGGTTATATTGCGTTATTGATGTATATGAAGGTCCCACGGAGACGTAGAGGCCAACTCGCCAGGAATGTTGTCAAATATTAGTACCGAGAGGTTGGGTTGTGTTAGGTTAGGTTATATTACGTTATTAATGTATATAAAGGCCCCACGGAGATGTAGAGGCCAACATGCCAGGAATGTTGTCAAATAATAGCGCAGAAAGGTTAGGTTGGATTAGGTTAGGTTATATTGCGTTATTGATGTATATGAAGGTCCCACGGAGACGTAGAGGCCAACTCGCGAGGAATGTTGTCGAATATTAGTACCGAGAGGTTGGGTTGTGTTAGGTTAGGTTATATTACGTTATTAATGTATATAAAGGCCCCACGGAGATGTAGAGGCCAACGTGCCAGGAATGTTGTCAAATATTACCGCCGAAATGTTAGGTTGGCTTAGGTTAGGTTATTTTACGTTATTGATGTACATGAAGGTCCCACGGAGACGTAGAGTCCAACTCGCCAGGAATCTTGTCAAATATTAGTACCGAGATGTTAGTTTGGGGTAGGTTAAGTTATATTACGCTATTGATGTATATAAAAGTCCCTCGGAGACGTAGAGGCCAACTCAACAGGAATGTTGTCAAATAATAGCGCCCAGAGGTTAGGTTGGGTTATATAAGGTTATATTACGTTATTGATGGATATGAAGGTCTCACGGAGACGTAGAGGCCAACTCGCCAGGAATGTTGTCAAATATTACCGCCGAGATGTTAGGTTGGGTTAGGTTAGGTTATATTACGTTATTGATGTATATAAAGGTCCCACGGAAACATAGAGGCCAACAAGCCAGGAATGTTGTGAAATATTACAGCCGAGATGTTACGTTGGGTTATTTTAGGTTAAATTACGTTATTGATGGATATGAATGTCCCACGGATACGTAGAGGCCAACAAGCCAGGAATGTTGTCAAATAATAGCGCCGAAAGGTTAGGTTGGATTAGGTTAGGTTATATTACGTTATTAATGTATATAAAGGCCCCACGGAGATGTAGAGGCCAACATGCCAGGAATGTTGTCAAATATTAGTACCGAGAGGTTGGGTTGTGTTAGGTTAGGTTATATTACGTTATTAATGTATATAAAGGCCCCACGGAGATGTAGAGGCCAACATGCCAGGAATGTTGTCAAATAATAGCGCAGAAAGGTTAGGTTGGATTAGGTTAGGTTATATTGCGTTATTGATGTATATGAAGGTCCCACGGAGACGTAGAGGCCAACTCGCCAGGAATGTTGTCGAATATTAGTACCGAGAGGTTGGGTTGTGTTAGGTTAGGTTATATTACGTTATTAATGTATATAAAGGCCCCACGGAGATGTAGAGGCCAACGTGCCAGGAATGTTGTCAAATATTACCGCCGAAATGTTAGGTTGGCTTAGGTTAGGTTATTTTACGTTATTGATGTACATGAAGGTCCCACGGAGACGTAGAGTCCAACTCGCCAGGAATCTTGTCAAATATTAGTACCGAGATGTTAGTTTGGGGTAGGTTAAGTTATATTACGCTATTGATGTATATAAAAGTCCCTCGGAGACGTAGAGGCCAACTCAACAGGAATGTTGTCAAATAATAGCGCCCAGAGGTTAGGTTGGGTTATATAAGGTTATATTACGTTATTGATGGATATGAAGGTCTCACGGAGACGTAGAGGCCAACTCGCCAGGAATGTTGTCAAATATTACCGCCGAGATGTTAGGTTGGGTTAGGTTAGGTTATATTACGTTATTGATGTATATAAAGGTCCCACGGAAACATAGAGGCCAACAAGCCAGGAATGTTGTGAAATATTACAGCCGAGATGTTACGTTGGGTTATTTTAGGTTAAATTACGTTATTGATGGATATGAATGTCCCACGGATACGTAGAGGCCAACAAGCCAGGAATGTGGTCAAATAATAGCGCCGAAAGGTTAGGTTGGGTTAGGTTAGGTTATATTACGTTATTGATGTATATGAAGGTCCCACGGAGACGTAGAGGCCAACTCGCCAGGAATGTTGTCAAATATTAGTACCGAGAGTTTGGGTTGGGTTAGGTTAGGTTATATTAGGTTATTGATGTATATGAAGGTCCCACGGAGACGTAGAGGCCAACTCGCCAGGAATGTTGTCAAATAATAGCGCCGAAAGGTTAGGTTGGGTTAGGTTAGGTTATATTACGTTATTGATGTATATAAAAGTCCCACGGACACGTAGAGGCCAACTCGCCAGGAATGTTGTCAAATAATAGCGCCGAGAGGTTAGGTTGGTTTATATAAGGTTATATTACGTTATTGATTGATATGAAAGTCTCACGGAGACGTAGAGGCCAATACGCCAGGAATGTTGTCAAATATCAGTACCGAGATGTTAGGTTGTGTTAGGTTAGGTTATATTACGCTATTGATGTATATAAAAGTCCCACGGAGACGTAGTGGCCAACTCGACAGGAATGTTGTCAAATAATATCGCCGATATCTTAGGTTGGGTTAGGTTAGGTTATATTACGCTATTGATGTATATAAAAGTCCCACGGAGACGTAGAGTCCAACTCGCCAGGAATGTGGTCAAATAATAGCGCCGAAAGGTTAGGTTGGGTTAGGTTAGGTTATATTGCGTTATTGATGTATATGAAGGTCCCACGGAGACGTAGAGGCAAACACGCCAGGAATGTTGTCAAATATTAGTACCGAGAGGTTGGGTTGGGTTAGGTTAGGTTATATTACGTTATTGATGTATATGAAGGTCCCACGGAGACGTAGAGGCCAACTCGCCAGGAATGTTGTCAAATATTACCGCCGAAATGTTAGGTTGGCTTAGGTTAGGTTATATTACGCTATTGATATATATAAAATTCCCACGGAGACGTAGAGTCCAACTCGCCAGGAATGTTGTCAAATATTAGTACCGAGAGTTTGGGTTGGGTTAGGTTAGGTTATATTACTTTATTGATGTATATGAATGTCCCACGGAGACGTAGAGGCCAACTCGCCAGGAATGTTGTCAAATAATAGCGCCGAAAGGTTAGGTTGGGTTAGGTTAGGTTATATTACGTTATTGATGTATATAAAAGTCCTACGGAGACGTAGAGGCCAACAAGCCAGGAATGTTGTCAAATAATAGCGCCGAAAGGTTAGGTTGGATTAGGTTAGGTTATATTGCGTTATTGATGTATATGAAGGTCCCACGGAGACGTAGAGGCCAACTCGCCAGGAATGTTGTCAAATATTAGTACCGAGAGGTTGGGTTGTGTTAGGTTAGGTTATATTACGTTATTAATGTATATAAAGGCCCCACGGAGATGTAGAGGCCAACATGCCAGGAATGTTGTCAAATATTACCGCCGAAATGTTAGGTTGGCTTAGGTTAGGTTATTTTACGTTATTGATGTACATGAAGGTCCCACGGAGACGTAGAGTCCAACTCGCCAGGCATCTTGTCAAATATTAGTACCGAGATGTTAGTTTGGGGTAGGTTAAGTTATATTACGCTATTGATGTATATAAAAGTCCCTCGGAGACGTAGAGGCCAACTCAACAGGAATGTTGTCAAATAATAGCGCCCAGAGTTAGGTTGGGTTATAGAAGGTTATATTACGTTATTGATGGATATGAAGGTCTCACGGAGACGTAGAGGCCAACTCGCCAGGAATGTTGTCAAATATTACCGCCGAGATGTTAGGTTGGGTTAGGTTAGGCTATATTACGTTATTGATGTATATAAAGGTCCCACGGAAACATAGAGGCCAACAAGCCAGGAATGTTGTGAAATATTACAGCCGAGATGTTACGTTGGGTTATTTTAGGTTAAATTACGTTATTGATGGATATGAATGTCCCACGGAGACGTAGAGGCCAACAAGCCAGGAATGTGGTCAAATAATAGCGCCGAAAGGTTAGGTTGGGTTAGGTTAGGTTATATTGCGTTTTTGATGTATATGAAGGTCCCACGGAGACGTAGAGGCAAACACGCCAGGAATGTTGTCAAATATTAGTACCGAGAGGTTGGGTTGGGTTAGGTTAGGTTATATTACGTTATTGATGTATATGAAGGTCCCACGGAGACGTAGAGGCCAACTCGCCAGGAATGTTGTCAAATATTACCGCCGAAATGTTAGGTTGGCTTAGGTTAGGTTATATTACGCTATTGATATATATAAAATTCCCACGGAGACGTAGAGTCCAACTCGCCAGGAATGTTGTCAAATATTAGTACCGAGAGTTTGGGTTGGGTTAGGTTAGGTTATATTACGTTATTGATGTATATGAAGGTCCCACGGAGACGTAGAGGCCAACTCGCCAGGAATGTTGTCAAATAATAGCGCCGAAAGGTTAGGTTGGGTTAGGTTAGGTTATATTACGTTATTGATGTATATAAAAGTCCTACGGAGACGTAGAGGCCAACAAGCCAGGAATGTTGTCAAATAATAGCGCCGAAAGGTTAGGTTGGATTAGGTTAGGTTATATTAAGTTATTGATGTATATAAAAGTCCTACGGAGACGTAGAGGCCAACAAGCCAGGAATGTTGTCAAATAATAGCGCCGAAAGGTTAGGTTGGATTAGGTTAGGTTATATTGCGTTATTGATGTATATGAAGGTCCCACGGAGACGTAGAGGCCAACTCGCCAGGAATGTTGTCAAATATTAGTACCGAGAGGTTGGGTTGTGTTAGGTTAGGTTATATTACGTTATTAATGTATATAAAGGCCCCACGGAGATGTAGAGGCCAACATGCCAGGAATGTTGTCAAATAATAGCGCAGAAAGGTTAGGTTGGATTAGGTTAGGTTATATTGCGTTATTGATGTATATGAAGGTCCCACGGAGACGTAGAGGCCAACTCGCCAGGAATGTTGTCGAATATTAGTACCGAGAGGTTGGGTTGTGTTAGGTTAGGTTATATTACGTTATTAATGTATATAAAGGCCCCACGGAGATGTAGAGGCCAACGTGCCAGGAATGTTGTCAAATATTACCGCCGAAATGTTAGGTTGGCTTAGGTTAGGTTATTTTACGTTATTGATGTACATGAAGGTCCCACGGAGACGTAGAGTCCAACTCGCCAGGAATCTTGTCAAATATTAGTACCGAGATGTTAGTTTGGGGTAGGTTAAGTTATATTACGCTATTGATGTATATAAAAGTCCCTCGGAGACGTAGAGGCCAACTCAACAGGAATGTTGTCAAATAATAGCGCCCAGAGGTTAGGTTGGGTTATATAAGGTTATATTACGTTATTGATGGATATGAAGGTCTCACGGAGACGTAGAGGCCAACTCGCCAGGAATGTTGTCAAATATTACCGCCGAGATGTTAGGTTGGGTTAGGTTAGGTTATATTACGTTATTGATGTATATAAAGGTCCCACGGAAACATAGAGGCCAACAAGCCAGGAATGTTGTGAAATATTACAGCCGAGATGTTACGTTGGGTTATTTTAGGTTAAATTACGTTATTGATGGATATGAATGTCCCACGGATACGTAGAGGCCAACAAGCCAGGAATGTGGTCAAATAATAGCGCCGAAAGGTTAGGTTGGGTTAGGTTAGGTTATATTACGTTATTGATGTATATGAAGGTCCCACGGAGACGTAGAGGCCAACTCGCCAGGAATGTTGTCAAATATTAGTACCGAGAGTTTGGGTTGGGTTAGGTTAGGTTATATTAGGTTATTGATGTATATGAAGGTCCCACGGAGACGTAGAGGCCAACTCGCCAGGAATGTTGTCAAATAATAGCGCCGAAAGGTTAGGTTGGGTTAGGTTAGGTTATATTACGTTATTGATGTATATAAAAGTCCCACGGACACGTAGAGGCCAACTCGCCAGGAATGTTGTCAAATAATAGCGCCGAGAGGTTAGGTTGGTTTATATAAGGTTATATTACGTTATTGATTGATATGAAAGTCTCACGGAGACGTAGAGGCCAATACGCCAGGAATGTTGTCAAATATCAGTACCGAGATGTTAGGTTGTGTTAGGTTAGGTTATATTACGCTATTGATGTATATAAAAGTCCCACGGAGACGTAGTGGCCAACTCGACAGGAATGTTGTCAAATAGTATCGCCGATATCTTAGGTTGGGTTAGGTTAGGTTATATTACGCTATTGATGTATATAAAAGTCCCACGGAGACGTAGAGTCCAACTCGCCAGGAATGTGGTCAAATAATAGCGCCGAAAGGTTAGGTTGGGTTAGGTTAGGTTATATTGCGTTATTGATGTATATGAAGGTCCCACGGAGACGTAGAGGCAAACACGCCAGGAATGTTGTCAAATATTAGTACCGAGAGGTTGGGTTGGGTTAGGTTAGGTTATATTACGTTATTGATGTATATGAAGGTCCCACGGAGACGTAGAGGCCAACTCGCCAGGAATGTTGTCAAATATTACCGCCGAAATGTTATTTTGGCTTAGGTTAGGTTATATTACGCTATTGATATATATAAAATTCCCACGGAGACGTAGAGTCCAACTCGCCAGGAATGTTGTCAAATATTAGTACCGAGAGTTTGGGTTGGGTTAGGTTAGGTTATATTACTTTATTGATGTATATGAATGTCCCACGGAGACGTAGAGGCCAACTCGCCAGGAATGTTGTCAAATAATAGCGCCGAAAGGTTAGGTTGGGTTAGGTTAGGTTATATTACGTTATTGATGTATATAAAAGTCCTACGGAGACGTAGAGGCCAACAAGCGAGGAATGTTGTCAAATAATAGCGCCGAAAGGTTAGGTTGGATTAGGTTAGGTTATATTAAGTTATTGATGTATATGAAGGTCCCACGGAGACGTAGAGGCCAACTCGCCAGGAATGTTGTCAAATATTAGTACCGAGAGGTTGGGTTGTGTTAGGTTAGGTTATATTACGTTATTAATGTATATAAAGGCCCCACGGAGATGTAGAGGCCAACATGCCAGGAATGTTGTCAAATATTACCGCCGAAATGTTAGGTTGGCTTAGGTTAGGTTATTTTACGTTATTGATGTACATGAAGGTCCCACGGAGACGTAGAGTCCAACTCGCCAGGCATCTTGTCAAATATTAGTACCGAGATGTTAGTTTGGGGTAGGTTAAGTTATATTACGCTATTGATGTATATAAAAGTCCCTCGGAGACGTAGAGGCCAACTCAACAGGAATGTTGTCAAATAATAGCGCCCAGAGTTAGGTTGGGTTATAGAAGGTTATATTACGTTATTGATGGATATGAAGGTCTCACGGAGACGTAGAGGCCAACTCGCCAGGAATGTTGTCAAATATTACCGCCGAGATGTTAGGTTGGGTTAGGTTAGGTTATATTACGTTATTGATGTATATAAAGGTCCCACGGAAACATAGAGGCCAACAAGCCAGGAATGTTGTGAAATATTACAGCCGAGATGTTACGTTGGGTTATTTTAGGTTAAATAACGTTATTGATGGATATGAATGTCCCACGGATACGTAGAGGCCAACAAGCCAGGAATGTGGTCAAATAATAGCGCCGAAAGGTTAGGTTGGGTTAGGTTAGGTTATATTACGTTATTGATGTATATGAAGGTCCCACGGAGACGTAGAGGCCAACTCGCCAGGAATGTTGTCAAATATTAGTACCGAGAGTTTGGGTTGGGTTAGGTTAGGTTATATTAGGTTATTGATGTATATGAAGGTCCCACGGAGACGTAGAGGCCAACTCGCCAGGAATGTTGTCAAATAATAGCGCCGAAAGGTTAGGTTGGGTTAGGTTAGGTTATATTACGTTATTGATGTATATAAAAGTCCCACGGACACGTAGAGGCCAACTCGCCAGGAATGTTGTCAAATAATAGCGCCGAGAGGTTAGGTTGGTTTATATAAGGTTATATTACGTTATTGATTGATATGAAAGTCTCACGGAGACGTAGAGGCCAATACGCCAGGAATGTTGTCAAATATCAGTACCGAGATGTTAGGTTGTGTTAGGTTAGGTTATATTACGCTATTGATGTATATAAAAGTCCCACGGAGACGTAGTGGCCAACTCGACAGGAATGTTGTCAAATAATATCGCCGATATCTTAGGTTGGGTTAGGTTAGGTTATATTACGCTATTGATGTATATAAAAGTCCCACGGAGACGTAGAGTCCAACTCGCCAGGAATGTGGTCAAATAATAGCGCCGAAAGGTTAGGTTGGGTTAGGTTAGGTTATATTGCGTTATTGATGTATATGAAGGTCCCACGGAGACGTAGAGGCAAACACGCCAGGAATGTTGTCAAATATTAGTACCGAGAGGTTGGGTTGGGTTAGGTTAGGTTATATTACGTTATTGATGTATATGAAGGTCCCACGGAGACGTAGAGGCCAACTCGCCAGGAATGTTGTCAAATATTACCGCCGAAATGTTAGGTTGGCTTAGGTTAGGTTATATTACGCTATTGATATATATAAAATTCCCACGGAGACGTAGAGTCCAACTCGCCAGGAATGTTGTCAAATATTAGTACCGAGAGTTTGGGTTGGGTTAGGTTAGGTTATATTACTTTATTGATGTATATGAATGTCCCACGGAGACGTAGAGGCCAACTCGCCAGGAATGTTGTCAAATAATAGCGCCGAAAGGTTAGGTTGGGTTAGGTTAGGTTATATTACGTTATTGATGTATATAAAAGTCCTACGGAGACGTAGAGGCCAACAAGCCAGGAATGTTGTCAAATAATAGCGCCGAAAGGTTAGGTTGGATTAGGTTAGGTTATATTGCGTTATTGATGTATATGAAGGTCCCACGGAGACGTAGAGGCCAACTCGCCAGGAATGTTGTCAAATATTAGTACCGAGAGGTTGGGTTGTGTTAGGTTAGGTTATATTACGTTATTAATGTATATAAAGGCCCCACGGAGATGTAGAGGCCAACATGCCAGGAATGTTGTCAAATATTACCGCCGAAATGTTAGGTTGGCTTAGGTTAGGTTATTTTACGTTATTGATGTACATGAAGGTCCCACGGAGACGTAGAGTCCAACTCGCCAGGCATCTTGTCAAATATTAGTACCGAGATGTTAGTTTGGGGTAGGTTAAGTTATATTACGCTATTGATGTATATAAAAGTCCCTCGGAGACGTAGAGGCCAACTCAACAGGAATGTTGTCAAATAATAGCGCCCAGAGTTAGGTTGGGTTATAGAAGGTTATATTACGTTATTGATGGATATGAAGGTCTCACGGAGACGTAGAGGCCAACTCGCCAGGAATGTTGTCAAATATTACCGCCGAGATGTTAGGTTGGGTTAGGTTAGGCTATATTACGTTATTGATGTATATAAAGGTCCCACGGAAACATAGAGGCCAACAAGCCAGGAATGTTGTGAAATATTACAGCCGAGATGTTACGTTGGGTTATTTTAGGTTAACTTACGTTATTGATGGATATGAATGTCCCACGGAGACGTAGAGGCCAACAAGCCAGGAATGTGGTCAAATAATAGCGCCGAAAGGTTAGGTTGGGTTAGGTTAGGTTATATTGCGTTTTTGATGTATATGAAGGTCCCACGGAGACGTAGAGGCAAACACGCCAGGAATGTTGTCAAATATTAGTACCGAGAGGTTGGGTTGGGTTAGGTTAGGTTATATTACGTTATTGATGTATATGAAGGTCCCACGGAGACGTAGAGGCCAACTCGCCAGGAATGTTGTCAAATATTACCGCCGAAATGTTAGGTTGGCTTAGGTTAGGTTATATTACGCTATTGATATATATAAAATTCCCACGGAGACGTAGAGTCCAACTCGCCAGGAATGTTGTCAAATATTAGTACCGAGAGTTTGGGTTGGGTTAGGTTAGGTTATATTACGTTATTGATGTATATGAAGGTCCCACGGAGACGTAGAGGCCAACTCGCCAGGAATGTTGTCAAATAATAGCGCCGAAAGGTTAGGTTGGGTTAGGTTAGGTTATATTACGTTATTGATGTATATAAAAGTCCTACGGAGACGTAGAGGCCAACAAGCCAGGAATGTTGTCAAATAATAGCGCCGAAAGGTTAGGTTGGATTAGGTTAGGTTATATTAAGTTATTGATGTATATAAAAGTCCTACGGAGACGTAGAGGCCAACAAGCCAGGAATGTTGTCAAATAATAGCGCCGAAAGGTTAGGTTGGCTTAGGTTAGGTTATTTTACGTTATTGATGTACATGAAGGTCCCACGGAGACGTAGAGTCCAACTCGCCAGGAATCTTGTCAAATATTAGTACCGAGATGTTAGTTTGGGGTAGGTTAAGTTATATTACGCTATTGATGTATATAAAAGTCCCTCGGAGACGTAGAGGCCAACTCAACAGGAATGTTGTCAAATAATAGCGCCCAGAGGTTAGGTTGGGTTATAGAAGGTTATATTACGTTATTGATGGATATGAAGGTCTCACGGAGACGTAGAGGCCAACTCGCCAGGAATGTTGTCAAATATTACCGCCGAGATGTTAGGTTGGGTTAGGTTAGGTTATATTACGTTATTGATGTATATAAAGGTCCCACGGAAACATAGAGGCCAACAAGCCAGGAATGTTGTGAAATATTACAGCCGAGATGTTACGTTGGGTTATTTTAGGTTAAATTACGTTATTGATGGATATGAATGTCCCACGGAGACGTAGAGGCCAACTCGCCAGGAATGTTGTCAAATATTAGTACCGAGAGGTTGGGTTGTGTTAGGTTAGGTTATATTACGTTATTAATGTATATAAAGGCCCCACGGAGATGTAGAGGCCAACATGCCAGGAATGTTGTCAAATAATAGCGCCGAAAGGTTAGGTTGGATTAGGTTAGGTTATATTGCGTTATTGATGTATATGAAGGTCCCACGGAGACGTAGAGGCCAACTCGCCAGGAATGTTGTCGAATATTAGTACCGAGAGGTTGGGTTGTGTTAGGTTAGGTTATATTACGTTATTAATGTATATAAAGGCCCCACGGAGATGTAGAGGCCAACGTGCCAGGAATGTTGTCAAATAATAGCGCCGAAATGTTAGGTTGGGTTAGGTTAGGTTATATTACGTTATTGATGTATATAAAAGTCCTACGGAGACGTAGAGGCCAACAAGCCAGGAATGTTGTCAAATAATAGCGCCGAAAGGTTAGTTTGGATTAGGTTAGGTTATATTAAGTTATTGATGTATATAAAAGTCCTACGGAGACGTAGAGGCCAACAAGCCAGGAATGTTGTCAAATAATAGCGCCGAAAGGTTAGGTTGCATTAGGTTAGGTTATATTAAGTTATTGATGTATATAAAAGTCCTACGGAGACGTAGAGGCCAACAAGCCAGGAATGTTGTCAAATAATAGCGCCGAAAGGTTAGGTTGGATTAGGTTAGGTTATATTGCGTTATTGATGTATATGAAGGTCCCACGGAGACGTAGAGGCCAACTCGCCAGGAATGTTGTCAAATATTAGTACCGAGAGGTTGGGTTGTGTTAGGTTAGGTTATATTACGTTATTAATGTATATAAAGGCCCCACGGAGATGTAGAGGCCAACATGCCAGGAATGTTGTCAAATAATAGCGCCGAAAGGTTAGGTTGGATTAGGTTAGGTTATATTGCGTTATTGATGTATATGAAGGTCCCACGGAGACGTAGAGGCCAACTCGCCAGGAATGTTGTCGAATATTAGTACCGAGAGGTTGGGTTGTGTTAGGTTAGGTTATATTACGTTATTAATGTATATAAAGGCCCCACGGAGATGTAGAGGCCAACGTGCCAGGAATGTTGTCAAATATTACCGCCGAAATGTTAGGTTGGCTTAGGTTAGGTTATTTTACGTTATTGATGTACATGAAGGTCCCACGGAGACGTAGAGTCCAACTCGCCAGGAATCTTGTCAAATATTAGTACCGAGATGTTAGTTTGGGGTAGGTTAAGTTATATTACGCTATTGATGTATATAAAAGTCCCTCGGAGACGTAGAGGCCAACTCAACAGGAATGTTGTCAAATAATAGCGCCCAGAGGTTAGGTTGGGTTATATAAGGTTACATTACGTTATTGATGGATATGAAGGTCTCACGGAGACGTAGAGGCCAACTCGCCAGGAATGTTGTCAAATATTACCGCCGAGATGTTAGGTTGGGTTAGGTTAGGTTATATTACGTTATTGATGTATATAAAGGTCCCACGGAAACATAGAGGCCAACAAGCCAGGAATGTTGTGAAATATTACAGCCGAGATGTTACGTTGGGTTATTTTAGGTTAAATTACGTTATTGATGGATATGAATGTCCCACGGAGACGTAGAGGCCAACAAGCCAGGAATGTGGTCAAATAATAGCGCCGAAAGGTTAGGTTGGGTTAGGTTAGGTTATATTACGTTATTGATGTATATGAAGGTCCCACGGAGACGTAGAGGCCAACTCGCCAGGAATGTTGTCAAATAATAGCGCCGAAAGGTTAGGTTGGGTTAGGTTATGTTATATTACGTTATTGATGTATATAAAAGTCCTACGGAGACGTAGAGGCCAACAAGCCAGGAATGTTGTCAAATAATAGCGCCGAAAGGTTAGGTTGGGTTAGGTTAGGTTATATTACGTTATTGATGTATATAAAAGTCCTACGGAGACGTAGAGGCCAACAAGCCAGGAATGTTGTCAAATAATAGCGCCGAAAGGTTAGGTTGGATTAGGTTAGGTTATATTAAGTTATTGATGTATATAAAAGTCCTACGGAGACGTAGAGGCCAACAAGCCAGGAATGTTGTCAAATAATAGCGCCGAAAGGTTAGGTTGGATTAGGTTAGGTTATATTGCGTTATTGATGTATATGAAGGTCCCACGGAGACGTAGAGGCCAACTCGCCAGGAATGTTGTCTAATATTAGTACCGAGAGGTTGGGTTGTGTTAGGTTAGGTTATATTACGTTATTAATGTATATAAAGGCCCCACGGAGATGTAGAGGCCAACATGCCAGGAATGTTGTCAAATAATAGCGCCGAAAGGTTAGGTTGGATTAGGTTAGGTTATATTGCGTTATTGATGTATATGAAGGTCCCACGGAGACGTAGAGGCCAACTCGCCAGGAATGTTGTCGAATATTAGTACCGAGAGGTTGGGTTGTGTTAGGTTAGGTTATATTACGTTATTAATGTATATAAAGGCCCCACGGAGATGTAGAGGCCAACGTGCCAGGAATGTTGTCAAATATTACCGCCGAAATGTTAGGTTGGCTTAGGTTAGGTTATTTTACGTTATTGATGTACATGAAGGTCCCACGGAGACGTAGAGTCCAACTCGCCAGGAATCTTGTCAAATATTAGTACCGAGATGTTAGTTTGGGGTAGGTTAAGTTATATTACGCTATTGATGTATATAAAAGTCCCTCGGAGACGTAGAGGCCAACTCAACAGGAATGTTGTCAAATAATAGCGCCCAGAGGTTAGGTTGGGTTATAGAAGGTTATATTACGTTATTGATGGATATGAAGGTCTCACGGAGACGTAGAGGCCAACTCGCCAGGAATGTTGTCAAATATTACCGCCGAGATGTTAGGTTGGGTTAGGTTAGGTTATATTACGTTATTGATGTATATAAAGGTCCCACGGAAACATAGAGGCCAACAAGCCAGGAATGTTGTGAAATATTACAGCCGAGATGTTACGTTGGGTTATTTTAGGTTAAATTACGTTATTGATGGATATGAATGTCCCACGGAGACGTAGAGGCCAACAAGCCAGGAATGTGGTCAAATAATAGCGCCGAAAGGTTAGGTTGGGTTAGGTTAGGTTATATTACGTTATTGATGTATATGAAGGTCCCACGGAGACGTAGAGGCCAACTCGCCAGGAATGTTGTCAAATAATAGCGCCGAAATGTTAGGTTGGGTTAGGTTAGGTTATATTACGTTATTGATGTATATAAAAGTCCTACGGAGACGTAGAGGCCAACAAGCCAGGAATGTTGTCAAATAATAGCGCCGAAAGGTTAGGTTGGATTAGGTTAGGTTATATTAAGTTATTGATGTATATAAAAGTCCTACGGAGACGTAGAGGCCAACAAGCCAGGAATGTTGTCAAATAATAGCGCCGAAAGGTTAGGTTGGATTAGGTTAGGTTGTATTAAGTTATTGATGTATATAAAAGTCCTACGGAGACGTAGAGGCCAACAAGCCAGGAATGTTGTCAAATAATAGCGCCGAAAGGTTAGGTTGGATTAGGTTAGGTTATATTGCGTTATTGATGTATATGAAGGTCCCACGGAGACGTAGAGGCCAACTCGCCAGGAATGTTGTCAAATATTAGTACCGAGAGGTTGGGTTGTGTTAGGTTAGGTTATATTACGTTATTAATGTATATAAAGGCCCCACGGAGATGTAGAGGCCAACATGCCAGGAATGTTGTCAAATAATAGCGCCGAAAGGTTAGGTTGGATTAGGTTAGGTTACATTGCGTTATTGATGTATATGAAGGTCCCACGGAGACGTAGAGGCCAACTCGCCAGGAATGTTGTCGAATATTAGTACCGAGAGGTTGGGTTGTGTTAGGTTAGGTTATATTACGTTATTAATGTATATAAAGGCCCCACGGAGATGTAGAGGCCAACGTGCCAGGAATGTTGTCAAATATTACCGCCGAAATGTTAGGTTGGCTTAGGTTAGGTTATTTTACGTTATTGATGTACATGAAGGTCCCACGGAGACGTAGAGTCCAACTCGCCAGGAATCTTGTCAAATATTAGTACCGAGATGTTAGTTTGGGGTAGGTTAAGTTATATTACGCTATTGATGTATATAAAAGTCCCTCGGAGACGTAGAGGCCAACTCAACAGGAATGTTGTCAAATAATAGCGCCCAGAGGTTAGGTTGGGTTATATAAGGTTATATTACGTTATTGATGGATATGAAGGTCTCACGGAGACGTAGAGGCCAACTCGCCAGGAATGTTGTCAAATATTACCGCCGAGATGTTAGGTTGGGTTAGGTTAGGTTATATTACGTTATTGATGTATATAAAGGTCCCACGGAAACATAGAGGCCAACAAGCCAGGAATGTTGTGAAATATTACAGCCGAGATGTTACGTTGGGTTATTTTAGGTTAAATTACGTTATTGATGGATATGAATGTCCCACGGATACGTAGAGGCCAACAAGCCAGGAATGTGGTCAAATAATAGCGCCGAAAGGTTAGGTTGGGTTAGGTTAGGTTATATTACGTTATTGATGTATATGAAGGTCCCACGGAGACGTAGAGGCCAACTCGCCAGGAATGTTGTCAAATATTAGTACCGAGAGTTTGGGTTGGGTTAGGTTAGGTTATATTAGGTTATTGATGTATATGAAGGTCCCACGGAGACGTAGAGGCCAACTCGCCAGGAATGTTGTCAAATAATAGCGCCGAAAGGTTAGGTTGGGTTAGGTTAGGTTATATTACGTTATTGATGTATATAAAAGTCCCACGGACACGTAGAGGCCAACTCGCCAGGAATGTTGTCAAATAATAGCGCCGAGAGGTTAGGTTGGTTTATATAAGGTTATATTACGTTATTGATTGATATGAAAGTCTCACGGAGACGTAGAGGCCAATACGCCAGGAATGTTGTCAAATATCAGTACCGAGATGTTAGGTTGTGTTAGGTTAGGTTATATTACGCTATTGATGTATATAAAAGTCCCACGGAGACGTAGTGGCCAACTCGACAGGAATGTTGTCAAATAATATCGCCGAGATCTTAGGTTGGGTTAGGTTAGGTTATATTACGCTATTGATGTATATAAAAGTCCCACGGAGACGTAGATGCCAACAAGCCAGGAATGTGGTCAAATGATAGCGCCGAAAGGTTAGGTTGGGTTAGGTTAGGTTATATTGCGTTATTGATGTATATGAAGGTCCCACGGAGACGTAGAGGCAAACACGCCAGGAATGTTGTCAAATATTAGTACCGAGAGGTTGGGTTGGGTTAGGTTAGGTTATATTACGTTATTGATGTATATGAAGGTCCCACGGAGACGTAGAGGCCAACTCGCCAGGAATGTTGTCAAATATTACCGCCGAAATGTTAGGTTGGCTTAGGTTAGGTTATATTACGCTATTGATATACATAAAATTCCCACGGAGACGTAGAGTCCAACTCGCCAGGAATGTTGTCAAATATTAGTACCGAGAGTTTGGGTTGGGTTAGGTTAGGTTATATTACTTTATTGATGTATATGAAGGTCCCACGGAGACGTAGAGGCCAACTCGCCAGGAATGTTGTCAAATATTACCGCCGAGATGTTAGGTTGGGTTAGGTTAGGTTATATTACGTTATTGATGTATATAAAGGTCCCACGGAAACATAGAGGCCAACAAGCCAGGAATGTTGTGAAATATTACAGCCGAGATGTTACGTTGGGTTATTTTAGGTTAAATTACGTTATTGATGGATATGAATGTCCCACGGAGACGTAGAGGCCAACAAGCCAGGAATGTGGTCAAATAATAGCGCCGAAAGGTTAGGTTGGGTTAGGTTAGGTTATATTACGTTATTGATGTATATGAAGGTCCCACGGAGACGTAGAGGCCAACTCGCCAGGAATGTTGTCAAATATTAGTACCGAGAGTTTGGGTTGGGTTAGGTTAGGTTATATTAGGTTATTGATGTATATGAAGGTCCCACGGAGACGTAGAGGCCAACTCGCCAGGAATGTTGTCAAATAATAGCGCCGAAAGGTTAGGTTGGGTTAGGTTAGGTTATATTACGTTATTGATGTATATAAAAGTCCCACGGACACGTAGAGGCCAACTCGCCAGGAATGTTGTCAAATAATAGCGCCGAGAGGTTAGGTTGGTTTATATAAGGTTATATTACGTTATTGATTGATATGAAAGTCTCACGGAGACGTAGAGGCCAATACGCCAGGAATGTTGTCAAATATCAGTACCGAGATGTTAGGTTGTGTTAGGTTAGGTTATATTACGCTATTGATGTATATAAAAGTCCCACGGAGACGTAGTGGCCAACTCGACAGGAATGTTGTCAAATAATATCGCCGAGATCTTAGGTTGGGTTAGGTTAGGTTATATTACGCTATTGATGTATATAAAAGTCCCACGGAGACGTAGATGCCAACAAGCCAGGAATGTGGTCAAATGATAGCGCCGAAAGGTTAGGTTGGGTTAGGTTAGGTTATATTGCGTTATTGATGTATATGAAGGTCCCACGGAGACGTAGAGGCAAACACGCCAGGAATGTTGTCAAATATTAGTACCGAGAGGTTGGGTTGGGTTGGGTTAGGTTAGGTTATATTACGTTATTGATGTATATGAAGGTCCCACGGAGACGTAGAGGCCAACTCGCCAGGAATGTTGTCAAATATTACCGCCGAAATGTTAGGTTGGCTTAGGTTAGGTTATATTACGCTATTGATATATATAAAATTCCCACGGAGACGTAGAGTCCAACTCGCCAGGAATGTTGTCAAATATTAGTACCGAGAGTTTGGGTTGGGTTAGGTTAGGTTATATTACTTTATTGATGTATATGAAGGTCCCACGGAGACGTAGAGGCCAACTCGCCAGGAATGTTGTCAAATAATAGCGCCGAAAGGTTAGGTTGGGTTAGGTTAGGTTATTTTACGTTATTGATGTACATGAAGGTCCCACGGAGACGTAGAGTCCAACTCGCCAGGAATCTTGTCAAATATTAGTACCGAGATGTTAGTTTGGCGTAGGTTAAGTTATATTACGCTATTGATGTATATAAAAGTCCCTCGGAGACGTAGAGGCCAACTCAACAGGAATGTTGTCAAATAATAGCGCCCAGAGGTTAGGTTGGGTTATATAAGGTTATATTACGTTATTGATGGATATGAAGGTCTCACGGAGACGTAGAGGCCAACTCGCCAGGAATGTTGTCAAATATTACCGCCGAAATGTTAGGTTGGCTTAGGTTAGGTTATATTACGCTATTGATATATATATAAAGGTCCCACGGAAACATAGAGGCCAACAAGCCAGGAATGTTGTGAAATATTACAGCCGAGATGTTACGTTGGGTTATTTTAGGTTAAATTACGTTATTGATGGATATGAATGTCCCACGGAGACGTAGAGGCCAACAAGCCAGGAATGTGGTCAAATAATAGCGCCGAAAGGTTAGGTTGGGTTAGGTTAGGTTATATTGCGTTATTGATGTATATGAAGGTCCCACGGAGACGTAGAGGCAAACACGCCAGGAATGTTGTCAAATATTAGTACCGAGAGGTTGGGTTGGGTTAGGTTAGGTTATATTACGTTATTGATGTATATGAAGGTCCCACGGAGACGTAGAGGCCAACTCGCCAGGAATGTTGTCAAATATTACCGCCGAAATGTTAGGTTGGCTTAGGTTAGGTTATATTACGCTATTGATATATATAAAATTCCCACGGAGACGTAGAGTCCAACTCGCCAGGAATGTTGTCAAATATTAGTACCGAGGGTTTGGGTTGGGTTAGGTTAGGTTATATTACGTTATTGATGTATATGAAGGTCCCACGGAGACGTAGAGGCCAACTCGCCAGGAATGTTGTCAAATAATAGCGCCGAAAGGTTAGGTTGGGTTAGGTTAGGTTATATTACGTTATTGATGTATATAAAAGTCCTACGGAGACGTAGAGGCCAACAAGCCAGGAATGTTGTCAAATAATAGCGCCGAAAGGTTAGGTTGGATTAGGTTAGGTTATATTAAGTTATTGATGTACATAAAAGTCCTACGGAGACGTAGAGGCCAACAAGCCAGGAATGTTGTCAAATAATAGCGCCGAAAGGTTAGGTTGGATTAGGTTAGGTTATATTGCGTTATTGATGTATATGAAGGTCCCACGGAGACGTAGAGGCCAACTCGCCAGGAATGTTGTCAAATATTAGTACCGAGAGGTTGGGTTGTGTTAGGTTAGGTTATATTACGTTATTAATGTATATAAAGGCCCCACGGAGATGTAGAGGCCAACATGCCAGGAATGTTGTCAAATAATAGCGCCGAAAGGTTAGGTTGGATTAGGTTAGGTTATATTGCGTTATTGATGTATATGAAGGTCCCACGGAGACGTAGAGGCCAACTCGCCAGGAATGTTGTCGAATATTAGTACCGAGAGGTTGGGTTGTGTTAGGTTAGGTTATATTACGTTATTAATGTATATAAAGGCCCCACGGAGATGTAGAGGCCAACGTGCCAGGAATGTTGTCAAATATTACCGCCGAAATGTTAGGTTGGCTTAGGTTAGGTTATTTTACGTTATTGATGTACATGAAGGTCCCACGGAGACGTAGAGTCCAACTCGCCAGGAATCTTGTCAAATATTAGTACCGAGATGTTAGTTTGGTGTAGGTTAAGTTATATTACGCTATTGATGTATATAAAAGTCCCTCGGAGACGTAGAGGCCAACTCAACAGGAATGTTGTCAAATAATAGCGCCCAGAGGTTAGGTTGGGTTATAGAAGGTTATATTACGTTATTGATGGATATGAAGGTCTCACGGAGACGTAGAGGCCAACTCGCCAGGAATGTTGTCAAATATTACCGCCGAGATGTTAGGTTGGGTTAGGTTAGGTTATATTACGTTATTGATGTATATAAAGGTCCCACGGAAACATAGAGGCCAACAAGCCAGGAATGTTGTGAAATATTACAGCCGAGATGTTACGTTGGGTTATTTTAGGTTAAATTACGTTATTGATGGATATGAATGTCCCACGGAGACGTAGAGGCCAACAAGCCAGGAATGTGGTCAAATAATAGCGCCGAAAGGTTAGGTTGGGTTAGGTTAGGTTATATTACGTTATTGATGTATATGAAGGTCCCACGGAGACGTAGAGGCCAACTCGCCAGGAATGTTGTCAAATAATAGCGCCGAAAGGTTAGGTTGGGTTAGGTTAGGTTATATTACGTTATTGATGTATATAAAAGTCCTACGGAGACGTAGAGGCCAACAAGCCAGGAATGTTGTCAAATAATAGCGCCGAAAGGTTAGGTTGGGTTAGGTTAGGTTATATTACGTTATTGATGTATATAAAAGTCCTACGGAGACGTAGAGGCCAACAAGCCAGGAATGTTGTCAAATAATAGCGCCGAAAGGTTAGGTTGGATTAGGTTAGGTTATATTAAGTTATTGATGTATATAAATGTCCTACGGAGACGTAGAGGCCAACAAGCCAGGAATGTTGTCAAATAATAGCGCCGAAAGGTTAGGTTGGATTAGGTTAGGTTATATTAAGTTATTGATGTATATAAAAGTCCTACGGAGACGTAGAGGCCAACAAGCCAGGAATGTTGTCAAATAATAGCGCCGAAAGGTTAGGTTGGATTAGGTTAGGTTATATTGCGTTATTGATGTATATGAAGGTCCCACGGAGACGTAGAGGCCAACTCGCCAGGAATGTTGTCAAATATTAGTACCGAGAGGTTGGGTTGTGTTAGGTTAGGTTATATTACGTTATTAATGTATATAAAGGCCCCACGGAGATGTAGAGGCCAACATGCCAGGAATGTTGTCAAATAATAGCGCCGAAAGGTTAGGTTGGATTAGGTTAGGTTATATTGCGTTATTGATGTATATGAAGGTCCCACGGAGACGTAGAGGCCAACTCGCCAGGAATGTTGTCAAATATTAGTACCGAGAGGTTGGGTTGTGTTAGGTTAGGTTATATTACGTTATTAATGTATATAAAGGCCCCACGGAGATGTAGAGGCCAACATGCCAGGAATGTTGTCAAATAATAGCGCCGAAAGGTTAGGTTGGATTAGGTTAGGTTATATTGCGTTATTGATGTATATGAAGGTCCCACGGAGACGTAGAGGCCAACTCGCCAGGAATGTTGTCGAATATTAGTACCGAGAGGTTGGGTTGTGTTAGGTTAGGTTATATTACGTTATTAATGTATATAAAGGCCCCACGGAGATGTAGAGGCCAACGTGCCAGGAATGTTGTCAAATATTACCGCCGAAATGTTAGGTTGGCTTAGGTTAGGTTATTTTACGTTATTGATGTACATGAAGGTCCCACGGAGACGTAGAGTCCAACTCGCCAGGAATCTTGTCAAATATTAGTACCGAGATGTTAGTTTGGGGTAGGTTAAGTTATATTACGCTATTGATGTATATAAAAGTCCCTCGGAGACGTAGAGGCCAACTCAACAGGAATGTTGTCAAATAATAGCGCCCAGAGGTTAGGTTGTGTTATAGAAGGTTATATTACGTTATTGATGGATATGAAGGTCTCACGGAGACGTAGAGGCCAACTCGCCAGGAATGTTGTCAAATATTACCGCCGAGATGTTAGGTTGGGTTAGGTTAGGTTATATTACGTTATTGATGTATATAAAGGTCCCACGGAAACATAGAGGCCAACAAGCCAGGAATGTTGTGAAATATTACAGCCGAGATGTTACGTTGGGTTATTTTAGGTTAAATTACGTTATTGATGGATATGAATGTCCCACGGAGACGTAGAGGCCAACAAGCCAGGAATGTGGTCAAATAATAGCGCCGAAAGGTTAGGTTGGGTTAGGTTAGGTTATATTACGTTATTGATGTATATGAAGGTCCCACGGAGACGTAGAGGCCAACTCGCCAGGAATGTTGTCAAATAATAGCGCCGAAAGGTTAGGTTGGGTTAGGTTAGGTTATATTACGTTATTGATGTATATAAAAGTCCTACGGAGACGTAGAGGCCAACAAGCCAGGAATGTTGTCAAATAATAGCGCCGAAAGGTTAGGTTGGATTAGGTTAGGTTATATTAAGTTATTGATGTATATAAATGTCCTACGGAGACGTAGAGGCCAACAAGCCAGGAATGTTGTCAAATAATAGCGCCGAAAGGTTAGGTTGGATTAGGTTAGGTTATATTAAGTTATTGATGTATATAAAAGTCCTACGGAGACGTAGAGGCCAACAAGCCAGGAATGTTGTCAAATAATAGCGCCGAAAGGTTAGGTTGGATTAGGTTAGGTTATATTGCGTTATTGATGTATATGAAGGTCCCACGGAGACGTAGAGGCCAACTCGCCAGGAATGTTGTCAAATATTAGTACCGAGAGGTTGGGTTGTGTTAGGTTAGGTTATATTACGTTATTAATGTATATAAAGGCCCCACGGAGATGTAGAGGCCAACATGCCAGGAATGTTGTCAAATAATAGCGCCGAAAGGTTAGGTTGGATTAGGTTAGGTTATATTGCGTTATTGATGTATATGAAGGTCCCACGGAGACGTAGAGGCCAACTCGCCAGGAATGTTGTCGAATATTAGTACCGAGAGGTTGGGTTGTGTTAGGTTAGGTTATATTACGTTATTAATGTATATAAAGGCCCCACGGAGATGTAGAGGCCAACGTGCCAGGAATGTTGTCAAATATTACCGCCGAAATGTTAGGTTGGCTTAGGTTAGGTTATTTTACGTTATTGATGTACATGAAGGTCCCACGGAGACGTAGAGTCCAACTCGCCAGGAATCTTGTCAAATATTAGTACCGAGATGTTAGTTTGGGGTAGGTTAAGTTATATTACGCTATTGATGTATATAAAAGTCCCTCGGAGACGTAGAGGCCAACTCAACAGGAATGTTGTTAAATAATAGCGCCCAGAGGTTAGGTTGGGTTATATAAGGTTATATTACGTTATTGATGGATATGAAGGTCTCACGGAGACGTAGAGGCCAACTCGCCAGGAATGTTGTCAAATATTACCGCCGAGATGTTAGGTTGGGTTAGGTTAGGTTATATTACGTTATTGATGTATATAAAGGTCCCACGGAAACATAGAGGCCAACAAGCCAGGAATGTTGTGAAATATTACAGCCGAGATGTTACGTTGGGTTATTTTAGGTTAAATTACGTTATTGATGGATATGAATGTCCCACGGATACGTAGAGGCCAACAAGCCAGGAATGTGGTCAAATAATAGCGCCGAAAGGTTAGGTTGGGTTAGGTTAGGTTATATTACGTTATTGATGTATATGAAGGTCCCACGGAGACGTAGAGGCCAACTCGCCAGGAATGTTGTCAAATATTAGTACCGAGAGTTTGGGTTGGGTTGGGTTAGGTTATATTAGGTTATTGATGTATATGAAGGTCCCACGGAGACGTAGAGGCCAACTCGCCAGGAATGTTGTCAAATAATAGCGCCGAAAGGTTAGGTTGGGTTAGGTTAGGTTATATTACGTTATTGATGTATATAAAAGTCCCACGGACACGTAGAGGCCAACTCGCCAGGAATGTTGTCAAATAATAGCGCCGAGAGGTTAGGTTGGTTTATATAAGGTTATATTACGTTATTGATTGATATGAAAGTCTCACGGAGACGTAGAGGCCAATACGCCAGGAATGTTGTCAAATATCAGTACTGAGATGTTAGGTTGTGTTAGGTTAGGTTATATTACGCTATTGATGTATATAAAAGTCCCACGGAGACGTAGTGGCCAACTCGACAGGAATGTTGTCAAATAATAGCGCCGAAAGGTTAGGTTGGGTTAGGTTAGGTTATATTACGCTATTGATGTATATAAAAGTCCCACGGAGACGTAGATGCCAACAAGCCAGGAATGTGGTCAAATGATAGCGCCGAAAGGTTAGGTTGGGTTAGGTTAGGTTATATTGCGTTATTGATGTATATGAAGGTCCCACGGAGACGTAGAGGCAAACACGCCAGGAATGTTGTCAAATATTAGTACCGAGAGGTTGGGTTGGGTTAGGTTAGGTTATATTACGTTATTGATGTATATGAAGGTCCCACGGAGACGTAGAGGCCAACTCGCCAGGAATGTTGTCAAATATTACCGCCGAAATGTTAGGTTGGCTTAGGTTAGGTTATATTACGCTATTGATATATATAAAATTCCCACGGAGACGTAGAGTCCAACTCGCCAGGAATGTTGTCAAATATTAGTACCGAGAGTTTGGGTTGGGTTAGGTTAGGTTATATTACTTTATTGATGTATATGAAGGTCCCACGGAGACGTAGAGGCCAACTCGCCAGGAATGTTGTCAAATATTACCGCCGAGATGTTAGGTTGGGTTAGGTTAGGTTATATTACGTTATTGATGTATATAAAGGTCCCACGGAAACATAGAGGCCAACAAGCCAGGAATGTTGTGAAATATTACAGCCGAGATGTTACGTTGGGTTATTTTAGGTTAAATTACGTTATTGATGGATATGAATGTCCCACGGAGACGTAGAGGCCAACAAGCCAGGAATGTGGTCAAATAATAGCGCCGAAAGGTTAGGTTGGGTTAGGTTAGGTTATATTACGTTATTGATGTATATGAAGGTCCCACGGAGACGTAGAGGCCAACTCGCCAGGAATGTTGTCAAATATTAGTACCGAGAGTTTGGGTTGGGTTAGGTTAGGTTATATTAGGTTATTGATGTATATGAAGGTCCCACGGAGACGTAGAGGCCAACTCGCCAGGAATGTTGTCAAATAATAGCGCCGAAAGGTTAGGTTGGGTTAGGTTAGGTTATGTTACGTTATTGATGTATATAAAAGTCCCACGGACACGTAGAGGCCAACTCGCCAGGAATGTTGTCAAATATTAGCGCCGAGAGGTTAGGTTGGTTTATATAAGGTTATATTACGTTATTGATTGATATGAAAGTCTCACGGAGACGTAGAGGCCAATACGCCAGGAATGTTGTCAAATATCAGTACCGAGATGTTAGGTTGTGTTAGGTTAGGTTATATTACGCTATTGATGTATATAAAAGTCCCACGGAGACGTAGTGGCCAACTCGACAGGAATGTTGTCAAATAATATCGCCGAGATCTTAGGTTGGGTTAGGTTAGGTTATATTACGCTATTGATGTATATAAAAGTCCCACGGAGACGTAGATGCCAACAAGCCAGGAATGTGGTCAAATGATAGCGCCGAAAGGTTAGGTTGGGTTAGGTTAGGTTATATTGCGTTATTGATGTATATGAAGGTCCCACGGAGACGTAGAGGCAAACACGCCAGGAATGTTGTCAAATATTAGTACCGAGAGGTTGGGTTGGGTTAGGTTAGGTTATATTACGTTATTGATGTATATGAAGGTCCCACGGAGACGTAGAGGCCAACTCGCCAGGAATGTTGTCGAATATTAGTACCGAGAGGTTGGGTTGTGTTAGGTTAGGTTATATTACGTTATTAATGTATATAAAGGCCCCACGGAGATGTAGAGGCCAACGTGCCAGGAATGTTGTCAAATATTACCGCCGAAATGTTAGGTTGGCTTAGGTTAGGTTATTTTACGTTATTGATGTACATGAAGGTCCCACGGAGACGTAGAGTCCAACTCGCCAGGAATCTTGTCAAATATTAGTACCGAGATGTTAGTTTGGTGTAGGTTAAGTTATATTACGCTATTGATGTATATAAAAGTCCCTCGGAGACGTAGAGGCCAACTCAACAGGAATGTTGTCAAATAATAGCGCCCAGAGGTTAGGTTGGGTTATAGAAGGTTATATTACGTTATTGATGGATATGAAGGTCTCACGGAGACGTAGAGGCCAACTCGCCAGGAATGTTGTCAAATATTACCGCCGAGATGTTAGGTTGGGTTAGGTTAGGTTATATTACGTTATTGATGTATATAAAGGTCCCACGGAAACATAGAGGCCAACAAGCCAGGAATGTTGTGAAATATTACAGCCGAGATGTTACGTTGGGTTATTTTAGGTTAAATTACGTTATTGATGGATATGAATGTCCCACGGAGACGTAGAGGCCAACAAGCCAGGAATGTGGTCAAATAATAGCGCCGAAAGGTTAGGTTGGGTTAGGTTAGGTTATATTACGTTATTGATGTATATGAAGGTCCCACGGAGACGTAGAGGCCAACTCGCCAGGAATGTTGTCAAATAATAGCGCCGAAAGGTTAGGTTGGGTTAGGTTAGGTTATATTACGTTATTGATGTATATAAAAGTCCTACGGAGACGTAGAGGCCAACAAGCCAGGAATGTTGTCAAATAATAGCGCCGAAAGGTTAGGTTGGATTAGGTTAGGTTATATTAAGTTATTGATGTATATAAAAGTCCTACGGAGACGTAGAGGCCAACAAGCCAGGAATGTTGTCAAATAATAGCGCCGAAAGGTTAGGTTGGATTAGGTTAGGTTATATTGCGTTATTGATGTATATGAAGGTCCCACGGAGACGTAGAGGCCAACTCGCCAGGAATGTTGTCAAATATTAGTACCGAGAGGTTGGGTTGTGTTAGGTTAGGTTATATTACGTTATTAATGTATATAAAGGCCCCACGGAGATGTAGAGGCCAACATGCCAGGAATGTTGTCAAATAATAGCGCCGAAAGGTTAGGTTGGATTAGGTTAGGTTATATTGCGTTATTGATGTATATGAAGGTCCCACGGAGACGTAGAGGCCAACTCGCCAGGAATGTTGTCGAATATTAGTACCGAGAGGTTGGGTTGTGTTAGGTTAGGTTATATTACGTTATTAATGTATATAAAGGCCCCACGGAGATGTAGAGGCCAACGTGCCAGGAATGTTGTCAAATATTACCGCCGAAATGTTAGGTTGGCTTAGGTTAGGTTATTTTACGTTATTGATGTACATGAAGGTCCCACGGAGACGTAGAGTCCAACTCGCCAGGAATCTTGTCAAATATTAGTACCGAGATGTTAGTTTGGGGTAGGTTAAGTTATATTACGCTATTGATGTATATAAAAGTCCCTCGGAGACGTAGAGGCCAACTCAACAGGAATGTTGTCAAATAATAGCGCCCAGAGGTTAGGTTGGGTTATAGAAGGTTATATTACGTTATTGATGGATATGAAGGTCTCACGGAGACGTAGAGGCCAACTCGCCAGGAATGTTGTCAAATATTACCGCCGAGATGTTAGGTTGGGTTAGGTTAGGTTATATTACGTTATTGATGTATATAAAGGTCCCACGGAAACATAGAGGCCAACAAGCCAGGAATGTTGTGAAATATTACAGCCGAGATGTTACGTTGGGTTATTTTAGGTTAAATTACGTTATTGATGGATATGAATGTCCCACGGAGACGTAGAGGCCAACAAGCCAGGAATGTGGTCAAATAATAGCGCCGAAAGGTTAGGTTGGGTTAGGTTAGGTTATATTACGTTATTGATGTATATGAAGGTCCCACGGAGACGTAGAGGCCAACTCGCCAGGAATGTTGTCAAATAATAGCGCCGAAAGGTTAGGTTGGGTTAGGTTAGGTTATATTACGTTATTGATGTATATAAAAGTCCTACGGAGACGTAGAGGCCAACAAGCCAGGAATGTTGTCAAATAATAGCGCCGAAAGGTTAGGTTGGGTTAGGTTAGGTTATATTACGTTATTGATGTATATAAAAGTCCTACGGAGACGTAGAGGCCAACAAGCCAGGAATGTTGTCAAATAATAGCGCCGAAAGGTTAGGTTGGATTAGGTTAGGTTATATTAAGTTATTGATGTATATAAAAGTCCTACGGAGACGTAGAGGCCAACAAGCCAGGAATGTTGTCAAATAATAGCGCCGAAAGGTTAGGTTGGATTAGGTTAGGTTATATTGCGTTATTGATGTATATGAAGGTCCCACGGAGACGTAGAGGCCAACTCGCCAGGAATGTTGTCAAATATTAGTACCGAGAGGTTGGGTTGTGTTAGGTTAGGTTATATTACGTTATTAATGTATATAAAGGCCCCACGGAGATGTAGAGGCCAACATGCCAGGAATGTTGTCAAATAATAGCGCCGAAAGGTTAGGTTGGATTAGGTTAGGTTATATTGCGTTATTGATGTATATGAAGGTCCCACGGAGACGTAGAGGCCAACTCGCCAGGAATGTTGTCGAATATTAGTACCGAGAGGTTGGGTTGTGTTAGGTTAGGTTATATTACGTTATTAATGTATATAAAGGCCCCACGGAGATGTAGAGGCCAACGTGCCAGGAATGTTGTCAAATATTACCGCCGAAATGTTAGGTTGGCTTAGGGTAGGTTATTTTACGTTATTGATGTACATGAAGGTCCCACGGAGACGTAGAGTCCAACTCGCCAGGAATCTTGTCAAATATTAGTACCGAGATGTTAGTTTGGGGTAGGTTAAGTTATATTACGCTATTGATGTATATAAAAGTCCCTCGGAGACGTAGAGGCCAACTCAACAGGAATGTTGTCAAATAATAGCGCCCAGAGGTTAGGTTGGGTTATAGAAGGTTATATTACGTTATTGATGGATATGAAGGTCTCACGGAGACGTAGAGGCCAACTCGCCAGGAATGTTGTCAAATATTACCGCCGAGATGTTAGGTTGGGTTAGGTTAGGTTATATTACGTTATTGATGTATATAAAGGTCCCACGGAAACATAGAGGCCAACAAGCCAGGAATGTTGTGAAATATTACAGCCGAGATGTTACGTTGGGTTATTTTAGGTTAAATTACGTTATTGATGGATATGAATGTCCCACGGAGACGTAGAGGCCAACAAGCCAGGAATGTGGTCAAATAATAGCGCCGAAAGGTTAGGTTGGGTTAGGTTAGGTTATATTACGTTATTGATGTATATGAAGGTCCCACGGAGACGTAGAGGCCAACTCGCCAGGAATGTTGTCAAATAATAGCGCCGAAAGGTTAGGTTGGGTTAGGTTAGGTTATATTACGTTATTGATGTATATAAAAGTCCTACGGAGACGTAGAGGCCAACAAGCCAGGAATGTTGTCAAATAATAGCGCCGAAAGGTTAGGTTGGGTTAGGTTAGGTTATATTACGTTATTGATGTATATAAAAGTCCTACGGAGACGTAGAGGCCAACAAGCCAGGAATGTTGTCAAATAATAGCGCAGAAAGGTTAGGTTGGATTAGGTTAGGTTATATTAAGTTATTGATGTATATAAAAGTCCTACGGAGACGTAGAGGCCAACAAGCCAGGAATGTTGTCAAATAATAGCGCCGAAAGGTTAGGTTGGATTAGGTTAGGTTATATTGCGTTATTGATGTATATGAAGGTCCCACGGAGACGTAGAGGCCAACTCGCCAGGAATGTTGTCAAATATTAGTACCGAGAGGTTGGGTTGTGTTAGGTTAGGTTATATTACGTTATTAATGTATATAAAGGCCCCACGGAGATGTAGAGGCCAACATGCCAGGAATGTTGTCAAATAATAGCGCCGAAAGGTTAGGTTGGATTAGGTTAGGTTATATTGCGTTATTGATGTATATGAAGGTCCCACGGAGACGTAGAGGCCAACTCGCCAGGAATGTTGTCGAATATTAGTACCGAGAGGTTGGGTTGTGTTAGGTTAGGTTATATTACGTTATTAATGTATATAAAGGCCCCACGGAGATGTAGAGGCCAACGTGCCAGGAATGTTGTCAAATATTACCGCCGAAATGTTAGGTTGGCTTAGGTTAGGTTATTTTACGTTATTGATGTACATGAAGGTCCCACGGAGACGTAGAGTCCAACTCGCCAGGAATCTTGTCAAATATTAGTACCGAGATGTTAGTTTGGGGTAGGTTAAGTTATATTACGCTATTGATGTATATAAAAGTCCCTCGGAGACGTAGAGGCCAACTCAACAGGAATGTTGTCAAATAATAGCGCCCAGAGGTTAGGTTGGGTTATAGAAGGTTATATTACGTTATTGATGGATATGAAGGTCTCACGGAGACGTAGAGGCCAACTCGCCAGGAATGTTGTCAAATATTACCGCCGAGATGTTAGGTTGGGTTAGGTTAGGTTATATTACGTTATTGATGTATATAAAGGTCCCACGGAAACATAGAGGCCAACAAGCCAGGAATGTTGTGAAATATTACAGCCGAGATGTTACGTTGGGTTATTTTAGGTTAAATTACGTTATTGATGGATATGAATGTCCCACGGAGACGTAGAGGCCAACAAGCCAGGAATGTGGTCAAATAATAGCGCCGAAAGGTTAGGTTGGGTTAGG
The DNA here is from genome assembly GCA_963969225.1 of Xylocopa violacea. Classification (NCBI taxonomy): domain Eukaryota; kingdom Metazoa; phylum Arthropoda; class Insecta; order Hymenoptera; family Apidae; genus Xylocopa; species Xylocopa violacea. The sequence continues at coordinate 177,401 of CAXAJV010000741.1, read as the reverse complement.
TTAGGTTATATTACCTTATTGATGTATATGAAGGTCCCACGGAGACGTAGAGGCCAACTCGCCAGGAATGTTGTCAAATAATAGCGCCGAAAGGTTAGGTTGGGTTAGGTTAGGTTATATTACGTTATTGATGTATATAAAAGTCCTACGGAGACGTAGAGGCCAACAAGCCAGGAATGTTGTCAAATAATAGCGCCGAAAGGTTAGGTTGGATTAGGTTAGGTTATATTAAGTTATTGATGTATATAAAAGTCCTACGGAGACGTAGAGGCCAACAAGCCAGGAATGTTGTCAAATAATAGCGCCGAAAGGTTAGGTTGGATTAGGTTAGGTTATATTAAGTTATTGATGTATATAAAAGTCCTACGGAGACGTAGAGGCCAACAAGCCAGGAATGTTGTCAAATAATAGCGCCGAAAGGTTAGGTTGGATTAGGTTAGGTTATATTGCGTTATTGATGTATATGAAGGTCCCACGGAGACGTAGAGGCCAACTCGCCAGGAATGTTGTCAAATATTAGTACCGAGAGGTTGGGTTGTGTTAGGTTAGGTTATATTACGTTATTAATGTATATAAAGGCCCCACGGAGATGTAGAGGCCAACATGCCAGGAATGTTGTCAAATAATAGCGCCGAAAGGTTAGGTTGGATTAGGTTAGGTTATATTGCGTTATTGATGTATATGAAGGTCCCACGGAGACGTAGAGGCCAACTCGCCAGGAATGTTGTCGAATATTAGTACCGAGAGGTTGGGTTGTGTTAGGTTAGGTTATATTACGTTATTAATGTATATAAAGGCCCCACGGAGATGTAGAGGCCAACGTGCCAGGAATGTTGTCAAATATTACCGCCGAAATGTTAGGTTGGCTTAGGTTAGGTTATTTTACGTTATTGATGTACATGAAGGTCCCACGGAGACGTAGAGTCCAACTCGCCAGGAATCTTGTCAAATATTAGTACCGAGATGTTAGTTTGGGGTATGTTAAGTTATATTACGCTATTGATGTATATAAAAGTCCCTCGGAGACGTAGAGGCCAACTCAACAGGAATGTTGTTAAATAATAGCGCCCAGAGGTTAGGTTGGGTTATATAAGGTTATATTACGTTATTGATGGATATGAAGGTCTCACGGAGACGTAGAGGCCAACTCGCCAGGAATGTTGTCAAATATTACCGCCGAGATGTTAGGTTGGGTTAGGTTAGGTTATATTACGTTATTGATGTATATAAAGGTCCCACGGAAACATAGAGGCCAACAAGCCAGGAATGTTGTGAAATATTACAGCCGAGATGTTACGTTGGGTTATTTTAGGTTAAATTACGTTATTGATGGATATGAATGTCCCACGGATACGTAGAGGCCAACAAGCCAGGAATGTGGTCAAATAATAGCGCCGAAAGGTTAGGTTGGGTTAGGTTAGGTTATATTACGTTATTGATGTATATGAAGGTCCCACGGAGACGTAGAGGCCAACTCGCCAGGAATGTTGTCAAATATTAGTACCGAGAGTTTGGGTTGGGTTGGGTTAGGTTATATTAGGTTATTGATGTATATGAAGGTCCCACGGAGACGTAGAGGCCAACTCGCCAGGAATGTTGTCAAATAATAGCGCCGAAAGGTTAGGTTGGGTTAGGTTAGGTTATATTACGTTATTGATGTATATAAAAGTCCCACGGACACGTAGAGGCCAACTCGCCAGGAATGTTGTCAAATAATAGCGCCGAAAGGTTAGGTTGGGTTAGGTTAGGTTATATTACGCTATTGATGTATATAAAAGTCCCACGGAGACGTAGATGCCAACAAGCCAGGAATGTGGTCAAATGATAGCGCCGAAAGGTTAGGTTGGGTTAGGTTAGGTTATATTGCGTTATTGATGTATATGAAGGTCCCACGGAGACGTAGAGGCAAACACGCCAGGAATGTTGTCAAATATTAGTACCGAGAGGTTGGGTTGGGTTAGGTTAGGTTATATTACGTTATTGATGTATATGAAGGTCCCACGGAGACGTAGAGGCCAACTCGCCAGGAATGTTGTCAAATATTACCGCCGAAATGTTAGGTTGGCTTAGGTTAGGTTATATTACGCTATTGATATATATAAAATTCCCACGGAGACGTAGAGTCCAACTCGCCAGGAATGTTGTCAAATATTAGTACCGAGAGTTTGGGTTGGGTTAGGTTAGGTTATATTACTTTATTGATGTATATGAAGGTCCCACGGAGACGTAGAGGCCAACTCGCCAGGAATGTTGTCAAATATTACCGCCGAGATGTTAGGTTGGGTTAGGTTAGGTTATATTACGTTATTGATGTATATAAAGGTCCCACGGAAACATAGAGGCCAACAAGCCAGGAATGTTGTGAAATATTACAGCCGAGATGTTACGTTGGGTTATTTTAGGTTAAATTACGTTATTGATGGATATGAATGTCCCACGGAGACGTAGTGGCCAACAAGCCAGGAATGTGGTCAAATAATAGCGCCGAAAGGTTAGGTTGGGTTAGGTTAGGTTATATTACGTTATTGATGTATATGAAGGTCCCACGGAGACGTAGAGGCCAACTCGCCAGGAATGTTGTCAAATATTAGTACCGAGAGTTTGGGTTGGGTTAGGTTAGGTTATATTAGGTTATTGATGTATATGAAGGTCCCACGGAGACGTAGAGGCCAACTCGCCAGGAATGTTGTCAAATAATAGCGCCGAAAGGTTAGGTTGGGTTAGGTTAGGTTATGTTACGTTATTGATGTATATAAAAGTCCCACGGACACGTAGAGGCCAACTCGCCAGGAATGTTGTCAAATAATAGCGCCGAGAGGTTAGGTTGGTTTATATAAGGTTATATTACGTTATTGATTGATATGAAAGTCTCACGGAGACGTAGAGGCCAATACGCCAGGAATGTTGTCAAATATCAGTACCGAGATGTTAGGTTGTGTTAGGTTAGGTTATATTACGCTATTGATGTATATAAAAGTCCCACGGAGACGTAGTGGCCAACTCGACAGGAATGTTGTCAAATAATATCGCCGAGATCTTAGGTTGGGTTAGGTTAGGTTATATTACGCTATTGATGTATATAAAAGTCCCACGGAGACGTAGATGCCAACAAGCCAGGAATGTGGTCAAATGATAGCGCCGAAAGGTTAGGTTGGGTTAGGTTAGGTTATATTGCGTTATTGATGTATATGAAGGTCCCACGGAGACGTAGAGGCAAACACGCCAGGAATGTTGTCAAATATTAGTACCGAGAGGTTGGGTTGGGTTAGGTTAGGTTATATTACGTTATTGATGTATATGAAGGTCCCACGGAGACGTAGAGGCCAACTCGCCAGGAATGTTGTCAAATATTACCGCCGAAATGTTAGGTTGGCTTAGGTTAGGTTATATTACGCTATTGATATATATAAAATTCCCACGGAGACGTAGAGTCCAACTCGCCAGGAATGTTGTCAAATATTAGTACCGAGAGTTTGGGTTGGGTTAGGTTAGGTTATATTACTTTATTGATGTATATGAAGGTCCCACGGAGACGTAGAGGCCAACTCGCCAGGAATGTTGTCAAATAATAGCGCCGAAAGGTTAGGTTGGGTTAGGTTAGGTTATTTTACGTTATTGATGTACATGAAGGTCCCACGGAGACGTAGAGTCCAACTCGCCAGGAATCTTGTCAAATATTAGTACCGAGATGTTAGTTTGGCGTAGGTTAAGTTATATTACGCTATTGATGTATATAAAAGTCCCTCGGAGACGTAGAGGCCAACTCAACAGGAATGTTGTCAAATAATAGCGCCCAGAGGTTAGGTTGGGTTATATAAGGTTATATTACGTTATTGATGGATATGAAGGTCTCACGGAGACGTAGAGGCCAACTCGCCAGGAATGTTGTCAAATATTAGTACCGAGAGGTTGGGTTGGGTTAGGTTAGGTTATATTACGTTATTGATGTATATGAAGGTCCCACGGAGACGTAGAGGCCAACTCGCCAGGAATGTTGTCAAATAATAGCGCCGAGAGGTTAGGTTGGTTTATATAAGGTTATATTACGTTATTGATTGATATGAAAGTCTCACGGAGACGTAGAGGCCAATACGCCAGGAATGTTGTCAAATATCAGTACCGAGATGTTAGGTTGTGTTAGGTTAGGTTATATTACGCTATTGATGTATATAAAAGTCCCACGGAGACGTAGTGGCCAACTCGACAGGAATGTTGTCAAATAATAGCGCCGAAAGGTTAGGTTGGGTTAGGTTAGGTTATATTACGCTATTGATGTATATAAAAGTCCCACGGAGACGTAGATGCCAACAAGCCAGGAATGTGGTCAAATGATAGCGCCGAAAGGTTAGGTTGGGTTAGGTTAGGTTATATTGCGTTATTGATGTATATGAAGGTCCCACGGAGACGTAGAGGCAAACACGCCAGGAATGTTGTCAAATATTAGTACCGAGAGGTTGGGTTGGGTTAGGTTAGGTTATATTACGTTATTGATGTATATGAAGGTCCCACGGAGACGTAGAGGCCAACTCGCCAGGAATGTTGTCAAATATTACCGCCGAAATGTTAGGTTGGCTTAGGTTAGGTTATATTACGCTATTGATATATATAAAATTCCCACGGAGACGTAGAGTCCAACTCGCCAGGAATGTTGTCAAATATTAGTACCGAGAGTTTGGGTTGGGTTAGGTTAGGTTATATTACTTTATTCATGTATATGAAGGTCCCACGGAGACGTAGAGGCCAACTCGCCAGGAATGTTGTCAAATATTACCGCCGAGATGTTAGGTTGGGTTAGGTTAGGTTATATTACGTTATTGATGTATATAAAGGTCCCACGGAAACATAGAGGCCAACAAGCCAGGAATGTTGTGAAATATTACAGCCGAGATGTTACGTTGGGTTATTTTAGGTTAAATTACGTTATTGATGGATATGAATGTCCCACGGAGACGTAGAGGCCAACAAGCCAGGAATGTGGTCAAATAATAGCGCCGAAAGGTTAGGTTGGGTTAGGTTAGGTTATATTACGTTATTGATGTATATGAAGGTCCCACGGAGACGTAGAGGCCAACTCGCCAGGAATGTTGTCAAATATTAGTACCGAGAGTTTGGGTTGGGTTAGGTTAGGTTATATTAGGTTATTGATGTATATGAAGGTCCCACGGAGACGTAGAGGCCAACTCGCCAGGAATGTTGTCAAATAATAGCGCCGAAAGGTTAGGTTGGGTTAGGTTAGGTTATGTTACGTTATTGATGTATATAAAAGTCCCACGGACACGTAGAGGCCAACTCGCCAGGAATGTTGTCAAATAATAGCGCCGAGAGGTTAGGTTGGTTTATATAAGGTTATATTACGTTATTGATTGATATGAAAGTCTCACGGAGACGTAGAGGCCAATACGCCAGGAATGTTGTCAAATATCAGTACCGAGATGTTAGGTTGTGTTAGGTTAGGTTATATTACGCTATTGATGTATATAAAAGTCCCACGGAGACGTAGTGGCCAACTCGACAGGAATGTTGTCAAATAATATCGCCGAGATCTTAGGTTGGGTTAGGTTAGGTTATATTACGCTATTGATGTATATAAAAGTCCCACGGAGACGTAGATGCCAACAAGCCAGGAATGTGGTCAAATGATAGCGCCGAAAGGTTAGGTTGGGTTAGGTTAGGTTATATTGCGTTATTGATGTATATGAAGGTCCCACGGAGACGTAGAGGCAAACACGCCAGGAATGTTGTCAAATATTAGTACCGAGAGGTTGGGTTGGGTTAGGTTAGGTTATATTACGTTATTGATGTATATGAAGGTCCCACGGAGACGTAGAGGCCAACTCGCCAGGAATGTTGTCAAATATTACCGCCGAAATGTTAGGTTGGCTTAGGTTAGGTTATATTACGCTATTGATGTATATAAAATTCCCACGGAGACGTAGAGTCCAACTCGCCAGGAATGTTGTCAAATATTAGTACCGAGAGTTTGGGTTGGGTTAGGTTAGGTTATATTACTTTATTGATGTATATGAAGGTCCCACGGAGACGTAGAGGCCAACTCGCCAGGAATGTTGTCAAATAATAGCGCCGAAAGGTTAGGTTGGGTTAGGTTAGGTTATTTTACGTAATTGATGTACATGAAGGTCCCACGGAGACGTAGAGTCCAACTCGCCAGGAATCTTGTCAAATATTAGTACCGAGATGTTAGTTTGGCGTAGGTTAAGTTATATTACGCTATTGATGTATATAAAAGTCCCTCGGAGACGTAGAGGCCAACTCAACAGGAATGTTGTCAAATAATAGCGCCCAGAGGTTAGGTTGGGTTATATAAGGTTATATTACGTTATTGATGGATATGAAGGTCTCACGGAGACGTAGAGGCCAACTCGCCAGGAATGTTGTCAAATATTACCGCCGAAATGTTAGGTTGGCTTAGGTTAGGTTATATGACGCTATTGATATATATATAAAGGTCCCACGGAAACATAGAGGCCAACAAGCCAGGAATGTTGTGAAATATTACAGACGAGATGTTACGTTGGGTTATTTTAGGTTAAATTACGTTATTGATGGATATGAATGTCCCACGGAGACGTAGAGGCCAACAAGCCAGGAATGTGGTCAAATAATAGCGCCGAAATGTTAGGTTGGCTTAGGTTAGGTTATGTTACGTTATTGATGTATATAAAAGTCCCACGGACACGTAGAGGCCAACTCGCCAGGAATGTTGTCAAATAATAGCGCCGAGAGGTTAGGTTGGTTTATATAAGGTTATATTACGTTATTGATTGATATGAAAGTCTCACGGAGACGTAGAGGCCAATACGCCAGGAATGTTGTCAAATATCAGTACCGAGATGTTAGGTTGTGTTAGGTTAGGTTATATTACGCTATTGATGTATATAAAAGTCCCACGGAGACGTAGTGGCCAACTCGACAGGAATGTTGTCAAATAATAGCGCCGAAAGGTTAGGTTGGGTTAGGTTAGGTTATATTACGCTATTGATGTATATAAAAGTCCCACGGAGACGTAGATGCCAACAAGCCAGGAATGTGGTCAAATGATAGCGCCGAAAGGTTAGGTTGGGTTAGGTTAGGTTATATTGCGTTATTGATGTATATGAAGGTCCCACGGAGACGTAGAGGCAAACACGCCAGGAATGTTGTCAAATATTAGTACCGAGAGGTTGGGTTGGGTTAGGTTAGGTTATATTACGTTATTGATGTATATGAAGGTCCCACGGAGACGTAGAGGCCAACTCGCCAGGAATGTTGTCAAATATTACCGCCGAAATGTTAGGTTGGCTTAGGTTAGGTTATATTACGCTATTGATATATATAAAATTCCCACGGAGACGTAGAGTCCAACTCGCCAGGAATGTTGTCAAATATTAGTACCGAGAGTTTGGGTTGGGTTAGGTTAGGTTATATTACTTTATTCATGTATATGAAGGTCCCACGGAGACGTAGAGGCCAACTCGCCAGGAATGTTGTCAAATATTACCGCCGAGATGTTAGGTTGGGTTAGGTTAGGTTATATTACGTTATTGATGTATATAAAGGTCCCACGGAAACATAGAGGCCAACAAGCCAGGAATGTTGTGAAATATTACAGCCGAGATGTTACGTTGGGTTATTTTAGGTTAAATTACGTTATTGATGGATATGAATGTCCCACGGAGACGTAGAGGCCAACAAGCCAGGAATGTGGTCAAATAATAGCGCCGAAAGGTTAGGTTGGGTTAGGTTAGGTTATATTACGTTATTGATGTATATGAAGGTCCCACGGAGACGTAGAGGCCAACTCGCCAGGAATGTTGTCAAATATTAGTACCGAGAGTTTGGGTTGGGTTAGGTTAGGTTATATTAGGTTATTGATGTATATGAAGGTCCCACGGAGACGTAGAGGCCAACTCGCCAGGAATGTTGTCAAATAATAGCGCCGAAAGGTTAGGTTGGGTTAGGTTAGGTTATGTTACGTTATTGATGTATATAAAAGTCCCACGGACACGTAGAGGCCAACTCGCCAGGAATGTTGTCAAATAATAGCGCCGAGAGGTTAGGTTGGTTTATATAAGGTTATATTACGTTATTGATTGATATGAAAGTCTCACGGAGACGTAGAGGCCAATACGCCAGGAATGTTGTCAAATATCAGTACCGAGATGTTAGGTTGTGTTAGGTTAGGTTATATTACGCTATTGATGTATATAAAAGTCCCACGGAGACGTAGTGGCCAACTCGACAGGAATGTTGTCAAATAATATCGCCGAGATCTTAGGTTGGGTTAGGTTAGGTTATATTACGCTATTGATGTATATAAAAGTCCCACGGAGACGTAGATGCCAACAAGCCAGGAATGTGGTCAAATGATAGCGCCGAAAGGTTAGGTTGGGTTAGGTTAGGTTATATTGCGTTATTGATGTATATGAAGGTCCCACGGAGACGTAGAGGCAAACACGCCAGGAATGTTGTCAAATATTAGTACCGAGAGGTTGGGTTGGGTTAGGTTAGGTTATATTACGTTATTGATGTATATGAAGGTCCCACGGAGACGTAGAGGCCAACTCGCCAGGAATGTTGTCAAATATTACCGCCGAAATGTTAGGTTGGCTTAGGTTAGGTTATATTACGCTATTGATATATATAAAATTCCCACGGAGACGTAGAGTCCAACTCGCCAGGAATGTTGTCAAATATTAGTACCGAGAGTTTGGGTTGGGTTAGGTTAGGTTATATTACTTTATTGATGTATATGAAGGTCCCACGGAGACGTAGAGGCCAACTCGCCAGGAATGTTGTCAAATAATAGCGCCGAAAGGTTAGGTTGGGTTAGGTTAGGTTATTTTACGTTATTGATGTACATGAAGGTCCCACGGAGACGTAGAGTCCAACTCGCCAGGAATCTTGTCAAATATTAGTACCGAGATGTTAGTTTGGCGTAGGTTAAGTTATATTACGCTATTGATGTATATAAAAGTCCCTCGGAGACGTAGAGGCCAACTCAACAGGAATGTTGTCAAATAATAGCGCCCAGAGGTTAGGTTGGGTTATATAAGGTTATATTACGTTATTGATGGATATGAAGGTCTCACGGAGACGTAGAGGCCAACTCGCCAGGAATGTTGTCAAATATTACCGCCGAAATGTTAGGTTGGCTTAGGTTAGGTTATATGACGCTATTGATATATATATAAAGGTCCCACGGAAACATAGAGGCCAACAAGCCAGGAATGTTGTGAAATATTACAGACGAGATGTTACGTTGGGTTATTTTAGGTTAAATTACGTTATTGATGGATATGAATGTCCCACGGAGACGTAGAGGCCAACAAGCCAGGAATGTGGTCAAATAATAGCGCCGAAAGGTTAGGTTGGGTCAGGTTAGGTTATGTTACGTTATTGATGTATATAAAAGTCCCACGGACACGTAGAGGCCAACTCGCCAGGAATGTTGTCAAATAATAGCGCCGAGAGGTTAGGTTGGTTTATATAAGGTTATATTACGTTATTGATTGATATGAAAGTCTCACGGAGACGTAGAGGCCAATACGCCAGGAATGTTGTCAAATATCAGTACCGAGATGTTAGGTTGTGTTAGGTTAGGTTATATTACGCTATTGATGTATATAAAAGTCCCACGGAGACGTAGTGGCCAACTCGACAGGAATGTTGTCAAATAATATCGCCGAGATCTTAGGTTGGGTTAGGTTAGGTTATATTACGCTATTGATGTATATAAAAGTCCCACGGAGACGTAGATGCCAACAAGCCAGGAATGTGGTCAAATGATAGCGCCGAAAGGTTAGGTTGGGTTAGGTTAGGTTATATTGCGTTATTGATGTATATGAAGGTCCCACGGAGACGTAGAGGCAAACACGCCAGGAATGTTGTCAAATATTAGTACCGAGAGGTTGGGTTGGGTTAGGTTAGGTTATATTACGTTATTGATGTATATGAAGGTCCCACGGAGACGTAGAGGCCAACTCGCCAGGAATGTTGTCAAATATTACCGCCGAAATGTTAGGTTGGCTTAGGTTAGGTTATATTACGCTATTGATATATATAAAATTCCCACGGAGACGTAGAGTCCAACTCGCCAGGAATGTTGTCAAATATTAGTACCGAGAGTTTGGGTTGGGTTAGGTTAGGTTATATTACTTTATTGATGTATATGAAGGTCCCACGGAGACGTAGAGGCCAACTCGCCAGGAATGTTGTCAAATAATATCGCCGAGATCTTAGGTTGGGTTAGGTTAGGTTATATTACGCTATTGATGTATATAAAAGTCCCACGGAGACGTAGATGCCAACAAGCCAGGAATGTGGTCAAATGATAGCGCCGAAAGGTTAGGTTGGGTTAGGTTAGGTTATATTGCGTTATTGATGTATATGAAGGTCCCACGGAGACGTAGAGGCAAACACGCCAGGAATGTTGTCAAATATTAGTACCGAGAGGTTGGGTTGGGTTAGGTTAGGTTATATTACGTTATTGATGTATATGAAGGTCCCACGGAGACGTAGAGGCCAACTCGCCAGGAATGTTGTCAAATATTACCGCCGAAATGTTAGGTTGGCTTAGGTTAGGTTATATTACGCTATTGATATATATAAAATTCCCACGGAGACGTAGAGTCCAACTCGCCAGGAATGTTGTCAAATATTAGTACCGAGAGTTTGGGTTGGGTTAGGTTAGGTTATATTACTTTATTGATGTATATGAAGGTCCCACGGAGACGTAGAGGCCAACTCGCCAGGAATGTTGTCAAATAATAGCGCCGAAAGGTTAGGTTGGGTTAGGTTAGGTTATTTTACGTTATTGATGTACATGAAGGTCCCACGGAGACGTAGAGTCCAACTCGCCAGGAATCTTGTCAAATATTAGTACCGAGATGTTAGTTTGGCGTAGGTTAAGTTATATTACGCTATTGATGTATATAAAAGTCCCTCGGAGACGTAGAGGCCAACTCAACAGGAATGTTGTCAAATAATAGCGCCCAGAGGTTAGGTTGGGTTATATAAGGTTATATTACGTTATTGATGGATATGAAGGTCTCACGGAGACGTAGAGGCCAACTCGCCAGGAATGTTGTCAAATATTACCGCCGAAATGTTAGGTTGGCTTAGGTTAGGTTATATGACGCTATTGATATATATATAAAGGTCCCACGGAAACATAGAGGCCAACAAGCCAGGAATGTTGTGAAATATTACAGACGAGATGTTACGTTGGGTTATTTTAGGTTAAATTACGTTATTGATGGATATGAATGTCCCACGGAGACGTAGAGGCCAACAAGCCAGGAATGTGGTCAAATAATAGCGCCGAAATGTTAGGTTGGCTTAGGTTAGGTTATGTTACGTTATTGATGTATATAAAAGTCCCACGGACACGTAGAGGCCAACTCGCCAGGAATGTTGTCAAATAATAGCGCCGAGAGGTTAGGTTGGTTTATATAAGGTTATATTACGTTATTGATTGATATGAAAGTCTCACGGAGACGTAGAGGCCAATACGCCAGGAATGTTGTCAAATATCAGTACCGAGATGTTAGGTTGTGTTAGGTTAGGTTATATTACGCTATTGATGTATATAAAAGTCCCACGGAGACGTAGTGGCCAACTCGACAGGAATGTTGTCAAATAATAGCGCCGAAAGGTTAGGTTGGGTTAGGTTAGGTTATATTACGCTATTGATGTATATAAAAGTCCCACGGAGACGTAGATGCCAACAAGCCAGGAATGTGGTCAAATGATAGCGCCGAAAGGTTAGGTTGGGTTAGGTTAGGTTATATTGCGTTATTGATGTATATGAAGGTCCCACGGAGACGTAGAGGCAAACACGCCAGGAATGTTGTCAAATATTAGTACCGAGAGGTTGGGTTGGGTTAGGTTAGGTTATATTACGTTATTGATGTATATGAAGGTCCCACGGAGACGTAGAGGCCAACTCGCCAGGAATGTTGTCAAATATTACCGCCGAAATGTTAGGTTGGCTTAGGTTAGGTTATATTACGCTATTGATATATATAAAATTCCCACGGAGACGTAGAGTCCAACTCGCCAGGAATGTTGTCAAATATTAGTACCGAGAGTTTGGGTTGGGTTAGGTTAGGTTATATTACTTTATTCATGTATATGAAGGTCCCACGGAGACGTAGAGGCCAACTCGCCAGGAATGTTGTCAAATATTACCGCCGAGATGTTAGGTTGGGTTAGGTTAGGTTATATTACGTTATTGATGTATATAAAGGTCCCACGGAAACATAGAGGCCAACAAGCCAGGAATGTTGTGAAATATTACAGCCGAGATGTTACGTTGGGTTATTTTAGGTTAAATTACGTTATTGATGGATATGAATGTCCCACGGAGACGTAGAGGCCAACAAGCCAGGAATGTGGTCAAATAATAGCGCCGAAAGGTTAGGTTGGGTTAGGTTAGGTTATATTACGTTATTGATGTATATGAAGGTCCCACGGAGACGTAGAGGCCAACTCGCCAGGAATGTTGTCAAATATTAGTACCGAGAGTTTGGGTTGGGTTAGGTTAGGTTATATTAGGTTATTGATGTATATGAAGGTCCCACGGAGACGTAGAGGCCAACTCGCCAGGAATGTTGTCAAATAATAGCGCCGAAAGGTTAGGTTGGGTTAGGTTAGGTTATGTTACGTTATTGATGTATATAAAAGTCCCACGGACACGTAGAGGCCAACTCGCCAGGAATGTTGTCAAATAATAGCGCCGAGAGGTTAGGTTGGTTTATATAAGGTTATATTACGTTATTGATTGATATGAAAGTCTCACGGAGACGTAGAGGCCAATACGCCAGGAATGTTGTCAAATATCAGTACCGAGATGTTAGGTTGTGTTAGGTTAGGTTATATTACGCTATTGATGTATATAAAAGTCCCACGGAGACGTAGTGGCCAACTCGACAGGAATGTTGTCAAATAATATCGCCGAGATCTTAGGTTGGGTTAGGTTAGGTTATATTACGCTATTGATGTATATAAAAGTCCCACGGAGACGTAGATGCCAACAAGCCAGGAATGTGGTCAAATGATAGCGCCGAAAGGTTAGGTTGGGTTAGGTTAGGTTATATTGCGTTATTGATGTATATGAAGGTCCCACGGAGACGTAGAGGCAAACACGCCAGGAATGTTGTCAAATATTAGTACCGAGAGGTTGGGTTGGGTTAGGTTAGGTTATATTACGTTATTGATGTATATGAAGGTCCCACGGAGACGTAGAGGCCAACTCGCCAGGAATGTTGTCAAATATTACCGCCGAAATGTTAGGTTGGCTTAGGTTAGGTTATATTACGCTATTGATATATATAAAATTCCCACGGAGACGTAGAGTCCAACTCGCCAGGAATGTTGTCAAATATTAGTACCGAGAGTTTGGGTTGGGTTAGGTTAGGTTATATTACTTTATTGATGTATATGAAGGTCCCACGGAGACGTAGAGGCCAACTCGCCAGGAATGTTGTCAAATAATAGCGCCGAAAGGTTAGGTTGGGTTAGGTTAGGTTATTTTACGTAATTGATGTACATGAAGGTCCCACGGAGACGTAGAGTCCAACTCGCCAGGAATCTTGTCAAATATTAGTACCGAGATGTTAGTTTGGCGTAGGTTAAGTTATATTACGCTATTGATGTATATAAAAGTCCCTCGGAGACGTAGAGGCCAACTCAACAGGAATGTTGTCAAATAATAGCGCCCAGAGGTTAGGTTGGGTTATATAAGGTTATATTACGTTATTGATGGATATGAAGGTCTCACGGAGACGTAGAGGCCAACTCGCCAGGAATGTTGTCAAATATTACCGCCGAAATGTTAGGTTGGCTTAGGTTAGGTTATATGACGCTATTGATATATATATAAAGGTCCCACGGAAACATAGAGGCCAACAAGCCAGGAATGTTGTGAAATATTACAGACGAGATGTTACGTTGGGTTATTTTAGGTTAAATTACGTTATTGATGGATATGAATGTCCCACGGAGACGTAGAGGCCAACAAGCCAGGAATGTGGTCAAATAATAGCGCCGAAATGTTAGGTTGGCTTAGGTTAGGTTATGTTACGTTATTGATGTATATAAAAGTCCCACGGACACGTAGAGGCCAACTCGCCAGGAATGTTGTCAAATAATAGCGCCGAGAGGTTAGGTTGGTTTATATAAGGTTATATTACGTTATTGATTGATATGAAAGTCTCACGGAGACGTAGAGGCCAATACGCCAGGAATGTTGTCAAATATCAGTACCGAGATGTTAGGTTGTGTTAGGTTAGGTTATATTACGCTATTGATGTATATAAAAGTCCCACGGAGACGTAGTGGCCAACTCGACAGGAATGTTGTCAAATAATAGCGCCGAAAGGTTAGGTTGGGTTAGGTTAGGTTATATTACGCTATTGATGTATATAAAAGTCCCACGGAGACGTAGATGCCAACAAGCCAGGAATGTGGTCAAATGATAGCGCCGAAAGGTTAGGTTGGGTTAGGTTAGGTTATATTGCGTTATTGATGTATATGAAGGTCCCACGGAGACGTAGAGGCAAACACGCCAGGAATGTTGTCAAATATTAGTACCGAGAGGTTGGGTTGGGTTAGGTTAGGTTATATTACGTTATTGATGTATATGAAGGTCCCACGGAGACGTAGAGGCCAACTCGCCAGGAATGTTGTCAAATATTACCGCCGAAATGTTAGGTTGGCTTAGGTTAGGTTATATTACGCTATTGATATATATAAAATTCCCACGGAGACGTAGAGTCCAACTCGCCAGGAATGTTGTCAAATATTAGTACCGAGAGTTTGGGTTGGGTTAGGTTAGGTTATATTACTTTATTCATGTATATGAAGGTCCCACGGAGACGTAGAGGCCAACTCGCCAGGAATGTTGTCAAATATTACCGCCGAGATGTTAGGTTGGGTTAGGTTAGGTTATATTACGTTATTGATGTATATAAAGGTCCCACGGAAACATAGAGGCCAACAAGCCAGGAATGTTGTGAAATATTACAGCCGAGATGTTACGTTGGGTTATTTTAGGTTAAATTACGTTATTGATGGATATGAATGTCCCACGGAGACGTAGAGGCCAACAAGCCAGGAATGTGGTCAAATAATAGCGCCGAAAGGTTAGGTTGGGTTAGGTTAGGTTATATTACGTTATTGATGTATATGAAGGTCCCACGGAGACGTAGAGGCCAACTCGCCAGGAATGTTGTCAAATATTAGTACCGAGAGTTTGGGTTGGGTTAGGTTAGGTTATATTAGGTTATTGATGTATATGAAGGTCCCACGGAGACGTAGAGGCCAACTCGCCAGGAATGTTGTCAAATAATAGCGCCGAAAGGTTAGGTTGGGTTAGGTTAGGTTATGTTACGTTATTGATGTATATAAAAGTCCCACGGACACGTAGAGGCCAACTCGCCAGGAATGTTGTCAAATAATAGCGCCGAGAGGTTAGGTTGGTTTATATAAGGTTATATTACGTTATTGATTGATATGAAAGTCTCACGGAGACGTAGAGGCCAATACGCCAGGAATGTTGTCAAATATCAGTACCGAGATGTTAGGTTGTGTTAGGTTAGGTTATATTACGCTATTGATGTATATAAAAGTCCCACGGAGACGTAGTGGCCAACTCGACAGGAATGTTGTCAAATAATATCGCCGAGATCTTAGGTTGGGTTAGGTTAGGTTATATTACGCTATTGATGTATATAAAAGTCCCACGGAGACGTAGATGCCAACAAGCCAGGAATGTGGTCAAATGATAGCGCCGAAAGGTTAGGTTGGGTTAGGTTAGGTTATATTGCGTTATTGATGTATATGAAGGTCCCACGGAGACGTAGAGGCAAACACGCCAGGAATGTTGTCAAATATTAGTACCGAGAGGTTGGGTTGGGTTAGGTTAGGTTATATTACGTTATTGATGTATATGAAGGTCCCACGGAGACGTAGAGGCCAACTCGCCAGGAATGTTGTCAAATATTACCGCCGAAATGTTAGGTTGGCTTAGGTTAGGTTATATTACGCTATTGATATATATAAAATTCCCACGGAGACGTAGAGTCCAACTCGCCAGGAATGTTGTCAAATATTAGTACCGAGAGTTTGGGTTGGGTTAGGTTAGGTTATATTACTTTATTGATGTATATGAAGGTCCCACGGAGACGTAGAGGCCAACTCGCCAGGAATGTTGTCAAATAATAGCGCCGAAAGGTTAGGTTGGGTTAGGTTAGGTTATTTTACGTTATTGATGTACATGAAGGTCCCACGGAGACGTAGAGTCCAACTCGCCAGGAATCTTGTCAAATATTAGTACCGAGATGTTAGTTTGGCGTAGGTTAAGTTATATTACGCTATTGATGTATATAAAAGTCCCTCGGAGACGTAGAGGCCAACTCAACAGGAATGTTGTCAAATAATAGCGCCCAGAGGTTAGGTTGGGTTATATAAGGTTATATTACGTTATTGATGGATATGAAGGTCTCACGGAGACGTAGAGGCCAACTCGCCAGGAATGTTGTCAAATATTACCGCCGAAATGTTAGGTTGGCTTAGGTTAGGTTATATGACGCTATTGATATATATATAAAGGTCCCACGGAAACATAGAGGCCAACAAGCCAGGAATGTTGTGAAATATTACAGACGAGATGTTACGTTGGGTTATTTTAGGTTAAATTACGTTATTGATGGATATGAATGTCCCACGGAGACGTAGAGGCCAACAAGCCAGGAATGTGGTCAAATAATAGCGCCGAAAGGTTAGGTTGGGTCAGGTTAGGTTATGTTACGTTATTGATGTATATAAAAGTCCCACGGACACGTAGAGGCCAACTCGCCAGGAATGTTGTCAAATAATAGCGCCGAGAGGTTAGGTTGGTTTATATAAGGTTATATTACGTTATTGATTGATATGAAAGTCTCACGGAGACGTAGAGGCCAATACGCCAGGAATGTTGTCAAATATCAGTACCGAGATGTTAGGTTGTGTTAGGTTAGGTTATATTACGCTATTGATGTATATAAAAGTCCCACGGAGACGTAGTGGCCAACTCGACAGGAATGTTGTCAAATAATATCGCCGAGATCTTAGGTTGGGTTAGGTTAGGTTATATTACGCTATTGATGTATATAAAAGTCCCACGGAGACGTAGATGCCAACAAGCCAGGAATGTGGTCAAATGATAGCGCCGAAAGGTTAGGTTGGGTTAGGTTAGGTTATATTGCGTTATTGATGTATATGAAGGTCCCACGGAGACGTAGAGGCAAACACGCCAGGAATGTTGTCAAATATTAGTACCGAGAGGTTGGGTTGGGTTAGGTTAGGTTATATTACGTTATTGATGTATATGAAGGTCCCACGGAGACGTAGAGGCCAACTCGCCAGGAATGTTGTCAAATATTACCGCCGAAATGTTAGGTTGGCTTAGGTTAGGTTATATTACGCTATTGATATATATAAAATTCCCACGGAGACGTAGAGTCCAACTCGCCAGGAATGTTGTCAAATATTAGTACCGAGAGTTTGGGTTGGGTTAGGTTAGGTTATATTACTTTATTGATGTATATGAAGGTCCCACGGAGACGTAGAGGCCAACTCGCCAGGAATGTTGTCAAATAATAGCGCCGAAATGTTAGGTTGGGTTAGGTTAGGTTATTTTACGTTATTGATGTACATGAAGGTCCCACGGAGACGTAGAGTCCAACTCGCCAGGAATCTTGTCAAATATTAGTACCGAGATGTTAGTTTGGCGTAGGTTAAGTTATATTACGCTATTGATGTATATAAAAGTCCCTCGGAGACGTAGAGGCCAACTCAACAGGAATGTTGTCAAATAATAGCGCCCAGAGGTTAGGTTGGGTTATATAAGGTTATATTACGTTATTGATGGATATGAAGGTCTCACGGAGACGTAGAGGCCAACTCGCCAGGAATGTTGTCAAATATTACCGCCGAAATGTTAGGTTGGCTTAGGTTAGGTTATATGACGCTATTGATATATATATAAAGGTCCCACGGAAACATAGAGGCCAACAAGCCAGGAATGTTGTGAAATATTACAGACGAGATGTTACGTTGGGTTATTTTAGGTTAAATTACGTTATTGATGGATATGAATGTCCCACGGAGACGTAGAGGCCAACAAGCCAGGAATGTGGTCAAATAATAGCGCCGAAAGGTTAGGTTGGGTTAGGTTAGGTTATATTACGTTATTGATGTACATGAAGGTCCCACGGAGACGTAGAGGCCAACTCGCCAGGAATGTTGTCAAATATTAGTACCGAGAGTTTGGGTTGGGTTAGGTTAGGTTATATTAGGTTATTGATGTATATGAAGGTCCCACGGAGACGTAGAGGCCAACTCGCCAGGAATGTTGTCAAATATTACCGCCGAAATGTTAGGTTGGCTTAGGTTAGGTTATATTACGCTATTGATATATATAAAATTCCCACGGAGACGTAGAGTCCAACTCGCCAGGAATGTTGTCAAATATTAGTACCGAGAGTTTGGGTTGGGTTAGGTTAGGTTATATTACTTTATTGATGTATATGAAGGTCCCACGGAGACGTAGAGGCCAACTCGCCAGGAATGTTGTCAAATAATAGCGCCGAAAGGTTAGGTTGGGTTAGGTTAGGTTATATTACGTTATTGATGTATATAAAAGTCCTACGGAGACGTAGAGGCCAACAAGCGAGGAATGTTGTCAAATAATAGCGCCGAAAGGTTAGGTTGGATTAGGTTAGGTTATATTAAGTTATTTATGTATATAAAAGTCCTACGGAGACGTAGAGGCCAACAAGCCAGGAATGTTGTCAAATAATAGCGCCGAAAGGTTAGGTTGGATTAGGTTAGGTTATATTGCGTTATTGATGTATATGAAGGTCCCACGGAGACGTAGAGGCCAACTCGAAAGGAATGTTGTCAAATATTAGTACCGAGAGGTTGGGTTGTGTTAGGTTAGGTTATATTACGTTATTAATCTATATAAAGGCCCCACGGAGATGTAGAGGCCAACATGCCAGGAATGTTGTCAAATATTACCGCCGAAATGTTAGGTTGGCTTAGGTTAGGTTATTTTACGTTATTGATGTACATGAAGGTCCCACGGAGACGTAGAGTCCAACTCGCCAGGCATCTTGTCAAATATTAGTACCGAGATGTTAGTTTGGGGTAGGTTAAGTTATATTACGCTATTGATGTATATAAAAGTCCCTCGGAGACGTAGAGGCCAACTCAACAGGAATGTTGTCAAATAATAGCGCCCAGAGGTTAGGTTGGGTTATAGAAGGTTATATTACGTTATTGATGGATATGAAGGTCTCACGGAGACGTAGAGGCCAACTCGCCAGGAATGTTGTCAAATATTACCGCCGAGATGTTAGGTTGGGTTAGGTTAGGTTATATTACGTTATTGATGTATATAAAGGTCCCACGGAAACATAGAGGCCAACAAGCCAGGAATGTTGTGAAATATTACAGCCGAGATGTTACGTTGGGTTATTTTAGGTTAAATTACGTTATTGATGGATATGAATGTCCCACGGAGACGTAGAGGCCAACAAGCCAGGAATGTGGTCAAATAATAGCGCCGAAAGGTTAGGTTGGGTTAGGTTAGGTTATATTACGTTATTGATGTATATGAAGGTCCCACGGAGACGTAGAGGCCAACTCGCCAGGAATGTTGTCAAATAATAGCGCCGAAAGGTTAGGTTGGGTTAGGTTAGGTTATATTACGTTATTGATGTATATAAAAGTCCTACGGAGACGTAGAGGCCAACAAGCCAGGAATGTTGTCAAATAATAGCGCCGAAAGGTTAGGTTGGATTAGGTTAGGTTATATTAAGTTATTGATGTATATAAAAGTCCTACGGAGACGTAGAGGCCAACAAGCCAGGAATGTTGTCAAATAATAGCGCCGAAAGGTTAGGTTGGATTAGGTTAGGTTATATTAAGTTATTGATGTATATAAAAGTCCTACGGAGACGTAGAGGCCAACAAGCCAGGAATGTTGTCAAATAATAGCGCCGAAAGGTTAGGTTGGATTAGGTTAGGTTATATTGCGTTATTGATGTATATGAAGGTCCCACGGAGACGTAGAGGCCAACTCGCCAGGAATGTTGTCAAATATTAGTACCGAGATGTTGGGTTGTGTTAGGTTAGGTTATATTACGTTATTAATGTATATAAAGGCCCCACGGAGATGTAGAGGCCAACATGCCAGGAATGTTGTCAAATAATAGCGCCGAAAGGTTAGGTTGGATTAGGTTAGGTTATATTGCGTTATTGATGTATATGAAGGTCCCACGGAGACGTAGAGGCCAACTCGCCAGGAATGTTGTCGAATATTAGTACCGAGAGGTTGGGTTGTGTTAGGTTAGGTTATATTACGTTATTAATGTATATAAAGGCCCCACGGAGATGTAGAGGCCAACGTGCCAGGAATGTTGTCAAATATTACCGCCGAAATGTTAGGTTGGCTTAGGTTAGGTTATTTTACGTTATTGATGTACATGAAGGTCCCACGGAGACGTAGAGTCCAACTCGCCAGGAATCTTGTCAAATATTAGTACCGAGATGTTAGTTTGGGGTAGGTTAAGTTATATTACGCTATTGATGTATATAAAAGTCCCTCGGAGACGTAGAGGCCAACTCAACAGGAATGTTGTTAAATAATAGCGCCCAGAGGTTAGGTTGGGTTATATAAGGTTATATTACGTTATTGATGGATATGAAGGTCTCACGGAGACGTAGAGGCCAACTCGCCAGGAATGTTGTCAAATATTACCGCCGAGATGTTAGGTTGGGTTAGGTTAGGTTATATTACGTTATTGATGTATATAAAGGTCCCACGGAAACATAGAGGCCAACAAGCCAGGAATGTTGTGAAATATTACAGCCGAGATGTTACGTTGGGTTATTTTAGGTTAAATTACGTTATTGATGGATATGAATGTCCCACGGATACGTAGAGGCCAACAAGCCAGGAATGTGGTCAAATAATAGCGCCGAAAGGTTAGGTTGGGTTAGGTTAGGTTATATTACGTTATTGATGTATATGAAGGTCCCACGGAGACGTAGAGGCCAACTCGCCAGGAATGTTGTCAAATATTAGTACCGAGAGTTTGGGTTGGGTTGGGTTAGGTTATATTAGGTTATTGATGTATATGAAGGTCCCACGGAGACGTAGAGGCCAACTCGCCAGGAATGTTGTCAAATAATAGCGCCGAAAGGTTAGGTTGGGTTAGGTTAGGTTATATTACGTTATTGATGTATATAAAAGTCCCACGGACACGTAGAGGCCAACTCGCCAGGAATGTTGTCAAATAATAGCGCCGAGAGGTTAGGTTGGTTTATATAAGGTTATATTACGTTATTGATTGATATGAAAGTCTCACGGAGACGTAGAGGCCAATACGCCAGGAATGTTGTCAAATATCAGTACTGAGATGTTAGGTTGTGTTAGGTTAGGTTATATTACGCTATTGATGTATATAAAAGTCCCACGGAGACGTAGTGGCCAACTCGACAGGAATGTTGTCAAATAATAGCGCCGAAAGGTTAGGTTGGGTTAGGTTAGGTTATATTACGCTATTGATGTATATAAAAGTCCCACGGAGACGTAGATGCCAACAAGCCAGGAATGTGGTCAAATGATAGCGCCGAAAGGTTAGGTTGGGTTAGGTTAGGTTATATTGCGTTATTGATGTATATGAAGGTCCCACGGAGACGTAGAGGCAAACACGCCAGGAATGTTGTCAAATATTAGTACCGAGAGGTTGGGTTGGGTTAGGTTAGGTTATATTACGTTATTGATGTATATGAAGGTCCCACGGAGACGTAGAGGCCAACTCGCCAGGAATGTTGTCAAATATTACCGCCGAAATGTTAGGTTGGCTTAGGTTAGGTTATATTACGCTATTGATATATATAAAATTCCCACGGAGACGTAGAGTCCAACTCGCCAGGAATGTTGTCAAATATTAGTACCGAGAGTTTGGGTTGGGTTAGGTTAGGTTATATTACTTTATTGATGTATATGAAGGTCCCACGGAGACGTAGAGGCCAACTCGCCAGGAATGTTGTCAAATATTACCGCCGAGATGTTAGGTTGGGTTAGGTTAGGTTATATTACGTTATTGATGTATATAAAGGTCCCACGGAAACATAGAGGCCAACAAGCCAGGAATGTTGTGAAATATTACAGCCGAGATGTTACGTTGGGTTATTTTAGGTTAAATTACGTTATTGATGGATATGAATGTCCCACGGAGACGTAGAGGCCAACAAGCCAGGAATGTGGTCAAATAATAGCGCCGAAAGGTTAGGTTGGGTTAGGTTAGGTTATATTACGTTATTGATGTATATGAAGGTCCCACGGAGACGTAGAGGCCAACTCGCCAGGAATGTTGTCAAATATTAGTACCGAGAGTTTGGGTTGGGTTAGGTTAGGTTATATTAGGTTATTGATGTATATGAAGGTCCCACGGAGACGTAGAGGCCAACTCGCCAGGAATGTTGTCAAATAATAGCGCCGAAAGGTTAGGTTGGGTTAGGTTAGGTTATGTTACGTTATTGATGTATATAAAAGTCCCACGGACACGTAGAGGCCAACTCGCCAGGAATGTTGTCAAATAATAGCGCCGAGAGGTTAGGTTGGTTTATATAAGGTTATATTACGTTATTGATTGATATGAAAGTCTCACGGAGACGTAGAGGCCAATACGCCAGGAATGTTGTCAAATATCAGTACCGAGATGTTAGGTTGTGTTAGGTTAGGTTATATTACGCTATTGATGTATATAAAAGTCCCACGGAGACGTAGTGGCCAACTCGACAGGAATGTTGTCAAATAATATCGCCGAGATCTTAGGTTGGGTTAGGTTAGGTTATATTACGCTATTGATGTATATAAAAGTCCCACGGAGACATAGATGCCAACAAGCCAGGAATGTGGTCAAATGATAGCGCCGAAAGGTTAGGTTGGGTTAGGTTAGGTTATATTGCGTTATTGATGTATATGAAGGTCCCACGGAGACGTAGAGGCAAACACGCCAGGAATGTTGTCAAATATTAGTACCGAGAGGTTGGGTTGGGTTAGGTTAGGTTATATTACGTTATTGATGTATATGAAGGTCCCACGGAGACGTAGAGGCCAACTCGCCAGGAATGTTGTCAAATATTACCGCCGAAATGTTAGGTTGGCTTAGGTTAGGTTATATTACGCTATTGATATATATAAAATTCCCACGGAGACGTAGAGTCCAACTCGCCAGGAATGTTGTCAAATATTAGTACCGAGAGTTTGGGTTGGGTTAGGTTAGGTTATACTACTTTATTGATGTATATGAAGGTCCCACGGAGACGTAGAGGCCAACTCGCCAGGAATGTTGTCAAATAATAGCGCCGAAAGGTTAGGTTGGGTTAGGTTAGGTTATTTTACGTTATTGATGTACATGAAGGTCCCACGGAGACGTAGAGTCCAACTCGCCAGGAATCTTGTCAAATATTAGTACCGAGATGTTAGTTTGGCGTAGGTTAAGTTATATTACGCTATTGATGTATATAAAAGTCCCTCGGAGACGTAGAGGCCAACTCAACAGGAATGTTGTCAAATAATAGCGCCCAGAGGTTAGGTTGGGTTATATAAGGTTATATTACGTTATTGATGGATATGAAGGTCTCACGGAGACGTAGAGGCCAACTCGCCAGGAATGTTGTCAAATATTACCGCCGAAATGTTAGGTTGGCTTAGGTTAGGTTATATGACGCTATTGATATATATATAAAGGTCCCACGGAAACATAGAGGCCAACAAGCCAGGAATGTTGTGAAATATTACAGACGAGATGTTACGTTGGGTTATTTTAGGTTAAATTACGTTATTGATGGATATGAATGTCCCACGGAGACGTAGAGGCCAACAAGCCAGGAATGTGGTCAAATAATAGCGCCGAAAGGTTAGGTTGGGTTAGGTTAGGTTATGTTACGTTATTGATGTATATAAAAGTCCCACGGACACGTAGAGGCCAACTCGCCAGGAATGTTGTCAAATAATAGCGCCGAGAGGTTAGGTTGGTTTATATAAGGTTATATTACGTTATTGATTGATATGAAAGTCTCACGGAGACGTAGAGGCCAATACGCCAGGAATGTTGTCAAATATCAGTACCGAGATGTTAGGTTGTGTTAGGTTAGGTTATATTACGCTATTGATGTATATAAAAGTCCCACGGAGACGTAGTGGCCAACTCGACAGGAATGTTGTCAAATAATAGCGCCGAAAGGTTAGGTTGGGTTAGGTTAGGTTATATTACGCTATTGATGTATATAAAAGTCCCACGGAGACGTAGATGCCAACAAGCCAGGAATGTGGTCAAATGATAGCGCCGAAAGGTTAGGTTGGGTTAGGTTAGGTTATATTGCGTTATTGATGTATATGAAGGTCCCACGGAGACGTAGAGGCAAACACGCCAGGAATGTTGTCAAATATTAGTACCGAGAGGTTGGGTTGGGTTAGGTTAGGTTATATTACGTTATTGATGTATATGAAGGTCCCACGGAGACGTAGAGGCCAACTCGCCAGGAATGTTGTCAAATATTACCGCCGAAATGTTAGGTTGGCTTAGGTTAGGTTATATTACGCTATTGATATATATAAAATTCCCACGGAGACGTAGAGTCCAACTCGCCAGGAATGTTGTCAAATATTAGTACCGAGAGTTTGGGTTGGGTTAGGTTAGGTTATATTACTTTATTCATGTATATGAAGGTCCCACGGAGACGTAGAGGCCAACTCGCCAGGAATGTTGTCAAATATTACCGCCGAGATGTTAGGTTGGGTTAGGTTAGGTTATATTACGTTATTGATGGATATGAATGTCCCACGGAGACGTAGAGGCCAACAAGCCAGGAATGTGGTCAAATAATAGCGCCGAAAGGTTAGGTTGGGTTAGGTTAGGTTATATTACGTTATTGATGTATATGAAGGTCCCACGGAGACGTAGAGGCCAACTCGCCAGGAATGTTGTCAAATATTAGTACCGAGAGTTTGGGTTGGGTTAGGTTAGGTTATATTAGGTTATTGATGTATATGAAGGTCCCACGGAGACGTAGAGGCCAACTCGCCAGGAATGTTGTCAAATAATAGCGCCGAAAGGTTAGGTTGGGTTAGGTTAGGTTATGTTACGTTATTGATGTATATAAAAGTCCCACGGACACGTAGAGGCCAACTCGCCAGGAATGTTGTCAAATAATAGCGCCCAGAGGTTAGGTTGGGTTATATAAGGTTATATTACGTTATTGATGGATATGAAGGTCTCACGGAGACGTAGAGGCCAACTCGCCAGGAATGTTGTCAAATATTACCGCCGAGATGTTAGGTTGGGTTAGGTTAGGTTATATTACGTTATTGATGTATATAAAGGTCCCACGGAAACATAGAGGCCAACAAGCCAGGAATGTTGTGAAATATTACAGCCGAGATGTTACGTTGGGTTATTTTAGGTTAAATTACGTTATTGATGGATATGAATGTCCCACGGAGACGTAGAGGCCAACAAGCCAGGAATGTGGTCAAATAATAGCGCCGAAAGGTTAGGTTGGGTTAGGTTAGGTTATATTGCGTTATTGATGTATATGAAGGTCCCACGGAGACGTAGAGGCAAACACGCCAGGAATGTTGTCAAATATTAGTACCGAGAGGTTGGGTTGGGTTAGGTTATGTTATATTACGTTATTGATGTATATGAAGGTCCCACGGAGACGTAGAGGCCAACTCGCCAGGAATGTTGTCAAATATTACCGCCGAAATGTTAGGTTGGCTTAGGTTAGGTTATATTACGCTATTGATATATATATAAAATTCCCACGGAGACGTAGAGTCCAACTCGCCAGGAATGTTGTCAAATATTAGTACCGAGAGTTTGGGTTGTGTTAGGTTAGGTTATATTACGTTATTAATGTATATAAAGGCCCCACGGAGATGTAGAGGCCAACATGCCAGGAATGTTGTCAAATAATAGCGCCGAAAGGTTAGGTTGGATTAGGTTAGGTTATATTGCGTTATTGATGTATATGAAGGTCCCACGGAGACGTAGAGGCCAACTCGCCAGGAATGTTGTCGAATATTAGTACCGAGAGGTTGGGTTGTGTTAGGTTAGGTTATATTACGTTATTAATGTATATAAAGGCCCCACGGAGATGTAGAGGCCAACGTGCCAGGAATGTTGTCAAATATTACCGCCGAAATGTTAGGTTGGCTTAGGTTAGGTTATTTTACGTTATTGATGTACATGAAGGTCCCACGGAGACGTAGAGGCGAACTCGCCAGGAATGTTGTCAAATAATAGCGCCGAAAGGTTAGGTTGGGTTAGGTTAGGTTATATTACGTTATTGATGTATATAAAAGTCCTACGGAGACGTAGAGGCCAACAAGCCAGGAATGTTGTCAAATAATAGCGCCGAAAGGTTAGGTTGGCTTAGGTTAGGTTATATTAAGTTATTGATGTATATAAAAGTCCTACGGAGACGTAGAGGCCAACAAGCCAGGAATGTTGTCAAATAATAGCGCCGAAAGGTTAGGTTGGATTAGGTTAGGTTATATTGCGTTATTGATGTATATGAAGGTCCCACGGAGACGTAGAGGCCAACTCGCCAGGAATGTTGTCAAATATTAGTACCGAGAGGTTGGGTTGTGTTAGGTTAGGTTATATTACGTTATTAATGTATATAAAGGCCCCACGGAGATGTAGAGGCCAACATGCCAGGAATGTTGTCAAATAATAGCGCCGAAAGGTTAGGTTGGATTAGGTTAGGTTATATTGCGTTATTGATGTATATGAAGGTCCCACGGAGACGTAGAGGCCAACTCGCCAGGAATGTTGTCGAATATTAGTACCGAGAGGTTGGGTTGTGTTAGGTTAGGTTATATTACGTTATTAATGTATATAAAGGCCCCACGGAGATGTAGAGGCCAACGTGCCAGGAATGTTGTCAAATATTACCGCCGAAATGTTAGGTTGGCTTAGGTTAGGTTATTTTACGTTATTGATGTACATGAAGGTCCCACGGAGACGTAGAGTCCAACTCACCAGGAATCTTGTCAAATATTAGTACCGAGATGTTAGTTTGGGGTAGGTTAAGTTATATTACGCTATTGATGTATATAAAAGTCCCTCGGAGACGTAGAGGCCAACTCAACAGGAATGTTGTCAAATAATAGCGCCCAGAGGTTAGGTTGGGTTATAGAAGGTTATATTACGTTATTGATGGATATGAAGGTCTCACGGAGACGTAGAGGCCAACTCGCCAGGAATGTTGTCAAATATTACCGCCGAGATGTTAGGTTGGGTTAGGTTAGGTTATATTACGTTATTGATGTATATAAAGGTCCCACGGAAACATAGAGGCCAACAAGCCAGGAATGTTGTGAAATATTACAGCCGAGATGTTACGTTGGGTTATTTTAGGTTAAATTACGTTATTGATGGATATGAATGTCCCACGGAGACGTAGAGGCCAACAAGCCAGGAATGTCGTCAAATAATAGCGCCGAAAGGTTAGGTTGGGTTAGGTTAGGTTATATTACGTTATTGATGTATATGAAGGTCCCACGGAGACGTAGAGGCCAACTCGCCAGGAATGTTGTCAAATAATAGCGCCGAAAGGTTAGGTTGGGTTAGGTTAGGTTATATTACGTTATTGATGTATATAAAAGTCCTACGGAGACGTAGAGGCCAACAAGCCAGGAATGTTGTCAAATAATAGCGCCGAAAGGTTAGGTTGGATTAGGTTAGGTTATATTAAGTTATTGATATATATAAAAGTCCTACGGAGACGTAGAGGCCAACAAGCCAGGAATGTTGTCAAATAATAGCGCCGAAAGGTTAGGTTGGATTAGGTTAGGTTATATTAAGTTATTGATGTATATAAAAGTCCTACGGAGACGTAGAGGCCAACAAGCCAGGAATGTTGTCAAATAATAGCGCCGAAAGGTTAGGTTGGATTAGGTTAGGTTATATTACGCTATTGATATATATAAAATTCCCACGGAGACGTAGAGTCCAACTCGCCAGGAATGTTGTCAAATATTAGTACCGAGAGTTTGGGTTGTGTTAGGTTAGGTTATATTACGTTATTAATGTATATAAAGGCCCCACGGAGATGTAGAGGCCAACATGCCAGGAATGTTGTCAAATAATAGCGCCGAAAGGTTAGGTTGGATTAGGTTAGGTTATATTGCGTTATTGATGTATATGAAGGTCCCACGGAGACGTAGAGGCCAACTCGCCAGGAATGTTGTCGAATATTAGTACCGAGAGGTTGGGATGTGTTAGGTTAGGTTATATTACGTTATTAATGTATATAAAGGCCCCACGGAGATGTAGAGGCCAACGTGCCAGGAATGTTGTCAAATATTACCGCCGAAATGTTAGGTTGGCTTAGGTTAGGTTATTTTACGTTATTGATGTACATGAAGGTCCCACGGAGACGTAGAGGCCAACTCGCCAGGAATGTTGTCAAATAATAGCGCCGAAAGGTTAGGTTGGGTTAGGTTAGGTTATATTACGTTATTGATGTATATAAAAGTCCTACGGAGACGTAGAGGCCAACAAGCCAGGAATGTTGTCAAATAATAGCGCCGAAAGGTTAGGTTGGGTTAGGTTAGGTTATATTACGTTATTGATGTATATGAAGGTCCCACGGAGACGTAGAGGCCAACTCGCCAGGAATGTTGTCAAATAATAGCGCCGAAAGGTTAGGTTGGGTTAGGTTAGGTTATATTACGTTATTGATGTATATAAAAGTCCTACGGAGACGTAGAGGCCAACAAGCCAGGAATGTTGTCAAATAATAGCGCCGAAAGGTTAGGTTGGATTAGGTTAGGTTATATTAAGTTATTGATATATATAAAAGTCCTACGGAGACGTAGAGGCCAAAAAGCCAGGAATGTTGTCAAATAATAGCGCCGAAAGGTTAGGTTGGATTAGGTTAGGTTATATTAAGTTATTGATGTATATAAAAGTCCTACGGAGACGTAGAGGCCAACAAGCCAGGAATGTTGTCAAATAATAGCGCCGAAAGGTTAGGTTGGATTAGGTTAGGTTATATTACGCTATTGATATATATAAAATTCCCACGGAGACGTAGAGTCCAACTCGCCAGGAATGTTGTCAAATATTACCGCCGAAATGTTAGGTTGGCTTAGGTTAGGTTATTTTACGTTATTGATGTACATGAAGGTCCCACGGAGACGTAGAGTCCAACTCACCAGGAATCTTGTCAAATATTAGTACCGAGATGTTAGTTTGGGGTAGGTTAAGTTATATTACGCTATTGATGTATATAAAAGTCCCTCGGAGACGTAGAGGCCAACTCAACAGGAATGTTGTCAAATAATAGCGCCCAGAGGTTAGGTTGGGTTATAGAAGGTTATATTACGTTATTAATGTATATAAAGGCCCCACGGAGATGTAGAGGCCAACGTGCCAGGAATGTTGTCAAATATTACCGCCGAAATGTTAGGTTGGCTTAGGTTAGGTTATTTTACGTTATTGATGTACATGAAGGTCCCACGGAGACGTAGAGGCCAACTCGCCAGGAATGTTGTCAAATAATAGCGCCGAAAGGTTAGGTTGGGTTAGGTTAGGTTATATTACGTTATTGATGTATATAAAAGTCCTACGGAGACGTAGAGGCCAACAAGCCAGGAATGTTGTCAAATAATAGCGCCGAAAGGTTAGGTTGGATTAGGTTAGGTTATATTAAGTTATTGATGTATATAAAAGTCCTACGGAGATGTAGAGGCCAACGTGCCAGGAATGTTGTCAAATATTACCGCCGAAATGTTAGGTTGGCTTAGGTTAGGTTATTTTACGTTATTGATGTACATGAAGGTCCCACGGAGACGTAGAGTCCAACTCACCAGGAATCTTGTCAAATATTAGTACCGAGATGTTAGTTTGGGGTAGGTTAAGTTATATTACGCTATTGATGTATATAAAAGTCCCTCGGAGACGTAGAGGCCAACTCAACAGGAATGTTGTCAAATAATAGCGCCCAGAGGTTAGGTTGGGTTATAGAAGGTTATATTACGTTATTGATGGATATGAAGGTCTCACGGAGACGTAGAGGCCAACTCGCCAGGAATGTTGTCAAATATTACCGCCGAGATGTTAGGTTGGGTTAGGTTAGGTTATATTACGTTATTGATGTATATAAAGGTCCCACGGAAACATAGAGGCCAACAAGCCAGGAATGTTGTGAAATATTACAGCCGAGATGTTACGTTGGGTTATTTTAGGTTAAATTACGTTATTGATGGATATGAATGTCCCACGGAGACGTAGAGGCCAACAAGCCAGGAATGTCGTCAAATAATAGCGCCGAAAGGTTAGGTTGGGTTAGGTTAGGTTATATTACGTTATTGATGTATATGAAGGTCCCACGGAGACGTAGAGGCCAACTCGCCAGGAATGTTGTCAAATAATAGCGCCGAAAGGTTAGGTTGGGTTAGGTTAGGTTATATTACGTTATTGATGTATATAAAAGTCCTACGGAGACGTAGAGGCCAACGTGCCAGGAATGTTGTCAAATATTACCGCCGAAATGTTAGGTTGGCTTAGGTTAGGTTATTTTACGTTATTGATGTACATGAAGGTCCCACGGAGACGTAGACTCCAACTCGCCAGGAATCTTGTCAAATATTAGTACCGAGATGTTAGTTTGGGGTAGGTTAAGTTATATTACGCTATTGATGTATATAAAAGTCCCTCGGAGACGTAGAGGCCAACTCAACAGGAATGTTCTCAAATAATAGCGCCCAGAGGTTAGGTTGGGTTATAGAAGGTTATATTACGTTATTGATGGATATGAAGGTCTCACGGAGACGTAGAGGCCAACTCGCCAGGAATGTTGTCAAATATTACCGCCGAGATGTTAGGTTGGGTTAGGTTAGGTTATATTACGTTATTGATGTATATAAAGGTCCCACGGAAACATAGAGGCCAACAAGCCAGGAATGTTGTGAAATATTACAGCCGAGATGTTACGTTGGGTTATTTTAGGTTAAATTACGTTATTGATGGATATGAATGTCCCACGGAGACGTAGAGGCCAACAAGCCAGGAATGTGGTCAAATAATAGCGCCGAAAGGTTAGGTTGGGTTAGGTTAGGTTATATTGCGTTATTGATGTATATGAAGGTCCCACGGAGACGTAGAGGCAAACTCGCCAGGAATGTTGTCAAATATTAGTACCGAGAGGTTGGGTTGGGTTAGGTTAGGTTATATTACGTTACTGATGTATATGAAGGTCCCACGGAGACGTAGAGGCCAACTCGCCAGGAATGTTGTCAAATAATAGCGCCGAAAGGTTAGGTTGGGTTAGGTTAGGTTATATTACGTTATTGATGGATATGAAGGTCTCACGGAGACGTAGAGGCCAACTCGCCAGGAATGTTGTCAAATATTAATGCCGAGATCTTAGGTTGGGTTAGGTTAGGTTATATTACGCTATTGATGTATATAAAAGTCCTACGGAGACGTAGAGGCCAACAAGCCAGGAATGTGGTCAAATAATAGCGCCGAAAGGTTAGGTTGGGTTAGGTTAGGTTATATTACGTTATTGATGTATATGAAGGTCCCACGGAGACGTAGAGGCCAACTCGCCAGGAATGTTGTCAAATATTAGTACCGAGAGTTTGGGTTGGGTTAGGTTAGGTTATATTAGGTTATTGATGTATATGAAGATCCCACGGAGACGTAGAGGCCAACTCGCCAGGAATGTTGTCAAATAATAGCGCCGAAAGGTTAGGTTGGGTTAGGTTAGGTTATATTACGTTATTGATGTATATAAAAGTCCCACGGACACGTAGAGGCCAACTCGCCAGGAATGTTGTCAAATAATAGCGCCGAGAGGTTAGGTTGGTTTATATAAGGTTATATTACGTTATTGATTGATATGAAAGTCTCACGGAGACGTAGAGGCCAATACGCCAGGAATGTTGTCAAATATCAGTACCGAGATGTTAGGTTGTGTTAGGTTAGGTTATATTACGCTATTGATGTATATAAAAGTCCCACGGAGACGTAGTGGCCAACTCGACAGGAATGTTGTCAAATAATATCGCCGAGATCTTAGGTTGGGTTAGGTTAGGTTATATTACGCTATTGATGTATATAAAAGTCCCACGGAGACGTAGATGCCAACAAGCCAGGAATGTGGTCAAATGATAGCGCCGAAAGGTTAGGTTGGGTTAGGTTAGGTTATATTGCGTTATTGATGTATATGAAGGTCCCACGGAGACGTAGAGGCAAACACGCCAGGAATGTTGTCAAATATTAGTACCGAGAGGTTGGGTTGGGTTAGGTTAGGTTATATTACGTTATTGATGTATATGAAGGTCCCACGGAGACGTAGAGGCCAACTCGCCAGGAATGTTGTCAAATATTACCGCCGAAATGTTAGGTTGGCTTAGGTTAGGTTATATTACGCTATTGATATATATAAAATTCCCACGGAGACGTAGAGTCCAACTCGCCAGGTATGTTGTCAAATATTAGTACCGAGAGTTTGGGTTGGGTTAGGTTAGGTTATATTACTTTATTGATGTATATGAAGGTCCCACGGAGACGTAGAGGCCAACTCGCCAGGAATGTTGTCAAATATTACCGCCGAGATGTTAGGTTGGGTTAGGTTAGGTTATATTACGTTATTGATGTATATAAAGGTCCCACGGAAACATAGAGGCCAACAAGCTAGGAATGTTGTGAAATATTACAGCCGAGATGTTACGTTGGGTTATTTTAGGTTAAATTACGTTATTGATGGATATGAATGTCCCACGGAGACGTAGAGGCCAACAAGCCAGGAATGTGGTCAAATAATAGCGCCGAAAGGTTAGGTTGGGTTAGGTTAGGTTATATTACGTTATTGATGTATATGAAGGTCCCACGGAGACGTAGAGGCCAACTCGCCAGGAATGTTGTCAAATATTAGTACCGAGAGTTTGGGTTGGGTTAGGTTAGGTTATATTAGGTTATTGATGTATATGAAGGTCCCACGGAGACGTAGAGGCCAACTCGCCAGGAATGTTGTCAAATAATAGCGCCGAAAGGTTAGGTTGGGTTAGGTTAGGTTATATTACGTTATTGATGTATATAAAAGTCCCACGGACACGTAGAGGCCAACTCGCCAGGAATGTTGTCAAATAATAGCGCCGAGAGGTTAGGTTGGTTTATATAAGGTTATATTACGTTATTGATTGATATGAAAGTCTCACGGAGACGTAGAGGCCAATACGCCAGGAATGTTGTCAAATATTAGTACCGAGATGTTAGGTTGTGTTAGGTTAGGTTATATTACGCTATTGATGTATATAAAAGTCCCACGGAGACGTAGTGGCCAACTCGACAGGAATGTTGTCAAATAATATCGTCGAGATCTTAGGTTGGGTTAGGTTAGGTTATATTACGCTATTGATGTATATAAAAGTCCCACGGAGACGTAGATGCCAACAAGCCAGGAATGTGGTCAAATGATAGCGCCGAAAGGTTAGGTTGGGTTAGGTTAGGTTATATTGCGTTATTGATGTATATGAAGGTCCCACGGAGACGTAGAGGCAAACACGCCAGGAATGTTGTCAAATATTAGTACCGAGAGGTTGGGTTGGGTTAGGTTAGGTTATATTACGTTATTGATGTATATGAAGGTCCCACGGAGACGTAGAGGCCAACTCGCCAGGAATGTTGTCAAATATTACCGCCGAAATGTTAGGTGGGCTTAGGTTAGGTTATATTACGCTATTGATATATATAAAATTCCCACGGAGACGTAGAGTCCAACTCGCCAGGAATGTTGTCAAATAATAGTACCGAGAGTTTGGGTTGGGTTAGGTTAGGTTATATTACTTTATTGATGTATATGAACGTCCCACGGAGACGTAGAGGCCAACTCGCCAGGAATGTTGTCAAATAATAGCGCCGAGAGGTTAGGTTGGTTTATATAAGGTTATATTACGTTATTGATTGATATGAAAGTCTCACGGAGACGTAGAGGCCAATACGCCAGGAATGTTGTCAAATATTAGTACCGAGATGTTAGGTTGTGTTAGGTTAGGTTATATTACGCTATTGATGTATATAAAAGTCCCACGGAGACGTAGTGGCCAACTCGACAGGAATGTTGTCAAATAATATCGTCGAGATCTTAGGTTGGGTTAGGTCAGGTTATATTACGCTATTGATGTATATAAAAGTCCCACGGAGACGTAGATGCCAACAAGCCAGGAATGTGGTCAAATAATAGCGCCGAAAGGTTAGGTTGGGTTAGGTTAGGTTATATTGCGTTATTGATGTATATGAAGGTCCCACGGAGACGTAGAGGCAAACACGCCAGGAATGTTGTCAAATATTAGTACCGAGAGGTTGGGTTGGGTTAGGTTAGGTTATATTACGTTATTGATGTATATGAAGGTCAAACGGAGACCTAGAGGCCAACTCGACAGGAATGTTGTCAAATATTACCGGCGAGATCTTAGGTTGGGTTAGGTAAGGTTATATTACGTTATTAATGTATGTAACGGTCCCACGGAAACGGAGAAGCCAACTCGTCAGAAATGTTGTCAAATATTACCGCCGAGATGATAGGTTGGGTTAGGTTAGGTTATATAACGTTATTGATGTATATGAAGGTCAAACGGAGACGTATAGGCCAACTCGACAGGAATGTTGTCGAATATTACAGCCGAGATGTTAGGTTGTGTTAGGTTAGGTTATATTACGTTATTGATGTATATGAAGGTCAAATGGAGACCTAGACTCCAACTCGTCAGGAATGTTGTCAAATATTACCGCCGAGATGTTAGGTTGGGTTAGGTTAGGTTATATTACGTTATTGATGTATATGAAGGTCAAACGGAGACGTAGAGGCCAACTCGTCAGGAATGTTGTCAAATATTACCGCCGAGATGTTAGGTTGGGTTAGGTTAGGTTATATTACGTTATTGATGTATATAAAGGTCCCACGGAGACGTAGAGGACAACAAGCCAGGAATGTGGTCAAATATTACCGCCGAGGTGTTAGGTTGAGTTAGGTTAGGTTATATTACGTTATTGATGAATATAAAGGTCCCACGGAGACGTCGAGGACAACAAGCCAGGAATGTGGTCAAATATTACCGCCGGGATGTTAGGTTGGGTTAGGTTACGTTATATTACGTTATTGATGTATATGATGGTCAAACGGAGACGTAGAGGCCAACTCGCCAGGAATGATGTCAAATATTACCGCCGAGATTTTAGGTTGTGTTAGGTTAGGTTATATTACGTTATTGATGTATATAAAGGTCCCACGGAGACGTAGAGGCCAACAAGACAGGAATGTGGTCAAATATTACCGCCGAGATGTTAGGTTGGGTTTGGTTAGGTTATATTACGTTATTGATGTATATGAAGGTCAAACGGAGACGTAGAGGCCAACAGGTCAGGAATGTTGTCAAATATTACCGCCGAGATGTTAGGTTGGGTTAGGTTAGGTTATATTACGTTAGTGATGTATATGATGGTCAAACGGAGACGTAGAGGCCAACTCGCCAGGAATGATGTCAAATATTACCGCCGAGATTTTAGGTTGTGTTAGGTTAGGTTATATTACGTTATTGATGTATATAAAGGTCCCACGGAGACGTAGAGGCCAACTCGCCAGGTATGTTGTCAAATATTACCGTGGAGATGTTAGGTTGGGTTAGGTTAGGTTATATTACGTTATTGATGTATATAAAGGTCCCACGTAGACGTAGAGGCCAACAAGCCAGGAATGTGGTCAAATATTACCGCCGAGATGTTAGGTTGGGTTAGGTTAAGTTATATTACGTTATTGATGTATATAAAGGTCCCACGTAGACGTAGAGGCCAACAAGCCAGGAATGTGGTCAAATATTACCGCCGAGATGTTAGGTTGGGTTAGGTTAGGTTATATTACGTTATTGATGTATATAAATGTCCCACGAAGACGTAGAGGCCAACTCGACAGGAATGTTGTCAAATATTACCACCGAGATGTTAGGTTGGGTTAGGTTAGGTTATATTACGTTATTAAGGTATGTAAAGGTCCCACGGAAACGGAGAAGCCAACTCGCCAGGAATGTTGTCAAATATTACCGCCGAGATGATAGGTTGGGTTAGGTTAGGTTATATTACGTTATTGATGTATATGAAGGTCAAACGGAGACGTATAGGCGAACAAGCCAGGAATGTTGTCAAATATTACTGCCGAGATGTTAGGTTGGGTTAGGTTAGGTTATATTACGTTATTGATGTATATAAAGGTCCCACGTAGACGTAGAGGCCAACAAGCCAGGAATGTTGTCAAATATTACCGCCGAGATGTTAGGTTGGGTTAGGTTAAGTTATATTACGTTATTGATGCATATAAAGGTCCCACGGAGACGGAGAAGCCAACTCGCCAGGAATGTTGTCAAATATTACCGCCGAGATGTTAGGTTGGGTTAGGTTAGGTTATATTACGTTATTGATGTATATGAAGGTCAAATGGAGACCTAGACTCCAACTCGTCAGGAATGTTGTCAAATATTACCGCCGAGATGTTAGGTTGGGTTAGGTTAGGTTATATTACGTTATTGATGTATATAAATGGCCCACGGAGACGTAGAGGCCAACTCGACAGGAATGTTGTCAAATATTACCACCGAGATGTTAGGTTGGGTTAGGTTAGGTTATATTACGTTATTGATGTATATAAATGTCCCACGTAGACGTAGAGGCCAACAAGCCAGGAATGTGGTCAAATATTACCGCCGAGATGTTAGGTTGGGTTAGGTTAGGTTATATTACGTTATTGATGCATATAAAGGTCCCACGGAGACGGAGAAGCCAACTCGCCAGGAATGTTGTCAAATATTACCGCCGAGATGTTAGGTTGGGTTAGGTTAGGTTATATTACGTTATTGATGTATATGAAGGTCAAACGGAGACGTAGAGGCCAACTCGCCAGGAATGTTGTCGAATATTACAGCCGAGATGTTAGGTTGTGTTAGGTTAGGTTATATTACGTTATTGATGTATATGAAGGTCAAACGGAGACCTAGAGGCCAACAAGACAGGAATGTGGTCAAATATTACCGCCGAGATGTTAGGTTGCGTTAGGTTAGGTTATATTACGTTATTAATGTATGTAAAGGTCCCACGGAAACGGAGAAGCCAACTCGCCAGGAATGTTGTCAAATATTACCGCCGAGATGTTAGGTTGGGTTAGGTTAGGTTATATTACGTTATTGATGTATATAAAGGTCCCACGGAGACGTAGAGGCCAACAAGACAGGAATGTGGTCAAATATTACCGCCGAGATATTAGGTTGGGTTAGGTTAGGTTATATTACGTTATTGATGTATATGATGGTCAAACGGAGACGTAGAGGCCAAATCGCCAGGAATGATGTCAAATATTACCGCAGAGATTTAAGGTTGGGTTAGGTTAGGTTATATTACGTTATTGATGTATATAAAGGTCCCACGGAGACGTAGAGGCCAACAAGACAGGAATGTGGTCAAATATTACCACCGAGATTTTAGGTTGGGTTAGGTTAGGTTATATTACGTTATTAATGTATGTAACGGTCCCACGGAAACGGAGAAGCCAACTCGTCAGGAATGTTGTCAAATATTACCGCCGAGATGATAGGTTGGGTTAGGTTAGGTTATATTACGTTATTGATGTATATGAAGGTCAAACGGAGACGTATAGGCCAACTGGACAGGAATGTTGTCGAATATTACAGCCGAGATGTTAGGTTGTGTTAGGTTAGGTTATATTACGTTATTGATGTATATGAAGGTCAAATGGAGACCTAGACTCCAACTCGTCAGGAATGTTGTCAAATATTACCACCGAGATGTTAGGTTGGGTTAGGTTAGGTTATATTACGTTATTAAGGTATGTAATGGTCCCACGGAAACGGAGAAGCCAACTCGCTAGGAATGATGTCAAATATTACCGCCGAGATTTTAGGTTGGGTTAGGTTAGGCTATATTACGTTATTGATGGATATAAAGGTCCCACGTAGACGTAGAGGCCAACTCGCCAGGAATGATGTCAAATATTACCGCCGAGATGTTAGGTTGGGTTAGGTTAGGTTATATTACGTTATTGATGTATATAAATGTCCCACGGAGACGTAGAGGCCAACAAGACAGGAATGTGGTCAAATATTACCGCCGAGATGTTAGGTTGCGTTAGGTTAGGTTATATTACGTTATTAATGTATGTAAAGGTCCCACGGAAACGGAGAAGCCAACTCGCCAGGAATGTTGTCAAATATTACCGCCGAGATGTTAGGTTGGGTTAGGTTAGGTTATATTACGTTATTGATGTATATAAAGGTCCCACGCAGACGTAGAGGCCAACAAGCCAGGAATGTGGTCAAATATTACCGCCGAGATGTTGGGTTGGGTTAGGTTAGGTTATATTACGTTATTGATGTATATGAAGGTCAAACGGAGACGTAGAGGCGAACTGGTCAGGAATGTTGTCAAATATTACCTCCGAGATGTTAGGTTGGGTTAGGTTAGGTTATATTACGTTATTGATGTATATAAAGGTCCCACGGAGACGTAGAGGCCAACAAGACAGGAATGTGGTCAAATATTACCGCCGAGATGTTAGGTTGGGTTAGGTTAGGTTATATTACGTTATTGATGTATATAAAGGTCCCACGGAGACGTAGAGGACAACAAGCCAGGAATGTGGTCAAATATTACCGCCGGGATGTTAGGTTGGGTTAGTTTACGTTATATTACGTTATTGATGTATATGATGGTCAAACGGAGACGTAGAGGCCAACTCGCCAGGAATGATGTCAAATATTACCGCAGAGATTTTAGGTTGGGTTAGGTTAGGCTATACTACGTTATTGATGTATATAAAGGTCCCACGGAGACGTAGAGGCCAACAAGACAGGAATGTGGTCAAATATTACCGCCGAGATGTTAGGTTGGGTTAGGTTAGGTTATATTA
Organism: Xylocopa violacea; assembly: GCA_963969225.1. Lineage (NCBI taxonomy): Eukaryota > Metazoa > Arthropoda > Insecta > Hymenoptera > Apidae > Xylocopa > Xylocopa violacea. The sequence goes on along the minus strand of CAXAJV010000741.1, from coordinate 138,350 downwards.
CGTTATTGATGTATATAAAGGTCCCACGGAGACGTAGAGGCCAACAAGCCAGGAATGTGGTCAAATATTACCGCCGAGATGTTAAATTGGGTTAGGCCAGCTTATATTATGTTACTGATGTACATAAAGGTCCCACGGAGTCGTAGAGGCCAACTCACCAGGAATGTTGTCAAATACAACCGCCGAGATGATAGGTTGTGTTACGTTAGGTTATATTACGTTATTGATGTATATGAAGGTCAAACGGAGACCTAGAGGCCAACTCGATAGGAATGTTGTCAAATATTACCGGCGAGATCTTAGGTTGGGTTAGGTAAGGTTATATTACGTTATTAATGTATGTAACGGTCCCACGGAAACGGAGAAGCCAACTCGTCAGAAATGTTGTCAAATATTACCGCCGAGATGATAGGTTGGGTTAGGTTAGGTTATATAACGTTATTGATGTATATGAAGGTCAAACGGAGACGTATAGGCCAACTCGACAGGAATGTTGTCGAATATTACAGCCGAGATGTTAGGTTGTGTTAGGTTAGGTTATATTACGTTATTGATGTATATGAAGGTCAAATGGAGACCTAGACTCCAACTCGTCAGGAATGTTGTCAAATATTACCGCCGAGATGTTAGGTTGGGTTAGGTTAGGTTATATTACGTTATTGATGTATATGAAGGTCAAACGGAGACGTAGAGGCCAACTCGTCAGGAATGTTGTCAAATATTACCGCCGAGATGTTAGGTTGGGTTAGGTTAGGTTATATTACGTTATTGATGTATGTAAAGGTCCCACGGAGACGTAGAGGACAACAAGACAGGAATGTGGTCAAATATTACCGCCGAGATGTTAGGTTGGGTTAGGTTAGGTTATATTACGTTATTGATGTATATAAATGTCCCACGAAGACGTAGAGGCCAACTCGACAGGAATGTTGTCAAATATTACCACCGAGATTTTAGGTTGGGTTAGGTTAGGTTATATTACATTATTAATGTATGTAACGGTCCCACGGAAACGGAGAAGCCAACTCGTCAGGAATGTTGTCAAATATTACCGCCGAGATGATAGGTTGGGTTAGGTTAGGTTATATTACGTTATTGATGTATATGAAGGTCAAACGGAGACGTATAGGCCAAATGGACAGGAATGTTGTCGAATATTACAGCCGAGATGTTAGGTTGTGTTAGGTTAGGTTATATTACGTTATTGATGTATATGAAGGTCAAATGGAGACCTAGACTCCAACTCGTCAGGAATGTTGTCAAATATTACCGCCGAGATGTTAGGTTGGGTTAGGTTAGGTTATATTACGTTATTGATGTATATGAAGGTCAAACGGAGACGTAGAGGCCAACTCGTCAGGAATGTTGTCAAATATTACCGCCGAGATGTTAGGTTGGGTTAGGTTAGGTTATATTACGTTAGTGATGTATATGATGGTCAAACGGAGACGTAGAGGCCAACTCGCCAGGAATGATGTCAAATATTACCGCCGAGATTTTAGGTTGTGTTAGGTTAGGTTATATTACGTTATTGATGTATATAAGGGTCCCACGGAGACGTAGAGGCCAACTCGCCAGGTATGTTGTCAAATATTACCGCGGAGATGTTAGGTTGGGTTAGGTTAGGTTATATTACGTTATTGATGTATATAAAGGTCCCACGTAGACGTAGAGGCCAACAAGCCAGGAATGTGGTCAAATATTACCGCCGAGATGTTAGGTTGGGTTAGGTTAAGTTATATTACGTTATTGATGTATATGAAGGTCAAACGGAGACGTATAGGCGAACAAGCCTGGAATGTTGTCAAATATTACTGCCGAGATGTTAGGTTGGGTTAGGTTAGGTTATATTACGTTATTGATGTATATAAATGTCCCGCGGCGACGTAGAGGCCAACAAGAAAGGAATCTGGTCAAATATTACCGCCGAGATGTTAGGTTGCGTTAGGTTAGGTTATATTACGTTATTGATGTATATGAAGGTCAAACGGAGACGTAGAGGCCAACTCGTCAGGAATGTTGTCAAATATTACCGCCGAGATGTTAGGTTGGGTTAGGTTAGGTTATATTACGTTATTGATGTATATAAAGGTCCCACGGAGACGTAGAGTCCAACAAGACAGGAATGTGGTCAAATATTACCGCCGAGATGTTAGGTTGGGTTAGGTTAGGTTATATTACGTTATTGATGTATATAAAGGTCCCACGTAGACGTAGAGGCCAACAAGCCAGGAATGTGGTCAAATATTACCGCCGAGATGTTAGGTTGGGTTAGGTTAAGTTATATTACGTTATTGATGCATATAAAGGTCCCACGGAGGCGGAGAAGCCAACTCGCCAGGAATGTTGTCAAATATTACCGCCGAGATGTTAGGTTGGGTTAGGTTAGGTTATATTACGTTATTGATGTATATGAAGGTCAAATGGAGACCTAGACTCCAACTCGTCAGGAATGTTGTCAAATATTACCGCCGAGATGTTAGGTTGGGTTAGGTTAGGTTATATTACGTTATTGATGTATATAAATGGCCCACGGAGACGTAGAGGCCAACTCGACAGGAATGTTGTCAAATATTACCACCGAGATGTTAGGTTGGGTTAGGTTAGGTTATATTACGTTATTGATGTATATAAATGTCCCACGTAGACGTAGAGGCCAACAAGCCAGGAATGTGGTCAAATATTACCGCCGAGATGTTAGGTTGGGTTAGGTTAGGTTATATTACGTTATTGATGCATATAAAGGTCCCACGGAGACGGAGAAGCCAACTCGCCAGGAATGTTGTCAAATATTACCGCCGAGATGTTAGGTTGGGTTAGGTTAGGTTATATTACGTTATTGATGTATATGAAGGTCAAACGGAGACGTAGAGGCCAACTCGCCAGGAATGTTGTCGAATATTACAGCCGAGATGTTAGGTTGTGTTAGGTTAGGTTATATTACGTTATTGATGTATATGAAGGTCAAACGGAGACCTAGAGGCCAACTCGTCAGGAATGTTTTCAAATATTACCGCCGATATGTTAGGTTGGGTTAGGTTAGGTTATATTACGTTATTGATGTATATAAAGGTCCCACGGAGACGTAGAGGACAACAAGCCAGGAATGTGGTCAAATATTACCGCCGGGATGTTAGGTTGGGTTAGGTTACGTTATATTACGTTATTGATGTATATGAAGGTCAAACGGAGACCTAGAGGCCAACTCGATAGGAATGTTGTCAAATATTACCGGCGAGATCTTAGGTTGGGTTAGGTAAGGTTATATTACGTTATTGATGTATATAAATGTCCCACTGACACGTAGAGGCCAACAAGACAGGAATGTGGTCAAATATTACCGCCGAGATGTTAGGTTGCGTTAGGTTAGGTTATATTACGTTATTAATGTATGTAAAGGTCCCACGGAAACGGAGAAGCCAACTCGCCAGGAATGTTGTCAAATATTACCGCCGAGATGTTAGGTTGGGTTAGGTTAGGTTATATTACGTTATTGATGTATATAAAGGTCCCACGGAGACGTAGAGGCCAACAAGACAGGAATGTGGTCAAATATTACCGCCGAGATATTAGGTTGGGTTAGGTTAGGTTATATTACGTTATTGATGTATATGATGGTCAAACGGAGACGTAGAGGCCAAATCGCCAGGAATGATGTCAAATATTACCGCAGAGATTTAAGGTTGGGTTAGGTTAGGTTATATTACGTTATTGATGTATATAAAGGTCCCACGGAGACGTAGAGGCCAACAAGACAGGAATGTGGTCAAATATTACCACCGAGATTTTAGGTTGGGTTAGGTTAGGTTATATTACGTTATTAATGTATGTAACGGTCCCACGGAAACGGAGAAGCCAACTCGTCAGGAATGTTGTCAAATATTACCGCCGAGATGATAGGTTGGGTTAGGTTAGGTTATATTACGTTATTGATGTATATGAAGGTCAAACGGAGACGTATAGGCCAACTGGACAGGAATGTTGTCGAATATTACAGCCGAGATGTTAGGTTGTGTTAGGTTAGGTTATATTACGTTATTGATGTATATGAAGGTCAAATGGAGACCTAGACTCCAACTCGTCAGGAATGTTGTCAAATATTACCACCGAGATGTTAGGTTGGGTTAGGTTAGGTTATATTACGTTATTAAGGTATGTAATGCTCCCACGGAAACGGAGAAGCCAACTCGCTAGGAATGATGTCAAATATTACCGCCGAGATTTTAGGTTGGGTTAGGTTAGGTTATATTACGTTATTGATGTATATGAAGGTCAAACGGAGACGTATAGGCCAAATGGACAGGAATGTTGTCGAATATTACAGCCGAGATGTTAGGTTGTGTTAGGTTAGGTTATATTACGTTATTGATGTATATGAAGGTCAAATGGAGACCTAGACTCCAACTCGTCAGGAATGTTGTCAAATATTACCGCCGAGATGTTAGGTTGGGTTAGGTTAGGTTATATTACGTTATTGATGTATATGAAGGTCAAACGGAGACGTAGAGGCCAACTCGTCAGGAATGTTGTCAAATATTACCGCCGAGATGTTAGGTTGGGTTAGGCCAGCTTATATTATGTTACTGATGTATATGATGGTCAAACGGAGACGTAGAGGCCAACTCGCCAGGAATGATGTCAAATATTACCGCCGAGATTTTAGGTTGTGTTAGGTTAGGTTATATTACGTTATTGATGTATATAAGGGTCCCACGGAGACGTAGAGGCCAACTCGCCAGGTATGTTGTCAAATATTACCGCGGAGATGTTAGGTTGGGTTAGGTTAGGTTATATTACGTTATTGATGTATATAAAGGTCCCACGTAGACGTAGAGGCCAACAAGCCAGGAATGTGGTCAAATATTACCGCCGAGATGTTAGGTTGGGTTAGGTTAAGTTATATTACGTTATTGATGTATATGAAGGTCAAACGGAGACGTATAGGCGAACAAGCCTGGAATGTTGTCAAATATTACTGCCGAGATGTTAGGTTGGGTTAGGTTAGGTTATATTACGTTATTGATGTATATAAATGTCCCGCGGCGACGTAGAGGCCAACAAGAAAGGAATCTGGTCAAATATTACCGCCGAGATGTTAGGTTGCGTTAGGTTAGGTTATATTACGTTATTGATGCATATAAAGGTCCCACGGAGACGGAGAAGCCAACTCGCCAGGAATGTTGTCAAATATTACCGCCGAGATGTTAGGTTGGGTTAGGTTAGGTTATATTACGTTATTGATGTATATGAAGGTCAAATGGAGACCTAGACTCCAACTCGTCAGGAATGTTGTCAAATATTACCGCCGAGATGTTAGGTTGGGTTAGGTTAGGTTATATTACGTTATTGATGTATATAAATGGCCCACGGAGACGTAGAGGCCAACTCGACAGGAATGTTGTCAAATATTACCACCGAGATGTTAGGTTGGGTTAGGTTAGGTTATATTACGTTATTGATGTATATAAATGTCCCACGTAGACGTAGAGGCCAACAAGCCAGGAATGTGGTCAAATATTACCGCCGAGATGTTAGGTTGGGTTAGGTTAGGTTATATTACGTTATTGATGCATATAAAGGTCCCACGGAGACGGAGAAGCCAACTCGCCAGGAATGTTGTCAAATATTACCGCCGAGATGTTAGGTTGGGTTAGGTTAGGTTATATTACGTTATTGATGTATATGAAGGTCAAACGGAGACGTAGAGGCCAACTCGCCAGGAATGTTGTCGAATATTACAGCCGAGATGTTAGGTTGTGTTAGGTTAGGTTATATTACGTTATTGATGTATATGAAGGTCAAACGGAGACCTAGAGGCCAACTCGTCAGGAATGTTTTCAAATATTACCGCCGATATGTTAGGTTGGGTTAGGTTAGGTTATATTACGTTATTGATGTATATAAAGGTCCCACGGAGACGTAGAGGACAACAAGCCAGGAATGTGGTCAAATATTACCGCCGGGATGTTAGGTTGGGTTAGGTTACGTTATATTACGTTATTGATGTATATGAAGGTCAAACGGAGACCTAGAGGCCAACTCGATAGGAATGTTGTCAAATATTACCGGCGAGATCTTAGGTTGGGTTAGGTAAGGTTATATTACGTTATTGATGTATATAAATGTCCCACTGACACGTAGAGGCCAACAAGACAGGAATGTGGTCAAATATTACCGCCGAGATGTTAGGTTGCGTTAGGTTAGGTTATATTACGTTATTAATGTATGTAAAGGTCCCACGGAAACGGAGAAGCCAACTCGCCAGGAATGTTGTCAAATATTACCGCCGAGATGTTAGGTTGGGTTAGGTTAGGTTATATTACGTTATTGATGTATATAAAGGTCCCACGGAGACGTAGAGGCCAACAAGACAGGAATGTGGTCAAATATTACCGCCGAGATATTAGGTTGGGTTAGGTTAGGTTATATTACGTTATTGATGTATATGATGGTCAAACGGAGACGTAGAGGCCAAATCGCCAGGAATGATGTCAAATATTACCGCAGAGATTTAAGGTTGGGTTAGGTTAGGTTATATTACGTTATTGATGTATATAAAGGTCCCACGGAGACGTAGAGGCCAACAAGACAGGAATGTGGTCAAATATTACCACCGAGATTTTAGGTTGGGTTAGGTTAGGTTATATTACGTTATTGATGTATATGAAGGTCAAACGGAGACGTATAGGCCAACTGGACAGGAATGTTGTCGAATATTACAGCCGAGATGTTAGGTTGTGTTAGGTTAGGTTATATTACGTTATTGATGTATATGAAGGTCAAATGGAGACCTAGACTCCAACTCGTCAGGAATGTTGTCAAATATTACCACCGAGATGTTAGGTTGGGTTAGGTTAGGTTATATTACGTTATTAAGGTATGTAATGCTCCCACGGAAACGGAGAAGCCAACTCGCTAGGAATGATGTCAAATATTACCGCCGAGATTTTAGGTTGGGTTAGGTTAGGCTATATTACGTTATTGATGGATATAAAGGTCCCACGTAGACGTAGAGGCCAACTCGCCAGGAATGATGTCAAATATTACCGCCGAGATGTTAGGTTGGGTTAGGTTAGGTTATATTACGTTATTGATGTATATAAAGGTCCCACGGAGACGTAGAGGACAACAAGCCAGGAATGTGGTCAAATATTACCGCCGGGATGTTAGGTTGGGTTAGGTTAGGTTATATTACGTTATTGATGTATATAAAGGTCCCACGGAGACGTAGAGGCCAACAAGCCAGGAATGTGGTCAAATATTACCGCCGAGATGTTAAATTGGGTTAGGCCAGCTTATATTATGTTACTGATGTACATAAAGGTCCCACGGAGTCGTAGAGGCCAACTCACCAGGAATGTTGTCAAATACAACCGCCGAGATGATAGGTTGTGTTACGTTAGGTTATATTACGTTATTGATGTATATGAAGGTCAAACGGAGACCTAGAGGCCAACTCGATAGGAATGTTGTCAAATATTACCGGCGAGATCTTAGGTTGGGTTAGGTAAGGTTATATTACGTTATTAATGTATGTAACGGTCCCACGGAAACGGAGAAGCCAACTCGTCAGAAATGTTGTCAAATATTACCGCCGAGATGATAGGTTGGGTTAGGTTAGGTTATATAACGTTATTGATGTATATGAAGGTCAAACGGAGACGTATAGGCCAACTCGACAGGAATGTTGTCGAATATTACAGCCGAGATGTTAGGTTGTGTTAGGTTAGGTTATATTACGTTATTGATGTATATGAAGGTCAAATGGAGACCTAGACTCCAACTCGTCAGGAATGTTGTCAAATATTACCGCCGAGATGTTAGGTTGAGTTAGGTTAGGTTATATTACGTTATTGATGAATATAAAGGTCCCACGGAGACGTAGAGGACAACAAGCCAGGAATGTGGTCAAATATTACCGCCGGGATGTTAGGTTGGGTTAGGTTACGTTATATTACGTTATTGATGTATATGATGGTCAAACGGAGACGTAGAGGCCAACTCGCCAGGAATGATGTCAAATATTACCGCCGAGATGTTAGGTTGGGTTAGGTTAGGTTATATTACGTTATTGATGTATATGAAGGTCAAACGGAGACGTAGAGGCCAACTCGCCAGGAATGTTGTCGAATATTACAGCCGAGATGTTAGGTTGTGTTAGGTTAGGTTATATTACGTTATTGATGTATATGAAGGTCAAACGGAGACCTAGAGGCCAACTCGTCAGGAATGTTTTCAAATATTACCGCCGATATGTTAGGTTGGGTTAGGTTAGGTTATATTACGTTATTGATGTATATAAAGGTCCCACGGAGACGTAGAGGACAACAAGCCAGGAATGTGGTCAAATATTACCGCCGGGATGTTAGGTTGGGTTAGGTTACGTTATATTACGTTATTGATGTATATGAAGGTCAAACGGAGACCTAGAGGCCAACTCGATAGGAATGTTGTCAAATATTACCGGCGAGATCTTAGGTTGGGTTAGGTAAGGTTATATTACGTTATTGATGTATATAAATGTCCCACTGACACGTAGAGGCCAACAAGACAGGAATGTGGTCAAATATTACCGCCGAGATGTTAGGTTGCGTTAGGTTAGGTTATATTACGTTATTAATGTATGTAAAGGTCCCACGGAAACGGAGAAGCCAACTCGCCAGGAATGTTGTCAAATATTACCGCCGAGATGTTAGGTTGGGTTAGGTTAGGTTATATTACGTTATTGATGTATATAAATGTCCCACGTAGACGTAGAGGCCAACAAGCCAGGAATGTGGTCAAATATTACCGCCGAGATGTTAGGTTGGGTTAGGTTAGGTTATATTACGTTATTGATGCATATAAAGGTCCCACGGAGACGGAGAAGCCAACTCGCCAGGAATGTTGTCAAATATTACCGCCGAGATGTTAGGTTGGGTTAGGTTAGGTTATATTACGTTATTGATGTATATGAAGGTCAAACGGAGACGTAGAGGCCAACTCGCCAGGAATGTTGTCGAATATTACAGCCGAGATGTTAGGTTGTGTTAGGTTAGGTTATATTACGTTATTGATGTATATGAAGGTCAAACGGAGACCTAGAGGCCAACTCGTCAGGAATGTTTTCAAATATTACCGCCGATATGTTAGGTTGGGTTAGGTTAGGTTATATTACGTTATTGATGTATATAAAGGTCCCACGGAGACGTAGAGGACAACAAGCCAGGAATGTGGTCAAATATTACCGCCGGGATGTTAGGTTGGGTTAGGTTACGTTATATTACGTTATTGATGTATATGAAGGTCAAACGGAGACCTAGAGGCCAACTCGATAGGAATGTTGTCAAATATTACCGGCGAGATCTTAGGTTGGGTTAGGTAAGGTTATATTACGTTATTGATGTATATAAATGTCCCACTGACACGTAGAGGCCAACAAGACAGGAATGTGGTCAAATATTACCGCCGAGATGTTAGGTTGCGTTAGGTTAGGTTATATTACGTTATTAATGTATGTAAAGGTCCCACGGAAACGGAGAAGCCAACTCGCCAGGAATGTTGTCAAATATTACCGCCGAGATGTTAGGTTGGGTTAGGTTAGGTTATATTACGTTATTGATGTATATAAAGGTCCCACGGAGACGTAGAGGCCAACAAGACAGGAATGTGGTCAAATATTACCGCCGAGATATTAGGTTGGGTTAGGTTAGGTTATATTACGTTATTGATGTATATGATGGTCAAACGGAGACGTAGAGGCCAAATCGCCAGGAATGATGTCAAATATTACCGCAGAGATTTAAGGTTGGGTTAGGTTAGGTTATATTACGTTATTGATGTATATAAAGGTCCCACGGAGACGTAGAGGCCAACAAGACAGGAATGTGGTCAAATATTACCACCGAGATTTTAGGTTGGGTTAGGTTAGGTTATATTACGTTATTAATGTATGTAACGGTCCCACGGAAACGGAGAAGCCAACTCGTCAGGAATGTTGTCAAATATTACCGCCGAGATGATAGGTTGGGTTAGGTTAGGTTATATTACGTTATTGATGTATATGAAGGTCAAACGGAGACGTATAGGCCAACTGGACAGGAATGTTGTCGAATATTACAGCCGAGATGTTAGGTTGTGTTAGGTTAGGTTATATTACGTTATTGATGTATATGAAGGTCAAATGGAGACCTAGACTCCAACTCGTCAGGAATGTTGTCAAATATTACCACCGAGATGTTAGGTTGGGTTAGGTTAGGTTATATTACGTTATTAAGGTATGTAATGCTCCCACGGAAACGGAGAAGCCAACTCGCTAGGAATGATGTCAAATATTACCGCCGAGATTTTAGGTTGGGTTAGGTTAGGCTATATTACGTTATTGATGGATATAAAGGTCCCACGTAGACGTAGAGGCCAACTCGCCAGGAATGATGTCAAATATTACCGCCGAGATGTTAGGTTGGGTTAGGTTAGGTTATATTACGTTATTGATGTATATAAAGGTCCCACGGAGACGTAGAGGACAACAAGCCAGGAATGTGGTCAAATATTACCGCCGGGATGTTAGGTTGGGTTAGGTTAGGTTATATTACGTTATTGATGTATATAAAGGTCCCACGGAGACGTAGAGGCCAACAAGCCAGGAATGTGGTCAAATATTACCGCCGAGATGTTAAATTGGGTTAGGCCAGCTTATATTATGTTACTGATGTACATAAAGGTCCCACGGAGTCGTAGAGGCCAACTCACCAGGAATGTTGTCAAATACAACCGCCGAGATGATAGGTTGTGTTACGTTAGGTTATATTACGTTATTGATGTATATGAAGGTCAAACGGAGACCTAGAGGCCAACTCGATAGGAATGTTGTCAAATATTACCGGCGAGATCTTAGGTTGGGTTAGGTAAGGTTATATTACGTTATTAATGTATGTAACGGTCCCACGGAAACGGAGAAGCCAACTCGTCAGAAATGTTGTCAAATATTACCGCCGAGATGATAGGTTGGGTTAGGTTAGGTTATATAACGTTATTGATGTATATGAAGGTCAAACGGAGACGTATAGGCCAACTCGACAGGAATGTTGTCGAATATTACAGCCGAGATGTTAGGTTGTGTTAGGTTAGGTTATATTACGTTATTGATGTATATGAAGGTCAAATGGAGACCTAGACTCCAACTCGTCAGGAATGTTGTCAAATATTACCGCCGAGATGTTAGGTTGGGTTAGGTTAGGTTATATTACGTTATTGATGTATATGAAGGTCAAACGGAGACGTAGAGGCCAACTCGTCAGGAATGTTGTCAAATATTACCGCCGAGATGTTAGGTTGGGTTAGGTTAGGTTATATTACGTTATTGATGTATATAAAGGTCCCACGGAGACGTAGAGGACAACAAGCCAGGAATGTGGTCAAATATTACCGCCGAGGTGTTAGGTTGAGTTAGGTTAGGTTATATTACGTTATTGATGAATATAAAGGTCCCACGGAGACGTAGAGGACAACAAGCCAGGAATGTGGTCAAATATTACCGCCGGGATGTTAGGTTGGGTTAGGTTACGTTATATTACGTTATTGATGTATATGATGGTCAAACGGAGACGTAGAGGCCAACTCGCCAGGAATGATGTCAAATATTACCGCCGAGATGTTAGGTTGGGTTAGGTTAGGTTATATTACGTTATTGATGTATATGAAGGTCAAACGGAGACGTAGAGGCCAACTCGCCAGGAATGTTGTCGAATATTACAGCCGAGATGTTAGGTTGTGTTAGGTTAGGTTATATTACGTTATTGATGTATATGAAGGTCAAACGGAGACCTAGAGGCCAACTCGTCAGGAATGTTTTCAAATATTACCGCCGATATGTTAGGTTGGGTTAGGTTAGGTTATATTACGTTATTGATGTATATAAAGGTCCCACGGAGACGTAGAGGACAACAAGCCAGGAATGTGGTCAAATATTACCGCCGGGATGTTAGGTTGGGTTAGGTTACGTTATATTACGTTATTGATGTATATGAAGGTCAAACGGAGACCTAGAGGCCAACTCGATAGGAATGTTGTCAAATATTACCGGCGAGATCTTAGGTTGGGTTAGGTAAGGTTATATTACGTTATTGATGTATATAAATGTCCCACTGACACGTAGAGGCCAACAAGACAGGAATGTGGTCAAATATTACCGCCGAGATGTTAGGTTGCGTTAGGTTAGGTTATATTACGTTATTAATGTATGTAAAGGTCCCACGGAAACGGAGAAGCCAACTCGCCAGGAATGTTGTCAAATATTACCGCCGAGATGTTAGGTTGGGTTAGGTTAGGTTATATTACGTTATTGATGTATATAAAGGTCCCACGGAGACGTAGAGGCCAACAAGACAGGAATGTGGTCAAATATTACCGCCGAGATATTAGGTTGGGTTAGGTTAGGTTATATTACGTTATTGATGTATATGATGGTCAAACGGAGACGTAGAGGCCAAATCGCCAGGAATGATGTCAAATATTACCGCAGAGATTTAAGGTTGGGTTAGGTTAGGTTATATTACGTTATTGATGTATATAAAGGTCCCACGGAGACGTAGAGGCCAACAAGACAGGAATGTGGTCAAATATTACCACCGAGATTTTAGGTTGGGTTAGGTTAGGTTATATTACGTTATTAATGTATGTAACGGTCCCACGGAAACGGAGAAGCCAACTCGTCAGGAATGTTGTCAAATATTACCGCCGAGATGATAGGTTGGGTTAGGTTAGGTTATATTACGTTATTGATGTATATGAAGGTCAAACGGAGACGTATAGGCCAACTGGACAGGAATGTTGTCGAATATTACAGCCGAGATGTTAGGTTGTGTTAGGTTAGGTTATATTACGTTATTGATGTATATGAAGGTCAAATGGAGACCTAGACTCCAACTCGTCAGGAATGTTGTCAAATATTACCACCGAGATGTTAGGTTGGGTTAGGTTAGGTTATATTACGTTATTAAGGTATGTAATGCTCCCACGGAAACGGAGAAGCCAACTCGCTAGGAATGATGTCAAATATTACCGCCGAGATTTTAGGTTGGGTTAGGTTAGGCTATATTACGTTATTGATGGATATAAAGGTCCCACGTAGACGTAGAGGCCAACTCGCCAGGAATGATGTCAAATATTACCGCCGAGATGTTAGGTTGGGTTAGGTTAGGTTATATTACGTTATTGATGTATATAAAGGTCCCACGGAGACGTAGAGGACAACAAGCCAGGAATGTGGTCAAATATTACCGCCGGGATGTTAGGTTGGGTTAGGTTAGGTTATATTACGTTATTGATGTATATAAAGGTCCCACGGAGACGTAGAGGCCAACAAGCCAGGAATGTGGTCAAATATTACCGCCGAGATGTTAAATTGGGTTAGGCCAGCTTATATTATGTTACTGATGTACATAAAGGTCCCACGGAGTCGTAGAGGCCAACTCACCAGGAATGTTGTCAAATACAACCGCCGAGATGATAGGTTGTGTTACGTTAGGTTATATTACGTTATTGATGTATATGAAGGTCAAACGGAGACCTAGAGGCCAACTCGATAGGAATGTTGTCAAATATTACCGGCGAGATCTTAGGTTGGGTTAGGTAAGGTTATATTACGTTATTAATGTATGTAACGGTCCCACGGAAACGGAGAAGCCAACTCGTCAGAAATGTTGTCAAATATTACCGCCGAGATGATAGGTTGGGTTAGGTTAGGTTATATAACGTTATTGATGTATATGAAGGTCAAACGAAGACGTATAGGCCAACTCGACAGGAATGTTGTCGAATATTACAGCCGAGATGTTAGGTTGTGTTAGGTTAGGTTATATTACGTTATTGATGTATATGAAGGTCAAATGGAGACCTAGACTCCAACTCGTCAGGAATGTTGTCAAATATTACCGCCGAGATGTTAGGTTGGGTTAGGTTAGGTTATATTACGTTATTGATGTATATGAAGGTCAAACGGAGACGTAGAGGCCAACTCGTCAGGAATGTTGTCAAATATTACCGCCGAGATGTTAGGTTGGGTTAGGTTAGGTTATATTACGTTATTGATGTATATAAAGGTCCCACGGAGACGTAGAGGACAACAAGCCAGGAATGTGGTCAAATATTACCGCCGAGGTGTTAGGTTGAGTTAGGTTAGGTTATATTACGTTATTGATGAATATAAAGGTCCCACGGAGACGTAGAGGACAACAAGCCAGGAATGTGGTCAAATATTACCGCCGGGATGTTAGGTTGGGTTAGGTTACGTTATATTACGTTATTGATGTATATGATGGTCAAACGGAGACGTAGAGGCCAACTCGCCAGGAATGATGTCAAATATTACCGCCGAGATTTTAGGTTGTGTTAGGTTAGGTTATATTACGTTATTGATGTATATAAAGGTCCCACGGAGACGTAGAGGCCAACAAGACAGGAATGTGGTCAAATATTACCGCCGAGATGTTAGGTTGGGTTAGGTTAGGTTATATTACGTTATTGATGTATATAAATGTCCCACGAAGACGTAGAGGCCAACTCGACAGGAATGTTGTCAAATATTACCACCGAGATTTTAGGTTGGGTTAGGTTAGGTTATATTACATTATTAATGTATGTAACGGTCCCACGGAAACGGAGAAGCCAACTCGTCAGGAATGTTGTCAAATATTACCGCCGAGATGATAGGTTGGGTTAGGTTAGGTTATATTACGTTATTGATGTATATGAAGGTCAAACGGAGACGTATAGGCCAAATGGACAGGAATGTTGTCGAATATTACAGCCGAGATGTTAGGTTGTGTTAGGTTAGGTTATATTACGTTATTGATGTATATGAAGGTCAAATGGAGACCTAGACTCCAACTCGTCAGGAATGTTGTCAAATATTACCGCCGAGATGTTAGGTTGGGTTAGGTTAGGTTATATTACGTTATTGATGTATATGAAGGTCAAACGGAGACGTAGAGGCCAACTCGTCAGGAATGTTGTCAAATATTACCGCCGAGATGTTAGGTTGGGTTAGGTTAGGTTATATTACGTTAGTGATGTATATGATGGTCAAACGGAGACGTGGAGGCCAACTCGCCAGGAATGATGTCAAATATTACCGCGGAGATGTTAGGTTGGGTTAGGTTAGGTTATATTACGTTATTGATGTATATAAAGGTCCCACGTAGACGTAGAGGCCAACAAGCCAGGAATGTGGTCAAATATTACCGCCGAGATGTTAGGTTGGGTTAGGTTAAGTTATATTACGTTATTGATGTATATAAAGGTCCCACGTAGACGTAGAGGCCAACAAGCCAGGAATGTGGTCAAATATTACCGCCGAGATGTTAGGTTGGGTTAGGTTAGGTTATATTACGTTATTGATGTATATAAATGTCCCACGAAGACGTAGAGGCCAACTCGACAGGAATGTTGTCAAATATTACCACCGAGATGTTAGGTTGGGTTAGGTTAGGTTATATTACGTTATTAAGGTATGTAAAGGTCCCACGGAAACGGAGAAGCCAACTCGCCAGGAATGTTGTCAAATATTACCGCCGAGATGATAGGTTGGGTTAGGTTAGGTTATATTACGTTATTGATGTATATGAAGGTCAAACGGAGACGTATAGGCGAACAAGCCAGGAATTTTGTCAAATATTACTGCCGAGATGTTAGGTTGGGTTAGGTTAGGTTATATTACGTTATTGATGTATATAAATGTCCCGCGGCGACGTAGAGGCCAACAAGAAAGGAATCTGGTCAAATATTACCGCCGAGATGTTAGGTTGCGTTAGGTTAGGTTATATTACGTTATTAATGTATGTAAAGGTCCCACGGAAACGGAGAAGCCAACTCGCCAGGAATGTTGTCAAATATTACCGCCGAGATGTTAGGTTGGGTTAGGTTAGGTTATATTACGTTATTGATGTATATAAAGGTCCCACGCAGACGTAGAGGCCAACAAGCCAGGAATGTGGTCAAATATTACCGCCGAGATGTTGGGTTGGGTTTGGTTAGGTTATATTACGTTATTGATGTATATGAAGGTCAAACGGAGACGTAGAGGCCAACTCGTCAGGAATGTTGTCAAATGTTACCGCCGAGATGTTAGGTTGGGTTAGGTTAGGTTATATTACGTTATTGATGTATATAAAGGTCCCACGGAGACGTAGAGGCCAACAAGACAGGAATGTGGTCAAATATTACCGCCGAGATGTTAGGTTGGGTTAGGTTAGGTTATATTACGTTATTGATGTATATAAAGGTCCCACGTAGACGTAGAGGCCAACAAGCCAGGAATGTGGTCAAATATTACCGCCGAGATGTTAGGTTGGGTTAGGTTAAGTTATATTACGTTATTGATGCATATAAAGGTCCCACGGAGACGGAGAAGCCAACTCGCCAGGAATGTTGTCAAATATTACCGCCGAGATGTTAGGTTGGGTTAGGTTAGGTTATATTACGTTATTGATGTATATGAAGGTCAAATGGAGACCTAGACTCCAACTCGTCAGGAATGTTGTCAAATATTACCGCCGAGATGTTAGGTTGGGTTAGGTTAGGTTATATTACGTTATTGATGTATATAAATGTCCCACGGAGACGTAGAGGCCAACTCGACAGGAATGTTGTCAAATATTACCACCGAGATGTTAGGTTGGGTTAGGTTAGGTTATATTACGTTATTGATGTATATAAATGTCCCACGTAGACGTAGAGGCCAACAAGCCAGGAATGTGGTCAAATATTACCGCCGAGATGTTAGGTTGGGTTAGGTTAGGTTATATTACGTTATTGATGCATATAAAGGTCCCACGGAGACGGAGAAGCCAACTCGCCAGGAATGTTGTCAAATATTACCGCCGAGATGTTAGGTTGGGTTAGGTTAGGTTATATTACGTTATTGATGTATATGAAGGTCAAACGGAGACGTAGAGGCCAACTCGCCAGGAATGTTGTCGAATATTACAGCCGAGATGTTAGGTTGTGGTAGGTTAGGTTATATTACGTTATTGATGTATATGAAGGTCAAACGGAGACCTAGAGGCCAACTCGTCAGGAATGTTTTCAAATATTACCGCCGATATGTTAGGTTGGGTTAGGTTAGGTTATATTACGTTATTGATGTATATAAAGGTCCCACGGAGACGTAGAGGACAACAAGCCAGGAATGTGGTCAAATATTACCGCCGGGATGTTAGGTTGGGTTAGGTTACGTTATATTACGTTATTGATGTATATGAAGGTCAAACGGAGACCTAGGGGCCAACTCGATAGGAATGTTGTCAAATATTACCGGCGAGATCTTAGGTTGGGTTAGGTAAGGTTATATTACGTTATTAATGTATGTAACGGTCCCACGGAAACGGAGAAGCCAACTCGACAGGAATGTTGTCAAATATTACCGCCGAGATTATAGGTTGG
Source organism: Xylocopa violacea (assembly GCA_963969225.1). Classification (NCBI taxonomy): domain Eukaryota; kingdom Metazoa; phylum Arthropoda; class Insecta; order Hymenoptera; family Apidae; genus Xylocopa; species Xylocopa violacea. The sequence goes on along the minus strand of CAXAJV010000741.1, from coordinate 120,929 downwards.
GTTAGGTTAGGTTATATAACGTTATTGATGTATATGAAGGTCAAACGGAGACGTATAGGCCAACTCGACAGGAATGTTGTCGAATATTACAGCCGAGATGTTAGGTTGTGTTAGGTTAGGTTATATTACGTTATTGATGTATATGAAGGTCAAACGGAGACGTAGAGGCCAACTCGTCAGGAATGTGGTCAAATATTACCGCCGAGATGTTAGGTTGGGTTAGGTTAAGTTATATTACGTTATTGATGCATATAAAGGTCCCACGGAGACGGAGAAGCCAACTCGCCAGGAATGTTGTCAAATATTACCGCCGAGATGTTAGGTTGGGTTAGGTTAGGTTATATTACGTTATTGATGTATATGAAGGTCAAATGGAGACCTAGACTCCAACTCGTCAGGAATGTTGTCAAATATTACCGCCGAGATGTTAGGTTGGGTTAGGTTAGGTTATATTACGTTATTGATGTATATAAATGTCCCACGGAGACGTAGAGGCCAACTCGCCAGGAATGTAGTCAAATATTACCACCGAGATGTTAGGTTGTGTTAGGTTAGGTTATATTACGTTATTGATGTATATGAAGGTCAAATGGAGACCTAGAGGCCAACTCGTCAGGAATGTGGTCAAATATTACCGCCGAGGTGTTAGGTTGGGTTAGGTTAGGTTATATTACGTTACTGATGCATATAAAGGTCCCACGGAGACGTAGAGGCCAACAAGACAGGAATGTGGTCAAATATTACCGCCGAGATGTTAGGTTGGGTTAGGTTAGGTTATATTACGTTATTGATGTATATAAAGGTCCCACGGAGACGTAGAGGCCAACTCGCCAGGAATGATGTCAAATATTACCGCCGAGATTTTAGGTTGTGTTAGGTTAGGTTATATTACGTTATTGATGTATATGAAGGTCAAATGGAGACGTAGACTCCAACTCGTCAGGAATGATGTCAAATATTACCGCCGGGATTTTAGGTTGGGTTAGGTTAGGTTATATTACGTTATTGATGTATATAAATGTCCCACGGAGACGTAGAGGCCAACTCGACAGGAATGTTGTCAAATATTACCACCGATATGTTAGGTTGGGTTAGGTTAGGTTATATTACGTTATTAATGTATGTAAAGGTCCCACGGAAACGGAGAAGCCAACTCGCCAGGAATGTTGTCAAATACTACCGCCGAGATGATAGGTTGGGTTAGGTTAGGTTATATTACTTTATTGATGTATATGAAGGTCAAACGGAGACGTAGAGGCCAACTCGCCAGGAATGTTGTCGAATATTACAGCCGAGATGTTAGGTTGTATTAGGTTAGGTTATATTACGTTATTCATGTATATGAAGGTCAAATGGAGACCTCGAGGCCAACTCGTCAGGAATGTTGTCAAATATTACCGCCGAGATGTTAGGTTGTGTTAGGTTAGGTTATATTATGTTATTGATGTATATGAAGGTCAAACGGAGACCTAGAGGCCAACTCGTCAGGAGTGTTGTCAAATATTACCGCCGAGATGTTAGATTGGGTTAGGCTAGCTTATATTATGTTATTGTTGTATATAAAGGTCCCACGGAGACGTAGAGGACAACAAGCCAGGAATGTGGTCAAATATTACCGCCGGGATGTTAGGTTGGGTTAGGTTACGTTATATTACGTTATTGATGTATATGATGGTCAAACGGAGAGGTAGAGGCCAACTAGCCAGGAATGATGTCAAATATTACCGCCGAGATTTTAGGTTGGGTTAGGTTAGGTTATATTACGTTATTGATGTATATAAAGGTCCCACGGAGACGTAGAGGCCAACAAGCCAGGAATGTGGTCAAATATTACCGTCGAGATGTTATGTTGGGTTAGGTTAGGTTATATTACGTTATTGATGTATATAAAGGTCCCACGGAGACGTAGAGGCCAACAAGACAGGAATGTGGTCAAATATTACCGCCGAGATGTTAGGTTGGGTTAGGTTAGGTTATATTACGTTATTGATGTATATACAGGTCCCACGAAGACGTAGAGGCCAACTCGCCAGGAATGATGTCAAATATTACCGCCGAGATGATAGGTTGGGTTAGGTTACGTTATATTACGTTATTGATGTATATGATGGTCAAACGGAGACGTAGGGGCCAACTCGCCAGGAATGTTGTCAAATATTACCGCCGAGATGTTAGGTTGGGTTAGGTTAGGTTATATTACGTTATTGATGTATATAAAGGTCCCACGGAAACGGAAAAGCCAACTCGCCAGGAATGTTGTCAAATATTACCGCCGAGATGTTAGGTTGGGTTAGGTTAGGTTATATTACGTTATTGATTTATATAAAGGTCCCACGGAGACGGAGAAGCAACTCCCCAGGAATGTTGCCAAATATTACCGCCAAGATGATAGGTTGGATTAGGTTAGGTTATAGTACGTTCTTGAAGTATATAAAGGTCCCACGAAGACGTAGGGGCCACCTCGCCAGGTATGTTTTCAAATATTACCGCCGAGAAGTTAGGTTGGGTTAGGTTAGGTTATATTTCGTTATTGATGAATATAAAGGTCCCACGGACGCGAAGAAGCCAACTCGCCAGGAATATTGTCAAATATTACCGCCGCGATGCTAGGTTGGGTTAGGTTAGATTATATTTCGTTATTGATGTATATAAAGGTCCCTCGGAGACGTAGAGGCCAACAAGCCAGGAATGTGGTCATATATTACCGCCGAGATGTTATGTTGGGTTAGGTTAGGTTATATTACGTTATTGATGTATATAAAGGTCCCAGGGAGACGTAGAGGCCAACTCGCCAGGAATGTTGTCAAATATTACCGCCGAGATGATAGGTTGGGTTAGGTTACGTTATGTTACGTTATTGATGTATATGAAGGTCCCACGGAGACGTAGAGTACAACTCGCCAAGAATGTTGTCAAATATTACCGCCGAGATGTTAGGTTAGGTTAGGTTAGGTTATATTACGTTATTGATGTATATGAAGGTCAAACGGAGACGTAAATGCCAACTCGCCAGGAATGTTTTCAAATATGACCGCCGAGATGTTAGGTTGGGTTAGGTTAGGTTATATTACGTTATTGATGTATATAAAGGTCCCACGGAGACGTAGAGGCCAACAAGACAGGAATGTGGTCAAATATTACCGCCGAGATGTTAGGTTGGGTTAGGTTAGGTTATATTACGTTATTGATGTATATAAAGGTCCCACGAAGACGTAGAGGCCAACTCGCCAGGAATGATGTCAAATATTACCGCCGAGATGATAGGTTGGGTTAGGTTACGTTATATTACGTTATTGATGTATATGATGGTCAAACGGAGACGTAGGGGCCAACTCGCCAGGAATGTTGTCAAATATTACCGCCGAGATGTTAGGTTGGGTTAGGTTAGGTTATATTACGTTATTGATGTATATAAAGGTCCCACGGAAACGGAGAAGCCAACTCGCCAGGAATGTTGTCAAATATTACCGCCGAGATGTTAGATTGGGTTAGGCTAGCTTATATTATGTTATTGATGTATATAAAGGTCGCACGGAGACGTAGAGGCCAACAAGCCAGGAATGTGGTCAAATATTACCGTCGAGATGTTATGTTGGGTTAGGTTAGGTTATATTACGTTATTGATGTATATAAAGGTCCTACGGAGACGTAGAGGCCAACTCGCCAGGAATGTTGTCAAATATTACCGCCGAGATGATAGGTTGGGTTAGGTTACGTTATATTACGTTATTGATGTATATGAAGTTCCCACGGAGACGTAGAGTCCAAATCGCCAGTAATGTTGTCAAATATTACCGCCGAGATGTTAGGTTGTGTCAGGTTAGGTTATATTATGTTATTGATGTATATGAAGGTCAAACGGAGACCTAGAGGCCAACTCGTCAGGAATGTTGTCAAATATTACCGCCGAGATGTTAGGTTGGGTTAGGTTAGGTTATATTACGTTATTGATGTATATAAAGGTCCCACGGAAACGGAGAAGCCAACTCGCCAGGAATGTTGCCAAATATTACCGCCGAGATGTTAGGTTGGGTTAGGTTAGGTTATATTACGTTATTGATGTATATAAAGGTCCCACGGAAACGGAGAAGCCAACTCGTCAGGAATGTTGTCAAATATTACCGCCGAGATGATAGGTTGGGTTAAGTTACGTTATATTACGTTATTGTTGTATACGACGGTTACACGGAGACGTAGAGGCCAACTCGCCAGTAATGTTGTCAAATATTACCGCCGAGATGTAAGGTTGTGTTAGGTTAGTTTATATTATGTTATTGATGTATATGAAGGTCAAACGGAGACCTAGATGCCAACTCGTCAGGAATGTTGTCAAATATTACCGCCGAGATGTCAGATTGGGTTAGGCTAGCTTATATTATGTTATTGTTGTATATAAAGGTCCCACGGAGACGTAGAGGCCAACTCGACAGGAATGTTGTCAAATATTACCACCGAGATGTTAGGTTGGGTTAGGTTAGGTTATATTACGTTATTAATGTATGTAAAGGTCCCACAGAAACGGAGAAGCCAACTAGCCAGAAATGTTGTCAAATAATACCGCCGAGATGATAGGTTGGGTTAGGTTAGGTTATATTACGTTATTGATGTATATAAAGGTCCCACGGAGACGAAGAAGCCAACTCGCCAGGAATATTGTCAAATATTACCGCCGAGATGCTAGGTTGGGTTAGGTTAGATTATATTTCGTTATTGATGTATATAAAGGTCCCACGGAGACGTAGATGCCAACTCGCCAGGAATGTTGTCAAATATTACCGCCGAGATGTTAGGTTGGGTTAGGTTAGGTTATATTACGTTATTGATGTATATAAAGGTCCCACGGAGACGTAGAGGCCAACTCGTCAGGAATGTTGTCAAATATTACCGCCGAGATGTTAGGTTGGGTTAGGTTAGGTTATATTACGTTAGTGATGTATATGATGGTCAAACGGAGACGTAGAGGCCAACTCGCCAGGAATGATGTCAAATATTACCGCGGAGATGTTAGGTTGGGTTAGGTTAGGTTATATTACGTTATTGATGTATATAAATGTCCCACGTAGACGTAGAGGCCAACAAGCCAGGAATGTGGTCAAATATTACCGCCGAGATGTTGGGTTGGGTTTGGTTAGGTTATATTACGTTATTGATGTATATGAAGGTCAAACGGAGACGTAGAGGCCAACTCGTCAGGAATGTTGTCAAATATTACCGCCGAGATGTTAGGTTGGGTTAGGTTAGGTTATATTACGTTATTGATGTATATAAAGGTCCCACGGAGACGTAGAGGCCAACAAGACAGGAATGTGGTCAAATATTACCGCCGAGATGTTAGGTTGGGTTAGGTTAGGTTATATTACGTTATTGATGTATATAAAGGTCCCACGTAGACGTAGAGGCCAACAAGCCAGGAATGTGGTCAAATATTACCGCCGAGATGTTAGGTTGGGTTAGGTTAAGTTATATTACGTTATTGATGCATATAAAGGTCCCACGGAGACGGAGAAGCCAACTCGCCAGGAATGTTGTCAAATATTACCGCCGAAATGTTAGGTTGGGTTAGGTTAGGTTATATTACGTTATTGATGTATATGAAGGTCAAATGGAGACCTAGACTCCAACTCGTCAGGAATGTTGTCAAATATTACCGCCGAGATGTTAGGTTGGGTTAGGTTAGGTTATATTACGTTATTGATGTATATAAATGTCCCACGGAGACGTAGAGGCCAACTCGACAGGAATGTTGTCAAATATTACCACCGAGATGTTAGGTTGGGTTAGGTTAGGTTATATTACGTTATTGATGTATATAAATGTCCCACGTAGACGTAGAGGCCAACAAGCCAGGAATGTGGTCAAATATTACCGCCGAGATGTTAGGTTGGGTTAGGTTAGGTTATATTACGTTATTGATGCATATAAAGGTCCCACGGAGACGGAGAAGCCAACTCGCCAGGAATGTTGTCAAATATTACCGCCGAGATGTTAGGTTGGGTTAGGTTAGGTTATATTACGTTATTGATGTATATGAAGGTGAAACGGAGACGTAGAGGCCAACTCGCCAGGAATGTTGTCGAATATTACAGCCGAGATGTTAGGTTGTGTTAGGTTAGGTTATATTACGTTATTGATGTATATGAAGGTCAAACGGAGACCTAGAGGCCAACTCGTCAGGAATGTTTTCAAATATTACCGCCGATATGTTAGGTTGGGTTAGGTTAGGTTATATTACGTTATTGATGTATATAAAGGTCCCACGGAGACGTAGAGGACAACAAGCCAGGAATGTGGTCAAATATTACCGCCGGGATGTTAGGTTGGGTTAGGTTACGTTATATTACGTTATTGATGTATATGAAGGTCAAACGGAGACCTAGGGGCCAACTCGATAGGAATGTTGTCAAATATTACCGGCGAGATCTTAGGTTGGGTTAGGTAAGGTTATATTACGTTATTAATGTATGTAACGGTCCCACGGAAACGGAGAAGCCAACTCGACAGGAATGTTGTCAAATATTACCGCCGAGATTATAGGTTGGGTTAGGTTAGGTTATATAACGTTATTGATGTATATGAAGGTCAAACGGAGACGTATAGGCCAACTCGACAGGAATGTTGTCGAATATTACAGCCGAGATGTTAGGTTGTGTTAGGTTAGGTTATATTACGTTATTGATGTATATGAAGGTCAAACGGAGACGTAGAGGCCAACTCGTCAGGAATGTGGTCAAATATTACCGCCGAGATGTTAGGTTGGGTTAGGTTAAGTTATATTACGTTATTGATGCATATAAAGGTCCCACGGAGACGGAGAAGCCAACTCGCCAGGAATGTTGTCAAATATTACCGCCGAGATGTTAGGTTGGGTTAGGTTAGGTTATATTACGTTATAGATGTATATGAAGGTCAAATGGAGACCTAGACTCCAACTCGTCAGGAATGTTGTCAAATATTACCGCCGAGATGTTAGGTTGGGTTAGGTTAGGTTATATTACGTTATTGATGTATATAAATGTCCCACGGAGACGTAGAGGCCAACTCGCCAGGAATGTAGTCAAATATTACCACCGAGATGTTAGGTTGTGTTAGGTTAGGTTATATTACGTTATTGATGTATATGAAGGTCAAATGGAGACCTAGAGGCCAACTCGTCAGGAATGTGGTCAAATATTACCGCCGAGGTGTTAGGTTGGGTTAGGTTAGGTTATATTACGTTACTGATGCATATAAAGGTCCCACGGAGACGTAGAGGCCAACAAGACAGGAATGTGGTCAAATATTACCGCCGAGATGTTAGGTTGGGTTAGGTTAGGTTATATTACGTTATTGATGTATATAAAGGTCCCACGGAGACGTAGAGGCCAACTCGCCAGGAATGATGTCAAATATTACCGCCGAGATTTTAGGTTGTGTTAGGTTAGGTTATATTACGTTATTGATGTATATGAAGGTCAAATGGAGACGTAGACTCCAACTCGTCAGGAATGATGTCAAATATTACCGCCGGGATTTTAGGTTGGGTTAGGTTAGGTTATATTACGTTATTGATGTATATAAATGTCCCACGGAGACGTAGAGGCCAACTCGACAGGAATGTAGTCAAATATTACCACCGAGATGTTAGGTTGTGTTAGGTTAGGTTATATTACGTTATTGATGTATATGAAGGTCAAATGGAGACCTCGAGGCCAACTCGTCAGGAATGTTGTCAAATATTACCGCCGAGATGTTAGGTTGTGTTAGGTTAGGTTATATTATGTTATTGATGTATATGAAGGTCAAACGGAGACCTAGAGGCCAACTCGTCAGGAGTGTTGTCAAATATTACCGCCGAGATGTTAGATTGGGTTAGGCTAGCTTATATTATGTTATTGTTGTATATAAAGGTCCCACGGAGACGTAGAGGACAACAAGCCAGGAATGTGGTCAAATATTACCGCCGGGATGTTAGGTTGGGTTAGGTTACGTTATATTACGTTATTGATGTATATGATGGTCAAACGGAGAGGTAGAGGCCAACTAGCCAGGAATGATGTCAAATATTACCGCCGAGATTTTAGGTTGGGTTAGGTTAGGTTATATTACGTTATTGATGTATATAAAGGTCCCACGGAGACGTAGAGGCCAACAAGACAGGAATGTGGTCAAATATTACCGCCGAGATGTTAGGTTGGGTTAGGTTAGGTTATATTACGTTATTGATGTATATAAAGGTCCCACGGAGACGTAGAGTCCAAATCGCCAGTAATGTTGTCAAATATTACCGCCGAGATGTTAGGTTGTGTCAGGTTAGGTTATATTATGTTATTGATGTATATGAAGGTCAAACGGAGACCTAGAGGCCAACTCGTCAGGAATGTTGTCAAATATTACCGCCGAGATGTTAGATTGGGTTAGGCTAGCTTATATTATGTTATTGTTGTATGTAAAGGTCCCACGGAGACGTAGAGGCCAACAAGCCAGGAATGTGGTCAAATATTACCGTCGAGATGTTAGATTAGGTTAGGTTATGTTATATTACGTTATTCATGTATATAAAGGTCCCACGAAGACGTAGAGGCCAACTCGCCAGGAATGTTGTCAAATATTACCGCCGAGATGATAGGTTGGGTTAGCTTAGGTTATATTACATTATTGATGTATATGAAGGTCAAACGGAGACGTAGAGGCCAACTCGCCAGGAATGTTGTCGAATATTACAGCCGAGATATTAGGTTGTGTTAGGTTAGGTTATATTACGTTATAGATCTATATGAAGGTCCCACGGAGACGTAGAGTTCAACAAGCCAGGAATGTGGTTAAATATTACCGCCGAGATGTCATATTGGGTTAGCTTATGTTATATTATGTTATTGATGTATATAAATATCCCACGGAGACGTAGAGGCCACTTCGCCAGGTATGTTTTCAAATATTACCGCCGAGAAGTTAGGTTGGGTTAGGTTAGGTTATATTTCGTTATTGATGTATATAAAGGTCCCACGGAGACGAAGAAGCCAACTCGCCAGGAATATTGTCAAATATTACCGCCGAGATGCTAGGTTGGGTTAGGTTAGATTATATTTCGTTATTGATGTATATAAAGGTCCCACGGAGACGTAGAGGCCAACAAGCCAGGAATGTGGTCAAATATTACCGTCGAGATGTTATGTTGGGTTAGGTTAGGTTATATTACGTTATTGATGTATATAAAGGTCCCACGGAGACGTAGAGGCCAACAAGACAGGAATGTGGTCAAATATTACCGCCGAGATGTTAGGTTGGGTTAGGTTAGGTTATATTACGTTATTGATGTATATACAGGTCCCACGAAGACGTAGAGGCCAACTCGCCAGGAATGATGTCAAATATTACCGCCGAGATGATAGGTTGGGTTAGGTTACGTTATATTACGTTATTGATGTATATGATGGTCAAACGGAGACGTAGGGGCCAACTCGCCAGGAATGTTGTCAAATATTACCGCCGAGATGTTAGGTTGGGTTAGGTTAGGTTATATTACGTTATTGATGTATATAAAGGTCCCACGGAAACGGAGAAGCCAACTCGCCAGGAATGTTGTCAAATATTACCGCCGAGATGTTAGGTTGGGTTAGGTTAGGTTATATTACGTTATTGATTTATATAAAGGTCCCACGGAGACGGAGAAGCAACTCCCCAGGAATGTTGCCAAATATTACCGCCAAGATGATAGGTTGGATTAGGTTAGGTTATAGTACGTTCTTGAAGTATATAAAGGTCCCACGAAGACGTAGGGGCCACCTCGCCAGGTATGTTTTCAAATATTACCGCCGAGAAGTTAGGTTGGGTTAGGTTAGGTTATATTTCGTTATTGATGAATATAAAGGTCCCACGGACGCGAAGAAGCCAACTCGCCAGGAATATTGTCAAATATTACCGCCGCGATGCTAGGTTGGGTTAGGTTAGATTATATTTCGTTATTGATGTATATAAAGGTCCCACGGAGACGTAGAGGCCAACAAGCCAGGAATGTGGTCAAATATTACCGTCGAGATGTTATGTTGGGTTAGGTTAGGTTATATTACGTTAGTGATGTATATAAAGGTCCTACGGAGACGTAGAGGCCAACTCGCCAGGAATGTTGTCAAATATTACCGCCGAGACGATAGGTTGGGTTAGGTTACGTTATATTACGTTATTGATGTATATGAAGGTCCCACGGAGACGTAGAGTCCAAATCGCCAGTAATGTTGTCAAATATTACCGCCGAGATGTTAGGTTGTGTTAGGTTAGGTTATATTATGTTATTGATGTATATGAAGGTCAAACGGAGACCTAGAGGCCAACTCGTCAGGAATGTTGTCACATATTACCGCCGAGATGTTAGATTGGGTTAGGCTTGCTTATATTATGTTATTGTTGTATATAAAGGTCCCACGGAGACGTAGAGTCCAACTCGACAGGAATGTTGTCAAATATTACCGCCGAGATGTTAGGTTGGGTTAGGTTAGGTTATATTACGTTATTAATGTATGTAAAGGTCCCACAGAAACGGAGAAGCCAACTCGCCAGAAATGTTGTCAAATATTACCGCCGAGATGATAGGTTGGGTTAGGTTAGGTTATATTACGTTATTGATGTATATAAAGGTCCCACGGAGACGTAGAGGACAACAAGCCAGGAATGTGGTCAAATATTACCGCCGGGATGTTAGGTTGGGTTATGTTAGGTTATATTACGTTATTGATGTATATAAAGGTCCCTCGGAGACGTAGAGGCCAACAAGCCAGGAATGTGGTCATATATTACCGCCGAGATGTTATGTTGGGTTAGGTTAGGTTATATTACGTTATTGATGTATATAAAGGTCCCAGGGAGACGTAGAGGCCAACTCGCCAGGAATGTTGTCAAATATTACCGCCGAGATGATAGGTTGGGTTAGGTTACGTTATGTTACGTTATTGATGTATATGAAGGTCCCACGGAGACGTAGAGTACAACTCGCCAAGAATGTTGTCAAATATTACCGCCGAGATGTTAGGTTAGGTTAGGTTAGGTTATATTACGTTATTGATGTATATGAAGGTCAAACGGAGACGTAAATGCCAACTCGCCAGGAATGTTTTCAAATATGACCGCCGAGATGTTAGGTTGGGTTAGGTTAGGTTATATTACGTTATTGATGTATATAAAGGTCCCACGGAGACGTAGAGGCCAACAAGACAGGAATGTGGTCAAATATTACCGCCGAGATGTTAGGTTGGGTTAGGTTAGGTTATATTACGTTATTGATGTATATAAAGGTCCCACGAAGACGTAGAGGCCAACTCGCCAGGAATGATGTCAAATATTGCCGCCGAGATGATAGGTTGGGTTAGGTTACGTTATATTACGTTATTGATGTATATGATGGTCAAACGGAGACGTAGGGGCCAACTCGCCAGGAATGTTGTCAAATATTACCGCCGAGATGTTAGGTTGGGTTAGGTTAGGTTATATTACGTTATTGATGTATATAAAGGTCCCACGGAAACGGAGAAGCCAACTCGCCAGGAATGTTGTCAAATATTACCGCCGAGATGTTAGATTGGGTTAGGCTAGCTTATATTATGTTATTGATGTATATAAAGGTCGCACGGAGACGTAGAGGCCAACAAGCCAGGAATGTGGTCAAATATTACCGTCGAGATGTTATGTTGGGTTAGGTTAGGTTATATTACGTTATTGATGTATATAAAGGTCCTACGGAGACGTAGAGGCCAACTCGCCAGGAATGTTGTCAAATATTACCGCCGAGATGATAGGTTGGGTTAGGTTACGTTATATTACGTTATTGATGTATATGAAGTTCCCACGGAGACGTAGAGTCCAAATCGCCAGTAATGTTGTCAAATATTACCGCCGAGATGTTAGGTTGTGTCAGGTTAGGTTATATTATGTTATTGATGTATATGAAGGTCAAACGGAGACCTAGAGGCCAACTCGTCAGGAATGTTGTCAAATATTACCGCCGAGATGTTAGATTGGGTTAGGCTAGCTTATATTATGTTATTGTTGTATGTAAAGGTCCCACGGAGACGTAGAGGCCAACAAGCCAGGAATGTGGTCAAATATTACCGTCGAGATGTTAGATTAGGTTAGGTTATGTTATATTACGTTATTCATGTATATAAAGGTCCCACGAAGACGTAGAGGCCAACTCGCCAGGAATGTTGTCAAATATTACCGCCGAGATGATAGGTTGGGTTAGGTTAGGTTATATTACGTTATCGATGTATATAAAGGTCCCACGGAGACGAAGAAGCCAACTCGACAGGAATATTGTCAAATATTACCGCCGAGATGCTAGGTTGGGTTAGGTTAGATTATATTTCGTTATTGATGTATATAAAGGTCCCACGGAGACGTAGATGCCAACTCGCCAGGAATGTTGTCAAATATTACCGCCGAGATGTTAGGTTGGGTTAGGTTAGGTTATATTACGTTATTGATGTATATAAAGGTCCCACGGAAACGGAGAAGCCAACTCGCCAGGAATGTTGCCAAATATTACCGCCGAGATGTTAGGTTGGGTTAGGTTAGGTTATATTACGTTATTGATGTATATAAAGGTCCCACGGAAACGGAGAAGCCAACTCGTCAGGAATGTTGTCAAATATTACCGCCGAGATGATAGGTTGGGTTAAGTTACGTTATATTACGTTATTGTTGTATACGACGGTTACACGGAGACGTAGAGGCCAACTCGCCAGTAATGTTGTCAAATATTACCGCCGAGATGTAAGGTTGTGTTAGGTTAGTTTATATTATGTTATTGATGTATATGAAGGTCAAACGGAGACCTAGATGCCAACTCGTCAGGAATGTTGTCAAATATTACCGCCGAGATGTCAGATTGGGTTAGGCTAGCTTATATTATGTTATTGTTGTATATAAAGGTCCCACGGAGACGTAGAGGCCAACTCGACAGGAATGTTGTCAAATATTACCACCGAGATGTTAGGTTGGGTTAGGTTAGGTTATATTACGTTATTAATGTATGTAAAGGTCCCACAGAAACGGAGAAGCCAACTAGCCAGAAATGTTGTCAAATAATACCGCCGAGATGATAGGTTGGGTTAGGTTAGGTTATATTACGTTATTGATGTATATAAAGGTCCCACGGAGACGAAGAAGCCAACTCGCCAGGAATATTGTCAAATATTACCGCCGAGATGCTAGGTTGGGTTAGGTTAGATTATATTTCGTTATTGATGTATATAAAGGTCCCACGGAGACGTAGATGCCAACTCGCCAGGAATGTTGTCAAATATTACCGCCGAGATGTTAGGTTGGGTTAGGTTAGGTTATATTACGTTATTGATGTATATAAAGGTCCCACGGAGACGTAGAGTCCAACAAGCCAGGAATGTGGTTAAATATTACCGCCGAGATGTTATATTGGGTTAGCTTATGTTATATTATGTTATTGATGTATATAAATATCTCACGGAGACGTAGAGGCCACTTCGCCAGGTATGTTTTCAAATATTACCGCCGAGAAGTTAGGTTGGGTTAGGTTAGGTTATATTACGTTATTGATTTATATAAAGGTCCCACGGAGACGGAGAAGCCAACTCCCCAGGAATGTTGCCAAATATTACCGCCAAGATGATAGGTTGGATTAGGTTAGGTTATAGTACGTTCTTGAAGTATATAAAGGTCCCACGAAGACGTAGGGGCCACCTCGCCAGGTATGTTTTCAAATATTACCGCCGAGAAGTTAGGTTGGATTAGGTTAGGTTATATTACGTTATTGATGTATATAAAGGTCCCACGGAAACGGAGAAGCCAACTCGCCAGGAATGTTGTCAAATATTACCGCCGATATGATAGGTTGGGTTAGGTTAGGTTATATTACGTTATTGATGTATATGAAGGTCAAACGGAGACGTAGAGGCCAACTCGCGAGAAATGTTGTCGAATATTACAGCTGAGATGTTAGGTTGTATTAGGTTAGGTTATATTACGTTATTGATGTATATGAAGGTCAAACGGAGACGTAGAGGCCAACTCGCCAGGAATGTTGTCGAATATTACAGCCGAGATGTTAGGTTGTATTAGGTTAGGTTATATTACGTTATTCATGTATATGAAGGTCTAATGGAGACCTCGAGGCCAACTCGTCAGGAATGTTCTCAAATATTACCGCCGAGATGTTAGGTTGTGTTAGGTTAGGTTATATTATGTTATTGATGTATATGAATGTCAAACGGAGACCTAGAGGCCAACTCGTCAGGAATGTTGTCAAATATTACCGCCGAGATGTTAGATTGGGTTAGGCTAGCTTATATTATGTTATTGTTGTATATAAAGGTCCCACGGAGACGTAGAGGCCAACAAGCCAGGAATGTGTTCAAATATTACCGTCGAGATGTTAGATTAGGTTAGGTTATGTTATATTACGTTATTCATGTATATAAAGGTCCCACGAAGACGTAGAGGCCAACTCGCCAGGATTGTTGTCAAATATTACCGCCGAGATGATAGGTTGGGTTAGCTTAGGTTATATTACATTATTGATGTATATGAAGGTCAAACGGAGACGTAGAGGCCAACTCGCCAGGAATGTTGTCGAATATTACAGCCGAGATATTAGGTTGTGTTAGGTTAGGTTATATTACGTTATAGATCTATATGAAGGTCCCACGGAGACGTAGAGTTCAACAAGCCAGGAATGTGGTTAAATATTACCGCCGAGATGTTATATTGGGTTAGCTTATGTTATATTATGTTATTGATGTATATGAAGGTCAAACGGAGACCTAGAGGCCAACTCGTCAGGAATGTTGTCAAATATTACCGCCGAGATGTTAGATTGGGTTAGGCTAGCTTATATTATGTTATTGTTGTATATAAAGGTCCCACGGAGACGTCGAGGCCAACTCGACAGGAATGTTGTCAAATATTACCACCGAGATGTTAGGTTGGGTTAGGTTAGGTTATATTACGTTATTAATGTATGTAAAGGTCCCACAGAAACGGAGAAGCCAACTCGACAGTAATGTTGTCAAATATTACCGCCGAGATGTTAGGTTGTGTTAGGTTAGGTTATATTATGTTATTGATGTATATGAAGGTCAAACGGAGACCTAGAGGCCAACTCGTCCGGAATGTTGTCAAATATTACCGCCGAGATGTTAGATTGGGTTAGGCTAGCTTATATTATGTTATTGTGGTATATAAAGGTCCCACGGAGACGTAGAGGCCAACTCGCCAGGAATGATGTCAAATATTACCGCCGAGATGATAGCTTGGGTTAGGTTACGTTATATTACGTTATTGATGTATATGATGGTCAAACGGAGACGTAGGGGCCAACTCGCCAGGAATGTTTTCAAATATTACCGCCGAGATGTTAGGTTGGGTTAGGTTAGGTTATAGTACGTTATTGATGTATATAAAGGTCCCACGGAAACGGAGAAGCCAACTCGCCAGGAATGTTGTCAAATATTACCGCCGAGATGTTAGATTGGGTTAGGCTAGCTTATATTATGTTATTGTTGTATATAAAGGTCCCACGGAGATGTAGAGGCCAACAAGCCAGGAATGTGGTCAAATATTACCGTCGAGATGTTAGGTTGGGTTAGGTTAGGTTATATTACGTTATTAATGTATGTAAAGGTCCCACAGAAACGGAGAAGCCAACTCGCCAGAAATGTTGTCAAATATTACCGCCGAGATGATAGGTTGGGTTAGGTTAGGTTATATTACGTTATTGATGTATATAAAGGTCCCACGGAGACGAAGAAGCCAACTCGCCAGGAATATTGTCAAATATTACCGCCGAGATGCTAGGTTGGGTTAGGTTAGATTATATTTCGTTATTGATGTATATAAAGGTCCCACGGAGACGTAGATGCAAACTCGCCAGGAATGTTGTCAAATATTACCGCCGAGATGTTAGGTTGGGTTAGGTTAGGTTATATTACGTTATAGATCTATATAAAGGTCCCACGGAGACGTAGAGTCCAACAAGCCAGGAATGTGGTTAAATATTACCGCCGAGATGTTATATTGGGTTAGCTTATGTTATATTATGTTATTGATGTATATAAATATCTCACGGAGACGTAGAGGCCACTTCGCCAGGTATGTTTTCAAATATTACCGCCGAGAAGTTAGGTTGGGTTAGGTTAGGTTATATTATGTTATTGATGTATATGAAGGTCAAACGGAGACCTAGAGGCCAACTCGTCAGGAATGTTGTCAAATATTACCGCCGAGATGTTATATTGGGTTAGGCTAGCTTATATTATGTTATTGTTGTATATAAAGGTCCCACGGAGACGTAGAGGCCAACAAGCCAGGAATGTGGTCAAATATTACCGTCGAGATGTTAGATTAGGTTAGGTTATGTTATATTACGTTATTCATGTATATAAAGGTCCCACGAAGACGTAGAGGCCAACTCGCCAGGAATGTTGTCAAATATTACCGCCGAGATGATAGGTTGGGTTAGCTTAGGTTATATTACATTATTGTTGTATATAAAGGTCCCACGGAGACGTCGAGGCCAACTCGACAGGAATGTTGTCAAATATTACCACCGAGATGTTAGGTTGGGTTAGGTTAGGTTATATTACGTTATTAATGTATGTAAAGGTCCCACAGAAACGGAGAAGCCAACTCGCCAGTAATGTTGTCAAATATTACCGCCGAGATGTTAGGTTGTGTTAGGTTAGGTTATATTATGTTATTGATGTATATGAAGGTCAAACGGAGACCTAGAGGCCAACTCGTCCGGAATGTTGTCAAATATTACCGCCGAGATGTTAGATTGGGTTAGGCTAGCTTATATTATGTTATTGTGGTATATAAAGGTCCCACGGAGACGTAGAGGCCAACTCGCCAGGAATGATGTCAAATATTACCGCCGAGATGATAGCTTGGGTTAGGTTACGTTATATTACGTTATTGATGTATATGATGGTCAAACGGAGACGTAGGGGCCAACTCGCCAGGAATGTTGTCAAATATTACCGCCGAGATGTTAGGTTGGGTTAGGTTAGGTTATATTACGTTATTGATGTATATAAAGGTCCCACGGAAACGGAGAAGCCAACTCGCCAGGAATGTTGTCAAATATTACCGCCGAGATGTTATATTGGGTTAGCTTATGTTATATTATGTTATTGATGTATATAAATATCTCACGGAGACGTAGAGGCCACTTCGCCAGGTATGTTTTCAAATATTACCGCCGAGAAGTTAGGTTGGGTTAGGTTAGGTTATATTATGTTATTGATGTATATGAAGGTCAAACGGAGACCTAGAGGCCAACTCGTCAGGAATGTTGTCAAATATTACCGCCGAGATGTTATATTGGGTTAGGCTAGCTTATATTATGTTATTGTTGTATATAAAGGTCCCACGGAGACGTAGAGGCCAACAAGCCAGGAATGTGGTCAAATATTACCGTCGAGATGTTAGATTAGGTTAGGTTATGTTATATTACGTTATTCATGTATATAAAGGTCCCACGAAGACGTAGAGGCCAACTCGCCAGGAATGTTGTCAAATATTACCGCCGAGATGATAGGTTGGGTTAGCTTAGGTTATATTACATTATTGTTGTATATAAAGGTCCCACGGAGACGTCGAGGCCAACTCGACAGGAATGTTGTCAAATATTACCACCGAGATGTTAGGTTGGGTTAGGTTAGGTTATATTACGTTATTAATGTATGTAAAGGTCCCACAGAAACGGAGAAGCCAACTCGCCAGTAATGTTGTCAAATATTACCGCCGAGATGTTAGGTTGTGTTAGGTTAGGTTATATTATGTTATTGATGTATATGAAGGTCAAACGGAGACCTAGAGGCCAACTCGTCCGGAATGTTGTCAAATATTACCGCCGAGATGTTAGATTGGGTTAGGCTAGCTTATATTATGTTATTGTGGTATATAAAGGTCCCACGGAGACGTAGAGGCCAACTCGCCAGGAATGATGTCAAATATTACCGCCGAGATGATAGCTTGGGTTAGGTTACGTTATATTACGTTATTGATGTATATGATGGTCAAACGGAGACGTAGGGGCCAACTCGCCAGGAATGTTGTCAAATATTACCGCCGAGATGTTAGGTTGTGTTAGGTTAGGTTATATTACGTTATTGATGTATATAAAGGTCCCACGGAAACGGAGAAGCCAACTCGCCAGGAATGTTGTCAAATATTACCGCCGAGATGTTAGATTGGGTTAGGCTAGCTTATATTATGTTATTGTTGTATATAAAGGTCCCACGGAGACGTAGAGGCCAACTCGACAGGAATGTTGTCAAATATTACCACCGAGATGTTAGGTTGGGTTAGGTTAGGTTATATTACGTTATTAATGTATGTAAAGGTCCCACAGAAACGGAGAAGCCTACTCGCCAGAAATGTTGTCAAATATTACCGCCGAGATGATAGGTTGGGTTAGGTTAGGTTATATTACGTTATTGATGTATATAAAGGTCCCACGGAGACGAAGAAGCCAACTCGCCAGGAATATTGTGAAATATTACCGCCGAGATGCTAGGTTGGGTTAGGTTAGATTATATTTCGTTATTGATGTATATAAAGGTCCCACGGAGACGTAGATGCCAACTCGCCAGGAATGTTGTCAAATATTACCGCCGAGATGTTAGGTTGGGTTAGGTTAGGTTATATTACGTTATTGATGTATATAAAGGTCCCACGGAGACGTAGAGTCCAACAAGCCAGGAATGTGGTTAAATATTACCGCCGAGATGTTATATTGGGTTAGCTTATGTTATATT
This sequence comes from Xylocopa violacea, assembly GCA_963969225.1. Classification (NCBI taxonomy): domain Eukaryota; kingdom Metazoa; phylum Arthropoda; class Insecta; order Hymenoptera; family Apidae; genus Xylocopa; species Xylocopa violacea. The sequence goes on along the minus strand of CAXAJV010000741.1, from coordinate 102,165 downwards.
ATGTTATTGATGTATATAAATATCTCACGGAGACGTAGAGGCCACTTCGCCAGGTATGTTTTCAAATATTACCGCCGAGAAGTTAGGTTGGGTTAGGTTAGGTTATATTACGTTATTGATTTATATAAAGGTCCCACGGAGACGGAGAAGCCAACTCCCCAGGAACGTTGCCAAATATTACCGCCAAGATGATAGGTTGGATTAGGTTAGGTTATAGTACGTTCTTGAAGTATATAAAGGTCCCACGAAGACGTAGGGGCCACCTCGCCAGGTATGTTTTCAAATATTACCGCCGAGAAGTTAGGTTGGGTTAGGTTAGGTTATATTACGTTATTGATGTATATAAAGGTCCCACGGAGACGAAGAAGCCAACTCGACAGGAATATTGTCAAATATTACCGCCGAGATGCTAGGTTGGGTTAGGTTAGATTATATTTCGTTATTGATGTATATAAAGGTCCCACGGAGACGTAGATGCCAACTCGCCAGGAATGTTGTCAAATATTACCGCCGAGATGTTAGGTTGGGTTAGGTTAGATTATATTTCGTTATTGATGTATATAAAGGTCGCACGGAGACGTAGAGGCCAACAAGCCAGGAATGTGGTCAAATATTACCGCCGAGATGTTAGGTTGGGTTAGGTTAGGTTATATTACGTTATTGACGTATATAAAGGTCCTACGGAGACGTAGAGGCCAACTCGCCAGGAATGTTGTCAAATATTACCGCCGAGATGATAGGTTGTGTTAGGTTATGTTATATTACGTTATTGATGTATATGAAGGTCCCACGGAGACGTAGAGTCCAAATCGCCAGTAATGTTGTCAAATATTACCGCCGAGATGTTAGGTTGTGTTAGGTTAGGTTATATTATGTTATTGATGAATATGAAGGTCAAACGGAGACCTAGAGGCCAACTCGTCAGGAATGTTGTCAAATATTACCGCCGATATGATAGGTTGGGTTAGGTTAGGTTATATTACGTTATTGATGTATATGAAGGTCAAACGGAGACGTAGGGGCCAACTCGCCAGGAATGTTGTCGAATATTACAGCTGAGATGTTAGGTTGTATTAGGTTAGGTTATATTACGTTATTGATGTATATGAAGGTCAAACGGAGACGTAGAGGCCAACTCGCCAGGAATGTTGTCGAATATTACAGCCGAGATGTTAGGTTGTATTAGGTTAGGTTATATTACGTTATTCATGTATATGAAGGTCTAATGGAGACCTCGAGGCCAACTCGTCAGGAATGCTCTCAAATATTACCGCCGAGATGTTAGGTTGTGTTAGGTTAGGTTATATTATGTTATTGATGTATATGAAGGTCAAACGGAGACCTAGAGGCCAACTCGTCAGGAATGTTGTCAAATATTACCGCCGAGATGTTAGATTGGGTTAGGCTAGCTTATATTATGTTATTGTTGTATATAAAGGTCCCACGGAGACGTCGAGGCCAACTCGACAGGAATGTTGTCAAATATTACCACCGAGATGTTAGGTTGGGTTAGGTTAGGTTATATTACGTTATTAATGTATGTAAAGGTCCCACAGAAACGGAGAAGCCAACTCGCCAGTAATGTTGTCAAATATTACCGCCGAGATGTTAGGTTGTGTTAGGTTAGGTTATATTATGTTATTGATGTATATGAAGGTCAAACGGAGACCTAGAGGCCAACTCGTCCGGAATGTTGTCAAATATTACCGCCGAGATGTTAGATTGGGTTAGGCTAGCTTATATTATGTTATTGTGGTATATAAACGTCCCACGGAGACGTAGAGGCCTACTCGCCAGGAATGATGTCAAATATTACCGCCGAGATGATAGCTTTTGTTAGGTTACGTTATATTACGTTATTGATGTATATGATGGTCAAACGGAGACGTAGGGGCCAACTCGCCAGGAATGTTGTCGAATATTACAGCCGAGATGTTAGGTTGTATTAGGTTAGGTTATATTACGTTATTCATGTATATGAAGGTCTAATGGAGACCTCGAGGCCAACTCGTCAGGAATGTTCTCAAATATTACCGCCGAGATGTTAGGTTGTGTTAGGTTAGGTTATATTATGTTATTGATGTATATGAAGGTCAAACGGAGACCTAGAGGCCAACTCGTCAGGAATGTTGTCAAATATTACCGCCGAGATGTTAGATTGGGTTAGGCTAGCTTATATTATGTTATTGTTGTATATAAAGGTCCCACGGAGACGTAGAGGCCAACTCGACAGGAATGTTGTCAAATATTACCACCGAGATGTTAGGTTGGGTTAGGTTAGGTTATATTACGTTATTAATGTATGTAAAGGTCCCACAGAAACGGAGAAGCCTACTCGCCAGAAATGTTGTCAAATATTACCGCCGAGATGATAGGTTGGGTTAGGTTAGGTTATATTACGTTATTGATGTATATAAAGGTCCCACGGAGACGAAGAAGCCAACTCGCCAGGAATATTGTGAAATATTACCGCCGAGATGCTAGGTTGGGTTAGGTTAGATTATATTTCGTTATTGATGTATATAAAGGTCCCACGGAGACGTAGATGCCAACTCGCCAGGAATGTTGTCAAATATTACCGCCGAGATGTTAGGTTGGGTTAGGTTAGGTTATATTACGTTATTGATGTATATAAAGGTCCCACGGAGACGTAGAGTCCAACAAGCCAGGAATGTGGTTAAATATTACCGCCGAGATGTTATATTGGGTTAGCTTATGTTATATTATGTTATTGATGTATATAAATATCTCACGGAGACGTAGAGGCCACTTCGCCAGGTATGTTTTCAAATATTACCGCCGAGAAGTTAGGTTGGGTTAGGTTAGGTTATATTACGTTATTGATTTATATAAAGGTCCCACGGAGACGGAGAAGCCAACTCCCCAGGAACGTTGCCAAATATTACCGCCAAGATGATAGGTTGGATTAGGTTAGGTTATAGTACGTTCTTGAAGTATATAAAGGTCCCACGAAGACGTAGGGGCCACCTCGCCAGGTATGTTTTCAAATATTACCGCCGAGAAGTTAGGTTGGGTTAGGTTAGGTTATATTACGTTATTGATGTATATAAAGGTCCCACGGAGACGAAGAAGCCAACTCGACAGGAATATTGTCAAATATTACCGCCGAGATGCTAGGTTGGGTTAGGTTAGATTATATTTCGTTATTGATGTATATAAAGGTCCCACGGAGACGTAGATGCCAACTCGCCAGGAATGTTGTCAAATATTACCGCCGATATGTTAGGTTGGGTTAGGTTAGATTATATTTCGTTATTGATGTATATAAAGGTCGCACGGAGACGTAGAGGCCAACAAGCCAGGAATGTGGTCAAATATTACCGCCGAGATGTTAGGTTGGGTTAGGTTAGGTTATATTACGTTATTGATGTATATAAAGGTCCTACGGAGACGTAGAGGCCAACTCGCCAGGAATGTTGTCAAATATTACCGCCGAGATGATAGGTTGTGTTAGGTTATGTTATATTACGTTATTGATGTATATGAAGGTCCCACGGAGACGTAGAGTCCAAATCGCCAGTAATGTTGTCAAATATTACCGCCGAGATGTTAGGTTGTGTTAGGTTAGGTTATATTATGTTATTGATGAATATGAAGGTCAAACGGAGACCTAGAGGCCAACTCGTCAGGAATGTTGTCAAATATTACCGCCGATATGATAGGTTGGGTTAGGTTAGGTTATATTACGTTATTGATGTATATGAAGGTCAAACGGAGACGTAGGGGCCAACTCGCCAGGAATGTTGTCGAATATTACAGCTGAGATGTTAGGTTGTATTAGGTTAGGTTATATTACGTTATTGATGTATATGAAGGTCAAACGGAGACGTAGAGGCCAACTCGCCAGGAATGTTGTCGAATATTACAGCCGAGATGTTAGGTTGTATTAGGTTAGGTTATATTACGTTATTCATGTATATGAAGGTCTAATGGAGACCTCGAGGCCAACTCGTCAGGAATGTTCTCAAATATTACCGCCGAGATGTTAGGTTGTGTTAGGTTAGGTTATATTATGTTATTGATGTATATGAAGGTCAAACGGAGACCTAGAGGCCAACTCGTCAGGAATGTTGTCAAATATTACCGCCGAGATGTTAGATTGGGTTAGGCTAGCTTATATTATGTTATTGTTGTATATAAAGGTCCCACGGAGACGTCGAGGCCAACTCGACAGGAATGTTGTCAAATATTACCACCGAGATGTTAGGTTGGGTTAGGTTAGGTTATATTACGTTATTAATGTATGTAAAGGTCCCACAGAAACGGAGAAGCCAACTCGCCAGTAATGTTGTCAAATATTACCGCCGAGATGTTAGGTTGTGTTAGGTTAGGTTATATTATGTTATTGATGTATATGAAGGTCAAACGGAGACCTAGAGGCCAACTCGTCCGGAATGTTGTCAAATATTACCGCCGAGATGTTAGATTGGGTTAGGCTAGCTTATATTATGTTATTGTGGTATATAAACGTCCCACGGAGACGTAGAGGCCTACTCGCCAGGAATGATGTCAAATATTACCGCCGAGATGATAGCTTTTGTTAGGTTACGTTATATTACGTTATTGATGTATATGATGGTCAAACGGAGACGTAGGGGCCAACTCGCCAGGAATGTTGTCAAATATTACCGCCGAGATGTTAGGTTGGGTTAGGTTAGGTTATATTACGTTATTGATGTATATAAAGGTCCCACGGAAACGGAGAAGCCAACTCGCCAGGAATGTTGTCAAATATTACCGCCGAGATGTTAGATTGGGTTAGGCTAGCTTATATTATGTTATTGTTGTATATAAAGGTCCCACGGAGATGTAGAGGCCAACAAGCCAGGAATGTGGTCAAATATTACCGTCGAGATGTTAGGTTGGGTTAGGTTAGGTTATATTACGTTATTAATGTATGTAAAGGTCCCACAGAAACGGAGAAGCCAACTCGCCAGAAATGTTGTCAAATATTACCGCCGAGATGATAGGTTTGGTTAGGTTAGGTTATATTACGTTATTGATGTATATAAAGGTCCCACGGAGACGAAGAAGCCAACTCGCCAGGAATATTGTCAAATATTACCGCCGAGATGCTAGATTGGGTTAGGTTAGATTATATTTCGTTATTGATGTATATAAAGGTCCCACGGAGACGTAGATGCAAACTCGCCAGGAATGTTGTCAAATATTACCGCCGAGATGTTAGGTTGGGTTAGGTTAGGTTATATTACGTTATTGATGTATATAAAGGTCCCACGGAGACGTAGAGTCCAACAAGCCAGGAATGTGGTTAAATATTACCACCGAGATGTTATATTGGGTTAGCTTATGTTATATTATGTTATTGATGTATATAAATATCTCACGGAGACGTAGAGGCCACTTCGCCAGGTATGTTTTCAAATATTACCGCCGAGAAGTTAGGTTGGGTTAGGTTAGGTTATATTACGTTATTGATTTATATAAAGGTCCCACGGAGACGGAGAAGCCAACTCCCCAGGAATGTTGCCAAATATTACCGCCAAGATGATAGGTTGGATTAGGTTAGGTTATAGTACGTTCTTGAAGTATATAAAGGTGCCACGAAGACGTAGAGGCCACCTCGCCAGGTATGTTTTCAAATATTACCGCCGAGAAGTTAGGTTGGGTTAGGTTAGGTTATATTATGTTATTGATGTATATGAAGGTCAAACGGAGACCTAGAGGCCAACTCGTCAGGAATGTTGTCAAATATTACCGCCGACATGTTATATTGGGTTAGGCTAGCTTATATTATGTTATTGTTGTATATAAAGGTCCCACGGAGACGTAGAGGCCAACAAGCCAGGAATGTGGTCAAATATTACCGTCGAGATGTTAGATTAGGTTAGGTTATGTTATATTACGTTATTGATGTATATAAAGGTCCCACGGAGACGAAGAAGCCAACTCGCCAGGAATATTGTCAAATATTACCGCCGAGATGCTAGGTTGGGTTAGGATAGATTATATTTCGTTATTGATGTATATAAAGGTCCCACGGAGACGTAGATGCAAACTCGCCAGGAATGTTGTCAAATATTACCGCCGAGATGTTAGGTTGGGTTAGGTTAGGTTATATTACGTTATTGATGTATATAAAGGTCCCACGGAGACGTAGAGTCCAACAAGCCAGGAATGTGGTTAAATATTACCACCGAGATGTTATATTGGGTTAGCTTATGTTATATTATGTTATTGATGTATATAAATATCTCACGGAGACGTAGAGGCCACTTCGCCAGGTATGTTTTCAAATATTACCGCCGAGAAGTTAGGTTGGGTTAGGTTAGGTTATATTACGTTATTGATTTATATAAAGGTCCCACGGAGACGGAGAAGCCAACTCCCCAGGAATGTTGCCAAATATTACCGCCAAGATGATAGGTTGGATTAGGTTAGGTTATAGTACGTTCTTGAAGTATATAAAGGTGCCACGAAGACGTAGAGGCCACCTCGCCAGGTATGTTTTCAAATATTACCGCCGAGAAGTTAGGTTGGGTTAGGTTAGGTTATATTATGTTATTGATGTATATGAAGGTCAAACGGAGACCTAGAGGCCAACTCGTCAGGAATGTTGTCAAATATTACCGCCGACATGTTATATTGGGTTAGGCTAGCTTATATTATGTTATTGTTGTATATAAAGGTCCCACGGAGACGTAGAGGCCAACAAGCCAGGAATGTGGTCAAATATTACCGTCGAGATGTTAGATTAGGTTAGGTTATGTTATATTACGTTATTCATGTATATAAAGGTCCCACGAAGACGTAGAGGCCAACTCGCCAGGAATGTTGTCAAATATTACCACCGAGATGATAGGTTGGGTTAGCTTAGGTTATATTACATTATTGATGTATATGAAGGTCAAACGGAGACGTAGAGGCCAATTCGCCAGGAATATTGTCAAATATTACCGCCGAGATGCTAGGTTGGGTTAGGTTAGATTATATTTCGTTATTGATGTATATAAAGGTCGCACGGAGACGTAGAGGCCAACAAGCCAGGAATGTGGTCAAATATTACCGTCGAGATGTTATGTTGGGTTAGGTTAGGTTATATTACGTTATTAATGTATATAAAGGTCCTACGGAGACGTAGAGGCCAACTCGCCAGGAATGTTGTCAAATATTACCGCCGAGATGATAGGTTGGGTTAGGTTACGTTATATTACGTTATTGGTGTATATGAAGGTCCCACGGAGACGTAGAGTCCAAATCGCCAGTAATGTTGTCAAATATTACCGCCGAGATGTTAGGTTGTGTTAGGTTAGGTTATATTATGTTATTGATGTATATGAAGGTCAAACGGAGACCTAGAGGCCAACTCGTCAGGAATGTTGTCAAATATTACCGCCGAGATGTTAGATTGGGTTAGGCTAGCTTATATTATGTTATTGTTGTATATAAAGGTCCCACGGAGACGTAGAGGCCAACAAGCCAGGAATGTTGTCAAATATTACCACCGAGATGTTAGGTTGGGTTAGGTTAGGTTATATTACGTTATTAATGTATGTAAAGGTCCCACAGAAACGGAGAAGCCAACTCGCCAGAAATGTTGTCAAATATTACCGCCGAGATGATAGGTTGGGTTAGGTTAGGTTACATTACGTTATTGATGTATATAAAGGTCCCACGGAGACGAAGAAGCCAACTCGCCAGGAATATTGTCAAATATTACCGCCGAGATGCTAGGTTGGGTTAGGTTAGATTATATTTCGTTATTGATGTATATAAAGGTCCCACGGAGACGTAGATGCCAACTCGCCAGGAATGTTGTCAAATATTACCGCCGAGATGTTAGGTTGGGTTAGGTTAGGTTATATTACGTTATTGATGTATATAAAGGTCCCACGGAGACGAAGAAGCCAACTCGCCAGGAATATTGTCAAATATTACCGCCGAGATGCTAGGTTGGGTTACGTTAGATTATATTTCGTTATTGATGTATATAAAGCTCGCACGGAGACGTAGAGGCCAACAAGCCAGGAATGTGGTCAAATATTACCGTCGAGATGTTATGTTGCGTTAGGTTAGGTTATATTACGTTATTAATGTATATAAAGGTCCTACGGAGACGTAGAGGCCAACTCGCCAGGAATGTTGTCAAATATTACCGCCGAGATGATAGGTTGGGTTAGGTTAGGTTATATTATGTTATTGATGTATATGAAGGTCAAACGGAGACCTAGAGGCCAACTCGTCAGGAATGTTGTCAAATATTACCGCCGAGATGTTAGATTGGGTTAGGCTAGCTTATATTATTTTATTGTTGTATATAAAGGTCCCACGGAGACGTAGATGCCAACTCGCCAGGAATGTTGTCAAATATTACCGCCGAGATGTTAGGTTGGGTTAGGTTAGGTTATATTACGTTATTGATGTATATAAAGGTCCCACGGAGACGTAGAGTCCAACAAGCCAGGAATGTGGTTAAATATTACCGCCGAGATGTTATATTGGGTTAGCTTATGTTATATTATGTTATTGATGTATATAAATATCTCACGGAGACGTAGAGGCCACTTCGCCAGGTATGTTTTCAAATATTACCGCCGAGAAGTTAGGTTGGGTTAGGTTAGGTTATATTACGTTATTGATTTATATAAAGGTCCCACGGAGACGGAGAAGCCAACTCCCCAGGAACGTTGCCAAATATTACCGCCAAGATGATAGGTTGGATTAGGTTAGGTTATAGTACGTTCTTGAAGTATATAAAGGTCCCACGAAGACGTAGGGGCCACCTCGCCAGGTATGTTTTCAAATATTACCGCCGAGAAGTTAGGTTGGGTTAGGTTAGGTTATATTACGTTATTGATGTATATAAAGGTCCCACGGAGACGAAGAAGCCAACTCGACAGGAATATTGTCAAATATTACCGCCGAGATGCTAGGTTGGGTTAGGTTAGATTATATTTCGTTATTGATGTATATAAAGGTCCCACGGAGACGTAGATGCCAACTCGCCAGGAATGTTGTCAAATATTACCGCCGAGATGTTAGGTTGGGTTAGGTTAGATTATATTTCGTTATTGATGTATATAAAGGTCGCACGGAGACGTAGAGGCCAACAAGCCAGGAATGTGGTCAAATATTACCGCCGAGATGTTAGGTTGGGTTAGGTTAGGTTATATTACGTTATTGATGTATATAAAGGTCCTACGGAGACGTAGAGGCCAACTCGCCAGGAATGTTGTCAAATATTACCGCCGAGATGATAGGTTGTGTTAGGTTATGTTATATTACGTTATTGATGTATATGAAGGTCCCACGGAGACGTAGAGTCCAAATCGCCAGTAATGTTGTCAAATATTACCGCCGAGATGTTAGGTTGTGTTAGGTTAGGTTATATTATGTTATTGATGAATATGAAGGTCAAACGGAGACCTAGAGGCCAACTCGTCAGGAATGTTGTCAAATATTACCGCCGATATGATAGGTTGGGTTAGGTTAGGTTATATTACGTTATTGATGTATATGAAGGTCAAACGGAGACGTAGGGGCCAACTCGCCAGGAATGTTGTCGAATATTACAGCTGAGATGTTAGGTTGTATTAGGTTAGGTTATATTACGTTATTGATGTATATGAAGGTCAAACGGAGACGTAGAGGCCAACTCGCCAGGAATGTTGTCGAATATTACAGCCGAGATGTTAGGTTGTATTAGGTTAGGTTATATTACGTTATTCATGTATATGAAGGTCTAATGGAGACCTCGAGAACAACTCGTCAGGAATGTTCTCAAATATTACCGCCGAGATGTTAGGTTGTGTTAGGTTAGGTTATATTATGTTATTGATGTATATGAAGGTCAAACGGAGACCTAGAGGCCAACTCGTCAGGAATGTTGTCAAATATTACCGCCGAGATGTTAGATTGGGTTAGGCTAGCTTATATTATGTTATTGTTGTATATAAAGGTCCCACGGAGACGTCGAGGCCAACTCGACAGGAATGTTGTCAAATATTACCACCGAGATGTTAGGTTGGGTTAGGTTAGGTTATATTACGTTATTAATGTATGTAAAGGTCCCACAGAAACGGAGAAGCCAACTCGCCAGTAATGTTGTCAAATATTACCGCCGAGATGTTAGGTTGTGTTAGGTTAGGTTATACGCGCTATCTCAGAGTTATGAAGGTCAAACGGAGACCTAGAGGCCAACTCGTCCGGAATGTTGTCAAATATTACCGCCGAGATGTTAGATTGGGTTAGGCTAGCTTATATTATGTTATTGTGGTATATAAACGTCCCACGGAGACGTAGAGGCCTACTCGCCAGGAATGATGTCAAATATTACCGCCGAGATGATAGCTTTTGTTAGGTTACGTTATATTACGTTATTGATGTATATGATGGTCAAACGGAGACGTAGGGGCCAACTCGCCAGGAATGTTGTCAAATATTACCGCCGAGATGTTAGGTTGGGTTAGGTTAGGTTATATTACGTTATTGATGTATATAAAGGTCCCACGGAAACGGAGAAGCCAACTCGCCAGGAATGTTGTCAAATATTACCGCCGAGATGTTAGATTGGGTTAGGCTAGCTTATATTATGTTATTGTTGTATATAAAGGTCCCACGGAGATGTAGAGGCCAACAAGCCAGGAATGTGGTCAAATATTACCGTCGAGATGTTAGGTTGGGTTAGGTTAGGCTATATTACGTTATTAATGTATGTAAAGGTCCCACAGAAACGGAGAAGCCAACTCGCCAGAAATGTTGTCAAATATTACCGCCGAGATGATAGGTTTGGTTAGGTTAGGTTATATTACGTTATTGATGTATATAAAGGTCCCACGGAGACGAAGAAGCCAACTCGCCAGGAATATTGTCAAATATTACCGCCGAGATGCTAGATTGGGTTAGGTTAGATTATATTTCGTTATTGATGTATATAAAGGTCCCACGGAGACGTAGATGCAAACTCGCCAGGAATGTTGTCAAATATTACCGCCGAGATGTTAGGTTGGGTTAGGTTAGGTTATATTACGTTATTGATGTATATAAAGGTCCCACGGAGACGTAGAGTCCAACAAGCCAGGAATGTGGTTAAATATTACCACCGAGATGTTATATTGGGTTAGCTTATGTTATATTATGTTATTGATGTATATAAATATCTCACGGAGACGTAGAGGCCACTTCGCCAGGTATGTTTTCAAATATTACCGCCGAGAAGTTAGGTTGGGTTAGGTTAGGTTATATTACGTTATTGATTTATATAAAGGTCCCACGGAGACGGAGAAGCCAACTCCCCAGGAATGTTGCCAAATATTACCGCCAAGATGATAGGTTGGATTAGGTTAGGTTATAGTACGTTCTTGAAGTATATAAAGGTGCCACGAAGACGTAGAGGCCACCTCGCCAGGTATGTTTTCAAATATTACCGCCGAGAAGTTAGGTTGGGTTAGGTTAGGTTATATTATGTTATTGATGTATATGAAGGTCAAACGGAGACCTAGAGGCCAACTCGTCAGGAATGTTGTCAAATATTACCGCCGACATGTTATATTGGGTTAGGCTAGCTTATATTATGTTATTGTTGTATATAAAGGTCCCACGGAGACGTAGAGGCCAACAAGCCAGGAATGTGGTCAAATATTACCGTCGAGATGTTAGATTAGGTTAGGTTATGTTATATTACGTTATTGATGTATATAAAGGTCCCACGGAGACGAAGAAGCCAACTCGCCAGGAATATTGTCAAATATTACCGCCGAGATGCTAGGTTGGGTTAGGATAGATTATATTTCGTTATTGATGTATATAAAGGTCCCACGGAGACGTAGATGCAAACTCGCCAGGAATGTTGTCAAATATTACCGCCGAGATGTTAGGTTGGGTTAGGTTAGGTTATATTACGTTATTGATGTATATAAAGGTCCCACGGAGACGTAGAGTCCAACAAGCCAGGAATGTGGTTAAATATTACCGCCGAGATGTTATATTGGGTTAGCTTATGTTATATTATGTTATTGATGTATATAAATATCTCACGGAGACGTAGAGGCCACTTCGCCAGGTATGTTTTCAAATATTACCGCCGAGAAGTTAGGTTGGGTTAGGTTAGGTTATATTACGTTATTGATTTATATAAAGGTCCCACGGAGACGGAGAAGCCAACTCCCCAGGAATGTTGCCAAATATTACCGCCAAGATGATAGGTTGGATTAGGTTAGGTTATAGTACGTTCTTGAAGTATATAAAGGTCCCACGAAGACGTAGAGGCCACCTCGCCAGGTATGTTTTCAAATATTACCGCCGAGAAGTTAGGTTGGGTTAGGTTAGGTTATATTATGTTATTGATGTATATGAAGGTCAAACGGAGACCTAGAGGCCAACTCGTCAGGAATGTTGTCAAATGTTACCGCCGAGATGTTATATTGGGTTAGGCTAGCTTATATTATGTTATTGTTGTATATAAAGGTCCCACGGAGACGTAGAGGCCAACAAGCCAGGAATGTGGTCAAATATTACCGTCGAGATGTTAGATTAGGTTAGGTTATGTTATATTACGTTATTCATGTATATAAAGGTCCCACGAAGACGTAGAGGCCAACTCGCCAGGAATGTTGTCAAATATTACCACCGAGATGATAGGTTGGGTTAGCTTAGGTTATATTACATTATTGATGTATATGAAGGTCAAACGGAGACGTAGAGGCCAATTCGCCAGGAATATTGTCAAATATTACCGCCGAGATGCTAGGTTGGGTTAGGTTAGATTATATTTCGTTATTGATGTATATAAAGGTCGCACGGAGACGTAGAGGCCAACAAGCCAGGAATGTGGTCAAATATTACCGTCGAGATGTTATGTTGGGTTAGGTTAGGTTATATTACGTTATTAATGTATATAAAGGTCCTACGGAGACGTAGAGGCCAACTCGCCAGGAATGTTGTCAAATATTACCGCCGAGATGATAGGTTGGGTTAGGTTACGTTATATTACGTTATTGGTGTATATGAAGGTCCCACGGAGACGTAGAGTCCAAATCGCCAGTAATGTTGTCAAATATTACCGCCGAGATGTTAGGTTGTGTTAGGTTAGGTTATATTATGTTATTGATGTATATGAAGGTCAAACGGAGACCTAGAGGCCAACTCGTCAGGAATGTTGTCAAATATTACCGCCGAGATGTTAGATTGGGTTAGGCTAGCTTATATTATGTTATTGTTGTATATAAAGGTCCCACGGAGACGTAGAGGCCAACAAGCCAGGAATGTTGTCAAATATTACCACCGAGATGTTAGGTTGGGTTAGGTTAGGTTATATTACGTTATTAATGTATGTAAAGGTCCCACAGAAACGGAGAAGCCAACTCGCCAGAAATGTTGTCAAATATTACCGCCGAGATGATAGGTTGGGTTAGGTTAGGTTACATTACGTTATTGATGTATATAAAGGTCCCACGGAGACGAAGAAGCCAACTCGCCAGGAATATTGTCAAATATTACCGCCGAGATGCTAGGTTGGGTTAGGTTAGATTATATTTCGTTATTGATGTATATAAAGGTCCCACGGAGACGTAGATGCCAACTCGCCAGGAATGTTGTCAAATATTACCGCCGAGATGTTAGGTTGGGTTAGGTTAGGTTATATTACGTTATTGATGTATATAAAGGTCCCACGGAGACGAAGAAGCCAACTCGCCAGGAATATTGTCAAATATTACCGCCGAGATGCTAGGTTGGGTTACGTTAGATTATATTTCGTTATTGATGTATATAAAGCTCGCACGGAGACGTAGAGGCCAACAAGCCAGGAATGTGGTCAAATATTACCGTCGAGATGTTATGTTGCGTTAGGTTAGGTTATATTACGTTATTAATGTATATAAAGGTCCTACGGAGACGTAGAGGCCAACTCGCCAGGAATGTTGTCAAATATTACCGCCGAGATGATAGGTTGGGTTAGGTTAGGTTATATTATGTTATTGATGTATATGAAGGTCAAACGGAGACCTAGAGGCCAACTCGTCAGGAATGTTGTCAAATATTACCGCCGAGATGTTAGATTGGGTTAGGCTAGCTTATATTATTTTATTGTTGTATATAAAGGTCCCACGGAGACGTAGATGCCAACTCGCCAGGAATGTTGTCAAATATTACCGCCGAGATGTTAGGTTGGGTTAGGTTAGGTTATATTACGTTATTGATGTATATAAAGGTCCCACGGAGACGTAGAGTCCAACAAGCCAGGAATGTGGTTAAATATTACCGCCGAGATGTTATATTGGGTTAGCTTATGTTATATTATGTTATTGATGTATATAAATATCTCACGGAGACGTAGAGGCCACTTCGCCAGGTATGTTTTCAAATATTACCGCCGAGAAGTTAGGTTGGGTTAGGTTAGGTTATATTACGTTATTGATTTATATAAAGGTCCCACGGAGACGGAGAAGCCAACTCCCCAGGAACGTTGCCAAATATTACCGCCAAGATGATAGGTTGGATTAGGTTAGGTTATAGTACGTTCTTGAAGTATATAAAGGTCCCACGAAGACGTAGGGGCCACCTCGCCAGGTATGTTTTCAAATATTACCGCCGAGAAGTTAGGTTGGGTTAGGTTAGGTTATATTACGTTATTGATGTATATAAAGGTCCCACGGAGACGAAGAAGCCAACTCGACAGGAATATTGTCAAATATTACCGCCGAGATGCTAGGTTGGGTTAGGTTAGATTATATTTCGTTATTGATGTATATAAAGGTCCCACGGAGACGTAGATGCCAACTCGCCAGGAATGTTGTCAAATATTACCGCCGAGATGTTAGGTTGGGTTAGGTTAGATTATATTTCGTTATTGATGTATATAAAGGTCGCACGGAGACGTAGAGGCCAACAAGCCAGGAATGTGGTCAAATATTACCGCCGAGATGTTAGGTTGGGTTAGGTTAGGTTATATTACGTTATTGATGTATATAAAGGTCCTACGGAGACGTAGAGGCCAACTCGCCAGGAATGTTGTCAAATATTACCGCCGAGATGATAGGTTGTGTTAGGTTATGTTATATTACGTTATTGATGTATATGAAGGTCCCACGGAGACGTAGAGTCCAAATCGCCAGTAATGTTGTCAAATATTACCGCCGAGATGTTAGGTTGTGTTAGGTTAGGTTATATTATGTTATTGATGAATATGAAGGTCAAACGGAGACCTAGAGGCCAACTCGTCAGGAATGTTGTCAAATATTACCGCCGATATGATAGGTTGGGTTAGGTTAGGTTATATTACGTTATTGATGTATATGAAGGTCAAACGGAGACGTAGGGGCCAACTCGCCAGGAATGTTGTCGAATATTACAGCTGAGATGTTAGGTTGTATTAGGTTAGGTTATATTACGTTATTGATGTATATGAAGGTCAAACGGAGACGTAGAGGCCAACTCGCCAGGAATGTTGTCGAATATTACAGCCGAGATGTTAGGTTGTATTAGGTTAGGTTATATTACGTTATTCATGTATATGAAGGTCTAATGGAGACCTCGAGAACAACTCGTCAGGAATGTTCTCAAATATTACCGCCGAGATGTTAGGTTGTGTTAGGTTAGGTTATATTATGTTATTGATGTATATGAAGGTCAAACGGAGACCTAGAGGCCAACTCGTCAGGAATGTTGTCAAATATTACCGCCGAGATGTTAGATTGGGTTAGGCTAGCTTATATTATGTTATTGTTGTATATAAAGGTCCCACGGAGACGTCGAGGCCAACTCGACAGGAATGTTGTCAAATATTACCACCGAGATGTTAGGTTGGGTTAGGTTAGGTTATATTACGTTATTAATGTATGTAAAGGTCCCA
The DNA here is from genome assembly GCA_963969225.1 of Xylocopa violacea. NCBI lineage: Eukaryota > Metazoa > Arthropoda > Insecta > Hymenoptera > Apidae > Xylocopa > Xylocopa violacea. Next base: position 86,333 of record CAXAJV010000741.1, on the reverse strand, counting down.
CAGAAACGGAGAAGCCAACTCGCCAGTAATGTTGTCAAATATTACCGCCGAGATGTTAGGTTGTGTTAGGTTAGGTTATATTATGTTATTGATGTATATGAAGGTCAAACGGAGACCTAGAGGCCAACTCGTCCGGAATGTTGTCAAATATTACCGCCGAGATGTTAGATTGGGTTAGGCTAGCTTATATTATGTTATTGTGGTATATAAACGTCCCACGGAGACGTAGAGGCCTACTCGCCAGGAATGATGTCAAATATTACCGCCGAGATGATAGCTTTTGTTAGGTTACGTTATATTACGTTATTGATGTATATGATGGTCAAACGGAGACGTAGGGGCCAACTCGCCAGGAATGTTGTCAAATATTACCGCCGAGATGTTAGGTTGGGTTAGGTTAGGTTATATTACGTTATTGATGTATATAAAGGTCCCACGGAAACGGAGAAGCCAACTCGCCAGGAATGTTGTCAAATATTACCGCCGAGATGTTAGATTGGGTTAGGCTAGCTTATATTATGTTATTGTTGTATATAAAGGTCCCACGGAGATGTAGAGGCCAACAAGCCAGGAATGTGGTCAAATATTACCGTCGAGATGTTAGGTTGGGTTAGGTTAGGCTATATTACGTTATTAATGTATGTAAAGGTCCCACAGAAACGGAGAAGCCAACTCGCCAGAAATGTTGTCAAATATTACCGCCGAGATGATAGGTTTGGTTAGGTTAGGTTATGTTACGTTATTGATGTATATAAAGGTCCCACGGAGACGAAGAAGCCAACTCGCCAGGAATATTGTCAAATATTACCGCCGAGATGCTAGATTGGGTTAGGTTAGATTATATTTCGTTATTGATGTATATAAAGGTCCCACGGAGACGTAGATGCAAACTCGCCAGGAATGTTGTCAAATATTACCGCCGAGATGTTAGGTTGGGTTAGGTTAGGTTATATTACGTTATTGATGTATATAAAGGTCCCACGGAGACGTAGAGTCCAACAAGCCAGGAATGTGGTTAAATATTACCACCGAGATGTTATATTGGGTTAGCTTATGTTATATTATGTTATTGATGTATATAAATATCTCACGGAGACGTAGAGGCCACTTCGCCAGGTATGTTTTCAAATATTACCGCCGAGAAGTTAGGTTGGGTTAGGTTAGGTTATATTACGTTATTGATTTATATAAAGGTCCCACGGAGACGGAGAAGCCAACTCCCCAGGAATGTTGCCAAATATTACCGCCAAGATGATAGGTTGGATTAGGTTAGGTTATAGTACGTTCTTGAAGTATATAAAGGTGCCACGAAGACGTAGAGGCCACCTCGCCAGGTATGTTTTCAAATATTACCGCCGAGAAGTTAGGTTGGGTTAGGTTAGGTTATATTATGTTATTGATGTATATGAAGGTCAAACGGAGACCTAGAGGCCAACTCGTCAGGAATGTTGTCAAATATTACCGCCGAGATGTTATATTGGGTTAGGCTAGCTTATATTATGTTATTGTTGTATATAAAGGTCCCACGGAGACGTAGAGGCCAACAAGCCAGGAATGTGGTCAAATATTACCGTCGAGATGTTAGATTAGGTTAGGTTATGTTATATTACGTTATTGATGTATATAAAGGTCCCACGGAGACGAAGAAGCCAACTCGCCAGGAATATTGTCAAATATTACCGCCGAGATGCTAGGTTGGGTTAGGATAGATTATATTTCGTTATTGATGTATATAAAGGTCCCACGGAGACGTAGATGCAAACTCGCCAGGAATGTTGTCAAATATTACCGCCGAGATGTTAGGTTGGGTTAGGTTAGGTTATATTACGTTATTGATGTATATAAAGGTCCCACGGAGACGTAGAGTCCAACAAGCCAGGAATGTGGTTAAATATTACCGCCGAGATGTTATATTGGGTTAGCTTATGTTATATTATGTTATTGATGTATATAAATATCTCACGGAGACGTAGAGGCCACTTCGCCAGGTATGTTTTCAAATATTACCGCCGAGAAGTTAGGTTGGGTTAGGTTAGGTTATATTACGTTATTGATTTATATAAAGGTCCCACGGAGACGGAGAAGCCAACTCCCCAGGAATGTTGCCAAATATTACCGCCAAGATGATAGGTTGGATTAGGTTAGGTTATAGTACGTTCTTGAAGTATATAAAGGTCCCACGAAGACGTAGAGGCCACCTCGCCAGGTATGTTTTCAAATATTACCGCCGAGAAGTTAGGTTGGGTTAGGTTAGGTTATATTATGTTATTGATGTATATGAAGGTCAAACGGAGACCTAGAGGCCAACTCGTCAGGAATGTTGTCAAATGTTACCGCCGAGATGTTATATTGGGTTAGGCTAGCTTATATTATGTTATTGTTGTATATAAAGGTCCCACGGAGACGTAGAGGCCAACAAGCCAGGAATGTGGTCAAATATTACCGTCGAGATGTTAGATTAGGTTAGGTTATGTTATATTACGTTATTCATGTATATAAAGGTCCCACGAAGACGTAGAGGCCAACTCGCCAGGAATGTTGTCAAATATTACCACCGAGATGATAGGTTGGGTTAGCTTAGGTTATATTACATTATTGATGTATATGAAGGTCAAACGGAGACGTAGAGGCCAACTCGCCAGGAATGTTGTCGAATATTACAGCCGAGATATTAGGTTGTGTTAGGTTAGGTTATATTACGTTATAGATCTATATGAAGGTCCCACGGAGACGTAGAGTTCAACAAGCCAGGAATGTGGTTAAATATTACCGCCGAGATGTTATATTGGGTTAGCTTATGTTATATTATGTTATTGATGTATATAAATATCCCACGGAGACGTAGAGGCCACTTCGCCAGGTATGTTTTCAAATATTACCGCCGAGAAGTTAGGTTGGGTTAGGTTAGGTTATATTACGTTATTAATGTATGTAAAGGTCCCACAGAAACGGAGAAGCCAACTCGCCAGAAATGTTGTCAAATATTACCGCCGAGATGATAGGTTGGGTTAGGTTAGGTTACATTACGTTATTGATGTATATAAAGGTCCCACGGAGACGAAGAAGCCAACTCGCCAGGAATATTGTCAAATATTACCGCCGAGATGCTAGGTTGGGTTAGGTTAGATTATATTTCGTTATTGATGTATATAAAGGTCCCACGGAGACGTAGATGCCAACTCGCCAGGAATGTTGTCAAATATTACCGCCGAGATGTTAGGTTGGGTTAGGTTAGGTTATATTACGTTATTGATGTATATAAAGGTCCCACGGAGACGAAGAAGCCAACTCGCCAGGAATATTGTCAAATATTACCGCCGAGATGCTAGGTTGGGTTACGTTAGATTATATTTCGTTATTGATGTATATAAAGGTCGCACGGAGACGTAGAGGCCAACAAGCCAGGAATGTGGTCAAATATTACCGTCGAGATGTTATGTTGCGTTAGGTTAGGTTATATTACGTTATTAATGTATATAAAGGTCCTACGGAGACGTAGAGGCCAACTCGCCAGGAATGTTGTCAAATATTACCGCCGAGATGATAGGTTGGGTTAGGTTACGTTATATTACGTTATTGATGTATATGAAGGTCCCACGGAGACGTAGAGTCCAAATCGCCAGTAATGTTGTCAAATATTACCGCCGAGATGTTAGGTTGTGTTAGGTTAGGTTATATTATGTTATTGATGTATATGAAGGTCAAACGGAGACCTAGAGGCCAACTCGTCAGGAATGTTGTCAAATATTACCGCCGAGATGTTAGATTGGGTTAGGCTAGCTTATATTATTTTATTGTTGTATATAAAGGTCCCACGGAGACGTAGAGGCCAACTCGACAGGAATGTTGTCAAATATTACCACCGAGATGTTAGGTTGGGTTAGGTTAGCTTATATTACGTTATTAATGCATGTAAAGGTCCCACAGAAACGGAGAAGCCAACTCGCCAGAAATGTTGTCAAATATTACCGCCGAGATGATAGGTTGGGTTAGGTTAGGTTATATTACGTTATTGATGTATATAAAGGTCCCACGGAGACGAAGAAGCCAACTCGCCAGGAATATTGTCAAATATTACCGCCGAGATGCTAGGTTGGGTTAGGTTAGATTATATTTCGTTATTGATGTATATAAAGGTCCCACGGAGACGTAGATGCCAACTCGCCAGGAATGTTGTCAAATATTACCGCCGAGATGTTAGGTTGGGTTAGGTTAGGTTATATTACGTTATTGATGTATATAAAGGTCCCACGGAGACGAAGAAGCCAACTCGCCAGGAATATTGTCAAATATTACCGCCGAGATGCTAGGTTGGGTTACGTTAGATTATATTTCGTTATTGATGTATATAAAGCTCGCACGGAGACGTAGAGGCCAACAAGCCAGGAATGTTGTCAAATATTACCACCGAGATGTTAGGTTGGGTTAGGTTAGGTTATATTACGTTATTAATGTATGTAAAGGTCCCACAGAAAAGGAGAAGCCAACTCGCCAGAAATGTTGTCAAATATTACCGCCGAGATGATAGGTTGGGTTAGGTTACGTTATATTACGTTATTGATGTATATGAAGGTCCCACGGAGACGTAGAGTCCAAATCGCCAGTAATGTTGTCAAATATTACCGCCGAGAAGTTAGGTTGGGTTAGGTTAGGTTATATTACGTTATTGATTTATATAAAGGTCCCACGGAGACGGAGAAGCCAACTCCCCAGGAATGTTGCCAAATATTACCGCGAAGATGATAGGTTGGATTAGGTTAGGTTATAGTACGTTCTTGAAGTATATAAAGGTCCCACGAAGACGTAGAGGCCACCTCGCCAGGTATGTTTTCAAATATTACCGCCGAGAAGTTAGGTTGGGTTAGGTTAGGTTATATTACGTTATTGATGTATATGAAGGTCAAACGGAGACGTAGAGGCCAACTCGCCAGGAATGTTGTCGAATATTACAGCTGAGATGTTAGGTTGTATTAGGTTAGGTTATATTACGTTATTGATGTATATGAAGGTCAAACGGAGACGTAGAGGCCAACTCGCCAGGAATATTGTCAAATATTACCGCCGAGATGCTAGGTTGGGTTAGGTTAGATTATATTTCGTTATTGATGTATATAAAGGTCGCACGGAGACGTAGAGGCCAACAAGCCAGGAATGTGGTCAAATATTACCGTCGAGATGTTATGTTGGGTTAGGTTAGGTTATATTACGTTATTAATGTATATAAAGGTCCTACGGAGACGTAGAGTCCAAATCGCCAGTAATGTTGTCAAATATTACCGCCGAGATGTTAGGTTGTGTTAGGTTAGGTTATATTATGTTATTGATGTATATGAAGGTCAAACGGAGACCTAGAGGCCAACTCGTCAGGAATGTTGTCAAATATGACCGCCGAGATGTTAGATTGGGTTAGGCTAGCTTATATTATTTTATTGTTGTATATAAAGGTCCCACGGAGACGTAGAGGCCAACTCGACAGGAATGTTGTCAAATATTACCACCGAGATGTTAGGTTGGATTAGGTTAGGTTATAGTACGTTCCTGAAGTATATAAAGGTCCCACGAAGACGTAGAGGCAACCTCGCCAGGTATGTTTTCAAATATTACCGCCGAGAAGTTAGGTTGGATTAGGTTAGGTTATATTACGTTATTGATGTATATAAAGGTCCCACGGAAACGGAGAAGCCAACTCGCCAGGAATGTTGTCAAATATTACAGCTGAGATGTTAGGTTGTATTAGGTTAGGTTATATTACGTTATTGATGTATATGAAGGTCAAACGGAGACGTAGAGGCCAACTCGCCAGGAATGTTGTCGAATGTTACAGCCGAGATGTTAGGTTGTATTAGGTTAGGTTATATTACGTTATTCATGTATATGAAGGTCTAATGGAGACCTCGAGGCCAACTCGTCAGGAATGTTCTCAAATATTACCGCCGAGATGATAGGTTGGGTTAAGTTACGTTATATTACGTTATTGTTGTATACGACGGTTACACGGAGACGTAGAGGCCAACTCGCCAGTAATGTTGTCAAATATTAACGCCGAGATGTTAGGTTGGGTTAGGTTAGGTTATATTACGTTACTGATGTATATAAAGGTCCCACGGAGACGTAGAGGCCAACTCGCCAGGAATGTTTTCAAATATTACCGCCGAGATGATAGGTTGGGTTAAGTTACGTTATATTACGTTATTGATGTATACGAGGGTCCCACGAAGACGTAGAGGCCAACTCGCCAGGAATGTTTTCAAATATTACCGCCGATATGTTAGGTTGTGTTAGGTTAGGTTATATTATGTTATTGATATATATGAAGGTCAAACGGAGACCTAGAGGCCAACTCGTCCGGAATGTTGTCAAATATTACCGCCGAGATGTTAGATTGGGTTAGGCTAGCTTATATTATGTTATTGTGGTATATAAAGGTCCCACGGAGACGTAGAGGCCAACTCGCCAGGAATGATGTCAAATATTACCGCCGAGATGATAGCTTAGGTTAGGTTACGTTATATTACGTTATTGATGTATATGATGGTCAAACGGAGATGTAGGGGCCAACTCGCCAGGAATGTTGTCAAATATTACCGCCGAGATGTTAGGTTGGGTTAGGTTAGGTTATATTACGTTATTGATTTACATAAAGGTCCCACGGAGACGGAGAAGCCAACTCCCCAGGAGTGTTGCCCAATATTACCGCCAAGATGATAGGTTGGATTAGGTTAGGTTATAGTACGTTCTTGATGTATATAAAGGTCCCACGAAGACGTAGAGGCAACCTCGCCAGGTATGTTTTCCAATATTACCGCCGAGATGTTAGGTTGGGTTAGGTTAGGTTATATTACGTTATTGATGTATATAAAGGTCCCACGGAAACGGAGAAGCCAACTCGCCAGGAATGTTGTCAAATATTACCGCCGAGATGTTAGATTGGGTTGGGCTAGCTTATATTATGTTATTGTTGTATATAAAGGACCCACGGAGACGTAGAGGCCAACAAGCCAGGAATGTGGTCAAATATTACCGTCGAGATGTTAGATTAGGTTAGGTTATGTTATATTACGTTATTCATGTATATAAAGGTCCCACGGAGACGTAGAGGCCAACTCGACAGGAATGTTGTCAAATATTACCACCGAGATGTTAGGTTGGGTTAGGTTAGGTTATATTACGTTATTAATGTATGTAAAGGTCCCACAGAAACGGAGAAGCCAACTCGCCAGTAATGTTGTCAAATATTACCGCCGAGATGTTAGGTTGTGTTAGGTTAGGTTATATTATGTTATTGATGTATATGAACGTCAAACGGAGACCTAGAGGCCAACTCGTCCGGAATGTTGTCAAATATTACCGCCGAGATGTTATATTGGGTTAGCTTATGTTATATTATGTTATTGATGTATATAAATATCCCACGGAGACGTAGAGGCCACTTCGCCAGGTATGTTTTCAAATATTACCGCCGAGAAGTTAGGTTGGGTTAGGTTAGGTTATATTACGTTATTGATGTATATAAAGGTCCCACGGAGACGAAGAAGCCAACTCGCCAGGAATATTGTCAAATATTACCGCCGAGATGCTAGGTTGGGTTAGGTTAGATTATATTTCGTTATTGATGTATATAAAGGTCCCACGGAGACGTAGATGCCAACTCGCCAGGAATGTTGTCAAATATTACCGCCGAGATGTTAGGTTGGGTTAGGTTAGGTTATATTACGTTATTGATTTATATAAAGGTCCCACGGAGACGGAGAAGCCAACTCCCCAGGAGTGTTGCCCAATATTACCGCCAAGATGATAGGTTGGATTAGGTTAGGTTATAGTACGTTCTTGATGTATATAAAGGTCCCACGAAGACGTAGAGGCAACCTCGCCAGGTATGTTTTCCAATATTACCGCCGAGATGTTAGGTTGGGTTAGGTTAGGTTATATTACGTTATTGATGTATATAAAGGTCCCACGGAAACGGAGAAGCCAACTCGCCAGGAATGTTGTCAAATATTACCGCCGAGATGTTAGATTGGGTTAGGCTAGCTTATATTATGTTATTGTTGTATATAAAGGACCCACGGAGACGTAGAGGCCAACAAGCCAGGAATGTGGTCAAATATTACCGTCGAGATGTTAGATTAGGTTAGGTTATGTTATATTACGTTATTCATGTATATAAAGGTCCCACGAAGGCGTAGAGGCCAACTCGCCAGGAATGTTGTCAAATATTACCGCCGAGATGATAGGTTGGGTTAGCTTAGGTTATATTACATTATTGATATATATGAAGGTCAAACGGAGACGTAGAGGCCAACTCGCCAGGAATGTTGTCGAATATTACAGCCGAGATATTAGGTTCTGTTAGGTTAGGTTATATTACGTTATAGATCTATATGAAGGTCCCACGGAGACGTAGAGTTCAACAAGCCAGGAATGTGGTTAAATATTACCGCCGAGATGTTATATTGGGTTAGCTTATTTTATATTATGTTATTGATGTATATAAATATCCCACGGAGACGTAGAGGCCACTTCGCCAGGTATGTTTTCAAATATTACCGCCGAGAAGTTAGGTTGGGTTAGGTTAGGTTATATTACGTTATTGATGTATATAAAGGTCCCACGGAGACGAAGAAGCCAACTCGCCAGGAATATTGTCAAATATTACCGCCGAGATGCTAGGTTGGGTTAGGTTAGATTATATTTCGTTATTGATGTATATGAAGATCAAACGGAGAACTAGAGGCCAACTCGTCAGGAATGTTGTCAAATATTACCGCCGAGATGATAGGTTGGGTTAAGTTACGTTATATTACGTTATTGTTGTATACGACGGTTACACGGAGACGTAGAGGCCAACTCGCCAGTAATGTTGTCAAATATTACCGCCGAGATGTTAGGTTGTGTTTGGTTAGGTTATATTATGTTATTGATGTATATGAAGGTCAAACGGAGACCTAGATGCCAACTCGTCAGGAATGTTGTCAAATATTACCGCCGAGATGTTAGATTGGGTTAGGCTAGCTTATATTATGTTATTGTTGTATATAAAGGTCCCACGGAGACGTAGAGGCCAACTCGACAGGAATGTTGTCAAATATTACCGCCGAGATGATAGGTTGGGTTAGCTTAGGTTATATTACATTATTGATGTATATGAAGGTCAAACGGAGACGTAGAGGCCAACTCGCCAGCAATGTTGTCGAATATTACAGCCGAGATATTAGGTTGTGTTAGGTTAGGTTATATTACGTTATTGATGTATATGAAGGTCAAACGGAGACCTAGAGGCCAACTCGTCAGGAATGTTGTCAAATATTACCGCCGAGATGTTAGGTTGTGTTAGGTTAGGTTATATTATGTTATTGATGTATATGAAGGTCAAACGGAGACCTAGAGGCCAACTTCTCAGGAATGTTGTCAAATATTACCGCCGAGATGTTAGATTGGGTTAGGCTAGCTTATATTATGTTATTGTTGTATATAAAGGTCCCACGGAGACGTAGAGGCCAACTCGACAGGAATGTTGTCAAATATTACCACCGAGATGTTAGGTTGGGTTAGGTTAGGTTATATTACGTTATTAATGTATGTAAAGGTCCCACAGAAACGGAGAAGCCAACTCGCCAGAAATGTTGTCAAATATTACCGCCGAGATGATAGGTTGGGTTAGGTTAGGTTATATTACGTTATTGATGTATATAAAGGTCCCACGGAGACGTAGAGGACAACAAGCCAGGAATGTGGTCAAATATTACCGCCGGGATGTTAGGTTGGGTTAGGTTAGGTTATATTACGTTATTGATGTATATAAAGGTCCCTCGGAGACGTAGAGGCCAACAAGCCAGGAATGTGGTCATATATTACCGCCGAGATGTTATGTTGGGTTAGGTTAGGTTATATTACGTTATTGATGTATATAAAGGTCCCACGGAGACGTAGAGGCCAACTCGCCAGGAATGATGTCAAATATTACCGCCGAGATTTTAGGTTGGGTTAGGTTAGGTTATATTACGTTATTGATGTATATAAAGGCCCCACGGGGACGTAGAGGCCAACTCGCCAGGAATGTTGTCAAATATTACCGCCGAGATGATAGGTTGGGTTAGGTTACGTTATATTACGTTATTGATGTGTATGAAGGTCCCACAGAGACGTAGAGTCCAACAAGCCAGGAATGTGGTTAAATATTACCGCCGAGATGTTATATTGGGTTAGCTTATGTTATATTATGTTATTGATGTACATAAATATCCCACGGAGACGTAGAGGCCACTTCGCCAGGTATGTATTCAAATATTACCGCCGAGAAGTTAGGTTGGGTTAGGTTAGGTTATATTACGTTATTGATGTATATAAAGGTCCCACGGAGACGAAGAAGCCAACTCGCCAGGAATATTGTCAAATATTACCGCCGAGATGCTAGGTTGGGTTAGGTTAGATTATATTTCGTTATTGATGTATATAAAGGTCCCACGGAGACGTAGATGCCAACTCGCCAGGAATGTTGTCGAATATTACAGCCGAGATGTTAGGTTGTATTAGGTTAGGTTATATTACGTTATTGATTTATATAAAGGTCCCACGGAGACGGAGAAGCCAACTCCCCAGGAATGTTGCCAAATATTACCGCCAAGATGATAGGTTGGATTAGGTTAGGTTATAGTACGTTCTTGAAGTATATAAAGGTCCCACGAAGACGTAGAGGCCACCTCGCCAGGTATGTTTTCAAATATTACCGCCGAGAAGTTAGGTTGGATTAGGTTAGGTTATATTACGTTATTGATGTATATAAAGGTCCCACGGAAACGGAGAAGCCAACTCGCCAGGAATGTTGTCAAATATTACCGCCGAGATGATAGGTTGGGTTAGGTTAGGTTATATTACGTTATTGATGTATATGAAGGTCAAACGGAGACGTAGAGGCCAACTCGCCAGGAATGTTGTCGAATATTACAGCCGAGATGTTAGGTTGTATTAGGTTAGGTTATATTACGTTATTCATGTATATGAAGGTCAAATGGAGACCTCGAGGCCAACTCGTCAGGAATGTTGTCAAATATTACCGCCGAGATGTTAGGTTGTGTTAGGTTAGGTTATATCATGTTATTGATGTATATGAAGGTCAAACGGAGACGTAGAGGCCAACTCGCCAGGAATGTTGTCGAATATTACAGCCGAGATATTAGGTTCTGTTAGGTTAGGTTATATTACGTTATAGATCTATATGAAGGTCCCACGGAGACGTAGAGTTCAACAAGCCAGGAATGTGGTTAAATATTACCGCCGAGATGTTATATTGGGTTAGCTTATTTTATATTATGTTATTGATGTATATAAATATCCCACGGAGACGTAGAGGCCACTTCGCCAGGTATGTTTTCAAATATTACCGCCGAGAAGTTAGGTTGGGTTAGGTTAGGTTATATTACGTTATTGATGTATATAAAGGTCCCACGGAGACGAAGAAGCCAACTCGCCAGGAATATTGTCAAATATTACCGCCGAGATGCTAGGTTGGGTTAGGTTAGATTATATTTCGTTATTGATGTATATGAAGATCAAACGGAGAACTAGAGGCCAACTCGTCAGGAATGTTGTCAAATATTACCGCCGAGATGATAGGTTGGGTTAAGTTACGTTATATTACGTTATTGTTGTATACGACGGTTACACGGAGACGTAGAGGCCAACTCGCCAGTAATGTTGTCAAATATTACCGCCGAGATGTTAGGTTGTGTTAGGTTAGGTTATATTATGTTATTGATGTATATGAAGGTCAAACGGAGACCTAGATGCCAACTCGTCAGGAATGTTGTCAAATATTACCGCCGAGATGTTAGATTGGGTTAGGCTAGCTTATATTATGTTATTGTTGTATATAAAGGTCCCACGGAGACGTAGAGGCCAACTCGACAGGAATGTTGTCAAATATTACCGCCGAGATGATAGGTTGGGTTAGCTTAGGTTATATTACATTATTGATGTATATGAAGGTCAAACGGAGACGTAGAGGCCAACTCGCCAGCAATGTTGTCGAATATTACAGCCGAGATATTAGGTTGTGTTAGGTTAGGTTATATTACGTTATTGATGTATATGAAGGTCAAACGGAGACCTAGAGGCCAACTCGTCAGGAATGTTGTCAAATATTACCGCCGAGATGTTAGGTTGTGTTAGGTTAGGTTATATTATGTTATTGATGTATATGAAGGTCAAACGGAGACCTAGAGGCCAACTTCTCAGGAATGTTGTCAAATATTACCGCCGAGATGTTAGATTGGGTTAGGCTAGCTTATATTATGTTATTGTTGTATATAAAGGTCCCACGGAGACGTAGAGGCCAACTCGACAGGAATGTTGTCAAATATTACCACCGAGATGTTAGGTTGGGTTAGGTTAGGTTATATTACGTTATTAATGTATGTAAAGGTCCCACAGAAACGGAGAAGCCAACTCGCCAGAAATGTTGTCAAATATTACCGCCGAGATGATAGGTTGGGTTAGGTTAAGTTATATTACGTTATTGATGTATATAAAGGTCCCACGGAGACGTAGAGGACAACAAGCCAGGAATGTGGTCAAATATTACCGCCGGGATGTTAGGTTGGGTTAGGTTAGGTTATATTACGTTATTGATGTATATAAAGGTCCCTCGGAGACGTAGAGGCCAACAAGCCAGGAATGTGGTCATATATTACCGCCGAGATGTTATGTTGGGTTAGGTTAGGTTATATTACGTTATTGATGTATATAAAGGTCCCACGGAGACGTAGAGGCCAACTCGCCAGGAATGATGTCAAATATTACCGCCGAGATTTTAGGTTGGGTTAGGTTAGGTTATATTACGTTATTGATGTATATAAAGGCCCCACGGGGACGTAGAGGCCAACTCGCCAGGAATGTTGTCAAATATTACCGCCGAGATGATAGGTTGGGTTAGGTTACGTTATATTACGTTATTGATGTATATGAAGGTCCCACAGAGACGTAGAGTCCAACAAGCCAGGAATGTGGTTAAATATTACCGCCGAGATGTTATATTGGGTTAGCTTATGTTATATTATGTTATTGATGTACATAAATATCCCACGGAGACGTAGAGGCCACTTCGCCAGGTATGTATTCAAATATTACCGCCGAGAAGTTAGGTTGGGTTAGGTTAGGTTATATTACGTTATTGATGTATATAAAGGTCCCACGGAGACGGAGAAGCCAACTCGCCAGGAATGTTGTCAAATATTACCGCCGAGATGATAGGTTGGGTTAGGTTAGGTTATATTACGTTATTGATGTATATGAAGGTCAAACGGAGACCTAGAGGCCAACTCGTCAGGAATGTTGTCAAATATTACCGCCGAGGTGTTAGATTGGGTTAGGCTAGCTTATATTATGTTATTGTTGTATATAAAGGTCCCACGGAGACGTAGAGGCCAACTCGCCAGTAATGTTGTCAAATATTACCGCCGAGATGTTAGGTTGTGTTAGGTTAGGTTATATTATGTTATGGATGTATATGAAGGTCAAACGGAGACCTAGATGCCAACTCGTCAGGAATGTTGTCAAATATTACCGCCGAGATGTTAGATTGGGTTAGGCTAGCTTATATTATGTTATTGTTGTATATAAATGTCCCACGGAGACGTAGAGGCCAACTCGACAGGAATGTTGTCAAATATTACCACCGAGATGTTAGGTTGGGTTAGGTTAGGTTATATTACGTTATTAATGTATGTAAAGGTCCCACAGAAACGGAGAAGCCAACTCGCCAGAAATGTTGTCAAATATTACCGCCGAGATGATAGGTTGGGTTAGGTTAGGTTATATTACGTTATTGATGTATATAAAGGTCCCACGGAGACGAAGAAGCCAACTCGCCAGGAATATTGTCAAATATTACCGCCGAGATGCTAGGTTGGGTTAGGTTAGATTATATTTCGTTATTGATGTATATAAAGGTCCCACGGAGACGTAGATGCAAGCTCGCCAGGAATGTTGTCAAATATTACCGCCGAGATGTTAGGTTGGGTTAGGTTAGGTTATATTACGTTATTGATGTATATAAAGGTCCCACGGAGACGTAGAGTCCAACAAGCCAGGAATGTGGTTAAATATTACCGCCGAGATGTTATATTGGGTTAGCTTATGTTATATTATGTTATTGATGTATATAAATATCTCACGGAGACGTAGAGGCCACTTCGCCAGGTATGTTTTCAAATATTACCGCCGAGAAGTTAGGTTGGGTTAGGTTAGGTTATATTACGTTATTGATTTATATAAAGGTCCCACGGAGACGGAGAAGCCAACTCCCCAGGAATGTTGTCAAATATTACCGCCGAGATGATAGGTTGGGTTAGGTTAGGTTATATTATGTTATTGATGTATATGAAGGTCAAACGGAGACCTAGAGGCCAACTCGTCAGGAATGTTGTCAAATATTACCGCCGAGATGTTATATTGGGTTAGGCTAGCTTATATTATGTTATTGTTGTATATAAAGGTCCCACGGAGACGTAGAGGCCAACAAGCCAGGAATGTGGTCAAATATTACCGTCGAGATGTTAGATTAGGTTAGGTTATGTTATATTACGTTATTCATGTATATAAAGGTCCCACGAAGACGTAGAGGCCAACTCGCAAGGAATGTTGTCAAATATTACCGCCGAGATGATAGGTTGGGTTAGCTTAGGTTATATTACATTATTGTTGTATATAAAGGTCCCACGGAGACGTCGAGGCCAACTCGACAGGAATGTTGTCAAATATTACCACCGAGATGTTAGGTTGTTTAGGGTAGGTTATATTACGTTATTAATGTATGTAAAGGTCCCACAGAAACGGAGAAGCCAACTCGCCAGTAATGTTGTCAAATATTACCGCCGAGATGTTAGGTTGTGTTAGGTTAGGTTATATTATGTTATTGTTGTATATAAAGGTCCCACGGAGACGTAGAGGCCAACTCGACAGGAATGTTGTCAAATATTACCACCGAGATGTTAGGTTGGGTTAGGTTAGGTTATATTACGTTATTAATGTATGTAAAGGTCCCACAGAAACGGAGAAGCCAACTCGCCAGAAATGTTGTCAAATATTACCGCCGAGATGATAGGTTGGGTTAGGTTAGGTTATATTACGTTATTGATGTATATAAAGGTCCCACGGAGACGAAGAAGCCAACTCGCCAGGAATATTGTCAAATATTACCGCCGAGATGCTAGGTTGGGTTAGGTTAGATTATATTTCGTTATTGATGTATATAAAGGTCCCACGGAGACGTAGATGCAAACTCGCCAGGAATGTTGTCAAATATTACCGCCGAGATGTTAGGTTGGGTTAGGTTAGGTTATATTACGTTATTGATGTATATAAAGGTCCCACGGAGACGTAGAGGCCAACAAGCCAGGAATGTTGTCAAATATTACCACCGAGATGTTAGGTTGGGTTAGGTTAGGTTATATTACGTTATTAATGTATGTAAAGGTCCCACAGAAACGGAGAAGCCAACTCGCCAGAAATGTTGTCAAATATTACCGCCGAGATGATAGGTTGGGTTAGGTTAGGTTATATTACGTTATTGATGTATATAAAGGTCCCACGGAGACGAAGAAGCCAACTCGCCAGGAATATTGTCAAATATTACCGCCGAGATGCTAGGTTGGGTTAGGTTAGATTATATTTCGTTATTGATGTATATAAAGGTCCCACGGAGACGTAGATGCCAACTCGCCAGGAATGTTGTCAAATATTACCGCCGAGATGTTAGGTTGGGTTAGGTTAGGTTATATTACGTTATTGATGTATATAAAGGTCCCACGGAGACGAAGAAGCCAACTCGCCAGGAATATTGTCAGATATTACCGCCGAGATGCTAGGTTGGGTTACGTTAGATTATATTTCGTTATTGATGTATATAAAGGTCGCACGGAGACGTAGAGGCCAACAAGCCAGGAATGTGGTCAAATATTACCGTCGAGATGTTATGTTGCGTTAGGTTAGGTTATATTACGTTATTAATGTATATAAAGGTCCTACGGAGACGTAGAGGCCAACTCGCCAGGAATGTTGTCAAATATTACCGCCGAGATGATAGGTTGGGTTAGGTTACGTTATATTACGTTATTGATGTATATGAAGGTCCCACGGAGACGTAGAGTCCAAATCGCCAGTAATGTTGTCAAATATTACCGCCGAGATGTTAGGTTGTGTTAGGTTAGGTTATATTATGTTATTGATGTATATGAAGGTCAAACGGAGACCTAGAGGCCAACTCGTCAGGAATGTTGTCAAATATTACCGCCGAGATGTTAGATTGGGTTAGGCTAGCTTATATTATTTTATTGTTGTATATAAAGGTCCCACGGAGACGTAGAGGCCAACTCGACAGGAATGTTGTCAAATATTACCACCGAGATGTTAGGTTGGGTTAGGTTAGGTTATATTACGTTATTAATGTATGTAAAGGTCCCACAGAAACGGAGAAGCCAACTCGCCAGAAATGTTGTCAAATATTACCGCCGAGATGATAGGTTGGGTTAGGTTAGGTTATATTACGTTATTGATGTATATAAAGGTCCCACGGAGACGAAGAAGCCAACTCGCCAGGAATATTGTCAAATATTACCGCCGAGATGCTAGGTTGGGTTAGGTTAGATTATATTTCGTTATTGATGTATATAAAGGTCCCACGGAGACGTAGATGCCAACTCGCCAGGAATGTTGTCAAATATTACCGCCGAGATGTTAGGTTGGGTTAGGTTAGGTTATATTACGTTATTGATGTATATAAAGGTCAAACGGAGACCTAGAGGCCAACTCGTCAGGAATGTTGTCAAATATTACCGCCGAGATGTTAGATTGGGTTAGGCTAGCTTATATTATGTTATTGTTGTATATAAAGGTCCCACGGAGACGTAGAGGCCAACAAGCCAGGAATGTTGTCAAATATTACCACCGAGATGTTAGGTTGGGTTAGGTTAGGTTATATTACGTTATTAATGTATGTAAAGGTCCCACAGAAACGGAGAAGCCAACTCGCCAGAAATGTTGTCAAATATTGCCGCCGAGATGATAGGTTGGGTTAGGTTAGGTTATATTACGTTATTAATGTATATAAAGGTCCTACGGAGACGTAGACGCCACATCGCCAGGAATGTTGTCAAATATTACCGCCGAGATGATAGGTTGGGTTAGGTTACGTTATATTACGTTATTGGTGTATATGAAGGTCCCACGGAGACGTAGAGTCCAAATCGCCAGTAATGTTGTCAAATATTACCGCCGAGATGTTAGGTTGTGTTAGGTTAGGTTATATTATGTTATTGATGTATATGAAGGTCAAACGGAGACCTAGAGGCCAACTCGTCAGGAATGTTGTCAAATATTACCGCCGAGATGTTAGATTGGGTTAGGCTAGCTTATATTATGTTATTGTTGTATATAAAGGTCCCACGGAGACGTAGAGGCCAACAAGCCAGGAATGTTGTCAAATATTACCACCGAGATGTTAGGTTGGGTTAGGTTAGGTTATATTACGTTATTAATGTATGTAAAGGTCCCACAGAAACGGAGAAGCCAACTCGCCAGAAATGTTGTCAAATATTACCGCCGAGATGATAGGTTGGGTTAGGTTAGGTTATATTACGTTATTGATGTATATAAAGGTCCCACGGAGACGAAGAAGCCAACTCGCCAGGAATATTGTCAAATATTACCGCCGAGATGCTAGGTTGGGTTAGGTTAGATTATATTTCGTTATTGATGTATATAAAGGTCCCACGGAGACGTAGATGCCAACTCGCCAGGAATGTTGTCAAATATTACCGCCGAGATGTTAGGTTGGGTTAGGTTAGGTTATATTACGTTATTGATGTATATAAAGGTCAAACGGAGACCTAGAGGCCAACTCGTCAGGAATGTTGTCAAATATTACCGCCGAGATGTTAGATTGGGTTAGGCTAGCTTATATTATGTTATTGTTGTATATAAAGGTCCCACGGAGACGTAGAGGCCAACAAGCCAGGAATGTTGTCAAATATTACCACCGAGATGTTAGGTTGGGTTAGGTTAGGTTATATTACGTTATTAATGTATGTAAAGGTCCCACAGAAACGGAGAAGCCAACTCGCCAGAAATGTTGTCAAATATTACCGCCGAGATGATAGGTTGGGTTAGGTTAGGTTATATTACGTTATTAATGTATATAAAGGTCCTACGGAGACGTAGACGCCAAATCGCCAGGAATGTTGTCAAATATTACCGCCGAGATGATAGGTTGGGTTAGGTTACGTTATATTACGTTATTGATGTATATGAAGGTCCCACGGAGACGTAGAGTCCAAATCGCCAGTAATGTTGTCAAATATTACCGCCGAGAAGTTAGGTTGGGTTAGGTTAGGTTATATTACGTTATTGATGTATATAAAGGTCCCACGGAGACGAAGAAGCTAACTCGCCAGGAATATTGTCAAATATTACCGCCGAGATGCTAGGTTGGGTTAGGTTAGATTATATTTCGTTATTGATGTATATAAAGGTCCCACGGAGACGTAGATGCCAACTCGCCAGGAATGTTGTCAAATATTACCGCCGAGATGTTAGGTTGGGTTAGGTTAGGTTATATTACGTTATTGATTTATATAAAGGTCCCACGGAGACGGAGAAGCCAACTCCCCAGGAATGTTGCCAAATATTACCGCCAAGATGATAGGTTGGATTAGGTTAGGTTATAGTACGTTCTTGAAGTATATAAAGGTCCCACGAAGACGTAGAGGCCACCTCGCCAGGTATGTTTTCAAATATTACCGCCGAGAAGTTAGGTTGGGTTAGGTTAGGTTATATTACGTTATTGATGTATATGAAGGTCAAATGGAGACGTAGAGGCCAACTCGCCAGGAATGTTGTCGAATATTACAGCTGAGATGTTAGGTTGTATTAGGTTAGGTTATATTACGTTATTGATGTATATGAAGGTCAAACGGAGACGTAGAGGCCAACTCGCCAGGAATATTGTGAAATATTACCGCCGAGATGCTAGGTTGGGTTAGGTTAGATTATATTTCGTTATTGATGTATATAAAGGTCCCACGGAGACGTAGAGGCCAGCAAGCCAGGAATGTTGTCAAATATTACCACCGAGATGTTAGGTTGGGTTAGGTTAGGTTATATTACGTTATTAATGTATGTAAAGGTCCCACAGAAACGGAGAAGCCAACTCGCCAGAAATGTTGTCAAATATTACCGCCGAGATGATAGGTTGGGTTAGGTTAGGTTATATTACGTTATTGATGTATATAAAGGTCCCACGGAGACGAAGAAGCCAACTCGCCAGGAATATTGTCAAATATTACCGCCGAGATGCTAGGTTGGGTTAGGTTAGATTATATTTCGTTATTGATGTATATAAAGGTCCCACGGAGATGTAGATGCCAACTCGCCAGGAATGTTGTCAAATATTACCGCCGAGATGTTAGGTTGGGTTAGGTTAGGTTATATTACGTTATTGATGTATATAAAGGTCCCACGGAGACGAAGAAGCCAACTCGACAGGAATATTGTCAAATATTACCGCCGAGATGCTAGGTTGGGTTAGGTTAGATTATATTTCGTTATTGATGTATATAAAGGTCCCACGGAGACGTAGAGGCCAACAAGCCAGGAATGTGGTCAAATATTACCGTCGAGATGTTATGTTGGGTTAGGTTAGGTTATATTACGTTATTAATGTATATACAGGTCCTACGGAGACGTAGAGGCCAACAAGCCAGGAATGTTGTCAAATATTACCGCCGAGATGATAGGTTGGGTTAGGTTACGTTATATTACGTTATTGATGTATATGAAGGTCCCACGGAGACGTAGAGTCCAAATCGCCAGTAATGCTGTCAAATATTACCGCCGAGATGTTAGGTTGTGTTAGGTTAGGTTATATTATGTTATTGATGTATATGAAGGTCAAACGGAGACCTAGAGGCCAACTCGTCAGGAATGTTGTCAAATATTACCGCCGAGATGTTAGATTGGGTTAGGCTAGCTTATATTATTTTATTGTTGTATATAAAGGTCCCACGGAGACGTAGAGGCCAACTCGACAGGAATGTTGTCAAATATTACCACCGAGATGTTAGGTTGGGTTAGGTTAGGTTATATTACGTTATTGATGTATGTAAAGGTCCCACAGAAACGGAGAAACCAACTTGCCAGAAATGTTGTCAAATATTACCGCCGAGATGCTAGGTTGGGTTAGGTTAGATTATATTTCGTTATTGATGTATATAAAGGTCCCACGGAGACGAAGAAGCCAACTCGCCAGGAATATTGTCAAATATTACCGCCGAGATGCTAGGTTGGGTTAGGTTAGGTTATATTACGTTATTGATGTATATAAAGGTCAAACGGAGACCTAGAGGCCAACTCGTCAGGAATGTTGTCAAATATTACCGCCGAGATGTTAGATTGGGTTAGGCTAGCTTATATTATGTTATTGTTGTATATAAAGGTCCCACGGAGACGTAGAGGCCAACAAGCCAGGAATGTTGTCAAATATTACCACCGAGATGTTAGGTTGGGTTAGGTTAGGTTATATTACGTTATTAATGTATGTAAAGGTCCCACAGAAACGGAGAAGCCAACTCGCCAGAAATGTTGTCAAATATTACCGCCGAGATGATAGGTTGGGTTAGGTTAGGTTATATTACGTTATTAATGTATATAAAGGTCCTACGGAGACGTAGACGCCAAATCGCCAGGAATGTTGTCAAATATTACCGCCGAGATGATAGGTTGGGTTAGGTTACGTTATATTACGTTATTGATGTATATGAAGGTCCCACGGAGACGTAGAGTCCAAATCGCCAGTAATGTTGTCAAATATTACCGCCGAGAAGTTAGGTTGGGTTAGGTTAGGTTATATTACGTTATTGATGTATATAAAGGTCCCACGGAGACGAAGAAGCTAACTCGCCAGGAATATTGTCAAATATTACCGCCGAGATGCTAGGTTGGGTTAGGTTAGATTATATTTCGTTATTGATGTATATAAAGGTCCCACGGAGACGTAGATGCCAACTCGCCAGGAATGTTGTCAAATATTACCGCCGAGATGCTAGGTTGGGTTAGGTTAGATTATATTTCGTTATTGATGTATATAAAGGTCCCACGGAGACGTAGATGCCAACTCGCCAGGAATGTTGTCAAATGTTACCGCCGAGATGTTAGGTTGGGTTAGGTTAGGTTATATTACGTTATTGATTTATATAAAGGTCCCACGGAGACGGAGAAGCCAACTCCCCAGGAATGTTGCCAAATATTACCGCCAAGATGATAGGTTGGATTAGGTTAGGTTATAGTACGTTCTTGAAGTATATAAAGGTCCCACGAAGACGTAGAGGCCACCTCGCCAGGTATGTTTTCAAATATTACCGCCGAGAAGTTAGGTTGGGTTAGGTTAGGTTATATTACGTTATTGATGTATATAAAGGTCCCACGGAAACGGAGAAGCCAACGCACCAGGAATGTTGTCAAATATTACCGCCGAGATGTTAGATTGGGTTAGGCTAGCTTATATTATGTTATTGATGTATAGAAAGGTCGCACGGAGACGTAGAGGCCAACAAGCCAGGAATGTGGTCAAATATTACCGTCGAGATGTTATGTTGGGTTAGGTTAGGTTATATTACGTTATTGATGTATATAAAGGTCCTACGGAGACGTAGAGGCCAACTCGCCAGGAATGTTGTCAAATATTACCGCCGAGATGATAGGTTGGGTTAGGTTACGTTATATTACGTTATTGATGTATATGAAGGTCCCACGGAGACGTAGAGTCCAAATCGCCAGTAATGTTGTCAAATATTACCGCCGAGATGTTAGGTTGTGTTAGGTTAGGTTATATTATGTTATTGATGTATATGAAGGTCAAACGGAGACCTAGAGGCCAACTCGTCAGGAATGTTGTCAAATATTACCGCCGAGATGATAGGTTGGGTTAAGTTACGTTATATTACGTTATTGTTGTATACGACGGTTACACGGAGACGTAGAGGCCAACTCGCCAGTAATGTTGTCAAATATTAACGCCGAGATGTTAGGTTGTGTTAGGTTAGGTTATATTATGTTATTGATGTATATGAAGGTCAAACGGAGACCTAGATGCCAACTCGTCAGGAATGTTGTCAAATATTACCGCTGAGATGTTAGATTGGGTTAGGCTAGCTTATATTATGTTATTGTTGTATATAAAGGTCCCACGGAGACGTAGAGGCCAACTCGACAGGAATGTTGTCAAATATTACCACCGAGATGTTAGGTTGGGTTAGGTTAGGTTATATTACGTTATTAATGTATGTAAAGGTCCCACAGAAACGGAGAAGCCAACTCGCCAGTAATGTTGTCAAATATTACCGCCGAGATGTTAGGTTGTGTTAGGTTAGGTTATATTATATTATTGATGTATATGAAGGTCAAACGGAGACCTAGAGGCCAACTCGTCCGGAATGTTGTCAAATATTACCGCCGAGATGTTAGATTGGGTTAGGATAGCTTATATTATGTTATTGTGGTATATAAAGGTCCCACGGAGACGTAGAGGCCAACTCGCCAGGAATGATGTCAAATATTACCGCCGAGATGATAGCTTGGGTTAGGTTACGTTATATTACGTTATTGATGTATATGATGGTCAAACGGAGATGTAGGGGCCAACTCGCCAGGAATGTTGTCAAATATTACCGCCGAGATGTTAGGTTGGGTTAGATTAGGTTATATTACGTTATTGATGTATATAAAGGTCCCACGGAAACGGAGAAGCCAACTCGCCAGGAATGTTGTCAAATATTACCGCCGAGATGTTAGATTGGGTTAGGCTAGCTTATATTATGTTATTGTTGTATATAAAGGTCCCACGGAGACGTAGAGGCCAACAAGCCAGGAATGTGGTCAAATATTACCGCCGAGATGATAGGTTGGGTTAGGTTACGTTATATTACGTTATTGATGTATATGAAGGTCCCACGGAGACGTAGAGTCCAAATCGCCAGTAATGTTGTCAAATATTACCGCCGAGATGTTAGGTTGGGTTAGGTTAGGTTATATTACGTTATTAATGTATGTAAAGGTCCCACAGAAACGGAGAAGCCAACTCGCCAGAAATGTTGTCAAATATTACCGCCGAGATGATAGGTTGGGTTAGGTTAGGTTATATTACGTTATTGATGTATATAAAGGTCCCACGGAAACGGAGAAGCCAACTCGCCAGGAATGTTGTCAAATATTACCGCCGAGATGTTAGATTGGGTTAGGCTAGCTTATATTATGTTATTGTTGTATATAAAGGTCCCACGGAGACGTAGAGGCCAACAAGCCAGGAATGTGGTCAAATATTACCGTCGAGATGTTAGATTAGGTTAGGTTATGTTATATTACGTTATTCATGTATATAAAGGTCCCACGAAGACGTAGAGGCCAACTCGCCAGGAATGTTGTCAAATACTACCGCCGAGATGATAGGTTGGGTTAGCTTAGGTTATATTACATTATTGATGTATATGAAGGTCAAACGGAGACGTAGAGGCCAACTCGCCAGGAATGTTGTCGAATATTACAGCCGAGATATTAGGTTGTGTTAGGTTAGGTTATATTACGTTATAGATCTATATGAAGGTCCCACGGAGACGTAGAGTTCAACAAGCCAGGAATGTGGTTAAATATTACCGCCGAGATGTTATATTGGGTTAGCTTATGTTATATTATGTTATTGATGTATATAAATATCCCACGGAGACGTAGAGGCCACTTCGCCAGGTATGTTTTCCAATATTACCGCCGAGAAGTTAGGTTGGGTTAGGTTAGGTTATATTACGTTATTGATGTATATAAAGGTCCCACGGAGACGAAGAAGCCAACTCGCCAGGAATATTGTCAAATATTACCGCCGAGATGCTAGGTTGGGTTAGGTTAGATTATATTTCGTTATTGATGTATATAAAGGTCCCACGGAGACGTAGATGCCAACTCGCCAGGAATGTTGTCAAATATTACCGCCGAGATGTTAGGTTGGGTTAGGTTAGGTTATATTACGTTATTGATTTATATAAAGGTCCCACGGAGACGGAGAAGCCAACTCCCCAGGAGTGTTGCCCAATATTACCGCCAAGATGATAGGTTGGATTAGGTTAGGTTATAGTACGTTCTTGAAGTATATAAAGGTCCCACGAAGACGTAGAGGCAACCTCGCCAGGTATGTTTTCCAATATTACCGCCGAGATGTTAGGTTGGGTTAGGTTATGTTATATTACGTTATTGATGTATATAAAGGTCCCACGGAAACGGAGAAGCCAAATCGCCAGGAATGTTGTCAAATATTACCGCCGAGATGTTAGATTGGGTTAGGCTAGCTTATATTATGTTATTGTTGTATATAAAGATCCCACGGAGACGTAGAGGCCAACAAGCCAGGAATGTGGTCAAATATTACCGTCCAGATGTTAGATTAGGTTAGGTTATGTTATATTACGTTATTCATGTATATAAATGTCCCACGAAGGCGTAGAGGCCAACTCGCCAGGAATGTTGTCAAATATTACCGCCGAGATATTAGGTTCTGTTAGGTTAGGTTATATTACGTTATAGATCTATATGAAGGTCCCACGGAGACGTAGAGTTCAACAAGCCAGGAATGTGGTTAAATATTACCGCCGAGATGTTATATTGGGTTAGCTTATTTTATATTATGTTATTGATGTATATAAATATCCCACGGAGACGTAGAGGCCACTTCGCCAGGTATGTTTTCAAATATTACCGCCGAGAAGTTAGGTTGGGTTAGGTTAGGTTATATTACGTTATTGATGTATATAAAGGTCCCACGGAGACGAAGAAGCCAACTCGTCAGGAATGTTGTCAAATATTACCGCCGAAATGATAGGTTGGGTTAAGTTACGTTATATTACGTTATTGTTGTATACGACGGTTACACGGAGACGCAGAGGTCAACGCGCCAGGAATGATGTCAAATATTACCGCCGAGATGCTAGGTTGGGTTAGATTAGATTATATTACGTTCTTGATGTATATAAAGGTCCCACGGAGACGTAGAGGACAACAAGGCAGGAATGTTGTCAAATATTACCGCCGAGATGTTAGGTTGGGTTAGGTTAGGTTATATTACGTTATTGATGTATATGAAGGTCAAACAGAGACGTAGAGGCCAACTCGCCAGGAATGTTGTCGAATATTACAGCCGAGATGTTAGGTTGTATTAGGTTAGGTTATATTACGTTATTCATGTATATGAAGGTCAAATGGAGACGTAGAGGCCAACTCGTCAGTAATGTTGTCAAATATTACCGCCGAGATGTTAGGTTGTGTTAGGTTAGGTTATATTATGTAATTGATGTATATGAAGGTCAAACGGAGACCTAGAGGCCAACTCGTCAGGAATGTTGTCAAATATTACCGCCGAGATGTTATGTTGGGTTAGGTTAGGTTATATTACGTTATTGATGTATATAAAGGTCCTACGGAGACGTAGAGGCCAACTCGCCAGGAATGTTGTCAAATATTACCGCCGAGATGATAGGTTGGGTTAGGTTAGGTTATATTATGTTATTGATGTATATGAAGGTCAAACGGAGACCTAGAGGCCAACTCGTCAGGAATGTTGTCAAATATTACCGCCGAGATGTTAGATTGGGTTAGGCTAGCTTATATTATGTTATTGTTGTATATAAAGGTCCCACGGAGACGTAGAGGCCACTTCGCCAGGTATGTTTTCAAATATTACCGCCGAGAAGTTAGGTTGGGTTAGGTTAGGTTATATTACGTTATTGATGTATATAAAGTTCCCACGGAGACGAAGAAGCCAACTCGCCAGGAATATTGTCAAATATTACAGCCGAGATGCTAGGTTGGGTTAGGTTAGATTATATTTCGTTATTGATGTATATAAAGGTCCCACGAAGACGTAGATGCCAACTCGCCAGGAATGTTGTCGAATATTACAGCCGAGATGTTAGGTTGTATTAGGTTAGGTTATATTACGTTATTGATTTATATAAAGGTCCCACGGAGACGGAGAAGCCAACTCCCCAGGAATGTTGCCAAATATTACCGCCGAGATGTTAGGTTGGGTTAGGTTAGATTATATTTCGTTATTGATGTATATAAAGGTCCCACGGAGACGTAGATGCCAACTCGCCAGGAATGTTGTCAAATATTACCGCCGAGATGTTAGGTTGGGTTAGGTTAGGTTATATTACGTTATTGATGTATATAAAGGTCCCACGGAAACGGAGAAGCCAACTCGCCAGGAATGTTGTCAAATATTACCACCGAGATGTTAGGTTGGGTTAGGTTAGGTTATATTACGTTATTAATGTATGTAAAGGTCCCACAGAAACGGAGAAGCCAACTCGCCAGAAATGTTGTCAAATATTACCGCCGAGATGTTAGGTTGTGTTAGGTTAGGTTATATTATGTTATTGATGTATATGAAGGTCAAACGGAGACCTAGAGGCCAACTCGTCAGGAATGTTGTCAAATATTACCGCCGAGATGTTAGATTGGGTTAGGCTAGCTTATATTATGTTATTGTTGTATATAAAGGTCCCACGGAGACGTAGAGTCCAACAAGCCAGGAATGTGGTCAAATATTACCGTCGAGATGTTAGATTAGGTTAGGTTAGGTTATATTACGTTATTCATGTATATAAAGGTCCCACGAACACGTAGAGGCCAACTCGACAGGAATGTTGTCAAATATTACCGCCGAGATGATAGGTTGGGTTAAGTTACGTTGTATTACGTTGTTGTTGTATACGACGGTTACACGGAGACGTAGAGGCCAACGCGCCAGTAATGATGTCAAATATTACCGCCGAGATGCTAGGTTGGGTTAGATTAGATTATATTACGTTCTTGATGTATATAAAGGTCCCACGGAGACGTAGAGGACAACAAGCCAGGAATGTGGTCAAATATTACCGCCGGGATGTTAGGTTGGTTTAGGTTAGGTTATATTATGTTATTGATGTATATAAAGGTCCCTCGGAGACGTAGAGTCCAACAAGCCAGGAATGTGGTCAAATAATAACGGCGAGATGTTAGGTTGGGTTAGGTTAGGTTATATTACGTTATTGAAGTATATAAAGGTCTCACGGAGACGTAGAGGCCAACAAGCCGGGAATGTGGTCAAATATTACCGTCGAGATGTTAGATTGGGTTAGGTTACGTTATATTACGTTATTGATGTATATGGAGGTCAAACGGAGACCTAGAGGCCAACTCGTCAGGAATGTTGTCAAATATTACCGCCGAGATGTTAGGTTGGGTTAGGTTACGTTATATTACGTTATTGATGTATATAAAGGTCCTACGGAGACGTAGAGGCCAACTCGCCAGGAATGTTGTCAAACATTACCGCCGAGATTTTAGGTTGGGTTAGGTTAGGTTATATTACGTTATTGATGTATATAAAGGTCCCACGGAGACGTAGAGGCCAAAAAGACAGGAATATTGTCAAATATTACCGCCGAGATGCTAGGTTGGGTTAGGTTAGATTATATTTCGTTATTGATGTATATAAAGGTCCCACGGAGACGTAGATGCCAACTCGCCAGGAATGTTGTCAAATATTACAGCCGAGATGTTAGGTTGTATTAGGTTAGGTTATATTACGTTATTGATTTATATAAAGGTCCCACGGAGACGGAGAAGCCAACTCCCCAGGAATGTTGCCAAATATTACCGCCAAGATGATAGGTTGGATTAGGTTAGGTTATAGTACGTTCTTGAAGTATATAAAGGTCCCACGAAGACGTAGAGGCCACCTCGCCAGGTATGTTTTCAAATATTACCGCCGAGAAGTTAGGTTGGATTAGGTTAGGTTATATTACGTTATTGATGTATATAAAGGTCCCACGGAAACGGAGAAGCCAACTCGCCAGGAATGTTGTCAAATATTACCGCCGAGATGATAGGTTGGGTTAGGTTAGGTTATATTACGTTATTGATGTATATGAAGGTCAACCGGAGACGTAGAGGCCAACTCGCCAGGAATGTTGTCGAATATTACAGCCGAGATGTTAGGTTGATTTAGGTTAGGTTATATTACGTTATTCATGTATATGAAGGTCAAATGGAGACCTCGAGGCCAACTCGTCAGGAATGTTGTCAAATATTACCGCCGAGATGTTAGGTTGTGTTAGGTTAGGTTATATTATGTTATTGATGTATATGAAGGTCAAACGGATACCTAGAGGCCAACTTCTCAGGAATGTTGTCAAATATTACCGCCGAGATGTTAGATTGGGTTAGGCTAGCTTATATTATATTATTGTTGTATATAAAGGTCCCACGGAGACGTAGAGGCCAACTCGACAGGAATGTTGTCAAATATTACCACCGAGATGTTAGGTTGGGTTAGGTTAGGTTATATTACGTTATTAATGTATGTAAAGGTCCCACAGAAACGGAGAAGCCAACTCGCCAGAAATGTTGTCAAATATTACCGCCGAGATGATAGGTTGGGTTAGGTTAGGTTATATTACGTTATTGATGTATATAAAGGTCCCACGGAGACGTAGAGGACAACAAGCCAGGAATGTGGTCAAATATTACCGCCGGGATGTTAGGTTGGGTTAGGTTAGGTTATATTACGTTATTGATGTATATAAAGGTCCCTCGGAGACGTAGAGGCCAACAAGCCAGGAATGTGGTCATATATTACCGCCGAGATGTTATGTTGGGTTAGGTTAGGTTATATTACGTTATTGATGTATATAAAGGTCCCACGGAGACGTAGAGGCCAACTCGCCAGGAATGATGTCAAATATTACCGCCGAGATTTTCGGTTGGGTTAGGTTAGGTTATATTACGTTATTGATGTATATAAAGGCCCCACGGGGACGTAGAGGCCAACTCGCCAGGAATGTTGTCAAATATTACCGCCGAGATTATAGGTTGGGTTAGGTTACGTTATATTACGTTATTGATGTATATGAAGGTCCCACAGAGACGTAGAGTCCAACAAGCCAGGAATGTGGTTAAATATTACCGCCGAGATGTTATATTGGGTTAGCTTATGTTATATTATGTTATTGATGTACATAAATATCCCACGGAGACGTAGAGGCCACTTCGCCAGGTATGTTTTCAAATATTACCGCCGAGAAGTTAGGTTGGGTTAGGTTAGGTTATATTACGTTATTGATGTATATAAAGGTCCCACGGAGACGAAGAAGCCGACTCGCCAGGAATATTGTCAAATATTACCGCCGAGATGCTAGGTTGGGTTAGGTTAGATTATATTTCGTTATTGATGTATATAAAGCTCCTACGGAGACGTATCGGCCAACTCGCCAGGAATGTTGTCGAATATTACAGCCGAGATGTTAGGTTGTATTAGGTTAGGTTATATTACGTTATTGATTTATATAAAGGTCCCACGGAGACGGAGAAGCCAACTCCCCAGGAATGTTGCCAAATATTACCGCCAAGATGATAGGTTGGATTAGGTTAGGTTATAGTACGTTCTTGAAGTATATAAAGGTCCCACGAAGACGTAGAGGCCACCTCGCCAGGTATGTTTTCAAATATTACCGCCGAGAAGTTAGGTTGGATTAGGTTAGGTTATATTACGTTATTAATGTATAGAAAGGTCCCACGGAAACGGAGAAGCCAACTCGCCAGGAATGTTGTCAAATATTACCGCCGAGATGATAGGTTGGGTTAGGTTAGGTTATATTACGTTATTGATGTATATGAAGGACAAACGGAGACGTAGAGGCCAACTCGCCAGGAATGTTGTCGAATATTACAGCCGAGATGTTAGGTTGTATTAGGTTAGGTTATATTACGTTATTCATGTATATGAAGGTCAAATGGAGACCTCGAGGCCAACTCGTCAGGAATGTTGTCAAATATTACCGCCGAGATGTTAGGTTGTGTTAGGTTAGGTTATATTACGTTATTGATGTATATAAAGGTCCCACGGAAACGGAGAAGCCAACTCGCCAGGAATGTTGTCAAATATTACCGCCGAGATGATAGGTTGGGTTAGGTTACGTTATATTACGTTATTGATGTATATGAACGTCCCACGGAGACGTAGAGTCCAAAACGCCAGTAATGTTGTCAAATATTACCGCCGAGATGTTAGGTTGTGTTAGGTTAGGTTATATTATGTTATTGATGTATATGAAGGTCAAACGGAGACCTAGAGGCCAACTCGTCAGGAATGTTGTCAAATATTACCGCCGAGATGATAGGTTGGGTTAAGTTACGTTATATTACGTTATTGTTGTATACGACGGTTACACGGAGACGTAGAGGTCAACGCGCCAGGAATGATGTCAAATATTACCGCCGAGATGCTAGGTTGGGTTAGATTAGATTATATTACGTTCTTGATGTATATAAAGGTCCCACGGAGACGTAGAGGACAACAAGGCAGGAATGTTGTCAAATATTACCGCCGAGATGTTAGGTTGGGTTAGGTTAGGTTATATTACGTTATTGATGTATATGAAGGTCAAACAGAGACGTAGAGGCCAACTCGCCAGGAATGTTGTCGAATATTACAGCCGAGATGTTAGGTTGTATTAGGTTAGGTTATATTACGTTATTCATGTATATGAAGGTCAAATGGAGACCTCGAGGCCAACTCGTCAGGAATGTTGTCAAATATTACCGCCGAGATGTTAGGTTGTGTTAGGTTAGGTTATATTATGTTATTGATGTATATGAAGGTCAAACGGAGACCTAGAGGCCAACTCGTCAGGAATGTTGTCAAATATTACCGCCGAGATGTTATGTTGGGTTAGGTTAGGTTATATTACGTTATTGATGTATATAAAGGTCCTACGGAGACGTATCGGCCAACTCGCCAGGAATGTTGTCGAATATTACAGCCGAGATGTTAGGTTGTATTAGGTTAGGTTATATTACGTTATTGATTTATATAAAGGTCCCACGGAGACGGAGAAGCCAACTCCCCAGGAATGTTGCCAAATATTACCGCCAAGATGATAGGTTGGATTAGGTTAGGTTATAGTACGTTCTTGAAGTATATAAAGGTCCCACGAAGACGTAGAGGCCACCTCGCCAGGTATGTTTTCAAATATTACCGCCGAGAAGTTAGGTTGGATTAGGTTAGGTTATATTACGTTATTGATGTATATAAAGGTCCCACGGAAACGGAGAAGCCAACTCGCCAGGAATGTTGTCAAATATTACCGCCGAGATGATAGGTTGGGTTAGGTTAGGTTATATTACGTTATTGATGTATATGAAGGTCAACCGGAGACGTAGAGGCCAACTCGCCAGGAATGTTGTCGAATATTACAGCCGAGATGTTAGGTTGATTTAGGTTAGGTTATATTACGTTATTCATGTATATGAAGGTCAAATGGAGACCTCGAGGCCAACTCGTCAGGAATGTTGTCAAATATTACCGCCGAGATGTTAGGTTGTGTTAGGTTAGGTTATATTATGTTATTGATGTATATGAAGGTCAAACGGATACCTAGAGGCCAACTTCTCAGGAATGTTGTCAAATATTACCGCCGAGATGTTAGATTGGGTTAGGCTAGCTTATATTATATTATTGTTGTATATAAAGGTCCCACGGAGACGTAGAGGCCAACTCGACAGGAATGTTGTCAAATATTACCACCGAGATGTTAGGTTGGGTTAGGTT
Organism: Xylocopa violacea; assembly: GCA_963969225.1. Lineage (NCBI taxonomy): Eukaryota > Metazoa > Arthropoda > Insecta > Hymenoptera > Apidae > Xylocopa > Xylocopa violacea. The sequence goes on along the minus strand of CAXAJV010000741.1, from coordinate 54,652 downwards.
AGGTTATATTACGTTTTTAATGTATGTAAAGGTCCCACAGAAACGGAGAAGCCAACTCGCCAGAAATGTTGTCAAATATTACCGCCGAGATGATAGGTTGGGTTAGGTTAGGTTATATTACGTTATTGATGTATATAAAGGTCCCACGGAGACGTAGAGGACAACAAGCCAGGAATGTGGTCAAATATTACCGCCGGGATGTTAGGTTGGGTTAGGTTAGGTTATATTACGTTATTGATGTATATAAAGGTCCCTCGGAGACGTAGAGGCCAACAAGCCAGGAATGTGGTCATATATTACCGCCGAGATGTTATGTTGGGTTAGGTTAGGTTATATTACGTTATTGATGTATATAAAGGTCCCACGGAGACGTAGAGGCCAACTCGCCAGGAATGATGTCAAATATTACCGCCGAGATTTTCGGTTGGGTTAGGTTAGGTTATATTACGTTATTGATGTATATAAAGGCCCCACGGGGACGTAGAGGCCAACTCGCCAGGAATGTTGTCAAATATTACCGCCGAGATTATAGGTTGGGTTAGGTTACGTTATATTACGTTATTGATGTATATGAAGGTCCCACAGAGACGTAGAGTCCAACAAGCCAGGAATGTGGTTAAATATTACCGCCGAGATGTTATATTGGGTTAGCTTATGTTATATTATGTTATTGATGTACATAAATATCCCACGGAGACGTAGAGGCCACTTCGCCAGGTATGTTTTCAAATATTACCGCCGAGAAGTTAGGTTGGGTTAGGTTAGGTTATATTACGTTATTGATGTATATAAAGGTCCCACGGAGACGAAGAAGCCGACTCGCCAGGAATATTGTCAAATATTACCGCCGAGATGCTAGGTTGGGTTAGGTTAGATTATATTTCGTTATTGATGTATATAAAGCTCCTACGGAGACGTATCGGCCAACTCGCCAGGAATGTTGTCGAATATTACAGCCGAGATGTTAGGTTGTATTAGGTTAGGTTATATTACGTTATTGATTTATATAAAGGTCCCACGGAGACGGAGAAGCCAACTCCCCAGGAATGTTGCCAAATATTACCGCCAAGATGATAGGTTGGATTAGGTTAGGTTATAGTACGTTCTTGAAGTATATAAAGGTCCCACGAAGACGTAGAGGCCACCTCGCCAGGTATGTTTTCAAATATTACCGCCGAGAAGTTAGGTTGGATTAGGTTAGGTTATATTACGTTATTAATGTATAGAAAGGTCCCACGGAAACGGAGAAGCCAACTCGCCAGGAATGTTGTCAAATATTACCGCCGAGATGATAGGTTGGGTTAGGTTAGGTTATATTACGTTATTGATGTATATGAAGGTCAAACGGAGACGTAGAGGCCAACTCGCCAGGAATGTTGTCGAATATTACAGCCGAGATGTTAGGTTGTATTAGGTTAGGTTATATTACGTTATTCATGTATATGAAGGTCAAATGGAGACCTCGAGGCCAACTCGTCAGGAATGTTGTCAAATATTACCGCCGAGATGTTAGGTTGTGTTAGGTTAGGTTATATTACGTTATTGATGTATATAAAGGTCCCACGGAAACGGAGAAGCCAACTCGCCAGGAATGTTGTCAAATATTACCGCCGAGATGATAGGTTGGGTTAGGTTACGTTATATTACGTTATTGATGTATATGAACGTCCCACGGAGACGTAGAGTCCAAAACGCCAGTAATGTTGTCAAATATTACCGCCGAGATGTTAGGTTGTGTTAGGTTAGGTTATATTATGTTATTGATGTATATGAAGGTCAAACGGAGACCTAGAGGCCAACTCGTCAGGAATGTTGTCAAATATTACCGCCGAGATGATAGGTTGGGTTAAGTTACGTTATATTACGTTATTGTTGTATACGACGGTTACACGGAGACGTAGAGGTCAACGCGCCAGGAATGATGTCAAATATTACCGCCGAGATGCTAGGTTGGGTTAGATTAGATTATATTACGTTCTTGATGTATATAAAGGTCCCACGGAGACGTAGAGGACAACAAGGCAGGAATGTTGTCAAATATTACCGCCGAGATGTTAGGTTGGGTTAGGTTAGGTTATATTACGTTATTGATGTATATGAAGGTCAAACAGAGACGTAGAGGCCAACTCGCCAGGAATGTTGTCGAATATTACAGCCGAGATGTTAGGTTGTATTAGGTTAGGTTATATTACGTTATTCATGTATATGAAGGTCAAATGGAGACCTCGAGGCCAACTCGTCAGGAATGTTGTCAAATATTACCGCCGAGATGTTAGGTTGTGTTAGGTTAGGTTATATTATGTTATTGATGTATATGAAGGTCAAACGGAGACCTAGAGGCCAACTCGTCAGGAATGTTGTCAAATATTACCGCCGAGATGTAAGGTTGGGTTAGGTTACGTTATATTACGTTATTGATGTATATAAAGGTCCTACGGAGACGTAGAGGCCAACTCGCCAGGAATGTTGTCAAACATTACCGCCGAGATTTTAGGTTGGGTTAGGTTAGGTTATATTACGTTATTGATGTATATAAAGGTCCCACGGAGACGTAGAGGCCAACAAGACAGGAATATTGTCAAATATTACCGCCGAGATGCTAGGTTGGGTTAGGTTAGATTATATTTCGTTATTGATGTATATAAAGGTCCCACGGAGACGTAGATGCCAACTCGCCAGGAATGTTGTCAAATATTACCGCCGAGATGATAGGTTGGGTTAGGTTAGGTTATATTACGTTATTGATGTATATGAAGGTCAAACGGAGACGTAGAGGCCAACTCGCCAGGAATGTTGTCAAATATTACAGCCGAGATGTTAGGTTGATTTAGGTTAGGTTATATTACGTTATTCATGTATATGAAGGTCAGATGGAGACCTCGAGGCCAACTCGTCAGGAATGTTTCAAATATTACCGCCGAGATGTTAGGTTGTGTTAGGTTAGGTTATATTATGTTATTGATGTATATGGAGGTCAAACGGAGACCTAGAGGCCAACTCGTCAGGAATGTTGTCAAATATTACCGCCGAGATGTTAGGTTGGGTTAGGTTACGTTATATTACGTTATTGATGTATATAAAGGTCCTACGGAGACGTAGAGGCCAACTCGCCAGGAATGTTGTCAAACATTACCGCCGAGATTTTAGGTTGGGTTAGGTTAGGTTATATTACGTTATTGATGTATATAAAGGTCCCACGGAGACGTAGAGGCCAACAAGACAGGAATATTGTCAAATATTACCGCCGAGATGCTAGGTTGGGTTAGGTTAGATTATATTTCGTTATTGATGTATATAAAGGTCCCACGGAGACGTAGATGCCAACTCGCCAGGAATGTTGTCAAATATTACCGCCGAGATGATAGGTTGGGTTAGGTTAGGTTATATTACGTTATTGATGTATATGAAGGTCAAACGGAGACGTAGAGGCCAACTCGCCAGGAATGTTGTCAAATATTACAGCCGACATGTTAGGTTGATTTAGGTTAGGTTATATTACGTTATTCATGTATATGAAGGTCAGATGGAGACCTCGAGGCCAACTCGTCAGGAATGTTTCAAATATTACCGCCGAGATGTTAGGTTGTGTTAGGTTAGGTTATATTATGTTATTGATGTATATGGAGGTCAAACGGAGACCTAGAGGCCAACTCGTCAGGAATGTTGTCAAATATTACCGCCGAGATGTTAGGTTGGGTTAGGTTACGTTATATTACGTTATTGATTTATATAAAGGTCCCACGGAGACGGAGAAGCCAACTCCCCAGGAATGTTGCCAAATATTACCGCCAAGATGATAGGTTGGATTAGGTTAGGTTATAGTACGTTCTTGAAGTATATAAAGGTCCCACGAAGACGTAGAGGCCACCTCGCCAGGTATGTTTTCAAATATTACCGCCGAGAAGTTAGGTTGGATTAGGTTAGGTTATATTACGTTATTGATGTATATAAAGGTCCCACGGAAACGGAGAAGCCAACTCGCCAGGAATGTTGTCAAATATTACCGCCGAGATGATAGGTTGGGTTAGGTTAGGTTATATTACGTTATTGATGTATATGAAGGTCAAACGGAGACGTAGAGGCCAACTCGCCAGGAATGTTGTCAAATATTACCGCCGAGATGTTAGGTTGGGTTAGGTTAGGTTATATTACGTTATTGATGTATATAAAGGTCCCACGGAGACGTAGACGCCAACTCGCCAGGAATGATGTCAAATATTACCGCCCAGATGATAGGTTGGGTTAGGTTACGTTATATTACGTTATTGATGCATATGATGGTCAAACGGAGACGTAGGGGCCAAATCGACAGGAATGTTGTCAAATATTACCGCCGAGATGTTAGGTTGGATTAGGTTAGGTTATATTACGTTATTGATGTATATGAAGGTCAAACGGAGACGTAGAGGCCAACTCGCCAGGAATGTTGTCGAATATTACAGCCGAGATGTTAGGTTGTATTAGGTTAGGTTATATTACGTTATTCATGTATATGAAGGTCAAATGGAGACCTCGAGGCCAACCCGTCAGGAATGTTGTCAAATACCAGCGCCGAGATGATAGGTTGTGTTAGGTTAGGTTATATTACGTTATTGATGTATATGAAGGTCCCACGGAGACGTAGAGTCCAAATCGCCAGTAATGTTGTCAAATATTACCGCCGAGATGTTAGGTTGTGTTAGGTTAGGTTATATTACGTTATTGATGTATATGAAGATCAAACGGAGACCTAGAGGCCAACTCGTCAGGAATGTTGTCAAATATTACCGCCGAGATGATAGGTTGGGTTAGGTTACGTTGTATTACGTTGTTGTTGTATACGACGGTTACACGGAGACGTAGAGGCCAACGCGCCAGTAATGATGTCAAATATTACCGCCGAGATGCTAGGTTGGGTTAGATTAGATTATATTACGTTCTTGATGTATATAAAGGTCCCACGGAGACGTAGAGGACAACAAGCCAGGAATGTGGTCAAATATTACCGCCGGGATGTTAGGTTGGGTTAGGTTAGGTTATATTATGTTATTGATGTATATAAAGGTCCCTCGGAGACGTAGAGTCCAACAAGCCAGGAATGTGGTCAAATAATAACGGCGAGATGTTAGGTTGGGTTAGGTTAGGTTATATTACGTTATTGAAGTATATAAAGGTCTCACGGAGACGTAGAGGCGAACAAGCCGGGAATGTGGTCAAATATTACCGTCGAGATGTTAGATTGGGTTAGGTTATGTTATATTACGTTATTCATGTATATAAAGGTCCCACGAAGACGTAGAGGCCAACTCGCCAGGAATGTTGTCAAATATTACCGCCGAGATGATAGGTTGGGTTAGGTTACGTTATATTACGTTATTGATGTATATGATGGTCAAACGGAGAGGTAGAGGCCAACTCGCCAGGAATGATGTCAAACATTACCGCCGAGATTTTAGGTTGGGTTAGGTTAGGTTATATTACGTTATTGATGTATATAAAGGTCCCACGGAGACGTAGAGGCCAACAAGACAGGAATGTGGTCAAATATTACCGCCGAGATGTTAGGTTGGGTTAGGTTAGGTTATATTACGTTATTGATGTATATAAAGGTCCCACGGAGACGTAGACGCCAACTCGCCAGGAATGATGTCAAATATTACCGCCCAGATGATAGGTTGGGTTAGGTTACGTTATATTACGTTATTGATGCATATGATGGTCAAACGGAGACGTAGGGGCCAAATCGACAGGAATGTTGTCAAATATTACCGCCGAGATGTTAGGTTGGGTTAGGTTAGGTTATATTACGTTATTTATGTATATAAAGGTCCCACGGAAACGGAGAAGCCAACTCGCCAGGAATATTGTCAAATATTACCGCCGAGATGATAGGTTGGGTTAGGTTAGGTTATATTACGTTATTGATGTATATGAAGGTCAAACGGAGACGTAGAGGCCAACTCGCCAGGAATGTTGTCGAATATTACAGCCGAGATGTTAGGTTGTATTAGGTTAGGTTATATTACGTTATTCATGTATATGAAGGTCAAATGGAGACCTCGAGGCCAACCCGTCAGGAATGTTGTCAAATACCAGCGCCGAGATGATAGGTTGTGTTAGGTTAGGTTATATTACGTTATTGATGTATATGAAGGTCCCACGGAGACGTAGAGTCCAAATCGCCAGTAATGTTGTCAAATATTACCGCCGAGATGTTAGGTTGTGTTAGGTTGGGTTATATTACGTTATTGATGTATATAAAGGTCCCACGGAGACGAAGAAGCCAACTCGCCAGGAATATTGTCAAATATTACCGCCAAGATGATAGGTTGGATTAGGTTATGTTATAGTACGTTCTTGAAGTATATAAAGGTCCCACGAAGACGTAGACGCCAACTCGCCAGGAATGATGTCAAATATTACCGCCCAGATGATAGGTTGGGTTAGGTTACGTTATATTACGTTATTGATGCATATGATGGTCAAACGGAGACGTAGGGGCCAAATCGACAGGAATGTTGTCAAATATTACCGCCGAGATGTTAGGTTGGGTTAGGTTAGGTTATATTACGTTATTGATGTATATGAAGGTCAAACGGAGACGTAGAGGCCAACTCGCCAGGAATGTTGTCGAATATTACAGCCGAGATGTTAGGTTGTATTAGGTTAGGTTATATTACGTTATTCATGTATATGAAGGTCAAATGGAGACCTCGAGGCCAACCCGTCAGGAATGTTGTCAAATACCAGCGCCGAGATGATAGGTTGTGTTAGGTTAGGTTATATTACGTTATTGATGTATATGAAGGTCCCACGGAGACGTAGAGTCCAAATCGCCAGTAATGTTGTCAAATATTACCGCCGAGATGTTAGGTTGTGTTAGGTTAGGTTATATTACGTTATTGATGTATATGAAGATCAAACGGAGACCTAGAGGCCAACTCGTCAGGAATGTTGTCAAATATTACCGCCGAGATGTTAGATTGGGTTAGGTTATGTTATATTACGTTATTCATGTATATAAAGGTCCCACGAAGACGTAGAGGCCACTTCGCCAGGTATGTTTTCAAATATTACCGCCGAGAAGTTAGGTTGGGTTAGGTTACGTTATATTACGTTATTGATGCATATGATGGTCAAACGGAGACGTAGGGGCCAAATCGCCAGGAATGTTGTCAAATATTACCGCCGAGATGTTAGGTTGGGTTAGGTTAGGTTATATTACGTTATTGATGTATATAAAGGTCCCACGGAAACGTAGAAGCCAACTCGCCAGGAATGTTGCCAATATTACCGCCGAGATGTTAGATTGGGTTAGGCTAGCTTATATTATGTTATTGATGTATATAAAGGTCGCACGGAGACGTAGAGGCCAACAAGCCAGGAATGTGGACAAATATTACCGTCGAGATGTTATGTTGGGTTAGGTTAGGTTATATTACGTTATTCATGTATATAAAGGTCCCACGAAGACGTAGAGGCCAACTCGCCAGGAATGTTGTCAAATACTACCGCCGAGATGAAAGGTTGGGTTAGCTTAGGTTATATTACATTATTGATGTATATGAAGGTCAAACGGAGACGTAGAGGCCAACTCGCCAGGAATGTTGTCGAATATTACAGCCGAGATATTAGGTTGTGTTAGGTTGGGTTATATTACGTTATTGATGTATATAAAGGTCCCACGGAGACGAAGAAGCCAACTCGCCAGGAATATTGTCAAATATTACCGCCAAGATGATAGGTTGGATTAGGTTATGTTATAGTACGTTCTTGAAGTATATAAAGGTCCCACGAAGACGTAGAGGCCACCTCGCCAGGTATGTTTTCAAATATTACCGCCGAGAAGTTAGGTTGGATTAGGTTAGGTTATATTACGTTATTGATGTATATAAATGTCCCACGGAAACGGAGAAGCCAACTCGCCAGGAATGTTGTCAAATATTACCGCCGAGATGATAGGTTGGGTTAGGTTAGGTTATATTACGTTATTGATGTATATGAAGGTCAAACGGAGACGTAGAGGCCAACTCGCCAGGAATGTTGTCGAATATTACAGCCGAGATGTTAGGTTGTATTAGGTTAGGTTATATTACGTTATTCATGTATATGAAGGTCAAATGGAGACCTCGAGGCCAACTCGTCAGGAATGTTGTCAAATATTACCGCCGAGATGATAGGTTGGGTTAAGTTACGTTATATTACGTTATTGTTGTATACGACGGTTACACGGAGACGTAGAGGTCAACGCGCCAGGAATGATGTCAAATATTACCGCCGAGATGCTAGGTTGGGTTAGATTAGATTATATTACGTTCTTGATGTATATAAAGGTCCCACGGAGACGTAGAGGACAACAAGGCAGGAATGTTGTCAAATATTACCGCCGAGATGTTAGGTTGGGTTAGGTTAGGTTATATTACGTTATTGATTTATATGAAGGTCAAACAGAGACGTAGAGGCCAACTCGCCAGGAATGTTGTCGAATATTACAGCCGAGATGTTAGGTTGTATTAGGTTAGGTTATATTACGTTATTCATGTATATGAAGGTCAAATGGAGACCTCGAGGCCAACTCGTCAGGAATGTTGTCAAACATTACCGCCGAGATGTTAGGTTGTGTTAGGTTAGGTTATATTATGTTATTGATGTATATGAAGGTCAAACGGAGACCTAGAGGCCAACTCGTCAGGAATGTTGTCAAATATTACCGCCGAGATGTTATGTTGGGTTAGGTTAGGTTATATTACGTTATTGATGTATATAAAGGTCCCACGGAGACGGAGAAGCCAACTCGCCAGGAATATTGTCAAATATTACCGCCGAGATGCTAGGTTGGGTTAGGTTAGATTATATTTCGTTATTGATGTATATAAAGGTCCCACGGAGACGTAGATGCCAACTCGCCAGGAATGTTGTCGAATATTACAGCCGAGATGTTAGGTTGTATTAGGTTAGGTTATATTACGTTATTGATTTATATAAAGGTCCCACGGAGACGGAGAAGCCAACTCCCCAGGAATGTTGCCAAATATTACCGCCAAGATGATAGGTTGGATTAGGTTAGGTTATAGTACGTTCTTGAAGTATATAAAGGTCCCACGAAGACGTAGAGGCCACCTCGCCAGGTATGTTTTCAAATATTACCGCCGAGAAGTTAGGTTGGATTAGGTTAGGTTATATTACGTTATTGATGTATATAAAGGTCCCACGGAAACGGAGAAGCCAACTCGCCAGGAATGTTGTCAAATATTACCGCCGAGATGATAGGTTGGGTTAGGTTACGTTATATTACGTTATTGATGTATATGAAGGTCCCACGGAGACGTAGAGTCCAAATCGCCAGTAATGCTGTCAAATATTACCGCCGAGATGTTAGATTGGGTTAGGCTAGCTTATATTATGTTATTGTTGTATATAAAGGTCCCACGGAGACGTAGAGTCCAACAAGCCAGGAATGTGGTCAAATATTACCGTCGAGATGTTAGATTAGGATAGGTTAGGTTATATTACGTTATTCATGTATATAAAGGTCCCACGAACACGTAGAGGCCAACTCGACAGGAATGTTGTCAAATATTACCGCCGAGATGATAGGTTGGGTTAGGTTACGTTGTATTACGTTGTTGTTGTATACGACGGTTGCACGGAGACGTAGAGGCCAACGCGCCAGTAATGATGTCAAATATTACCGCCGAGATGCTAGGTTGGGTTAGATTAGATTATATTACGTTCTTGATGTATATAAAGGTCCCTCGGAGACGTAGAGTCCAACAAGCCAGGAATGTGGTCAAATAATAACGGCGAGATGTTAGGTTGGGTTAGGTTAGGTTATATTACGTTATTGAAGTATATAAAGGCCTCACGGAGACGTAGAGGCCAACAAGCCGGGAATGTGGTCAAATATTACCGTCGAGATGTTAGATTGGGTTAGGTTATGTTATATTACGTTATTCATGTATATAAAGGTCCCACGAAGACGTAGAGGCCAACTCGCCAGGAATGTTGTCAAATATTACCGCCGAGATGATAGGTTGGGTTAGGTTACGTTATATTACGTTATTGATGTATATGATGGTCAAACGGAGAGGTAGAGGCCAACTCGCCAGGAATGATGTCAAACATTACCGCCGAGATTTTAGGTTGGGTTAGGTTAGGTTATATTACGTTATTGATGTATATAAAGGTCCCACGGAGACGTAGAGGCCAACAAGACAGGAATGTGGTCAAATATTACCGCCGAGATGTTAGGTTGGGTTAGGTTAGGTTATATTACGTTATTGATGTATATAAAGGTCCCACGGAGACGTAGAGGCCAACTCGCCAGGAATGATGTCAAATATTACCGCCCAGATGATAGGTTGGGTTAGGTTACGTTATATTACGTTATTGATGCATATGATGGTCAAACGGAGACGTAGGGGCCAAATCGACAGGAATGTTGTCAAATATTACCGCCGAGATGATAGGTTGGGTTAGGTTAGGTTATATTACGTTATTGATGTATATGAAGGTCAAACGGAGACGTAGAGGCCAACTCGCCAGGAATGTTGTCGAATATTACAGCCGAGATGTTAGGTTGTGTTAGGTTAGGTTATATTACGTTATTGATGTATATGAAGGTCAAACGGAGACCTAGAGGCCAACAAGCCAGGAATGTGGTCAAATATTACCGCCGGGATGTTAGGTTGGGTTAGGTTACGTTATATTACGTTATTGATGTATATGATGGTCAAACGGAGAGGTAGAGGCCAACTCGCCAGGAATGATGTCAAATATTACCGCCGAGACTTTAGGTTGGGTTAGGCTAGCTTATATTATGTTATTGTTGTATATAAAGGTCCCACGGAGACGTAGAGGACAACAAGCCAGGAATGTGGTCAAATATTACCGCCGGGATGTTAGGTTGGGTTAGGTTACGTTATATTACGTTATTGATGTATATAAAGGTCCCACGGAGACGTAGAGGACAACAAGCCAGGAATGTGGTCAAATATTACCGCCGAGATGATAAGTTGGGTTAGGTTACTTTATATTACGTTATTGATGTATATGAAGGTCCCACGGAGACGTAGAGTCCAACAAGCCAGGAATGTGGTTAAATATTACCGCCGAGATGTTATATTGGGTTAGCTTATGTTATATTATGTTATTGATGTATATAAATATCCCACGGAGACGTAGAGGCCACTTCGCCAGGTATGTTTTCAAATATTACCGCCGAGAAGTTAGGTTGGATTAGGTTAGGTTATATTACGTTATTGATGTATATAAAGGTCCCACGGAAACGGAGAAGCCAACTCGCCAGGAATGTTGTCAAATATTACCGCCGAGATGATAGGTTGGGTTAGGTTAGGTTATATTACGTTATTGATGTATATGAAGGTCAAACGGAGACGTAGAAGCCAACTCGCCAGGAATGTTGTCGAATATTACAGCCGAGATGTTAGGTTATATTAGGTTAGGTTATATTACGTTATTGATGTATATGAAGGTCAAACGGAGACCTAGAGGCCAACAAGCCAGGAATGCGGTCAAATATTACCGCCGGGATGTTAGGTTGGGTTAGGTTACGTTATATTACGTTATTGATGTATATGATGGTCAAACGGAGAGGTAGAGGCCAACTCGCCAGGAATGATGTCAAATATTACCGCCGAGATTTTAGGTTGGGTTAGGCTAGCTTATATTATGTTATTGTTGTATATAAAGGTCCCACGGAGATGTAGAGGACAACAAGCCAGGAATGTGGTCAAATATTACCGCCGGGATGTTAGGTTGGGTTAGGTTACGTTATATTACGTTATTGATGTATATGATGGTCAAACGGAGAGGTAGAGGCCAACTCGCCAGGAATGATGTCAAATATTACCGCCGAGATTTTAGTTTGGGTTAGGTTAGGTTATATTACGTTATTGATGTATATAAAGGTCCCACGGAGACGTAGAGGCCAACTCGCCAGGAATGATGTCAAATATTACCGCCGAGATGACAGGTTGGGTTAGGTTACGTTATATTACGTTATTGATGCATATGATGGTCAAACGGAGACGTAGGGGCCAAATCGCCAGGAATGTTGTCAAATATTACCGCCGAGATGTTAGGTTGGGTTAGGTTAGGTTATATTACGTTATTGATGTATATAAAGGTCCCACGGAAACGTAGAAGCCAACTCGCCAGGAATGTTGTCAAATATTACCGCTGAGATGTTAGATTGGGTTAGGCTAGCTTATATTATGTTATTGATGTATATAAAGGTCGCACGGAGACGGAGAGGCCAACAAGCCAGGAATGTGGACAAATATTACCGTCGAGATGTTATGTTGGGTTAGGTTAGGTTATATTACGTTATTCATGTATATAAAGGTCCCACGAAGACGTAGAGGCCAACTCGCCAGGAATGTTGTCAAATTCTACCGCCGAGATGAAAGGTTGGGTTAGCTTAGGTTATATTACATTATTGATGTATATGAAGGTCAAACGGAGACGTAGAGGCCACCTCGCCAGGAATGTTGTCGAATATTACAGCCGAGATATTAGGTTGTGTTAGGTTGGGTTATATTACGTTATTGATGTATATAAAGGTCCCACGGAGACGAAGAAGCCAACTCGCCAGGAATATTGTCAAATATTACCGCCAAGATGATAGGTTGGATTAGGTTATGTTATAGTACGTTCTTGAAGTATATAAAGGTCCCACGAAGACGTAGAGGCCACCTCGCCAGGTATGTTTTCAAATATTACCGCCGAGAAGTTAGGTTGGATTAGGTTAGGTTATATTACGTTATTGATGTATATAAAGGTCCCACGGAAACGGAGAAGCCAACTCGCCAGGAATGTTGTCAAATATTACCGCCGAGATGATAGGTTGGGTTAGGTTAGGTTATATTACGTTATTGATGTATATGAAGGTCAAACGGAGACGTAGAAGCCAACTCGCCAGGAATGTTGTCGAATATTACAGCCGAGATGTTAGGTTATATTAGGTTAGGTTATATTACGTTATTGATGTATATGAAGGTCAAACGGAGACCTAGAGGCCAACAAGCCAGGAATGCGGTCAAATATTACCGCCGGGATGTTAGGTTGGGTTAGGTTACGTTATATTACGTTATTGATGTATATGATGGTCAAACGGAGAGGTAGAGGCCAACTCGCCAGGAATGATGTCAAATATTACCGCCGAGATTTTAGGTTGGGTTAGGCTAGCTTATATTATGTTATTGTTGTATATAAAGGTCCCACGGAGATGTAGAGGACAACAAGCCAGGAATGTGGTCAAATATTACCGCCGGGATGTTAGGTTGGGTCAGGTTACGTTATATTACGTTATTGATGTATATGATGGTCAAACGGAGAGGTAGAGGCCAACTCGCCAGGAATGATGTCAAATATTACCGCCCAGATTTTAGGTTGGGTTAGGTTAGGTTATATTACGTTATTGATGTATATAAAGGTCCCACGGAGACGTAGGGGCCAACTGGCCAGGAATGATGTCAAATATTACCGCCGAGATGATAGGTTGGGTTAGGTTACGGTATATTACGTTATTGATGCATATGATGGTCAAACGGAGACGTAGGGGCCAAATCGCCAGGAATGTTGTCAAGTATTACCGCCGAGATGTTAGGTTGGGTTAGGTTAGGTTATATTACGTTATTGATGTATATAAAGGTCCCACGGAAACGTAGAAGCCAACTCGCCAGGAATGTTGTCAAATATTACCGCCGAGATGTTAGATTGGGTTAGGCTAGCTTATATTATGTTATTGATGTATATAAAGGTCCCTCGGAGACGTAGAGTCCAACAAGCCAGGAATGTCGTCAAATATTACCGTCGAGATGTTAGATTAGGTTAGGTTATGTTATATTACGTTATTCATGTATATAAAGGTCCCACGAAGACGTAGAGGCCAACTCGACAGGAATGTTGTCAAATATTACCGCCGAGATGATAGGTTGGGTTAAGTTACGTTATATTACGTTATTGTTGTATACGACGGTTACACGGAGACGTAGAGGCCAACTCGCCAGGAATGATGTCAAATATTACTGCCGAGATGCTAGGTTGGGTTAGATTAGATTATATTACGTTCTTGATGTATATAAAGGTCCCACGGAGACGTAGAGGACAACAAGCCAGGAATGTGGTCAAATATTACCGCCGAGATGATAGGTTGGGTTAGGTTACGTTATATTACGTTATTGATGTATATGAAGGTCCCACGGAGACGTAGAGTCCAACAAGCCAGGAATGTGGTTAAATATTACCGCCGAGATGTTATATTGGGTTAGCTTATGTTATATTATGTTATTGATGTATATAAATATCCCACGGAGACGTAGAGGCCACTTCGCCAGGTATGTTTTCAAATATTACCGCCGATAAGTTAGGTTGGGTTAGGTTAGGTTATATTACGTTATTGATGTATATAAAGGTCCCACGGAGACGAAGAAGCCAACTCGCCAGGAATATTGTCAAATATTACCGCCGAGATGCTAGGTTGGGTTAGGTTAGATTATATTTCGTTATTGATGTATATAAAGGTACCACGGAGACGTAGATGCCAACTCGCCAGGAATGTTGTCGAATATTACAGCCGAGATGTTAGGTTGTATTAGGTTAGGTTATATTACGTTATTGGTTTATATAAAGGTCCCACGGAGACGGAGAAGCCAACTCCCCAGGAATGTTGCCAAATATTACCGCCAAGATGATAGGTTGGATTAGGTTAGGTTATAGTACGTTCTTGAAGTATATAAAGGTCCAACGAAGACGTAGAGGCCACCTCGCCAGGTATGTTTTCAAATATTACCGCCGAGAAGTTAGGTTGGATTAGGTTAGGTTATATTACGTTATTGATGTATATAAAGGTCCCACGGAAACGGAGAAGCCAACTCGCCAGGAATGTTGTCAAATATTACCGCCGAGATGCTAGGTTGGGTTAGGTTAGATAATATTTCGTTATTGATGTATATAAAGGTCCCACGGAGACGTAGATGCCAACTCGCCAGGAATGTTGTCGAATATTACAGCCGAGATGTTAGATTGGGTTAGGCTAGCTTATATTATGTTATTGTTGTATATAAAGGTCCCACGGAGACGTAGAGTCCAACAAGCCAGGAATGTGGTCAAATATTACCGTCGAGATGTTAGATTAAGTTAGGTTATGTTATATTACGTTATTCATGTATATAAAGGTCCCACCAACACGTAGAGGCCAACTCGCCAGGAATATTGTCAAATATTACCGCCGAGATGCTAGGTTGTGTTAGGTTAGATAATATTTCGTTATTGATGTATATAAAGGTCCCACGGAGACGTAGATGCCAACTCGCCAGGAATGTTGTCGAATATTACCGCCAAGATGATAGGTTGGATTAGGTTAGGTTATAGTACGTTCTTGAAGTATATAAAGGTCCCACGAAGACGTAGAGGCCACCTCGCCAGGTATGTCTTCAAATATTACCGCCGAGAAGTTAGGTTGGATTAGGTTAGGTTATATTACGTTATTGATGTATATAAAGGTCCCACGGAAACGGAGAAGCCAACTCGCCAGGAATGTTGTCAAATATTACCGCCGAGATGATAGGTTGGGTTAGGTTAGGTTATATTACGTTATTGATGTATATGAAGGTCAAACGGAGACGTAGAGGCCAACTCGCCAGGAATGTTGTCGAATATTACAGCCGAGATGTTAGGTTGTATTAGGTTAGGTTATATTACGTTATTCATGTATATGAAGGTCAAATGGAGACCTCGAGGCCAACTCGTAAGGAATGTTGTCAAATATTACCGCCGAGATGTTAGGTTGTGTTAGGTTAGGTTATATTATGTTATTGATGAATATGAAGGTCAAACGGAGACCTAGAGGCCAACTCGTCAGGAATGTTGTCAAATATTACCGCCGAGATGTTAGATTGGGTTAGGCTAGCTTATATTATGTTATTGTTGTATATAAAGGTCCCACGGAGACGTAGAGGACAACAAGCAAGGAATGTGGTCAAATATTACCGCCGGGATGTTAGGTTGGGTTAGGTTACGTTATATTACGTTATTGATGTATATGATGGTCAAACGGAGAGGTAGAGGCCAACTCGCCAGTAATGATGTCAAATATTACCGCCGAGATTTTAGGTTGGGTTAGGCTAGCTTATATTATGTTATTGTTGTATATAAAGGTCCCACGGAGACGTAGAGGACAACAAGCCAGGAATGTGATCAAATATTACCGCCGGGATGTTAGATTGGGTTAGGCTAGCTTATATTATGTTATTGTTGTATATAAAGGTCCCACGGAGACGTAGAGGACAACAAGCCAGGAATGTGGTCAAATATTACCGCCGGGATGTTAGGTTGTATTAGGTTAGGTTATATTACGTTATTGATTTATATAAAGGTCCCACGGAGACGGAGAAGCCAACTCGCCAGGAATGTTGTCAAATATTACCGCCAAGATGATAGGTTGGATTAGGTTAGGTTATATTACGTTATTGATGTATATAAAGGTCCCACGGAAACGTAGAAGCCAACTCGCCAGGAATGTTGTCAAATATTACCGCCGAGATGTTAGATTGGGTTAGGCTAGCTTATATTATGTTATTGATGTATATAAAGGTCCCTCGGAGACGTAGAGTCCAACAAGCCAGGAATGTCGTCAAATATTACCGTCGAGATGTTAGATTAGGTTAGGTTATGTTATATTACGTTATTCATGTATATAAAGGTCTCACGGAGACGTAGAGGCCAACAAGCCGGGAATGTGGTCAAATATTACCGCCGAGATGTTAGGTTGGGTTAGGTTAGGTTATATTACGTTATTGATGTATATAAAGGTCCCACGGAGACGTAGAGGCCAACTCTCCAGGAATGATGTCAAATATTACCGCCGAGATGATAGGTTGGGTTAGGTTACGTTATACTACGTTATTGATGCATATGATGGTCAAACGGAGACGTAGGAGCCAAATCGCCAGTAATGTTGTCAAACATTACCGCCGAGATGTTAGGTTGGGTTAGGTTAGGTTATATTACGTTATTGATGTATATAAAGGTTCCACGGAAACGGAGAAGCCAACTCGCCAGGAATGTTGTCAAATATTACCGCCGAGATGATAGGTTGGGTTAGGTTACGTTATATTACGTTATTGATGTATATGAAGGTCCCACGGAGACGTAGAGTCCAAATCGCCAGTAATGTTGTCAAACATTACCGCCGAGATGTTAGGTTGTGTTAGGTTAGGTTATATTATGTTAATGATGTATATGAAGGTCAAACGGAGACCTAGAGGCCAACTCGTCAGGAATGTTGTCAAATATTACCGCCGAGATGTTAGATTGGGTTAGGCTAGCTTATATTATGTTATTGTTGTATATAAAGGTCCCACGGAGACGTAGAGTCCAACAAGCCAGGAATGTGGTCAAATATTACCGTCGAGATGTTAGATTAAGTTAGGTTATGTTATATTACGTTATTCATGTATATAAAGGTCCCACGAACACGTAGAGGCCAACTCGACAGGAATGTTGTCAAATATTACCGCCGAGATGATAGGTTGGGTTAAGTTACGTTATATTACGTTATTGTTGTATACAACGGTTACACGGAGACGTAGAGGCCAACTCGCCAGGAATGATGTCAAATATTACCGCCGAGATGCTAGGTTGGGTTAGATTAGATTATATTACGTTCTTGATGTATATAAAGGTCCCACGGAGACGTAGAGGACAACAAGCCAGGAATGTGGTCAAATATTACCGCCGGGATGTTAGGTTGGGTTAGGTTAGGTTATATTATGTTATTGATGTATATAAAGGTCCCTCGGAGACGTAGAGTCCACCAAGCCAGGAATGTGGTCAAATAATAACGGCGAGATGTTAGGTTGGGTTAGGTTAGGTTATATTACGTTATTGAAGTATATAAAGGTCTCACGGAGACGTAGAGGCCAACAAGCCGGGAATGTGGTCAAATATTACCGTCGAGATGTTAGATTGGGTTAGGTTATGTTATATTACGTTATTCATGTATATAAAGGTCCCACGAAGACGTAGAGGCCACTTCGCCAGGTATGTTTTCAAATATTACCGCCGAGAAGTTAGGTTGGGTTAGGTTAGGTTATATTACGTTATTGATGTATATAAAGGTCCCACGGAGACGAAGAAGCCAACTCGCCAGGAATATTGTCAAATATTACCGCCGAGATGCTAGGTTGGGTTAGGTTAGATAATATTTCGTTATTGATGTATATAAAGGTCCCACGGAGGCGTAGATGCCAACTCGCCAGGAATGTTGTAGAATATTACAGCCGAGATGTTAGGTTGTATTAGGTTAGGTTATATTACGTTATTGATTTATATAAAGGTCCCACGGAGACGGAGAAGCCAACTCCCCAGGAATGTTGCCAAATATTACCGCCAAGATGATAGGTTGGATTAGGTTAGGTTATAGTACGTTCTTGAAGTATATAAAGGTCCCACGAAGACGTAGAGGCCACCTCGCCAGGTATGTCTTCAAATATTACCGCCGAGAAGTTAGGTTGGATTAGGTTAGGTTATATTACGTTATTGATGTATATAAAGGTCCCACGGAAACGGAGAAGCCAACTCGCCAGGAATGTTGTCAAACATTACCGCCGAGATGTTAGGTTGGGTTAGGTTAGGTTATATTACGTTATTGAAGTATATAAAGGTCTCACGGAGACGTAGAGTCCAACAAGCCAGGAATGTGGTCAAAAAATAACGGCGAGATGTTAGGTTGGGTTAGGTTAGGTTATATTACGTTATTGAAGTATATAAAGGTCTCACGGAGACGTAGAAGCCTACAAGCCGGGAATGTGGTCAAATATTACCGCCGAGATGTTAGGTTGGGTTAGGTTAGGTTATATTACGTTATTGATGTATATAAAGGTCCCACGGAGACGTAGAGGCCAACTCTCCAGGAATGATGTCAAATATTACCGCCGAGATGATAGGTTGGGTTAGGTTACGTTATATTACGTTATTGATGCATATGATGGTCAAACGGAGACGTAGGGGCCAAATCGCCAGGAATGTGGTCAAATATTACCGTCGAGATGTTAGATTGGGTTAGGTTATGTTATATTACGTTATTCATGTATATAAAGGTCCCACGAAGACGTAGAGGCCACTTCGCCAGGTATGCTTTCAAATATTACCGCCGAGAAGTTAGGTTGGGTTAGGTTAGGTTATATTACGTTATTGATGTATATAAAGGTCCCACGGAGACGTAGATGCCAACTCGCCAGGAATGTTGTCGAATATTACAGCCGAGATGTTAGATTGGGTTAGGTTAGGTTATATTACGTTATTGATGTATATAAAGGTCCCACGGAGACGTAGAGGCCAACTCTCCAGGAATGATGTCCAATATTACACCCGAGATATTAGGTTGTGTTAGGTTGGGTTATATTACGTTATTGATCTATATAAAGGTCCCACGGAGACGAAGAAGCCAACTCGCCAGGAATATTGTCAAATATTACCGCCAAGATGATAGGTTGGATTAGGTTATGTTATAGTACGTTCTTGAAGTATATAAAGGTCCCACGAAGACGTAGAGGCCACCTCGCCAGGTATGTTTTCAAATATTACAGCCGAGAAGTTAGGTTGGATTAGGTTAGGTTATATTACGTTATTGATGTATATAAAGGTCCCACGGAAACGGAGAAGCCAACAAGCCGGGAATGTGGTCAAATATTACCGTCGAGATGTTAGATTGGGTTAGGTTATGTTATATTACGTTATTCATGTATATAAAGGTCCCACGAAGACGTAGAGGCCACTTCGCCAGGTATGTTTTCAAATATTACCGCCGAGAAGTTAGGTTGGGTTAGGTTAGGTTATATTACGTTATTGATGTATATAAAGGTCCCACGGAGACGAAGAAGCCAACTCGCCAGGAATATTGTCAAATATTACCGCCGAGATGCTAGGTTGGGTTAGGTTAGATAATATTTCGTTATTGATGTATATAAAGGTCCCACGGAGACGTAGATGCCAACTCGCCAGGAATGTTGTCGAATGTTACAGCCGAGATGTTAGATTGGGTTAGGCTAGCTTATATTATGTTATTGTTGTATATAAAGGTCCCACGGAGACGTAGAGTCCAACAAGCCAGGAATGTGGTCAAATATTACCGTCGAGATGTTAGATTAAGTTAGGTTATGTTATATTACGTTATTCATGTATATAAAGGTCCCACGAACACGTAGAGGCCAACTCGCCAGGAATATTGTCAAATATTACCGCCGAGATGCTAGGTTGGGTTAGGTTAGATAATATTTCGTTATTGATGTATATAAAGGTCCCACGGAGACGTAGATGCCAACTCGCCAGGAATGTTGTCGAATATTACAGCCGAGATGTTAGGTTGTATTAGGTTAGGTTATATTACGTTATTGATTTATATAAAGGTCCCACGGAGACGGAGAAGCCAACTCCCCAGGAATGTTGCCAAATATTACCGCCAAGATGATAGGTTGGATTAGGTTAGGTTATAGTACGTTCTTGAAGTATATAAAGGTCCCACGAAGACGTAGAGGCCACCTCGCCAGGTATGTCTTCAAATATTACCGCCGAGAAGTTAGGTTGGATTAGGTTAGGTTATATTACGTTATTGATGTATATAAAGGTCCCACGGAAACGGAGAAGCCAACTCGCCAGGAATGTTGTCAAATATTACCGCCGAGATGATAGGTTGGGTTAGGTTAGGTTATATTACGTTATTGATGTATATGAAGGTCAAACGGAGACGTAGAGGCCAACTCGCCAGGAATGTTGTCGAATATTACAGCCGAGATGTTAGGTTGTATTAGGTTAGGTTATATTACGTTATTCATGTATATGAAGGTCAAATGGAGACCTCGAGGCCAACTCGTCAGGAATGTTGTCAAATATTACCGCCGAGATGTTAGGTTGTGTTAGGTTAGGTTATATTATGTTATTGATGAATATGAAGGTCAAACGGAGACCTAGAGGCCAACTCATCAGGAATGTTGTCAAATATTACCGCCGAGATGTTAGGTTGTGTTAGGTTAGGTTATATTATGTTAATGATGTATATGAAGGTCAAACGGAGACCTAGAGGCCAACTCGTCAGGAATGTTGTCAAATAATACCGCCGAGATGTTAGATTGGGTTAGGCTAGCTTATATTATGTTATTGTTGTATATAAAGGTCCCACGGAGACGTAGAGTCCAACAAGCCAGGAATGTGGTCAAATATTACCGTCGAGATGTTAGATTAAGTTAGGTTATGTTATATTACGTTAATCATGTATATAAAGGTCCCACGAACACGTAGAGGCCAACTCGACAGGAATGTTGTCAAATATTACCGCCGAGATGATAGGTTGGGTTAAGTTACGTTATATTACGTTATTGTTGTATACAACGGTTACACGGAGACGTAGAGGCCAACTCGCCAGGAATGATGTCAAATATTACCGCCGAGATGCTAGGTTGGGTTAGATTAGATTATATTACGTTCTTGATGTATATAAAGGTCCCACGGAGACGTAGAGGACAACAAGCCAGGAATGTGGTCAAATATTACCGCCGGGATGTTAGGTTGGGTTAGGTTAGGTTATATTATGTTATTGATGTATATAAAGGTCCCTCGGAGACGTAGAGTCCACCAAGCCAGGAATGTGGTCAAATAATAACGGCGAGATGTTAGGTTGGGTTAGGTTAGGTTATATTACGTTATTGAAGTATATAAAGGTCTCACGGAGACGTAGAGGCCAACAAGCCGGGAATGTGGTCAAATATTACCGTCGAGATGTTAGATTGGGTTAGGTTATGTTATATTACGTTATTCATGTATATAAAGGTCCCACGAAGACGTAGAGGCCACTTCGCCAGGTATGTTTTCAAATATTACCGCCGAGAAGTTAGGTTGGGTTAGGTTAGGTTATATTACGTTATTGATGTATATAAAGGTCCCACGGAGACGAAGAAGCCAACTCGCCAGGAATATTGTCAAATATTACCGCCGAGATGCTAGGTTGGGTTAGGTTAGATAATATTTCGTTATTGATGTATATAAAGGTCCCACGGAGGCGTAGATGCCAACTCGCCAGGAATGTTGTAGAATATTACAGCCGAGATGTTAGGTTGTATTAGGTTAGGTTATATTACGTTATTGATTTATATAAAGGTCCCACGGAGACGGAGAAGCCAACTCCCCAGGAATGTTGCCAAATATTACCGCCAAGATGATAGGTTGGATTAGGTTAGGTTATAGTACGTTCTTGAAGTATATAAAGGTCCCACGAAGACGTAGAGGCCACCTCGCCAGGTATGTCTTCAAATATTACCGCCGAGAAGTTAGGTTGGATTAGGTTAGGTTATATTACGTTATTGATGTATATAAAGGTCCCACGGAAACGGAGAAGCCAACTCGCCAGGAATGTTGTCAAACATTACCGCCGAGATGTTAGGTTGGGTTAGGTTAGGTTATATTACGTTATTGAAGTATATAAAGGTCTCACGGAGACGTAGAGTCCAACAAGCCAGGAATGTGGTCAAAAAATAACGGCGAGATGTTAGGTTGGGTTAGGTTAGGTTATATTACGTTATTGAAGTATATAAAGGTCTCACGGAGACGTAGAAGCCTACAAGCCGGGAATGTGGTCAAATATTACCGCCGAGATGTTAGGTTGGGTTAGGTTAGGTTATATTACGTTATTGATGTATATAAAGGTCCCACGGAGACGTAGAGGCCAACTCTCCAGGAATGATGTCAAATATTACCGCCGAGATGATAGGTTGGGTTAGGTTACGTTATATTACGTTATTGATGCATATGATGGTCAAACGGAGACGTAGGGGCCAAATCGCCAGGAATGTGGTCAAATATTACCGTCGAGATGTTAGATTGGGTTAGGTTATGTTATATTACGTTATTCATGTATATAAAGGTCCCACGAAGACGTAGAGGCCACTTCGCCAGGTATGCTTTCAAATATTACCGCCGAGAAGTTAGGTTGGGTTAGGTTAGGTTATATTACGTTATTGATGTATATAAAGGTCCCACGGAGACGTAGATGCCAACTCGCCAGGAATGTTGTCGAATATTACAGCCGAGATGTTAGATTGGGTTAGGTTAGGTTATATTACGTTATTGATGTATATAAAGGTCCCACGGAGACGTAGAGGCCAACTCTCCAGGAATGATGTCCAATATTACACCCGAGATATTAGGTTGTGTTAGGTTGGGTTATATTACGTTATTGATCTATATAAAGGTCCCACGGAGACGAAGAAGCCAACTCGCCAGGAATATTGTCAAATATTACCGCCAAGATGATAGGTTGGATTAGGTTATGTTATAGTACGTTCTTGAAGTATATAAAGGTCCCACGAAGACGTAGAGGCCACCTCGCCAGGTATGTTTTCAAATATTACAGCCGAGAAGTTAGGTTGGATTAGGTTAGGTTATATTACGTTATTGATGTATATAAAGGTCCCACGGAAACGGAGAAGCCAACAAGCCGGGAATGTGGTCAAATATTACCGTCGAGATGTTAGATTGGGTTAGGTTATGTTATATTACGTTATTCATGTATATAAAGGTCCCACGAAGACGTAGAGGCCACTTCGCCAGGTATGTTTTCAAATATTACCGCCGAGAAGTTAGGTTGGGTTAGGTTAGGTTATATTACGTTATTGATGTATATAAAGGTCCCACGGAGACGAAGAAGCCAACTCGCCAGGAATATTGTCAAATATTACCGCCGAGATGCTAGGTTGGGTTAGGTTAGATAATATTTCGTTATTGATGTATATAAAGGTCCCACGGAGACGTAGATGCCAACTCGCCAGGAATGTTGTCGAATATTACAGCCGAGATGTTAGATTGGGTTAGGCTAGCTTATATTATGTTATTGTTGTATATAAAGGTCCCACGGAGACGTAGAGTCCAACAAGCCAGGAATGTGGTCAAATATTACCGTCGAGATGTTAGATTAAGTTAGGTTATGTTATATTACGTTATTCATGTATATAAAGGTCCCACGAACACGTAGAGGCCAACTCGCCAGGAATATTGTCAAATATTACCGCCGAGATGCTAGGTTGGGTTAGGTTAGATAATATTTCGTTATTGATGTATATAAAGGTCCCACGGAGACGTAGATGCCAACTCGCCAGGAATGTTGTCGAATATTACAGCCGAGATGTTAGGTTGTATTAGGTTAGGTTATATTACGTTATTGATTTATATAAAGGTCCCACGGAGACGGAGAAGCCAACTCCCCAGGAATGTTGCCAAATATTACCGCCAAGATGATAGGTTGGATTAGGTTAGGTTATAGTACGTTCTTGAAGTATATAAAGGTCCCACGAAGACGTAGAGGCCACCTCGCCAGGTATGTCTTCAAATATTACCGCCGAGAAGTTAGGTTGGATTAGGTTAGGTTATATTACGTTATTGATGTATATAAAGGTCCCACGGAAACGGAGAAACCAACTCGCCAGGAATGTTGTCAAATATTACCGCCGAGATGATAGGTTGGGTTAGGTTAGGTTATATTACGTTATTGATGTATATGAAGGTCAAACGGAGACGTAGAGGCCAACTCGCCAGGAATGTTGTCGAATATTACAGCCGAGATGTTAGGTTGTATTAGGTTAGGTTATATTACGTTATTCATGTATATGAAGGTCAAATGGAGACCTCGAGGCCAACTCGTCAGGAATGTTGTCAAATATTACCGCCGAGATGTTAGGTTGTGTTAGGTTAGGTTATATTATGTTATTGATGAATATGAAGGTCAAACGGAGACCTAGAGGCCAACTCATCAGGAATGTTGTCAAATATTACCGCCGAGATGTTAGGTTGTGTTAGGTTAGGTTATATTATGTTAATGATGTATATGAAGGTCAAACGGAGACCTAGAGGCCAACTCGTCAGGAATGTTGTCAAATAATACCGCCGAGATGTTAGATTGGGTTAGGCTAGCTTATATTATGTTATTGTTGTATATAAAGGTCCCACGGAGACGTAGAGTCCAACAAGCCAGGAATGTGGTCAAATATTACCGTCGAGATGTTAGATTAAGTTAGGTTATGTTATATTACGTTAATCATGTATATAAAGGTCCCACGAACACGTAGAGGCCAACTCGACAGGAATGTTGTCAAATATTACCGCCGAGATGATAGGTTGGGTTAAGTTACGTTATATTACGTTATTGTTGTATACAACGGTTACACGGAGACGTAGAGGCCAACTCGCCGGGAATGATGTCAAATATTACCGCCGAGATGCTAGGTTGGGTTAGATTAGATTATATTACGTTCTTGATGTATATAAAGGTCCCACGGAGACGTAGAGGACAACAAGCCAGGAATGTGGTCAAATATTACCGCCGGGATGTTAGGTTGGGTTAGGTTAGGTTATATTATGTTATTGATGTATATAAAGGTCCCTCGGAGACGTAGAGTCCAACAAGCCAGGAATGTGGTCAAATAATAACGGCGAGATGTTAGGTTGGGTTAGGTTAGGTTATATTACGTTATTGAAGTATATAAAGGTCTCACGGAGACGTAGAGGCCAACAAGCCGGGAATGTGGTCAAATATTACCGCCGAGATGTTAGGTTGGGTTAGGTTAGGTTATATTACGTTATTGATGTATATAAAGGTCCCACGGAGACGTAGAGGCCAACTCTCCAGGAATGATGTCAAATATTACCGCCGAGATGATAGGTTGGGTTAGGTTACGTTATACTACGTTATTGATGCATATGATGGTCAAACGGAGACGTAGGGGCCAAATCGCCAGTAATGTTGTCAAACATTACCGCCGAGATGTTAGGTTGGGTTAGGTTAGGTTATATTACGTTATTGATGTATATAAAGGTTCCACGGAAACGGAGAAGCCAACTCGCCAGGAATGTTGTCAAATATTACCGCCGAGATGATAGGTTGGGTTAGGTTACGTTATATTACGTTATTGATGTATATGAAGGTCCCACGGAGACGTAGAGTCCAAATCGCCAGTAATGTTGTCAAACATTACCGCCGAGATGTTAGGTTGTGTTAGGTTAGGTTATATTATGTTAATGATGTATATGAAGGTCAAACGGAGACCTAGAGGCCAACTCGTCAGGAATGTTGTCAAATATTACCGCCGAGATGTTAGATTGGGTTAGGCTAGCTTATATTATGTTATTGTTGTATATAAAGGTCCCACGGAGACGTAGAGTCCAACAAGCCAGGAATGTGGTCAAATATTACCGTCGAGATGTTAGATTAAGTTAGGTTATGTTATATTACGTTATTCATGTATATAAAGGTCCCACGAACACGTAGAGGCCAACTCGACAGGAATGTTGTCAAATATTACCGCCGAGATGCTAGGTTGGGTTAGGTTAGATAATATTTCGTTATTGATGTATATAAAGGTCCCACGGAGGCGTAGATGCCAACTCGCCAGGAATGTTGTAGAATATTACAGCCGAGATGTTAGGTTGTATTAGGTTAGGTTATATTACGTTATTGATTTATATAAAGGTCCCACGGAGACGGAGAAGCCAACTCCCCAGGAATGTTGCCAAATATTACCGCCAAGATGATAGGTTGGATTAGGTTAGGTTATAGTACGTTCTTGAAGTATATAAAGGTCCAACGAAGACGTAGAGGCCACCTCGCCAGGTATGTTTTCAAATATTACCGCCGAGAAGTTAGGTTGGATTAGGTTAGGTTATATTACGTTATTGATGTATATAAAGGTCCCACGGAAACGGAGAAGCCAACTCGCCAGGAATGTTGTCAAATATTACCGCCGAGATGCTAGGTTGGGTTAGGTTAGATAATATTTCGTTATTGATGTATATAAAGGTCCCACGGAGACGTAGATGCCAACTCGCCAGGAATGTTGTCGAATATTACAGCCGAGATGTTAGATTGGGTTAGGCTAGCTTATATTATGTTATTGTTGTATATAAAGGTCCCACGGAGACGTAGAGTCCAACAAGCCAGGAATGTGGTCAAATATTACCGTCGAGATGTTAGATTAAGTTAGGTTATGTTATATTACGTTATTCATGTATATAAAGGTCCCACCAACACGTAGAGGCCAACTCGCCAGGAATATTGTCAAATATTACCGCCGAGATGCTAGGTTGGGTTAGGTTAGATAATATTTCGTTATTGATGTATATAAAGGTCCCACGGAGACGTAGATGCCAACTCGCCAGGAATGTTGTCGAATATTACCGCCAAGATGATAGGTTGGATTAGGTTAGGTTATAGTACGTTCTTGAAGTATATAAAGGTCCCACGAAGACGTAGAGGCCACCTCGCCAGGTATGTCTTCAAATATTACCGCCGAGAAGTTAGGTTGGATTAGGTTAGGTTATATTACGTTATTGATGTATATAAAGGTCCCACGGAAACGGAGAAGCCAACTCGCCAGGAATGTTGTCAAATATTACCGCCGAGATGATAGGTTGGGTTAGGTTAGGTTATATTACGTTATTGATGTATATGAAGGTCAAACGGAGACGTAGAGGCCAACTCGCCAGGAATGTTGTCGAATATTACAGCCGAGATGTTAGGTTGTATTAGGTTAGGTTATATTACGTTATTCATGTATATGAAGGTCAAATGGAGACCTCGAGGCCAACTCGTAAGGAATGTTGTCAAATATTACCGCCGAGATGTTAGGTTGTGTTAGGTTAGGTTATATTATGTTATTGATGAATATGAAGGTCAAACGGAGACCTAGAGGCCAACTCGTCAGGAATGTTGTCAAATATTACCGCCGAGATGTTAGATTGGGTTAGGCTAGCTTATATTATGTTATTGTTGTATATAAAGGTCCCACGGAGACGTAGAGGACAACAAGCAAGGAATGTGGTCAAATATTACCGCCGGGATGTTAGGTTGGGTTAGGTTACGTTATATTACGTTATTGATGTATATGATGGTCAAACGGAGAGGTAGAGGCCAACTCGCCAGGAATGATGTCAAATATTACCGCCGAGATTTTAGGTTGGGTTAGGCTAGCTTATATTATGTTATTGTTGTATATAAAGGTCCCACGGAGACGTAGAGGACAACAAGCCAGGAATGTGGTCAAATATTACCGCCGGGATGTTAGATTGGGTTAGGCTAGCTTATATTATGTTATTGTTGTATATAAAGGTCCCACGGAGACGTAGAGGACAACAAGCCAGGAATGTGGTCAAATATTACCGCCGGGATGTTAGGTTGTATTAGGTTAGGTTATATTACGTTATTGATTTATATAAAGGTCCCACGGAGACGGAGAAGCCAACTCGCCAGGAATGTTGTCAAATATTACCGCCAAGATGATAGGTTGGATTAGGTTAGGTTATATTACGTTATTGATGTATATAAAGGTCCCACGGAAACGTAGAAGCCAACTCGCCAGGAATGTTGTCAAATATTACCGCCGAGATGTTAGATTGGGTTAGGCTAGCTTATATTATGTTATTGATGTATATAAAGGTCCCTCGGAGACGTAGAGTCCAACAAGCCAGGAATGTCGTCAAATATTACCGTCGAGATGTTAGATTAGGTTAGGTTATGTTATATTACGTTATTCATGTATATAAAGGTCTCACGGAGACGTAGAGGCCAACAAGCCGGGAATGTGGTCAAATATTACCGCCGAGATGTTAGGTTGGGTTAGGTTAGGTTATATTACGTTATTGATGTATATAAAGGTCCCACGGAGACGTAGAGGCCAACTCTCCAGGAATGATGTCAAATATTACCGCCGAGATGATAGGTTGGGTTAGGTTACGTTATACTACGTTATTGATGCATATGATGGTCAAACGGAGACGTAGGAGCCAAATCGCCAGTAATGTTGTCAAACATTACCGCCGAGATGTTAGGTTGGGTTAGGTTAGGTTATATTACGTTATTGATGTATATAAAGGTTCCACGGAAACGGAGAAGCCAACTCGCCAGGAATGTTGTCAAATATTACCGCCGAGATGATAGGTTGGGTTAGGTTACGTTATATTACGTTATTGATGTATATGAAGGTCCCACGGAGACGTAGAGTCCAAATCGCCAGTAATGTTGTCAAACATTACCGCCGAGATGTTAGGTTGTGTTAGGTTAGGTTATATTATGTTAATGATGTATATGAAGGTCAAACGGAGACCTAGAGGCCAACTCGTCAGGAATGTTGTCAAATATTACCGCCGAGATGTTAGATTGGGTTAGGCTAGCTTATATTATGTTATTGTTGTATATAAAGGTCCCACGGAGACGTAGAGTCCAACAAGCCAGGAATGTGGTCAAATATTACCGTCGAGATGTTAGATTAAGTTAGGTTATGTTATATTACGTTATTCATGTATATAAAGGTCCCACGAACACGTAGAGGCCAACTCGACAGGAATGTTGTCAAATATTACCGCCGAGATGATAGGTTGGGTTAAGTTACGTTATATTACGTTATTGTTGTATACAACGGTTACACGGAGACGTAGAGGCCAACTCGCCAGGAATGATGTCAAATATTACCGCCGAGATGCTAGGTTGGGTTAGATTAGATTATATTACGTTCTTGATGTATATAAAGGTCCCACGGAAACGTAGAAGCCAACTCGCCAGGAATGTTGTCAAATATTACCGCCGAGATGTTAGATTGGGTTAGGCTAGCTTATATTATGTTATTGATGTATATAAAGGTCCCTCGGAGACGTAGAGTCCAACAAGCCAGGAATGTCGTCAAATATTACCGTCGAGATGTTAGATTAGGTTAGGTTATGTTATATTACGTTATTCATGTATATAAAGGTCTCACGGAGACGTAGAGGCCAACAAGCCGGGAATGTGGTCAAATATTACCGCCGAGATGTTAGGTTGGGTTAGGTTAGGTTATATTACGTTATTGATGTATATAAAGGTCCCACGGAGACGTAGAGGCCAACTCTCCAGGAATGATGTCAAATATTACCGCCGAGATGATAGGTTGGGTTAGGTTACGTTATACTACGTTATTGATGCATATGATGGTCAAACGGAGACGTAGGAGCCAAATCGCCAGTAATGTTGTCAAACATTACCGCCGAGATGTTAGGTTGGGTTAGGTTAGGTTATATTACGTTATTGATGTATATAAAGGTTCCACGGAAACGGAGAAGCCAACTCGCCAGGAATGTTGTCAAATATTACCGCCGAGATGATAGGTTGGGTTAGGTTACGTTATATTACGTTATTGATGTATATGAAGGTCCCACGGAGACGTAGAGTCCAAATCGCCAGTAATGTTGTCAAACATTACCGCCGAGATGTTAGGTTGTGTTAGGTTAGGTTATATTATGTTAATGATGTATATGAAGGTCAAACGGAGACCTAGAGGCCAACTCGTCAGGAATGTTGTCAAATATTACCGCCGAGATGTTAGATTGGGTTAGGCTAGCTTATATTATGTTATTGTTGTATATAAAGGTCCCACGGAGACGTAGAGTCCAACAAGCCAGGAATGTGGTCAAATATTACCGTCGAGATGTTAGATTAAGTTAGGTTATGTTATATTACGTTATTCATGTATATAAAGGTCCCACGAACACGTAGAGGCCAACTCGACAGGAATGTTGTCAAATATTACCGCCGAGATGATAGGTTGGGTTAAGTTACGTTATATTACGTTATTGTTGTATACAACGGTTACACGGAGACGTAGAGGCCAACTCGCCAGGAATGATGTCAAATATTACCGCCGAGATGCTAGGTTGGGTTAGATTAGATTATATTACGTTCTTGATGTATATAAAGGTCCCACGGAGACGTAGAGGACAACAAGCCAGGAATGTGGTCAAATATTACCGCCGGGATGTTAGGTTGGGTTAGGTTAGGTTATATTATGTTATTGATGTATATAAAGGTCCCTCGGAGACGTAGAGTCCAACAAGCCAGGAATGTGGTCAAATAATAACGGCGAGATGTTAGGTTGGGTTAGGTTAGGTTATATTACGTTATTGAAGTATATAAAGGTCTCACGGAGACGTAGAGGCCAACAAGCCGGGAATGTGGTCAAACATTACCGTCGAGATGTTAGATTGGGTTAGGTTATGTTATATTACGTTATTCATGTATATAAAGGTCCCACGAAGACGTAGAGGCCACTTCGCCAGGTATGTTTTCAAATATTACCGCCGAGAAGTTAGGTTGGGTTAGGTTAGGTTATATTACGTTATTGATGTATATAAAGGTCCCACGGAGACGAAGAAGCCAACTCGCCAGGAATATTGTCAAATATTACCGCCGAGATGCTAGGTTGGGTTAGGTTAGATAATATTTCGTTATTGATGTATATAAAGGTCCCACGGAGGCGTAGATGCCAACTCGCCAGGAATGTTGTAGAATATTACAGCCGAGATGTTAGGTTGTATTAGGTTAGGTTATATTACGTTATTGATTTATATAAAGGTCCCACGGAGACGGAGAAGCCAACTCCCCAGGAATGTTGCCAAATATTACCGCCAAGATGATAGGTTGGATTAGGTTAGGTTATAGTACGTTCTTGAAGTATATAAAGGTCCCACGAAGACGTAGAGGCCACCTCGCCAGGTATGTCTTCAAATATTACCGCCGAGAAGTTAGGTTGGATTAGGTTAGGTTATATTACGTTATTGATGTATATAAAGGTCCCACGGAAACGGAGAAGCCAACTCGCCAGGAATGTTGTCAAACATTACCGCCGAGATGTTAGGTTGGGTTAGGTTAGGTTATATTACGTTATTGAAGTATATAAAGGTCTCACGGAGACGTAGAGTCCAACAAGCCAGGAATGTGGTCAAAAAATAACGGCGAGATGTTAGGTTGGGTTAGGTTAGGTTATATTACGTTATTGAAGTATATAAAGGTCTCACGGAGACGTAGAAGCCTACAAGCCGGGAATGTGGTCAAATATTACCGCCGAGATGTTAGGTTGGGTTAGGTTAGGTTATATTACGTTATTGATGTATATAAAGGTCCCACGGAGACGTAGAGGCCAACTCTCCAGGAATGATGTCAAATATTACCGCCGAGATGATAGGTTGGGTTAGGTTACGTTATATTACGTTATTGATGCATATGATGGTCAAACGGAGACGTAGGGGCCAAATCGCCAGGAATGTGGTCAAATATTACCGTCGAGATGTTAGATTGGGTTAGGTTATGTTATATTACGTTATTCATGTATATAAAGGTCCCACGAAGACGTAGAGGCCACTTCGCCAGGTATGCTTTCAAATATTACCGCCGAGAAGTTAGGTTGGGTTAGGTTAGGTTATATTACGTTATTGATGTATATAAAGGTCCCACGGAGACGTAGATGCCAACTCGCCAGGAATGTTGTCGAATATTACAGCCGAGATGTTAGATTGGGTTAGGTTAGGTTATATTACGTTATTGATGTATATAAAGGTCCCACGGAGACGTAGAGGCCAACTCTCCAGGAATGATGTCCAATATTACACCCGAGATATTAGGTTGTGTTAGGTTGGGTTATATTACGTTATTGATCTATATAAAGGTCCCACGGAGACGAAGAAGCCAACTCGCCAGGAATATTGTCAAATATTACCGCCAAGATGATAGGTTGGATTAGGTTATGTTATAGTACGTTCTTGAAGTATATAAAGGTCCCACGAAGACGTAGAGGCCACCTCGCCAGGTATGTTTTCAAATATTACAGCCGAGAAGTTAGGTTGGATTAGGTTAGGTAATATTACGTTATTGATGTATATAAAGGTCCCACGGAAACGGAGAAGCCAACAAGCCGGGAATGTGGTCAAATATTACCGTCGAGATGTTAGATTGGGTTAGGTTATGTTATATTACGTTATTCATGTATATAAAGGTCCCACGAAGACGTAGAGGCCACTTCGCCAGGTATGTTTTCAAATATTACCGCCGAGAAGTTAGGTTGGGTTAGGTTAGGTTATATTACGTTATTGATGTATATAAAGGTCCCACGGAGACGAAGAAGCCAACTCGCCAGGAATATTGTCAAATATTACCGCCGAGATGCTAGGTTGGGTTAGGTTAGATAATATTTCGTTATTGATGTATATAAAGGTCCCACGGAGACGTAGATGCCAACTCGCCAGGAATGTTGTCGAATATTACAGCCGAGATGTTAGATTGGGTTAGGCTAGCTTATATTATGTTATTGTTGTATATAAAGGTCCCACGGAGACGTAGAGTCCAACAAGCCAGGAATGTGGTCAAATATTACCGTCGAGATGTTAGATTAAGTTAGGTTATGTTATATTACGTTATTCATGTATATAAAGGTCCCACGAACACGTAGAGGCCAACTCGCCAGGAATATTGTCAAATATTACCGCCGAGATGCTAGGTTGGGTTAGGTTAGATAATATTTCGTTATTGATGTATATAAAGGTCCCACGGAGACGTAGATGCCAACTCGCCAGGAATGTTGTCGAATATTACAGCCGAGATGTTAGGTTGTATTAGGTTAGGTTATATTACGTTATTGATTTATATAAAGGTCCCACGGAGACGGAGAAGCCAACTCCCCAGGAATGTTGCCAAATATTACCGCCAAGATGATAGGTTGGATTAGGTTAGGTTATAGTACGTTCTTGAAGTATATAAAGGTCCCACGAAGACGTAGAGGCCACCTCGCCAGGTATGTCTTCAAATATTACCGCCGAGAAGTTAGGTTGGATTAGGTTAGGTTATATTACGTTATTGATGTATATAAAGGTCCCACGGAAACGGAGAAGCCAACTCGCCAGGAATGTTGTCAAATATTACCGCCGAGATGATAGGTTGGGTTAGGTTAGGTTATATTACGTTATTGATGTATATGAAGGTCAAACGGAGACGTAGAGGCCAACTCGCCAGGAATGTTGTCGAATATTACAGCCGAGATGTTAGGTTGTATTAGGTTAGGTTATATTACGTTATTCATGTATATGAAGGTCAAATGGAGACCTCGAGGCCAACTCGTCAGGAATGTTGTCAAATATTACCGCCGAGATGTTAGGTTGTGTTAGGTTAGGTTATATTATGTTATTGATGAATATGAAGGTCAAACGGAGACCTAGAGGCCAACTCATCAGGAATGTTGTCAAATATTACCGCCGAGATGTTAGGTTGTGTTAGGTTAGGTTATATTATGTTAATGATGTATATGAAGGTCAAACGGAGACCTAGAGGCCAACTCGTCAGGAATGTTGTCAAATAATACCGCCGAGATGTTAGATTGGGTTAGGCTAGCTTATATTATGTTATTGTTGTATATAAAGGTCCCACGGAGACGTAGAGTCCAACAAGCCAGGAATGTGGTCAAATATTACCGTCGAGATGTTAGATTAAGTTAGGTTATGTTATATTACGTTAATCATGTATATAAAGGTCCCACGAACACGTAGAGGCCAACTCGACAGGAATGTTGTCAAATATTACCGCCGAGATGATAGGTTGGGTTAAGTTACGTTATATTACGTTATTGTTGTATACAACGGTTACACGGAGACGTAGAGGCCAACTCGCCGGGAATGATGTCAAATATTACCGCCGAGATGCTAGGTTGGGTTAGATTAGATTATATTACGTTCTTGATGTATATAAAGGTCCCACGGAGACGTAGAGGACAACAAGCCAGGAATGTGGTCAAATATTACCGCCGGGATGTTAGGTTGGGTTAGGTTAGGTTATATTATGTTATTGATGTATATAAAGGTCCCTCGGAGACGTAGAGTCCAACAAGCCAGGAATGTGGTCAAATAATAACGGCGAGATGTTAGGTTGGGTTAGGTTAGGTTATATTACGTTATTGAAGTATATAAAGGTCTCACGGAGACGTAGAGGCCAACAAGCCGGGAATGTGGTCAAATATTACCGCCGAGATGTTAGGTTGGGTTAGGTTAGGTTATATTACGTTATTGATGTATATAAAGGTCCCACGGAGACGTAGAGGCCAACTCTCCAGGAATGATGTCAAATATTACCGCCGAGATGATAGGTTGGGTTAGGTTACGTTATACTACGTTATTGATGCATATGATGGTCAAACGGAGACGTAGGGGCCAAATCGCCAGTAATGTTGTCAAACATTACCGCCGAGATGTTAGGTTGGGTTAGGTTAGGTTATATTACGTTATTGATGTATATAAAGGTTCCACGGAAACGGAGAAGCCAACTCGCCAGGAATGTTGTCAAATATTACCGCCGAGATGATAGGTTGGGTTAGGTTACGTTATATTACGTTATTGATGTATATGAAGGTCCCACGGAGACGTAGAGTCCAAATCGCCAGTAATGTTGTCAAACATTACCGCCGAGATGTTAGGTTGTGTTAGGTTAGGTTATATTATGTTAATGATGTATATGAAGGTCAAACGGAGACCTAGAGGCCAACTCGTCAGGAATGTTGTCAAATATTACCGCCGAGATGTTAGATTGGGTTAGGCTAGCTTATATTATGTTATTGTTGTATATAAAGGTCCCACGGAGACGTAGAGTCCAACAAGCCAGGAATGTGGTCAAATATTACCGTCGAGATGTTAGATTAAGTTAGGTTATGTTATATTACGTTATTCATGTATATAAAGGTCCCACGAACACGTAGAGGCCAACTCGACAGGAATGTTGTCAAATATTACCGCCGAGATGCTAGGTTGGGTTAGGTTAGATAATATTTCGTTATTGATGTATATAAAGGTCCCACGGAGGCGTAGATGCCAACTCGCCAGGAATGTTGTAGAATATTACAGCCGAGATGTTAGGTTGTATTAGGTTAGGTTATATTACGTTATTGATTTATATAAAGGTCCCACGGAGACGGAGAAGCCAACTCCCCAGGAATGTTGCCAAATATTACCGCCAAGATGATAGGTTGGATTAGGTTAGGTTATAGTACGTTCTTGAAGTATATAAAGGTCCAACGAAGACGTAGAGGCCACCTCGCCAGGTATGTTTTCAAATATTACCGCCGAGAAGTTAGGTTGGATTAGGTTAGGTTATATTACGTTATTGATGTATATAAAGGTCCCACGGAAACGGAGAAGCCAACTCGCCAGGAATGTTGTCAAATATTACCGCCGAGATGCTAGGTTGGGTTAGGTTAGATAATATTTCGTTATTGATGTATATAAAGGTCCCACGGAGACGTAGATGCCAACTCGCCAGGAATGTTGTCGAATATTACAGCCGAGATGTTAGATTGGGTTAGGCTAGCTTATATTATGTTATTGTTGTATATAAAGGTCCCACGGAGACGTAGAGTCCAACAAGCCAGGAATGTGGTCAAATATTACCGTCGAGATGTTAGATTAAGTTAGGTTATGTTATATTACGTTATTCATGTATATAAAGGTCCCACCAACACGTAGAGGCCAACTCGCCAGGAATATTGTCAAATATTACCGCCGAGATGCTAGGTTGGGTTAGGTTAGATAATATTTCGTTATTGATGTATATAAAGGTCCCACGGAGACGTAGATGCCAACTCGCCAGGAATGTTGTCGAATATTACCGCCAAGATGATAGGTTGGATTAGGTTAGGTTATAGTACGTTCTTGAAGTATATAAAGGTCCCACGAAGACGTAGAGGCCACCTCGCCAGGTATGTCTTCAAATATTACCGCCGAGAAGTTAGGTTGGATTAGGTTAGGTTATATTACGTTATTGATGTATATAAAGGTCCCACGGAAACGGAGAAGCCAACTCGCCAGGAATGTTGTCAAATATTACCGCCGAGATGATAGGTTGGGTTAGGTTAGGTTATATTACGTTATTGATGTATATGAAGGTCAAACGGAGACGTAGAGGCCAACTCGCCAGGAATGTTGTCGAATATTACAGCCGAGATGTTAGGTTGTATTAGGTTAGGTTATATTACGTTATTCATGTATATGAAGGTCAAATGGAGACCTCGAGGCCAACTCGTAAGGAATGTTGTCAAATATTACCGCCGAGATGTTAGGTTGTGTTAGGTTAGGTTATATTATGTTATTGATGAATATGAAGGTCAAACGGAGACCTAGAGGCCAACTCGTCAGGAATGTTGTCAAATATTACCGCCGAGATGTTAGATTGGGTTAGGCTAGCTTATATTATGTTATTGTTGTATATAAAGGTCCCACGGAGACGTAGAGGACAACAAGCAAGGAATGTGGTCAAATATTACCGCCGGGATGTTAGGTTGGGTTAGGTTACGTTATATTACGTTATTGATGTATATGATGGTCAAACGGAGAGGTAGAGGCCAACTCGCCAGGAATGATGTCAAATATTACCGCCGAGATTTTAGGTTGGGTTAGGCTAGCTTATATTATGTTATTGTTGTATATAAAGGTCCCACGGAGACGTAGAGGACAACAAGCCAGGAATGTGGTCAAATATTACCGCCGGGATGTTAGATTGGGTTAGGCTAGCTTATATTATGTTATTGTTGTATATAAAGGTCCCACGGAGACGTAGAGGACAACAAGCCAGGAATGTGGTCAAATATTACCGCCGGGATGTTAGGTTGTATTAGGTTAGGTTATATTACGTTATTGATTTATATAAAGGTCCCACGGAGACGGAGAAGCCAACTCGCCAGGAATGTTGTCAAATATTACCGCCAAGATGATAGGTTGGATTAGGTTAGGTTATATTACGTTATTGATGTATATAAAGGTCCCACGGAAACGTAGAAGCCAACTCGCCAGGAATGTTGTCAAATATTACCGCCGAGATGTTAGATTGGGTTAGGCTAGCTTATATTATGTTATTGATGTATATAAAGGTCCCTCGGAGACGTAGAGTCCAACAAGCCAGGAATGTCGTCAAATATTACCGTCGAGATGTTAGATTAGGTTAGGTTATGTTATATTACGTTATTCATGTATATAAAGGTCTCACGGAGACGTAGAGGCCAACAAGCCGGGAATGTGGTCAAATATTACCGCCGAGATGTTAGGTTGGGTTAGGTTAGGTTATATTACGTTATTGATGTATATAAAGGTCCCACGGAGACGTAGAGGCCAACTCTCCAGGAATGATGTCAAATATTACCGCCGAGATGATAGGTTGGGTTAGGTTACGTTATACTACGTTATTGATGCATATGATGGTCAAACGGAGACGTAGGAGCCAAATCGCCAGTAATGTTGTCAAACATTACCGCCGAGATGTTAGGTTGGGTTAGGTTAGGTTATATTACGTTATTGATGTATATAAAGGTTCCACGGAAACGGAGAAGCCAACTCGCCAGGAATGTTGTCAAATATTACCGCCGAGATGATAGGTTGGGTTAGGTTACGTTATATTACGTTATTGATGTATATGAAGGTCCCACGGAGACGTAGAGTCCAAATCGCCAGTAATGTTGTCAAACATTACCGCCGAGATGTTAGGTTGTGTTAGGTTAGGTTATATTATGTTAATGATGTATATGAAGGTCAAACGGAGACCTAGAGGCCAACTCGTCAGGAATGTTGTCAAATATTACCGCCGAGATGTTAGATTGGGTTAGGCTAGCTTATATTATGTTATTGTTGTATATAAAGGTCCCACGGAGACGTAGAGTCCAACAAGCCAGGAATGTGGTCAAATATTACCGTCGAGATGTTAGATTAAGTTAGGTTATGTTATATTACGTTATTCATGTATATAAAGGTCCCACGAACACGTAGAGGCCAACTCGACAGGAATGTTGTCAAATATTACCGCCGAGATGATAGGTTGGGTTAAGTTACGTTATATTACGTTATTGTTGTATACAACGGTTACACGGAGACGTAGAGGCCAACTCGCCAGGAATGATGTCAAATATTACCGCCGAGATGCTAGGTTGGGTTAGATTAGATTATATTACGTTCTTGATGTATATAAAGGTCCCACGGAAACGTAGAAGCCAACTCGCCAGGAATGTTGTCAAATATTACCGCCGAGATGTTAGATTGGGTTAGGCTAGCTTATATTATGTTATTGATGTATATAAAGGTCCCTCGGAGACGTAGAGTCCAACAAGCCAGGAATGTCGTCAAATATTACCGTCGAGATGTTA
This sequence comes from Xylocopa violacea, assembly GCA_963969225.1. Taxonomy (NCBI): domain Eukaryota; kingdom Metazoa; phylum Arthropoda; class Insecta; order Hymenoptera; family Apidae; genus Xylocopa; species Xylocopa violacea. The sequence goes on along the minus strand of CAXAJV010000741.1, from coordinate 15,647 downwards.
GATTAGGTTAGGTTATGTTATATTACGTTATTCATGTATATAAAGGTCTCACGGAGACGTAGAGGCCAACAAGCCGGGAATGTGGTCAAATATTACCGCCGAGATGTTAGGTTGGGTTAGGTTAGGTTATATTACGTTATTGATGTATATAAAGGTCCCACGGAGACGTAGAGGCCAACTCTCCAGGAATGATGTCAAATATTACCGCCGAGATGATAGGTTGGGTTAGGTTACGTTATACTACGTTATTGATGCATATGATGGTCAAACGGAGACGTAGGAGCCAAATCGCCAGTAATGTTGTCAAACATTACCGCCGAGATGTTAGGTTGGGTTAGGTTAGGTTATATTACGTTATTGATGTATATAAAGGTTCCACGGAAACGGAGAAGCCAACTCGCCAGGAATGTTTTCAAATATTACCGCCGAGATGATAGGTTGGGTTAGGTTACGTTATATTACGTTATTGATGTATATGAAGGTCCCACGGAGACGTAGAGTCCAAATCGCCAGTAATGTTGTCAAACATTACCGCCGAGATGTTAGGTTGTGTTAGGTTAGGTTATATTATGTTAATGATGTATATGAAGGTCAAACGGAGACCTAGAGGCCAACTCGTCAGGAATGTTGTCAAATATTACCGCCGAGATGTTAGATTGGGTTAGGCTAGCTTATATTATGTTATTGTTGTATATAAAGGTCCCACGGAGACGTAGAGTCCAACAAGCCAGGAATGTGGTCAAATATTACCGTCGAGATGTTAGATTAAGTTAGGTTATGTTATATTACGTTATTCATGTATATAAAGGTCCCACGAACACGTAGAGGCCAACTCGACAGGAATGTTGTCAAATATTACCGCCGAGATGATAGGTTGGGTTAAGTTACGTTATATTACGTTATTGTTGTATACAACGGTTACACGGAGACGTAGAGGCCAACTCGCCAGGAATGATGTCAAATATTACCGCCGAGATGCTAGGTTGGGTTAGATTAGATTATATTACGTTCTTGATGTATATAAAGGTCCCACGGAGACGTAGAGGACAACAAGCCAGGAATGTGGTCAAATATTACCGCCGGGATGTTAGGTTGGGTTAGGTTAGGTTATATTATGTTATTGATGTATATAAAGGTCCCTCGGAGACGTAGAGTCCAACAAGCCAGGAATGTGGTCAAATAATAACGGCGAGATGTTAGGTTGGGTTAGGTTAGGTTATATTACGTTATTGAAGTATATAAAGGTCTCACGGAGACGTAGAGGCCAACAAGCCGGGAATGTGGTCAAACATTACCGTCGAGATGTTAGATTGGGTTAGGTTATGTTATATTACGTTATTCATGTATATAAAGGTCCCACGAAGACGTAGAGGCCACTTCGCCAGGTATGTTTTCAAATATTACCGCCGAGAAGTTAGGTTGGGTTAGGTTAGGTTATATTACGTTATTGATGTATATAAAGGTCCCACGGAGACGAAGAAGCCAACTCGCCAGGAATATTGTCAAATATTACCGCCGAGATGCTAGGTTGGGTTAGGTTAGATAATATTTCGTTATTGATGTATATAAAGGTCCCACGGAGGCGTAGATGCCAACTCGCCAGGAATGTTGTAGAATATTACAGCCGAGATGTTAGGTTGTATTAGGTTAGGTTATATTACGTTATTGATTTATATAAAGGTCCCACGGAGACGGAGAAGCCAACTCCCCAGGAATGTTGCCAAATATTACCGCCAAGATGATAGGTTGGATTAGGTTAGGTTATAGTACGTTCTTGAAGTATATAAAGGTCCCACGAAGACGTAGAGGCCACCTCGCCAGGTATGTCTTCAAATATTACCGCCGAGAAGTTAGGTTGGATTAGGTTAGGTTATATTACGTTATTGATGTATATAAAGGTCCCACGGAAACGGAGAAGCCAACTCGCCAGGAATGTTGTCAAACATTACCGCCGAGATGTTAGGTTGGGTTAGGTTAGGTTATATTACGTTATTGAAGTATATAAAGGTCTCACGGAGACGTAGAGTCCAACAAGCCAGGAATGTGGTCAAAAAATAACGGCGAGATGTTAGGTTGGGTTAGGTTAGGTTATATTACGTTATTGAAGTATATAAAGGTCTCACGGAGACGTAGAAGCCTACAAGCCGGGAATGTGGTCAAATATTACCGCCGAGATGTTAGGTTGGGTTAGGTTAGGTTATATTACGTTATTGATGTATATAAAGGTCCCACGGAGACGTAGAGGCCAACTCTCCAGGAATGATGTCAAATATTACCGCCGAGATGATAGGTTGGGTTAGGTTACGTTATATTACGTTATTGATGCATATGATGGTCAAACGGAGACGTAGATGCCAACTCGCCAGGAATGTTGTCGAATATTACAGCCGAGATGTTAGGTTGTATTAGGTTAGGTTATATTACGTTATTGATTTATATAAAGGTCCCACGGAGACGGAAAAGCCAACTCCCCAGGAATGTTGCCAAATATTACCGCCAAGATGATAGGTTGGATTAGGTTAGGTTATAGTACGTTCTTGAAGTATATAAAGGTCCCACGAAGACGTAGAGGCCACCTCGCCAGGTATGTCTTCAAATATTACCGCCGAGAAGTTAGGTTGGATTAGGTTAGGTTATATTACGTTATTGATGTATATAAAGGTCCCACGGAAACGGAGAAGCCAACTCGCCAGGAATGTTGTCAAATATTACCGCCGAGATGATAGGTTGGGTTAGGTTAGGTTATATTACGTTATTGATGTATATGAAGGTCAAACGGAGACGTAGAGGCCAACTCGCCAGGAATGTTGTCGAATATTACAGCCGAGATGTTAGGTTGTATTAGGTTAGGTTATATTACGTTATTCATGTATATGAAGGTCAAATGGAGACCTCGAGGCCAACTCGTCAGGAATGTTGTCAAATATTACCGCCGAGATGTTAGGTTGTGTTAGGTTAGGTTATATTATGTTATTGATGAATATGAAGGTCAAACGGAGACCTAGAGGCCAACTCATCAGGAATGTTGTCAAATATTACCGCCGAGATGTTAGGTTGTGTTAGGTTAGGTTATATTATGTTAATGATGTATATGAAGGTCAAACGGAGACCTAGAGGCCAACTCGTCAGGAATGTTGTCAAATAATACCGCCGAGATGTTAGATTGGGTTAGGCTAGCTTATATTATGTTATTGTTGTATATAAAGGTCCCACGGAGACGTAGAGTCCAACAAGCCAGGAATGTGGTCAAATATTACCGTCGAGATGTTAGATTAAGTTAGGTTATGTTATATTACGTTAATCATGTATATAAAGGTCCCACGAACACGTAGAGGCCAACTCGACAGGAATGTTGTCAAATATTACCGCCGAGATGATAGTTTGGGTTAAGTTACGTTATATTACGTTATTGTTGTATACAACGGTTACACGGAGACGTAGAGGCCAACTCGCCAGGAATGATGTCAAATATTACCGCCGAGATGCTAGGTTGGGTTAGATTAGATTATATTACGTTCTTGATGTATATAAAGGTCCCACGGAGACGTAGAGGACAACAAGCCAGGAATGTGGTCAAATATTACCGCCGGGATGTTAGGTTGGGTTAGGTTAGGTTATATTATGTTATTGATGTATATAAAGGTCCCTCGGAGACGTAGAGTCCAACAAGCCAGGAATGTGGTCAAATAATAACGGCGAGATGTTAGGTTGGGTTAGGTTAGGTTATATTACGTTATTGAAGTATATAAAGGTCTCACGGAGACGTAGAGGCCAACAAGCCGGGAATGTGGTCAAATATTACCGCCGAGATGTTAGGTTGGGTTAGGTTAGGTTATATTACGTTATTGATGTATATAAAGGTCCCACGGAGACGTAGAGGCCAACTCTCCAGGAATGATGTCAAATATTACCGCCGAGATGATAGGTTGGGTTAGGTTACGTTATACTACGTTATTGATGCATATGATGGTCAAACGGAGACGTAGGGGCCAAATCGCCAGTAATGTTGTCAAACATTACCGCCGAGATGTTAGGTTGGGTTAGGTTAGGTTATATTACGTTATTGATGTATATAAAGGTTCCACGGAAACGGAGAAGCCAACTCGCCAGGAATGTTGTCAAATATTACCGCCGATATGATAGGTTGGGTTAGGTTACGTTATATTACGTTATTGATGTATATGAAGGTCCCACGGAGACGTAGAGTCCAAATCGCCAGTAATGTTGTCAAACATTACCGCCGAGATGTTAGGTTGTGTTAGGTTAGGTTATATTATGTTAATGATGTATATGAAGGTCAAACGGAGACCTAGAGGCCAACTCGTCAGGAATGTTGTCAAATATTACCGCCGAGATGTTAGATTGGGTTAGGCTAGCTTATATTATGTTATTGTTGTATATAAAGGTCCCACGGAGACGTAGAGTCCAACAAGCCAGGAATGTGGTCAAATATTACCGTCGAGATGTTAGATTAAGTTAGGTTATGTTATATTACGTTATTCATGTATATAAAGGTCCCACGAACACGTAGAGGCCAACTCGACAGGAATGTTGTCAAATATTACCGCCGAGATGCTAGGTTGGGTTAGGTTAGATAATATTTCGTTATTGATGTATATAAAGGTCCCACGGAGGCGTAGATGCCAACTCGCCAGGAATGTTGTAGAATATTACAGCCGAGATGTTAGGTTGTATTAGGTTAGGTTATATTACGTTATTGATTTATATAAAGGTCCCACGGAGACGGAGAAGCCAACTCCCCAGGAATGTTGCCAAATATTACCGCCAAGATGATAGGTTGGATTAGGTTAGGTTATAGTACGTTCTTGAAGTATATAAAGGTCCCACGAAGACGTAGAGGCCACCTCGCCAGGTATGTCTTCAAATATTACCGCCGAGAAGTTAGGTTGGATTAGGTTAGGTTATATTACGTTATTGATGTATATAAAGGTCCCACGGAAACGGAGAAGCCAACTCGCCAGGAATGTTGTCAAACATTACCGCCGAGATGTTAGGTTGGGTTAGGTTAGGTTATATTACGTTATTGAAGTATATAAAGGTCTCACGGAGACGTAGAGTCCAACAAGCCAGGAATGTGGTCAAAAAATAACGGCGAGATGTTAGGTTGGGTTAGGTTAGGTTATATTACGTTATTGAAGTATATAAAGGTCTCACGGAGACGTAGAAGCCTACAAGCCGGGAATGTGGTCAAATATTACCGCCGAGATGTTAGGTTGGGTTAGGTTAGGTTATATTACGTTATTGATGTATATAAAGGTCCCACGGAGACGTAGAGGCCAACTCTCCAGGAATGATGTCAAATATTACCGCCGAGATGATAGGTTGGGTTAGGTTACGTTATATTACGTTATTGATGCATATGATGGTCAAACGGAGACGTAGGGGCCAAATCGCCAGGAATGTGGTCAAATATTACCGTCGAGATGTTAGATTGGGTTAGGTTATGTTATATTACGTTATTCATGTATATAAAGGTCCCACGAAGACGTAGAGGCCACTTCGCCAGGTATGTTTTCAAATATTACCGCCGAGAAGTTAGGTTGGGTTAGGTTAGGTTATATTACGTTATTGATGTATATAAAGGTCCCACGGAGACGTAGATGCCAACTCGCCAGGAATGTTGTCGAATATTACAGCCGAGATGTTAGATTGGGTTAGGTTAGGTTATATTACGTTATTGATGTATATAAAGGTCCCACGGAGACGTAGAGGCCAACTCTCCAGGAATGATGTCCAATATTACACCCGAGATATTAGGTTGTGTTAGGTTGGGTTATATTACGTTATTGATCTATATAAAGGTCCCACGGAGACGAAGAAGCCAACTCGAAAGGAATATTGTCAAATATTACCGCCAAGATGATAGGTTGGATTAGGTTATGTTATAGTACGTTCTTGAAGTATATAAAGGTCCCACGAAGACGTAGAGGCCACCTCGCCAGGTATGTTTTCAAATATTACAGCCGAGAAGTTAGGTTGGATTAGGTTAGGTTATATTACGTTATTGATGCATATAAAGGTCCCACGGAAACGGAGAAGCCAACAAGCCGGGAATGTGGTCAAATATTACCGTCGAGATGTTAGATTGGGTTAGGTTATGTTATATTACGTTATTCATGTATATAAAGGTCCCACGAAGACGTAGAGGCCACTTCGCCAGGTATGTTTTCAAATATTACCGCCGAGAAGTTAGGTTGGGTTAGGTTAGGTTATATTACGTTATTGATGTATATAAAGGTCCCACGGAGACGAAGAAGCCAACTCGCCAGGAATATTGTCAAATATTACCGCCGAGATGCTAGGTTGGGTTAGGTTAGATAATATTTCGTTATTGATGTATATAAAGGTCCCACGGAGACGTAGATGCCAACTCGCCAGGAATGTTGTCGAATATTACAGCCGAGATGTTAGATTGGGTTAGGCTAGCTTATATTATGTTATTGTTGTATATAAAGGTCCCACGGAGACGTAGAGTCCAACAAGCCAGGAATGTGGTCAAATATTACCGTCGAGATGTTAGATTAAGTTAGGTTATGTTATATTACGTTATTCATGTATATAAAGGTCCCACGAACACGTAGAGGCCAACTCGCCAGGAATATTGTCAAATATTACCGCCGAGATGCTAGGTTGGGTTAGGTTAGATAATATTTCGTTATTGATGTATATAAAGGTCCCACGGAGACGTAGATGCCAACTCGCCAGGAATGTTGTCGAATATTACAGCCGAGATGTTAGGTTGTATTAGGTTAGGTTATATTACGTTATTGATTTATATAAAGGTCCCACGGAGACGGAGAAGCCAACTCCCCAGGAATGTTGCCAAATATTACCGCCAAGATGATAGGTTGGATTAGGTTAGGTTATAGTACGTTCTTGAAGTATATAAAGGTCCCACGAAGACGTAGAGGCCACCTCGCCAGGTATGTCTTCAAGTATTACCGCCGAGAAGTTAGGTTGGATTAGGTTAGGTTATATTACGTTATTGATGTATATAAAGGTCCCACGGAAACGGAGAAGCCAACTCGCCAGGAATGTTGTCAAATATTACCGCCGAGATGATAGGTTGGGTTAGGTTAGGTTATATTACGTTATTGATGTATATGAAGGTCAAACGGAGACGTAGAGGCCAACTCGCCAGGAATGTTGTCGAATATTACAGCCGAGATGTTAGGTTGTATTAGGTTAGGTTATATTACGTTATTCATGTATATGAAGGTCAAATGGAGACCTCGAGGCCAACTCGTCAGGAATGTTGTCAAATATTACCGCCGAGATGTTAGGTTGTGTTAGGTTAGGTTATATTATGTTATTGATGAATATGAAGGTCAAACGGAGACCTAGAGGCCAACTCGTCAGGAATGTTGTCAAATATTACCGCCGAGATGTTAGATTGGGTTAGGCTAGCTTATATTATGTTATTGTTGTATATAAAGGTCCCACGGAGACGTAGAGGACAACAAGCCAGGAATGTGGTCAAATATTACCGCCGGGATGTTAGGTTGGGTTAGGTTACGTTATATTACGTTATTGATGTATATGATGGTCAAACGGAGAGGTAGAGGCCAACTCGCCAGGAATGATGTCAAACATTACCGCCGAGATTTTAGGTTGGGTTACGTTAGGTTATATTACGTTATTGATGTATATAAAGGTCCCACGGAGACGTAGAGGCCAACAAGACAGGAATGTGGTCAAATATTACCGCCGAGATGTTAGGTTGGGTTAGGTTCGGTTATATTACGTTATTGATGTATATAAAGGTCCCACGGAGACGTAGAGGCCAACTCTCCAGGAATGATGTCAAATATTACCGCCGAGATGATAGGTTGGGTTAGGTTACGTTATATTACGTTATTGATGTATATGAAGGTCCCACGGAGACGTAGAGTCCAAATCGCCAGTAATGTTGTCAAATATTACCGCCGAGATGTTAGGTTGTGTTAGGTTAGGTTATATTATGTTAATGATGTATATGAAGGTCAAACGGAGACCTAGAGGCCAACTCGTCAGGAATGTTGTCAAATAATACCGCCGAGATGTTAGATTGGGTTAGGCTAGCTTATATTATGTTATTGTTGTATATAAAGGTCCCACGGAGACGTAGAGTCCAACAAGCCAGGAATGTGGTCAAATATTACCGTCGAGATGTTAGATTAAGTTAGGTTATGTTATATTACGTTAATCATGTATATAAAGGTCCCACGAACACGTAGAGGCCAACTCGACAGGAATGTTGTCAAATATTACCGCCGAGATGATAGGTTGGGTTAAGTTACGTTATATTACGTTATTGTTGTATACAACGGTTACACGGAGACGTAGAGGCCAACTCGCCAGGAATGATGTCAAATATTACCGCCGAGATGCTAGGTTGAGTTAGATTAGATTATATTACGTTCTTGATGTATATAAAGGTCCCACGGAGACGTAGAGGACAACAAGCCAGGAATGTGGTCAAATATTACCGCCGGGATGTTAGGTTGGGTTAGGTTAGGTTATATTATGTTATTGATGTATATAAAGGTCCCTCGGAGACGTAGAGTCCAACAAGCCAGGAATGTGGTCACATAATAACGGCGAGATGTTAGGTTGGGTTAGGTTAGGTTATATTACGTTATTGAAGTATATAAAGGTCTCACGGAGACGTAGAGGCCAACAAGCCGGGAATGTGGTCAAATATTACCGTCGAGATGTTAGATTGGGTTAGGTTATGTTATATTACGTTATTCATGTATATAAAGGTCCCACGAAGACGTAGAGGCCACTTCGCCAGGTATGTTTTCAAATATTACCGCCGAGAAGTTAGGATGGGTTAGGTTAGGTTATATTACGTTATTGATGTATATAAAGGTCCCACGGAGACGAAGAAGCCAACTCGCCAGGAATATTGTCAAATATTACCGCCGAGATGCTAGGTTGGGTTAGGTTAGATAATATTTCGTTATTGATGTATATAAAGGTCCCACGGAGACGTAGAGTCCAACAAGCCAGGAATGTGGTCAAATATTACCGTCGAGATGTTAGATTAAGTTAGGTTATGTTATATTACGTTATTCATGTATATAAAGGTCCCACGAACACGTAGAGGCCAACTCGCCAGGTATGTCTTCAAATATTACCGCCGAGAAGTTAGGTTGGATTAGGTTAGGTTATATTACGTTATTGATGTATATAAAGGTCCCACGGAAACGGAGAAGCCAACTCGCCAGGAATGTTGTCAAATATTACCGCCGAGATGATAGGTTGGGTTAGGTTAGGTTATATTACGTTATTGATGTATATGAAGGTCAAACGGAGAGGTAGAGGCCAACTCGCCAGGAATGTTGTCGAATATTACAGCCGAGATGTTAGGTTGTATTAGGTTAGGTTATATTACGTTATTCATGTATATGAAGGTCAAATCGAGACCTCGAGGCCAACTCGTCAGGAATGTTGTCAAATATTACCGCCGAGATGTTAGGTTGTGTTAGGTTAGGTTATATTATGTTATTGATGAATATGAAGGTCAAACGGAGACCTAGAGGCCAACTCATCAGGAATGTTGTCAAATATTACCGCCGAGATGTTAGGTTGTGTTAGGTTAGGTTATATTATGTTAATGATGTATATGAAGGTCAAACGGAGACCTAGAGGCCAACTCGTCAGGAATGTTGTCAAATAATACCGCCGAGATGTTAGATTGGGTTAGGCTAGCTTATATTATGTTATTGTTGTATATAAAGGTCCCACGGAGACGTAGAGTCCAACAAGCCAGGAATGTGGTCAAATATTACCGTCGAGATGTTAGATTAAGTTAGGTTATGTTATATTACGTTAATCATGTATATAAAGGTCCCACGAACACGTAGAGGCCAACTCGACAGGAATGTTGTCAAATATTACCGCCGAGATGATAGGTTGGGTTAAGTTACGTTATATTACGTTATTGTTGTATACAACGGTTACACGGAGACGTAGAGGCCAACTCGCCAGGAATGATGTCAAATATTACCGCCGAGATGCTAGGTTGGGTTAGATTAGATTATATTACGTTCTTGATGTATATAAAGGTCCCACGGAGACGTAGAGGACAACAAGCCAGGAATGTGGTCAAATATTACCGCCGGGATGTTAGGTTGGGTTAGGTTAGGTTATATTATGTTATTGATGTATATAAAGGTCCCTCGGAGACGTAGAGTCCAACAAGCCAGGAATGTGGTCACATAATAACGGCGAGATGTTAGGTTGGGTTAGGTTAGGTTATATTACGTTATTGAAGTATATAAAGGTCTCACGGAGACGTAGAGGCCAACAAGCCGGGAATGTGGTCAAATATTACCGTCGAGATGTTAGATTGGGTTAGGTTATGTTATATTACGTTATTCATGTATATAAAGGTCCCACGAAGACGTAGAGGCCACTTCGCCAGGTATGTTTTCAAATATTACCGCCGAGAAGTTAGGTTGGGTTAGGTTAGGTTATATTACGTTATTGATGTATACAAAGGTCCCACGGAGACGAAGAAGCCAACTCGCCAGGAATATTGTCAAATATTACCGCCGAGATGCTAGGTTGGGTTAGGTTAGATAATATTTCGTTATTGATGTATATAAAGGTCCCACGGAGACGTAGATGCCAACTCGCCAGGAATGTTGTAGAATATTACAGCCGAGATGTTAGGTTGTATTAGGTTAGGTTATATTACGTTATTGATTTATATAAAGGTCCCACGGAGACGGAGAAGCCAACTCCCCAGGAATGTTGCCAAATATTACCGCCAAGATGATAGGTTGGATTAGGTTAGGTTATAGTACGTTCTTGAAGTATATAAAGGTCCCACGAAGACGTAGAGGCCACCTCGCCAGGTATGTCTTCAAATATTACCGCCGAGAAGTTAGGTTGGATTAGGTTAGGTTATATTACGTTATTGATGTATATAAAGGTCCCACGGAAACGGAGAAGCCAACTCGCCAGGAATGTTGTCAAATATTACCGCCGAGATGATAGGTTGGGTTAGGTTAGGTTATATTACGTTATTGATGTATATGAAGGTCAAACGGAGACGTAGAGGCCAACTCGCCAGGAATGTTGTCGAATATTACAGCCGAGATGTTATGTTGTATGAGGTTAGGTTATATTACGTTATTCATGTATATGAAGGTCAAATGGAGACCTCGAGGCCAACTCGTCAGGAATGTTGTCAAATATTACCGCCGAGATGTTAGGTTGTGTTAGGTTAGGTTATATTACGTTATTGATGAATATGAAGGTCAAACGGAGACCTAGAGGCCAACTCGTCAGGAATGTTGTCAAATATTACCGCCGAGATGTTAGGTTGGGTTAGGTTAGGTTATATTACGTTATTGATGTATATGAAGGTCCCACGGAGACGTAGAGTCCAAATCGCCAGTAATGTTGTCAAATATTACCGCCGAGATGTTAGGTTGTGTTAGGTTAGGTTATATTATGTTAATGATGTATATGAAGGTCAAACGGAGACCTAGAGGCCAACTCGTCAGGAATGTTGTCAAATAATACCGCCGAGATGTTAGATTGGGTTAGGCTAGCTTATATTATGTTATTGTTGTATATAAAGGTCCCACGGAGACGTAGAGTCCAACAAGCCAGGAATGTGGTCAAATATTACCGTCGAGATGTTAGATTAAGTTAGGTTATGTTATATTACGTTAATCATGTATATAAAGGTCCCACGAACACGTAGAGGCCAACTCGACAGGAATGTTGTCAAATATTACCGCCGAGATGATAGGTTGGGTTAAGTTACGTTATATTACGTTATTGTTGTATACAACGGTTACACGGAGACGTAGAGGCCAACTCGCCAGGAATGATGTCAAATATTACCGCCGAGATGCTAGGTTGAGTTAGATTAGATTATATTACGTTCTTGATGTATATAAAGGTCCCACGGAGACGTAGAGGACAACAAGCCAGGAATGTGGTCAAATATTACCGCCGGGATGTTAGGTTGGGTTAGGTTAGGTTATATTATGTTATTGATGTATATAAAGGTCCCTCGGAGACGTAGAGTCCAACAAGCCAGGAATGTGGTCACATAATAACGGCGAGATGTTAGGTTGGGTTAGGTTAGGTTATATTACGTTATTGAAGTATATAAAGGTCTCACGGAGACGTAGAGGCCAACAAGCCGGGAATGTGGTCAAATATTACCGTCGAGATGTTAGATTGGGTTAGGTTATGTTATATTACGTTATTCATGTATATAAAGGTCCCACGAAGACGTAGAGGCCACTTCGCCAGGTATGTTTTCAAATATTACCGCCGAGAAGTTAGGATGGGTTAGGTTAGGTTATATTACGTTATTGATGTATATAAAGGTCCCACGGAGACGAAGAAGCCAACTCGCCAGGAATATTGTCAAATATTACCGCCGAGATGCTAGGTTGGGTTAGGTTAGATAATATTTCGTTATTGATGTATATAAAGGTCCCACGGAGACGTAGAGTCCAACAAGCCAGGAATGTGGTCAAATATTACCGTCGAGATGTTAGATTAAGTTAGGTTATGTTATATTACGTTATTCATGTATATAAAGGTCCCACGAACACGTAGAGGCCAACTCGCCAGGTATGTCTTCAAATATTACCGCCGAGAAGTTAGGTTGGATTAGGTTAGGTTATATTACGTTATTGATGTATATAAAGGTCCCACGGAAACGGAGAAGCCAACTCGCCAGGAATGTTGTCAAATATTACCGCCGAGATGATAGGTTGGGTTAGGTTAGGTTATATTACGTTATTGATGTATATGAAGGTCAAACGGAGAGGTAGAGGCCAACTCGCCAGGAATGTTGTCGAATATTACAGCCGAGATGTTAGGTTGTATTAGGTTAGGTTATATTACGTTATTCATGTATATGAAGGTCAAATCGAGACCTCGAGGCCAACTCGTCAGGAATGTTGTCAAATATTACCGCCGAGATGTTAGGTTGTGTTAGGTTAGGTTATATTATGTTATTGATGAATATGAAGGTCAAACGGAGACCTAGAGGCCAACTCATCAGGAATGTTGTCAAATATTACCGCCGAGATGTTAGGTTGTGTTAGGTTAGGTTATATTATGTTAATGATGTATATGAAGGTCAAACGGAGACCTAGAGGCCAACTCGTCAGGAATGTTGTCAAATAATACCGCCGAGATGTTAGATTGGGTTAGGCTAGCTTATATTATGTTATTGTTGTATATAAAGGTCCCACGGAGACGTAGAGTCCAACAAGCCAGGAATGTGGTCAAATATTACCGTCGAGATGTTAGATTAAGTTAGGTTATGTTATATTACGTTAATCATGTATATAAAGGTCCCACGAACACGTAGAGGCCAACTCGACAGGAATGTTGTCAAATATTACCGCCGAGATGATAGGTTGGGTTAAGTTACGTTATATTACGTTATTGTTGTATACAACGGTTACACGGAGACGTAGAGGCCAACTCGCCAGGAATGATGTCAAATATTACCGCCGAGATGCTAGGTTGGGTTAGATTAGATTATATTACGTTCTTGATGTATATAAAGGTCCCACGGAGACGTAGAGGACAACAAGCCAGGAATGTGGTCAAATATTACCGCCGGGATGTTAGGTTGGGTTAGGTTAGGTTATATTATGTTATTGATGTATATAAAGGTCCCTCGGAGACGTAGAGTCCAACAAGCCAGGAATGTGGTCACATAATAACGGCGAGATGTTAGGTTGGGTTAGGTTAGGTTATATTACGTTATTGAAGTATATAAAGGTCTCACGGAGACGTAGAGGCCAACAAGCCGGGAATGTGGTCAAATATTACCGTCGAGATGTTAGATTGGGTTAGGTTATGTTATATTACGTTATTCATGTATATAAAGGTCCCACGAAGACGTAGAGGCCACTTCGCCAGGTATGTTTTCAAATATTACCGCCGAGAAGTTAGGTTGGGTTAGGTTAGGTTATATTACGTTATTGATGTATACAAAGGTCCCACGGAGACGAAGAAGCCAACTCGCCAGGAATATTGTCAAATATTACCGCCGAGATGCTAGGTTGGGTTAGGTTAGATAATATTTCGTTATTGATGTATATAAAGGTCCCACGGAGACGTAGATGCCAACTCGCCAGGAATGTTGTAGAATATTACAGCCGAGATGTTAGGTTGTATTAGGTTAGGTTATATTACGTTATTGATTTATATAAAGGTCCCACGGAGACGGAGAAGCCAACTCCCCAGGAATGTTGCCAAATATTACCGCCAAGATGATAGGTTGGATTAGGTTAGGTTATAGTACGTTCTTGAAGTATATAAAGGTCCCACGAAGACGTAGAGGCCACCTCGCCAGGTATGTCTTCAAATATTACCGCCGAGAAGTTAGGTTGGATTAGGTTAGGTTATATTACGTTATTGATGTATATAAAGGTCCCACGGAAACGGAGAAGCCAACTCGCCAGGAATGTTGTCAAATATTACCGCCGAGATGATAGGTTGGGTTAGGTTAGGTTATATTACGTTATTGATGTATATGAAGGTCAAACGGAGACGTAGAGGCCAACTCGCCAGGAATGTTGTCGAATATTACAGCCGAGATGTTATGTTGTATGAGGTTAGGTTATATTACGTTATTCATGTATATGAAGGTCAAATGGAGACCTCGAGGCCAACTCGTCAGGAATGTTGTCAAATATTACCGCCGAGATGTTAGGTTGTGTTAGGTTAGGTTATATTACGTTATTGATGAATATGAAGGTCAAACGGAGACCTAGAGGCCAACTCGTCAGGAATGTTGTCAAATATTACCGCCGAGATGTTAGGTTGGGTTAGGTTAGGTTATATTACGTTATTGATGTATATAAAGGTCCCACGGAGACGTAGAGGCCAACTCTCCAGGAATGATGTCAAATATTACCGCCGAGATGATAGGTTGGGTTAGGTTACGTTATATTACGTTATTGATGCATATGATGGTCAAACGGAGACGTAGGGGCCAAATCGCCAGGAATGTTGTCAAACATTACCGCCGAGATGTTAGGTTGGGTTAGGTTAGGTTGTATTACGTTATTGAAGTATATAAAGGTCTCACGGAGACGTAGAGTCCAACAAGCCAGGAATGTGGTCAAAAAATAACGGCGAGATGTTAGGTTGGGTTAGGTTAGGTTATATTACGTTATTGAAGTATATAAAGGACTCACGGAGACGTAGAAGCCTACAAGCCGGGAATGTGGTCAAATATTACCGCCGAGATGTTAGGTTGGGTTAGGTTAGGTTATATTACGTTATTGATGTATATAAAGGTCCCACGGAGACGTAGAGGCCAACTCTCCAGGAATGATGTCAAATATTACCGCCGAGATGATAGGTTGGGTTAGGTTACGTTATATTACGTTATTGATGCATATGATGGTCAAACGGAGACGTAGGGGCCAAATCGCCAGGAATGTGGTCAAATATTACCGTCGAGATGTTAGATTGGGTTAGGTTATGTTATATTACGTTATTCATGTATATAAAGGTCCCACGAAGACGTAGAGGCCACTTCGCCAGGTGTGTTTTCAAATATTACCGCCGAGAAGTTAGGTTGGGTTAGGTTAGGTTATATTACGTTATTGATGTATATAAAGGTCCCACGGAGACGT